>OY728164.1:1467165484-1467790484 GCA_963277665.1 Viscum album | reverse complement strand
ATAAATCATATATAAGATTCTGGATCTTTAATTCATCTTGGATAAGGGGAATAAAAGATAGTATAAGAAAAGAAAAGGAATTGAAAAGAAAACACAAGAATAAGAAAGAGGATTTTTACCTCTTGAGTTCTTCTCCTTCAGATCCTCCTTAAGGCATTTGATTTTGGCCTTTTGGTGAGACCAGTAGGTATTGGATGTGGGTAAGAACCTTGGGTAGGGGATTTTTTAGAACTTATACAATTCTCAAATCTTGAGAGGTGTGAGAGGAAGAGGGGGTGAGGGTGGTATTTATAGTGGAGAGGATGAGTTTTGCATTATTTTAATCATTAGTTTTATATTTTTGCTCAAGACTGTGAATAGTCTTGATTCATGTGACTCAAAATAGTAATAAGTTCATGTGATTTCGAACCAATTTCCATTTACATCATCCATGACTCAAGCATGATGCAAAAATTCATATATTTATCATATTTCACAATTATCGAATTTCACTATTCACTAAAAGCTCATGTATTTCAGAAAAATCTCAAAAATTCCCCCCAACCATTTTTGGATGTGTAGAATTCAAAAATGAAATATATTTTTCAAAAATAATTTTCTCAATATTTTTAATTTAATTTTTAAATAAAATCATATTTTATTCCAAAAAACAACAATTTTAAAACTATATCTAAATTTATATCACCTTGAAAAATTAATCAAGATATAATTGTCATATAACCTTAAGAAAATAAAATAATAATATGATTTACTATTCATATTACTTTTCATAAGGTTATGTTACTATTCATCAAAAAATAATGTTGGTTTTATCAAACTCCAAATAACTTACTGATCACAACCGTAGATGTCTATTTTTTGAAATTCAAATCATAGAAGTGAAAAAATTAAGTTTAATGGATAGTTTACAACTATCTCCTTAAAACAAAGTGTCATTATGTAGAGAATAAACATTTCATGCATTTCAATTTATTTTTAAAACCTTATGGTGTTACATTATCCCCACCTTTTGGAAATTGTGTCCTCATAATTTTATTTACTTATTAAACAAGTGAGGGTACTTTTCCCTCATAGAATTTTCATATTCTCATGTTGATGGTTCTACCATGTGGTTTCTCCATAAAACCTTTACCTGGTAGATTACCTTATTCTACAATAATTTCTTTCTATAATCAAGAATCTGAACTGATCTCTCTTCATAATTAAGGTTCTCTTCCAAATGAACTTCTTCTGGATTCAGAACATGAGATGAATCTAGAACCTACTTTCTTAACATCAAAACATGAAAAAAAATATGTAGTTGTGATAAACTCGGAGGCAATGCTACTTGGTAGGCAATCAGTCCAAATTTATCTAGGATTTCATAAGGTCCAATGAACTGTGGACTTAGCTTTCCTTTCTTACGAAAACACATAACACTTTTCCATGGTGAGATTCTATGAAAAACATAATCACCTACCTCAAAAGAAAAGTCTTTCCTCCTATTATATGCATAACTTTTTTGTCTGCTCTGAGATGTCCTCATATGTTGCTATATTATCTTCACTTTGTCAGCCACTTCCCCTACTAATTATGGTCCCATCAACTTTCTTTCCCCAAATTCATCATAAAAAGTTGGAGTTCAACAGCACTTCCCATGCAAGGCCTCAAAAGGTGACATATGTATATTGGAATGAAAACTGTTATTAAAAGAAAACTCAACTAATGAAAGATGTTGATCCCAAATTCCCTAGTAGTACTTGAACAAACTCAAATCATATCCTCTAAAGTTTGAATCGTCCATTCTGACTGCCCATCTGATTGAGGATGAAAAGTTGTACTCAAATTTAATTTTTTTCACAGCGACTTCTGAAGGCCTTTCCAAAAGTTAGAAGTGAACCTGGGATCATGATCAGATACAATGTAAAGATAAAATCCATGTAACCTGACAATATTTTTGAGGTACAATTTAGAAAGCTGATCCAAAGACATAGTATCTCGAATAGGAAATAAATGTGAAGATTTAGTCAGTCGATCAACAATAACCCAGATTGAATTGTTGCCTCAAGAAGTATTTGGTAATCCCACCACAAAGTCTATGAATACATTTTCCCATTTTCACTCTGGCACTAGAAAAGGCTAAATCATCCCCTTCGGTAACTACATCTCTATTTTAACCTGTTGACATGTCAAACATTTCACGGTAAAATCTGCAATATCTATTTTCATTCCATCCCACCAGTAATACTCCCGAAGTTCTATGTACATCTTAGTACTATTAGGATAAACTGAAAATGGAGAACTATGAGATTCACATAATAAATATTAATTCAACTGGGAATCACGAGTCACACACAACCTTTTTCCAAATCTTAAAACACAATCTTTATCAAGGTTAAATTCTAGAAACTTATCCATTTTAACCAGTTCTACCTTTTTCTGTAGCTCAGGGTCTTCCTTCGGCGCTTTCTTAATTCTTTCTAACAAAGTTGACTTCACTGAAACCTGAAACAAGATAGATGAATTTCCTGCACCAACAAATTCCAATCCAAAATTCATTAAATCATTAACCAATGGGTCATGTTCCAAATGCAACATGGTTAATGATGCATGATATTTTTGACTCAAGTCATCCACCACTTTTTTTGATTTTCCAGGATGGTAATTGATCGTGCAATCATAATCTGTTATCAATTCAATCCATCTTCTCTACCTCATGTTTAATTCCTTCTAAGTGAATATATACTTCAGACTTTTATGGTCAGTATATATTTGACGTTTGGCTCCGTATAAATGATGCCTACAAATTTTCAAAGCAAAAAACTAGAGTGCTAATTCCAAATTATGTGTGGGATAATTTAACTCATGAGGTTTTAGTTGTATTAAAGTATAATAAATTACCTAATCATTATGCATCAGAATACAGCCAAGTCTCATCAATGAAGCATCATTGTAGATGAAAAATTTACCATTTTTGGAAGTCAAGTCCAAAACTAGAGTATTCACCAATATTTTCTTCAGTTCCTAAAAACACACATCACATTCTTTTGTCCAAACAAATTTAATCCCTTTCGTTTTAACTTAGTTATCAGGCTAGATAATTGTGCAAAGTTTTTAACAAACCATCAGTAATAACCTTCTAATCCAAGAAAACTACTAATTTATATTATATTTATAGGTCTTGTGAATTCATCAATCACTTTTGTTTTGATAGGATCAATTGTTATTCTGTCCTTATTTACAATGTTCCTAAGAAAAGAAATCTATTACAACAAAAAAATCACAATTTTTGAATTTTCCATACAATTTCTTTTCTTTTAAGGTTTACAAAACAACCCTTAGATGTTTTTCACACTTCTATTTACTTCTATAATATACCAAAATGTCATCAATAAACACAACCACAAACTTATCTAAGAAATCATGAAATATTCTATTTATGAGATCCATGAATACATCAGGTGCATTAGTTAACCCAAACAGCATAACAAAAAATTCATAATGCCCATATCTAGTATGGAACACAGTCTTCAGGATTTATGCATCCTTTACTTTCAACTAATGATACCCCGACCTTAGGTCAACCTTCGAAAAATACTGTGCTCCATGGAGTTAATCAAGAAAATCATCAATATGCGGAAAAGGATACTTGTTTTTAACAGTAATGTTATTCAAGGCTCTATAATCAATACAAAGTCTCATTAAACCATCTTTATTTTTAACAAACAAGATAGAAGCACCACATTGTGAGGTAGTAGGTTAGATGAATCCTTTATCTAACAATTCCTGAAATTGCTTTTTCAATTCTAGAAGTTCCATTTGAGCCATTCAATAAGGGGTTTTAGAAATTGGATTAGCATTAGGAACTAAGTCAATAGTAAACTCAACCTCTTGGTCAGGAATAACACCTAGAAAATCATCAAGAAAAACATCCAGGTATTCATTTACCATTGGTACATCATTAACATGGATAGTTCCCTTATCTTTAATAATATGATCAAGATAACTTTTATTTCCATATTTTATCATTTTCTTAACTTCTTGATATGTTATCAATGGTATGGGTTCATACTTGTACACAAACTGAAACTCTTTCTGAAAAAAAATCTTTTTCTCTGTAATCTATTTTAGCATGATAAAATGAAAGACAATTCATACATAGAATAACATCAAACTCCACTAGAGGAAATATAATGGGGTTTTTAGGTAAAATATTTCCACATACAAGGATAGGTATATTCTTATAATTTCTTCTTGCCATAATATTTATTCTAGGTGTTTTTACCATGAGTTCTAGTTTCATTTCATGATGTGGAATTCCCAATTTTTCAGAAAATTTCTGAGAAATGAAGGAATGTGTAGACCCTGAATCAAACAACACATTTGAAAAATCTGTAAAAACAAGAAATGTACCTAATAACACCTCATTTGATGGCTCAACATCTACTGAAGTGGTTGAAAAGGATTTTACCACACCCTTATACTTCCAATCTTGTAGATTCCCTGTGTGGGTGACTATATTCAGACAAACATTAGCAAAATAACCCAATTCCTTACAGTTAAAGCATCTCATTATCAACTTCTCATTAGTTTTTGGATCATTTTCCTTACACTCACAATACATGTGTCCAAACTTTGCACATCAGTAGCATTTCCTAGAATTTACAAGGCATTCACCAGGATGCTTTTTACCACAATTTTCACAAGAAGGGAAATTGATTTTCTTACCTATAGATTTCTTTAACAAATTATTCCCCAATGCCTTCCAACCTAACTGCTTATTATTCCTATCATCATGGAGAACATTTGTGTCAGCAAACTCCATCTCAACTTTTTTAGCACAATAAACAAGTTTCTCATAACTTTTAAACTCTCATGAAGCCAAAACTCTTTGTAAAAATGGTTTCAAACCAGAGTAAAATCTATTAATTTTACTATAAAAACCCCGAGTAAAATCTGGTACATACCTGGCTAGTCTTTTAAAATTGGTCTCATATGCTGCCACATAATCACCATCTTTTTGCTTTAGTTCTAATAATTGTTTCTTCATTCTAAGTTGAATAGTTTTAGGAAAATATTTTTCCAAAAAAAAAGACTCTTAAAATCAACCCATTACAGACTGTCAAGATCATCTCTTTCTCTCGTATTCTTAAGAAAATACCATTATTGATCGGTTTCACATTCCAAATGATAAATGGATAGTATTACCTTTTGAAGTTCTGAACATCCCATGACATCAAATATCTTTTCCAGAGCATTGATCCATCCTTCGTCTATCACTGGATCTATGGTTCCACTGAATACTAGAGGATGTTGTCTCATAAAATTCTCTACAAAATACATGTTTCTTCATGGTAGATTAGGTTCCTCTGGAGCATGGATACTACCATCATTTATTTCTTGAGTCAACTGATCCATTGCTATCACAAACTGCTCGGTTCTGATTCCCACCATTCTAGGCTCTAGATTCGGACCGACATCAACCTCTTGGTGCCTTCCTACTTCAGCTTCCCTATTTCTTCTATGGAAAACTATTCTAAAAAGACATATCTTAGAAAAGAAACATGGTAATCTTTAAATGCTATAACATTTCAAATTAACCATAGAGTAAAAATCATTTATGGTATTCTTTTAACATCATCCTAACCCCTAAATTTATCTAAATCATCCTTTGATACCAACTATAAGGACCCAGCCTTAAAAAGTTACATAACCTTAAGTTTTATACAATAAAATACATTATTACACATTGAGAATCTTTTTAGGTTTACAGTTTTAGATAAATTAGGACATAAAACATACACAACATCCCATAATCATACATGAGGATACTACTAAAATGGTATCCACTTTTTCCAAAATATAAAACTTAAATAAGAGAATAATTTCTTTGGAAAATCTTTATAACATTTAAATTTTCTTCCTTATTTCTCTTACATATCCTTATAACCTGTGAAAAAAATTTAAAAACTTAGGATGAGTACAAAAATCTCAGTAAGGGATGTAAGGAAAAAAATCGTTAGTCAAGTGATAACATAAAAACCAATAAAATACATTTCATAAAAACTCGTTAACATGCATAGAAACATCATGTAGTTTTCTTGGGAAGTATTTACCATGTCACTCATACAATCACCCTTATACATGGAATAACCATTTGGTTAAATTCCATCTCCGGAGTACCCAATGCATTGGAGAGTTATAATGAGGTTCACCTATCATATCTTGAGCTCTAATGGGATCAACCCAACATATCTTGAGCTATAATGGGATCAAACCAACATAACTATGTCCGAGGAACATATAATCATAATAAAGTATCATGAAATTAGGAGAAACCACTCATTTCATGTGTATATATATAAAAAATCATTCTGAATTTTATTAAAGAGACTTTTAAAAGGATTTTAAAAGGAAAGTCCCTTACAAATATAATTGGAGTGAGAATTAATAGAATGGAATGGATATGTTTATGCACTATAAATACACATGATACAACATAATATAAAAAAATCATCACACAAATAATCTTAATACAACATAATGAATAAAGTAGAAGGTTAACCCAAAGATTAGAAATTGGGTTAAGAATTCTCTTATCTCAGGTTCGTCTTACTTCAAACATGTTTAAACCTCATGTATAATGGTTAAAATAGTGTTTTTAATATCTTACAGAAACATATTCATGTTTATAACATCTTATATGATCATTTCATAACATCATTTTACCCTTTAATTATTTGTATTTTGTTCCTTCCATTGTTTCGGGTGCGTTCTTTACATGATTTTCATGGCCGGTTTGTATTTGATTTTCTTGTTGTATGGAAATGAAATTACATAAGTGGAATGAAATGGTATTTATATGCTTATATAATATTAAATTATACTATAAATCATTTTTTTATCATATATGATGATGAGTCATTAAATAAAACATTAATGGTGTAAGAACCTGGATCTTCGTTCAGGTATGTTTTCCTTTTTTCTGGAGTTTTTAAGAAAAATGGTTTCTCTGGAAATTTTCGAAGTACACGCCGTGTACTTTCTGAGTACTAGCTATGTACTCTATTCCGGCTCGAAGCCGTGTGTTGGTCGAGTCCGGGCCACACACACGGTGTGTAAGGCTGAGGTGGAGGCCAGTTTTTCGGAGTACGGAAAAAAAATTGAAGTACACGTCATGTACTCTAGAATTACACGCCGTGTACTTTATTTTTTTTCATTAAACAGACTAGGGTCGTGCCTAACCCCCATATTCATCTTCTTCTTCAGTTTTCGACCATGCGAGAGCATCCGTACGGCCGAATTTTCTCCGAGCTTCCGCCTCGTCGTCCGTTCTCCGATTCGAGCACGGTCGATTGTGTTGGAATCGCAGCGGTAAGTTCTTCCTTTTACTTGAGCCTTGTTTCTTGATTCTTCCTTGTTTCAAAGTTATCGTGGGATGAACAATTTTTTCATTTTCTCAGATCTACATCATTCTAAGGGGAATCTGTCATCGAGGTTCACGTATATCGATCTCCTAGGATCGAGGTAGTTGGTCTGTGCCTTTCCGTAGAAAGTTGATGGATATTTTGTGCAATTTCCACCAATACCCTTGACCGGGGTATTGCGTGTTTCCTGTTTTTTCCTTGTTACTTGCCTGCTTTTCTTGATTGCTTTAGTAGAGGTTATTGCTTGTGATTAGAGTATTTTGTTTGTGCTCAGTTTTCTTTCCATGCTTGTTCTGCCTGTTTTGGCGTTTAGCCAGTTTCCATGCCTAGTTGTAGGATTGTGGACTGTTGCCTTATTTTTCTGTTGAGCATTAGTTGATAGCCAAGTAGTTCTTGAGGTTTACTTGGACGATGTACATGCGCGCTGAGCATGTATTACCTTTCACTCAGGACTGTGATAACCTAGAGTAGTAGACCAAAGGGGGAATTGACGGAAGGGCTTCTCTAGAGTGTCTTTTAACCACGATGTGAGACCAAGGGGAGAATTGACGGAAGGGATTCTCCAAAGTGTCTTTTAATTACGACGTGGGCCACAGGGAGAATTGACATTTAGATCTTCCCCAGATAGCCTTTAGAATGATACGAGACTATAGGGGGAATTGACGGTGAGTGCTTCCCTAAAGAGTCTGCTTAATTACGTAGCTGAACCAGAGGGGTGAGACTGTGTGTGCCTCCCATAGGGTTGCTAGTACTTAGAGGTTGAAACATAGGGGTTAGACTGTGAGAGCTACCCAGAGGGTTACCTGTTTTCTTCTTGTTGCTGACGGCTTACTTGTGTGTTATGATTGTTAGAACTGTGGATTGTAGCTGTTTGTGATTTTCTGTTTACTGCTTCTTGTTTTGGTACTACCATGTATTCATTGACTGTTAGGCATAAATCTTTGGGTGATTGCCTACTAGGATTGTATCTCACACCCTATTTGGGCCATGCTTTTGGGCCCAAGCAGATTATGTTGTTGCAGGTATAGACAAAGGTAAGTGCCCTTCTACTTCAGGGTCTTGACTGCATCAGGAGCTGGGGAGCATGGGACCGAGCCGTGGCTCGCGATGCTGAGGAGATTATTTGTTTTTCTTTTTCACTTGGTTTCAGTTGTATCTCATCACGTTGTTGTATTTGCTGTTTTCTTTAGATACTTGTACCTGCTGCATCATTTTCATCATATTTATATATCTGCATTGCTTCTGTTGTTTGGTTTCTGTTGTTGTGCATGTCGTTTACTGCTTCCGTTGTTTATTGTTGTTTTCTTACCTTGTATACCTTCCGAATGAGGGCATAGTTTCCCCACTGACTCACCAAGTCCCTTGCTGCTAGTCGGAAGCCTCTGGCGTTCGGGGAAATGCGCTTGAGGTCATGTGGCGAACCGGGTACGGGGCACCAGTGGAGGGGCTCCGGACTCGGGACGTTACAAAGTGGTATCAGAGGAGGTTCTTTTCTCTTGATTTACTGTTTGGGGGCCTTAGCCAGGGATAGGACTGATTCGGTACTTGTCATTAATCTGTGCTCGGGAGTAGCTAACCTGTGTACAAGGAAAATCCATACTACCTCGTTAATTGCAGTTTTCTGGTTTTGAGATTTTATGGTTGGTATGTTTTCACCTAGAGTGATTCGTATGACTTGTGCGGTTATTGTTTTGATATTTTGGTTCTATTTCTATCGCAACCTGATGAGATGAGGGTATTCCATCTCATGCATCATATAGGCACTTGTAAAAATCACATGTCATGCATTATTTCCATGCCATCTAGGGTGCATTAGCGATTTCATGCTGTTGTGATAGGCTCTGTATAAAATTATGCATGCTGTTGTGATAGATGATTGATAGATTATCTGTTGTTATTTTAGAAAACTATTTGTTTTGTTCCTTGCTTACAAAAAATGAATGCCAAATTTTGGTTCTTGAGGTGTTATGGGCCCTCACGGATCGGAATTTGGAACTTTTCACCTTGTTTTTGTATTCTGGAATTCTGTGCAATTTCTGAGCTACTGCCCAGAAAAACCCAGAATACACAGCGTGTACTTTTTAGATACATGCCGTGTAGTTTTCAGGCCGTGTCACTGACCGTGTGAGCAGAACACGGTGTCGTAGGAGTAACTTCAAGAACACGTCGTGTACCATTGGTACACACCGTGTGAGTTCGGGGCCGTGTACCCGGCCGTGTCACTAACAACACGGGTCGGGGAAGCTCGGGTAGAACACGCCGTGTCCATAGGGAACATGCCGTGTAGTCTTGGACAGGTACCTGGCTATGTCACGAACAACACGGGTCGGCGTTACCTTCCTTTACACACGTCGTGTTTGTTTGGAACACGCCGTGTAGTCTTTCCAGGTACCCGGTCGTGTCATAAACAACACAGGGCGGTATCGCCTTCTCCTATGCACGCCGTGCTTGTTCGGAGCACGCTGTGTAAGGTCCAGCCGTGTAGACGGCTGTGTGCTCAACAACACGAACTATCGAAGCCTCGTCTAGTGCACGCCATGTTTGATTCGAACACGCCGTGTAGTCTCGGGTTGAGTCGGACCGTGTGGGTTAACCGTGTAAGGAGACTCAGGCAGGGGAATAGTTTTCAAGTACACGCCATGTGTTGGAGTCAACACACCGTGTAGTTTGAAGTGTACACGACTTGTAGGGTGAGAGTACACACCCATGTCAGTGGTTTAAGAAGACACGCCGTGTAGTTTTATACACGCTGTGTAGTCGTGTTTTGCAATCTTGTGTGTTTTCTTCCCCTATTCCCATTTTGTACGCTTGTGTTCTCTGTACTTGTTTTCCTGATCTAAGGTGTGCTTTTGATCTTTCAGAGCTATGCCTCCGAGATATCCTCCGGTCGTATGTCTGTCGTCAAGCAGTGATCAGATGCCAGACAGGGCTGATCAGGGACTCCCTGTCGATCCCCCAGCCGAGCCATCCTTGGAACCGGTTGTTGTACCAGTTGCGGGCGCCGATGCGCAGTTTAGGGAGGGTTTCCTGAGGATGATGCAGGACTTCCAGGGAGCACCACCTCCTGCCTCATCTATGGCAGACTTAACTTGGGTCTTTCAGCAGCAGCATCCTCCCACGCTCTCGTGGGAGGGAGGACCTCAGGCTGCAGAGTCATGGATGGAAGCCATGTTGACTATATTCGAGCATCTGGAGACACCTCCAGAGAGGTGGGTCAAGCTCGCCACCTACGTGCTCCGAGACTCCTCCAAGAGGTGGTGGGACGTGATCTCACAGGCGGGTCAGCAGCAGGCTATGGCTTGGGAGGAGTTCCAGCGCGTGTTCTACGACTACTTCTACCCGGAGACCTTGAGGGTCGATCGATCCCGGGAGTTCATGAGCTTAGAGCAGGGTACTCTATCTGTCATGGATTATTCCTCTCATTTCACTGAGCTGCATTGTTTTACACCCCTTCGGGATGGGAGTGGGGTGTTTTTGGCGAGGAAGTTTGAGGATGGACTCAGGCGAGAGATTCGCTCACAGGTGAACATCTTCCAACTGACTTCCATTACTTCCATCGTCAACCAGGCACTGATTGCGGAGCACAATCTGAAAAACTCTGGAGCTGTGAGTCAGGGTGGTTCTGCTTCCAGGGCTAGCTTCCCTTCAGATGACAGCAAGAAGCGTCGTAGGGAGCCTACGCGCGGTGATTCGAGGCGGCGAGACGCATCATCAGGCAGCCAGGTGACGTGCTATCAGTGTGGCCGGACAGGGCACATGAGGCTGCAGTGCCAGAGAGACCCCATGGAGTGCCGATCATGCGGCAAGATGGGTCACCTTCAGCGTTTCTGCCAGGTTTTCTCACCAGCAGTAGGTGACCGGGGTTCTTCCATGACTCCTCGTTCAGGAGCAGCCCCACCAGTCTTTCACCAGTCAGGGAACTGGAGTTCTTCTGGCCGTTCGGGCCGAGGAGGAGGTCGAGGTTGTGGCAGTCAGCCACCAGTCTCTCAGCACCAGCAGGGAGGTTTAGCTCAGAGTGGTCATCCAGGGGCGCAGGGCCGCGGTACGGGCCAATCTTTCGCTGTGGAGCAGACTTATCATGAGTAGGATCCCGGCCCTTCTACTATTCGAGGTACGATTTTAGTAGCCTCAGTTTTATCTTCAGCCCTTTTTGATACTGGTGATATGCATAGTTTTGTCTCTGTTGTCGTTGTGGAGAGCCTTGGACCCTGCATCTTTTCTTCTACCGACTCGTTGACACTAGACACACCTTTGGGAACGAGGACATCTAGTGCATGCCAGTGTAGAGAGTGCCCTCTCGAGATTGCAGGGTATCACTTCTTATGGGATCTCTATGTCCTATAGATGACAGGCTATGATGTCATCCTTGGTATGGACTGGTTGATTCCATTTCGGGCAGTCGTTGACTGTTATCGCCGTAGAGTCAGTTTCATTTCACCAGAAGGTGAATCTTTCCTGCATAGAGGCGAATGGGACGTTCGGGTGAGTCGGGCAGGACTCGAGCATCTTGGGCTAGGAGGAGTGACGACCCAGATTGCTAGCCTTTACCTGGATGATCAGGGGACTCCACAGTTGGACTTTCCTTCAGTGGTGGATCGCTTCAGGGATGTCTTTCCAGAGGACTTTTTGGGTTTGCCTCTGGAGCGTGAGGTAGAATTCTCTATTGAGCTCGTGCCGGGAGTGGCACCGATGTCCATTCCTCTATATAGGATGGCCACACCTGAGTTGTAGGAGCTCAAGAAGTAGTTGGAGGAGCTACAGGCTAAGGGTTTCATCTGACCCAGTACTTCTCCTTGGGGTTCGCCTGTCTTGTTTGCAAAGAAGGCAGACGGTACCCTTCGGCTTTGTGTGGATTATCGAAAGCTGAACCAGTTGACGGTAAAGAACCTATATCCATTGCCGCAGATTGATGACCTTTTAGATCAGGTTCGAGGATCCTGGGTGTTCTCTAAGATCGACTTGAGGTCTGGTTATCATCAGTTGCACGTTACACCATCAGATATACCTCTGACAGCCTTTAGGAGCAGGTACGGTCTTTACGAGTATACGGTCATGCCCTTTAGACTCACGAATGCACCTATAGTTTTTATGGAACTGATGAACTGAGTGTTCCATCCTTACTTGGATTCCTTCGTCGTGGTCTTCGTGGATGATATCTTAGTGTACTCTCACACTCGACAAGACCATGCCACACATCTTGAGATCATTCTGAGTACATTGAGAGAGCATCAGCTTTATGCTAAACTCTCGAAGTGCCACTTCTGGATGGATCATATTCACTTCTTGGGCCACATCATCTTAGAGGCAGGAGTATCAGTGGACCCAGAGAAAGTGAGAGCTGTAGTTTCCTGGGAGCAGCCAAAGAACGTCTTTGAGGTACGGAGTTTCCTAGGGCTGGCTGGATACTACAGACGCTTCATTCAGGACTTTTCTTGTTTAGTAGTGCCTTTGACAGGTCTGACCAAGAAGGGGGTGAAGTTATTATGGTCAGATTCTTGTGAGTTAGCCTTTCAGGAGCTGAAAGGGAGGTTGACGTCAGCACCGATACTAGTCTTTCCAGAGCCAGGCAAGAGCTACACTGTTTACTGTGATGCTTTGGGTATTGGGCTGGGAGCTATGCTTATGCAGGGAGATGGAGTCGTTGCGTACGAGTCTCGGCAGTTGAGGCCACATGAGAGGAACTACCCTACGCACGATCTGGAGTTGGCAGATGTTGTTCATGCCTTGCGCTGTTGGAGACACTATCTTCTGGGAGAGCACTTTGTGTTCTTCACTGACCATAAGAGTCTCAAGTATATCTTCACTCAGCGTGATCTGAATCTGAGGCAGCACAGGTGGGTCGAGTATCTTCAGTCTTTTGATTTCAAGATTGCCTATACGTCGGGAAAGGGCAATGTCGTGGAAGACGCGTTAAGAAAGAGAACTCAGATTCAGGCAGTTCAGGAGGCTAGTAGTGAGTGGCAGCTGATGGCTCTGTTCTCTAAGATGCATCTAGAGGTGCACGACAGTCGAGGACAGACTTTTCTATATTCTGTAACTGTTACCTCCATGCTACTTGATCGGGTACGGATGAGGCAGCTATCAGACTCGGAAGGTTTAGTCCTGTGGGAGAGTGTGTTAGGAGAGGACCCTCTTCCTGGATGGACAGTGGGCGAGGATGAGATCTTGAGTTTCCAAGGACGCGTATGGGTGCCAGCAGACATACGCAAGGAGCTGATACAAGATTTCAATTCCTCTGTTTGGGCAGTTCATCCTGGCGTCACCAAGATGTATCGGGACCTTCATTGCCAATACTGGTGGCCAGGTATGAAGAAGGATGTTGATGGTTTTGTCATGAGATATTCTACTTGTCAGCAGGTGAAAGCAGAGCATCAGCGACCAACGGGGCTCTTACAACAGTTACCCATTTCCGGAGTGGAAGTGGAACGATGTTGCGATGGACTTCGTGACCGGGTTGTCGAGATCACCTTGAGGGAACGATGTTGTTTGGGTTGTCATCGATAGAATTACAAAGGTCACTCACTTCTTGCCGATCAAGGAGACCTTCGATGTCGATGATCTGGGATGACTTTACATCAGAGAGATTGTGCGTCTGTATGGATTTTAGCGCTCTATTGTTTCAGATAGATATGCGTGCTTTACCTCTCGGTTCTGGCAGGGACTTCAGAAGGCCTTGGGTACACAGGTACTTTTGAGTATAGCATACCATCCTCAGACAGATGGTCAGTCCGAGTGCATGATCCAGGTGCTTGAGGATATGCTCCGAGCTTGCATCCTTGACTTTGGCGGTTCTTGGGAGAAGCATATTCCTCTGGTGGAGTTCGCCTACAACAACAGTTTCCAGGCAACCATTTAGATGGCGCCATACGAGGCTTTGTACGGTAGTTCATGCCGATCACCCTTATGCTGGCTGGAGGTAGGAGAGGCAGCTTTGCTGGGACCTCATCTTGTACAGGAGACTTCAGAGCAGATAGAGCTGATTCAGAAGATGATGGATACAGCACAGTCTCGGCATAAGTCTTATTCTGATCAGCGGAGACGACCTCTGGAGTTCGAGGTCAGTGATCGGGTTTTCCTACGTGTCGCACCGAGGTTGGGACACAAGAGGATTCAGAGACAGGGTAAGATTTCGCCATGGTACGTCGGGCCGTTTGAGGTTTTGGAGAGAGTGGGGTCAGTCGCCTATCGGTTGCAGCTACCTCAGAGGTATCGGGCCATGCACGACGTCTTCCATGTCTCTAAGCTCCGACGTTACTTTTCAGACCCATCTCACGTCTTTCAGCCTGAGGAATTCGAGCTTGAAGCGGATGCATCATTCGATGAGCATCCTATCCGGATTGTCGATCGTGGTACAAAGGTTCTCCGCGGGCGGTCTGTTCCTCTGGTACGAGTGCTATGGCAGCACGGGCGAGTACAGGACGAGACCTAGGAGAGGGAGACCGATGTACGATCGTAGTGGCCGGTGCTATTCGGGGATTCTTCTTCTCCACCTCGTTAGGGAAATTCAAGGACGAATTTCTTTAAGGGGGAAAGTTTGTAAGAACCCGGATCTTCATTCAGGTATGTTTTCCTTTTTTCTGGAGTTTTTAAGAAAAATGGTTTTTCTGGAAATTTTCAAAGTACACGCCGTGTAATTTCTGAGTACACGTCGTGTACTCTGTTCCGGCTCGAAGCCGTGTGTTGGCCGTGTCTGGGCCACACACACGGTGTGTAAGGCTGAGGTGGAGGCCGGTTTTTCGGAGTACGGAAAAAAAAAATTGAAGTACACGTCGTGTACTCTAGAAGTACACGTCGTGTACTTTCTTTTTTTTCATTAAACGGACCGGGGTCGCGCCTAACCCCCATATTCGTCTTCTTCTTTAGTTTTCGACCGTTCGAGAGCATCTGTACGACCGAATTTTCTCCGAGATTCCGCCTCGCCGTCCGTTCTCCGATTCGAGCACAGTCGATTACGTTGGAATCGCAGCGGTAAGTTCTTCCTTCTGTTTGAGCATTGTTTCTTGATTCTTCCTTGTTTTCAAGTTATCGTGGGATGAACGTTTTGTGCGTTTTCTCATATCTACGTTGTTCTAAGGGGAATCTGTCGTCGAGGTTCACGTATATCGATCTTCTAGGATCGAGGTAGGTGGTATGTGCCTTTCCATAGAAAGTTGATGGATATTTTGTGCAATTTCCACCAATACCCTTGAACAGGGTATTGTGTGTTTCCTGTTTTGCCCTTGTTACTTGCCTGCTTTGCTTGATTGCTTTAGTAGAGGTTATTTCTTGTGATTAGAGTATTTTGTTTGTGCTCAGTTTGCTTGTCATGCTTGTTCTGCCTGTTTTGGCGTTTAGCCAGTTGTCATGCCTAGTTGTAGGATTGTGGACTGTTGCCTTATTTTGCTGTTGAGCCTTAGTTGATAGCCAAGTAGTTCTTGAGGTTTACTTGGACGATGTACGAGCGCGTTGAGCATGTATTACCTTTCACTCGGGACTGTGAGAACCTAGAGTAGTAGACCAAATGGGGAATTAACGGAAGGGCTTCTCCATAGTGTCTTTTAACCACGATGCGAGACCAAGGGGAGAATTGACGAAAGGGCTTCTCCAGAGTGTCTTTTAATTACGACGCGGGCCACAGGGGGAATTGACGTTGAGTGTTTCCCCAGAGAGCCTTTAGCACGATATGAGACTATAGGGGGAATTGACGGCGAGTGCTTCCCCAGAGAGTCTGCTTAATTACGTAGCTGAACCAGAGGGGTGAGACTGTGTGTGCCTCCCAGAGGGTTGCTAGTACTTAGAGGTTGAACCATAGAGGTTATACTGTGAGAGCTACCCAGAGGGTTGCCTATTTTCTTCTTGTTGCTGGCGGCTTACTTGTGTGTTATGCTTGTTAGAACTGTGGATTGTAGCTGTTTGTGCTTTTCTGTTTACTGCTTCTTGTTTTGGTACTGTCATGTATTCATTGACTGTTAGACACAAATCTTTGGGTGATTGCCTACTGGGATTGTATCCCGCACCCTGTTTGGGTCATGCTTTTGGGCCCAAGAAGATTATGTTGCTGTAGATATAGACAAAGGCAAGCACCCTTCTACTTCAGGGTCTTGACTGCATCAGGAGCTGGGGAGCATGGGACCGAGCCGTGGCTCGCGATGCTGAGGAGATTATTTGTTTTTTCTTTTGCACTTGGTTTCAGTTGTATTTTAGCACGTTGTTGTGTTTGCTGTTTTCCATAGATACTTGTACCTGCTGCATCATTTTCATCATAGTTATATATCTACATTGCTTTCGTTGTTTGGTTTCTGTTGTTGTGCATGTCGTTTACTGCTTCCGTTGTTTATTGTTGTTTTCTTACCTTGTATACCTTCCGAATGAGGGCATAGTTTCCCCACCGACTCACCAAGGCCCTCGCTGCTAGTCGGCAGCCTCTGGCGTTCGGGGAAACGCGCTTGAGGTCATGTGGTGAACCGGGTATGGAGCACCAGTGGAGGGGCTCCGGACTCGGGACGTTACAAATGGTATTTATTTAGATCGTTTTTGGTGGTTCCTCAATAATCATGAACTTGTTTCATTATATAAATTAATGTTATGCATAAAAGTTAATTTAAAAACATAAAAGAGGTTACATAATACACTTTACATTCTGTTTCAACCCTCAAAATGGTTTTACAAATAGTTTTTAAGGAATTAATGGAAATTGCAAACACATCATCTGTGATTTTGGTAAACGACACATCACGAACGGTGTCTTTATAAAAGGGGGAGGAGATGAAGTAAGTTGAGGAATTTTTTCCATAAACATGATAAAATACATCATATATAAGATTCTGGATCTTTCATTCATCTTGGATAAGGGGAAGAGAAGAGAGTATAAGAAAAGAAAAGGAATTGAAAAGAAAACATAAGAACAAGAAAGAAGATTTTTACCTCTTGAGTTCTTCTCCTTGAGATCCTCCTTAAGGCATTTGGTTTTGGCCTTTTGGTGAGACCAGTAAGTCTTGGATGTGGGGAAGAGCCTTGGGGAGGGGATTTTGCAAAACTTATACAATTCTCAAATCTTGAGAGGTGTGAGAGGAAGAGGGGGTGAGGGTGGTATTTATAGTGGAGAGGATGAATTTTGCATTATTTTAATCATTAGTTTAATATTTTTGCTTAAGACTGTGAATAGTCTTGATTCATGTGCCCCAAAATAGTAATAAGTTCATGTGAGTTTGAACCAATTTCCATTTACATCATCCATGACTCAAGCATGATGCACAAATTCATTTATTTATCATATTTCGCAATTATTGAATTTCACTATTCACTAAAAACTCAAGTATTTCAAAAAAATCCCAAAAATTTCCCCCAACCATTTTTTGATGTGTAGAATTGAAAAATGAAATCTATTTTTTGAAAATAATTTTTTAAATAAGATTAATTTAATTTTTAAATAAAATCATATTTTATTCCAAAAACAACAATTTTAAAACTATATCTGACTTTATATCACCTTGAAAAATTAATCAAGATCTCATTATCTTATAATCTTAAGAAAATAAAATAATAATATGATTTATTATTCATAAGGGTCATATTACTATTCATAAAGGCATGTTACTATTCACCCAAAAATCAAGTTGGTTCTATCAGATTCCAAATAACTTATTGATCACAACCGTAGATGTTCGTTTTTCGAAATTGAAATCATAGAAGTGGGAAAATTAAGTCAACAACTAGTTTACAACCATCTCCTTAAAACAAAGTGTCATTATGTAGAGAATTTCATGCATTTCAATTTATTTTTAAAACCTTGGGGTGTTACATTGCGAGTTAAAATTGCCAATTGACTTCGTGGCTTTAGTTTACCCCCTCTTGAAACTGCCATACTTGTATTATCTGACGCAACATTTGACTCCTAAGGTGCTTGAAATAATAAAATGTACATTATAGAAATTATCATTTCTTTTTTAAGTATAAAAAAATGTAAAACTATAAAAAATGAGTAAATGAGTTTGATTTGAATTGTAAATTTAAGACAACGATCCGCAAATCATTTTTTATTTGAAAAATAAATGACACTTAAATCTGATGCATGACATGTTCAAAATGATCTAAAGTTACATTTTCAATGGAAATATGTTATTTATATACAATAAGTTGTATATAAATATTAAAAAATGATTTAGAGTTTTAGTTATTTTCATATTTTGTTTTTTTATATAAAGTGGATATGATATTTATTTAAAAATAAAAAGGTGTGACAAATGGTGTGGGTAAAGGGGTGCGAAAACATCAATATGTATTTTTAATGTATTTTTTGTTTTTAATTTTTTTTAGAATAACATGATTTTAATAGGGATGATAATGAGCAATCAATTATTGAGTATCAAGTCGTGTCCGATCCAAAAAAAAAACGGGTTATGGTTTAAAAGGCAATCCTGATTACTAATCGGCCTAAGTTCAGGTGCCGCTTATAGGGCCCCCGAAACCTACATATAATATAAATTATTATTATTTTTTTAATAAAATTTTAAAAAAACACTATATTTGTGTTGGAGTTGTGGTTTTTAATAGGGTTTATCCAAAAAAAAAATATTATAAAACATTAAATAATAAATATAAATTAGTATTTAAATGGGTTCATGTTTTAAATAGTCATTGAAATTGGGGTTCATATTTGGGTTACAACTTACAAGTATGAAACAGGTTTGAATTCATTTCTTATTATTTTACCCTTTTTTTCCTCTTTAATTTCTAATTTTTTTTGTCATAAATACTGTGACGCCCGCATGGAGTTGAAGTGGGGGAGACGATGTTGCGTTGCGTTCGAGGAGCCCTCGTCCGATGTTCATCGTCGTTCCTCTTCCGGCGATCATTCTCGTCCGAGACGGTCCCCGGCCGCAAGGTCGCCGTGCTCGGTGCAGCTGGTGGCATTGGGCAGCCTCTCGCACTCCTCATGAAGCTCAATCCTTTGGTGTCGAATCTCGCCCTCTACGATATTGCTAATACTCCCGGCGTTGCTGCGGATGTAAGCCACATCAATACCAGATCCGAGGTACCTTTCACTCGTTAGTATGTTTGTCGATGTCGTGTGTCTCGTTTAGGCTGTTGCCGAGCCCTTTCTTATTTATTTATTTACTTAAATTGTACCTTCTCCTTAGGGTTTTAGGTCACCCTTTGGTTAGAATCTCACAGCTTCTTCTTTATGGCGGAAATATCATTGGATGAAGCTCCGGAGCTGCCCAGCAATGCAATACACTACCCAACTCCCATGCGTTTTGTCCTTTGCTTTTCGTTCAATTTTGACCTGTCTTCTATCTACATCTCCCCCCCCCCTCTTCCTCTCGGCGCTATATTTTGTTTTCTTTTCTTCCATTGGTTTATTGAAATTGTTTCTTTTATGTTGGGTTTCCAACAGGTGAAAGGTTATGCGGGTGAAGAGCAGCTGGGTCAAGCATTGGAGGGGTCGGATGTTGTTATTATCCCAGCTGGTGTGCCAAGGAAGCCGGGCATGACTAGGGATGATCTATTCAATATCAATGCTGGAATTGTTAAATCTCTATGTGCTGCTGTTGCTAAGTTCTGTCCTACTGTGAGTCCTTTCCTCCCTGACTAATAATATGATCCAACTTCTGTGTCTATATCTGATGTTGTGGTTTTTTGACCAGGCACTTGTTAATGTTATCAGCAACCCTGTAAACTCAACAGTTCCAATTGCTGCTGAGGTTTTCAAGAAAGAAGAAACATACGATGAAAAAAAATTATTTGGTGTGACAATGCTTGATGTTGTCAGAGCAAAGGCTTTCTATGCTTCCAAGGCCAAAGTCCTGGTTGAGGGTATGATTCTTGAAATTATATTTTCCTTTCTGACAATCTACTTGATTGGTCAGAATAAAAAATGGTTCATAATTTTATAGCAATATGAAAGCTTATGCATCTTTTGAATATTTTTCTTAAAAGAATGGACCAATGGATCTCAAGCCTTCAAGCATACAGCATGATGATTGGGCTGTTTTGTTTTGTTTCTTTCAATTTATGTGTCCTAGTTGAATTCAGTGAACATGTTTTTCTGAAATGTTAACTTGTACGTTTGGATGTATGGAATGAATTCATGATTTTTTCTCAAAGTTATGGTTCATGACTTTAACAGTACTCGAGCACTATCTGAGCCGTTAAATAAAACAATGCTTATTTAACAGTGCTCGGTAATGTTTTTCCATGTCTTGCATAGGCCGTTGTATTTTCTGTTATCTATGAATGAGTTATTGGCTTTAAAATTTATTTATCTTTTTCTGTTCTGCCGATACCCAAGCACACTATCTGAGCCGTTAAATAAAACAATGCTTATTTAACAGTACTCCATTGACCTAATTTTCTGTGTTTTGTCTGCAGATGTTAACGTGCCTGTTGTTGGTGGACATGCTGGCATTACTATTCTTCCTCTCTTCTCTCAAGTACTTTTCTAGCCTTTTTTTTAAACAAAGTGAAGTTTAAAATATCTTTTCATGTCAGTGCAATATCCCTTTTCTTTTAATATAAACAGGTCACCCCGAAGTCCAATGATATATCAGATGAGGACATTAAAGCTCTTACAAAGCGAACACAGGATGGAGGAACAGAAGTAGTTGAAGCAAAGGCCGGCAAGGGTTCAGCCACATTGTCAATGGCGTAAGATTTCGTATTATATGCATTTTTTTCCAGTTGATAGCTTATATACTCTGAATTATTTTGATATCGAGAGGTACATATTCATTAAAAATCACGTTGCTTGTATTTATTTGGCAGCTATGCTGGGGCCCTTTTTGCGGATGCTTGCTTGAAGGGTCTTAATGGCGTGCCGAATGTTGTAGAATGTTGTTTTGTGCAATCAAACATCACCGAGCTTCCATTCTTTGCTTCGCAGGTATGCCACAATATGGTTTAACCTTCTGGCGTGTTTGGTTGTTTATTGTATTAATGGGTTTTTACAGGTGAGGCTGGGAAAAGATGGGGTGGAGGAAGTTTTGGGGTTGGGTTGTCTCTCAGATTATGAGATGGAAGCATTGGAAACCCTCAAGCCTGAACTCAAAGCCTCCATTGAAAAGGGGATTGACTTCGCCACCCATAATTAAGTTCGCTTAATTGGGACATGTATTTTTATTGGAGAGGCAGCAACAGGCCTCGGTGTTTCTTGGCAAGTGCCCATTTTTCTGGACCCATGTTTCTTGCTTAGACCTTATAGAGTGTTGGTTTATAATATATTATTTGCGGCTTTTGGTGGGTTATCTATAAAAGACCATGTCTTGTGACAAGGCTAGGTCCCTACCTCTCAGATCCTCAATGTCACAACCACTGGAAGTGATCCTCCTACTTCACCAGGGTGGGATTTCAGTTATCCGTAGTGCGGTTCCATAGAAATGACCTAGTGGCCTTGTCAATGGTGTAGCAAAGACAAGTAGGGAGTAGGGAGATTGACCATCTGCATGGTGAATGAAAGGACCTACCTTTATGGAGGATTTGTCAAGAGTGATTCTCCTGGCTAGAGGGTGATATCCCAACTAGTTAGACATCTCTTGATGAATGTCCTTCAGGTGTCCTTGTGAGATTTGAATGTCCTACAAATCCCACTTTAATCACTCTAGTAAATATCAATAATATGATTACGTCCTTAGGGTGTAGCTTGGTGGGAACAATTCTTATGGTGGGTTTCGTTGAGATCTTGGGTTTGAGTCATGTTGAGTTATTTATTGTTTGTGGTGTAAGATTTTTGTTGTATTTTTATGATAAAAAAAAATTCCAAACTCTCTGTCCTCTTTAAGTCTGCAACAACAATCACATGTTGATACACCTACAATAACAATTGTAGACCCATTTCACATAAATTCCACCGTTAAGGATGTTGGTGAAGAATGCTTAGTGAAAATACAAAATACAACATCAGTCATATAAGTATTATACACATTTCCCACTTGTCCCTTCAATAATAATAACCCACCTTAAGATTCAATTTGGGGCACCCCTTACAAATGAAGCCACATCCCATCTTCAATTCTTTTGTCAACATAAGTAATAGGTAAAATCATTGAACAACCCCACATGACATCCTCATATTTCGAGCATTTACATGTATATGGCTAAATTTTATTATAATAATCACATCTTAGAAATATTAAATCAATACCTTTGTAAATATCTTCTATTAATACTTAACTATGAACAATTCCATTATCATGATATAAGACTGGTAAGAAACAACATCGTTTTTCAAATTTAACACATAGATCTTTTAACCTTTGGTAATTCAATAAATAAACAATTGATTTTGCACCTCCATTTTGCTAATGAATTTCTTTTTTGAAATTAATTATATAAAAACATATTTATTTAAGGTCGATTGCATCCATCATCGTAGAACACAATACAGAGAAATAATATTTCAACATTATTGTGATTTATCTAAATATCACAAACATAGAATCTTACTTTAATTACATCGAATTGTGATAGTTTTGGAGTCACCTACCTTGGATCTTTGTCACACAACCACCTCTCTTTTCTTTTCAATTCGTTATTCACACCAAAGAGGTCCAGATAATTCCTCATTGAAATTTTCAGAATTTAATATATTTAGAACTATATATCTCGATTCCAATCACGATCCTTCAACCTTTGTCATTAGATCCATGAATCAATCACAAGATCTCCACCCCCCATGGATCTCAACCTCCATAATAGGATTTAAAGAGAGATAGAGACGAGAAAGAGGTAGAGAGATCGAAGAGCGGGAGATCTAGAATTGCTTACTTTTGATCAAATGTTAATTTGTCTAATCAATGAGAGAAAATCATTGAATGGTGATGAAAAACTCTCAAAATCGCCATAGAAATGTCCTAAACTTGGTCAAAGGTGGTTTAGTGTAATTAATGAGTCGTCAAGGAGGATATGGGGGGTAACAAATTGAAACTTCGCATCTAAAACCGGTTAGCATGGTTTGTATGCATAATTAGTAAACTGTGATGCAACCTGTGCGAAGATTCTTCCTCAAAATGGGCTTGTATAGTTTACATATTAGGTTAAATAATTGTTTTTAAAATCATATGAAGCTACTTCCCTCCCCTTATTCCAATTTCATTTTTATTTATTTTTTTAGGATAAACCCTCTTTTTAATTAGGTTGAGAGAGAACCCTTGTTGAGAATCTTGCACAAATTTCACGCACCAAAAGTTCATCCAACGAGATCATGTTGGTGGAAGCAGATTCTGAAAGGAATTCTCTGAACATCAGTGTACCAAAACTAGGAAGAGAGACCTCACCCTAATCACCACACTGAGTTTGACTCACTCAAACCTATTAACTCACAACTCACACAGACATTAACATGCAAAACAAGAAACGAAATGAAAGCAAGTAAAGAATTCAAGAAATTTTAAGAGAAACATTGCACACTTTTATTTCATTGGAAGTACAAGGTTACAATCACTATGACTATACAACCACGTAGATCACTAACACAAGTAATCACACTACACCTCAACATGTGGTTCCACCCCCCTTGTATAGAGCCATTTGGTTATTCGATTGCACCGACTTCCTACAGTCGTGAAGGTCTATCCGTTTCACTGTGTAACTACCAATTCCCCATTGCTTTCCTCGACTTGACCGCCAACCACCGGTAGATGACTAGTGCTCCTACGCCTTACTCTTTCCCCACAAACTCTATGTTGAGAGTGATCCAAACGTAGACACAACCTTCTGGTGATCGCAACAACCGTTGAACTTCTGGTGGATTGATCACCATGTTGCATCCATCAGAAATTCACAACTTCCAACAACACTACCAACCTGCTGAAGATTGTTACCACCACTCTAGCAAGGCCGAAGGGTTCTTCGAAGTTTCTCCTTCCAGTAAAATAACTTCAGCACTTGAAGAGTCTTTATAATCCCTGTAATCTCCCACTTAAAGACTACTTTAAGGAATTTCTCAGCATCCTCCAGCACTTTGTAAAATGACAACCTTCCAACTTTCGTTGTATGCAACGCCTCTCAATTTCTTTCCCGTTCACTCAAGTCCAACTTAGGCATAATGTTGGCTTAAACTCTCCTGAACTAAATCCATGGTAAACATATCTGTTGGATCTTTTCATCCAACTATCTTTCATAACCCCGACAATCCATCTTTAGGCAACTTTTGGATGTAATAATACTTAAGTTCGATGTGCTTCATCCTCGCATGAAACACCATATTTCTGACCAAGTGTATTGCACTCTGACTATCACAATAGATAAATGCACTTTCCTGCTGCTTTTGAGCTCCTCAATTAGACATCTCAACCACATAATTTCCTTACTAGCTTCCATTGCTGTCACATACTTTGCTTTCGTCGTGGAGAGAGTAATCACCGATTGAAGCCTTGACATTCAACTGACCATGGTTCCACCGAAGGAAAATACATACCCAATTATTCTTTTATGTGAATCTAAGTCTCCCCCAAAGTCTGCATCAACATACCCAATCAATGGATCTTCCTCTATAAAATAAAGGGCAATATCTTCTATTCCTTTAAGATATCTTAGGATCCACTTCTCAACTTCCTAATGTTCTTTCCCTAGATTTTCCATGAATCGACTGAAAAATCCCATTGCATGGGCAAGATTTGGTCGAGTGCACACCATGACATACATTAAACTTCATACCATTGAATCATATGGTATTCTCTCTATGTGCTTTACCTCTTCCTCTATCCATAGTGATTGTTCATTTGAGAGTTTTAATTGTCCAACAAAAGGAGTTGAAACAACTTTTCATACGATTATCAAACAATCTTCATGACATACCCTTTCTAAGATAAAACTAAACTTATGGTCTTTTTATCTCTCTCGATCCTAATTCCCAAGATTTTCTTTGCTTTTCCAATATCATTCATTTAGGATTTTCCCAACAAGTCCTTCTTCAGCTCTTGAATTCGTTGAATTGATGGACCCACCAATAGCATATCATCCACATACAAAAGTAGAATGATGAAATTCTCATCATTGTACTCCCATTGGTAGAAACAATGGCCTAAGTTTCTCCACATGAAACCTTTCTCTTCCATGGAAGATTCAAACTTCCAGTTTCATTGTCTTGGTGATTGTTTCAAACCATAAAGAATTTTTCTTTAGTTTTCACACCAATCCTTGATTCTATTGATCCATGAAACCAGTAGGTCTCTTCATATAAATTCCTTCCTCTAGATCCCCATGAAGAAAATCCATCCTCACATCCATCTGTTCTAGATTTAAACCTCTAGATACAACCAAACTGAGCATGGTTCAAATGGTAGTATAATTTACTACTGAAGAAAATATTTCAGAGAAGTCGATGCCCTCCTATTAAAATCCTTAGACCACCAACACCACTTTGTACCTTCTACTTTTATCAGCTTCATCTTTTAACCAAAAACTGTTTTTTTCAAGTTCCTTCTTTCAGAGTGGAAATCTATTAGCTACCAAGTGTTAAGCATAAAGAAAATCCAACTCCTCCTTCATGACAAAATCCCACTTTCTGAAATCATCAAAGTTATCCACTTATTCTAGGATTTTTGGTTCTCCACTATCTATTAAAAGTAATAAGTTCAAGCTAGATCCACACCTCTGTACTGATTGTATAACTCTTGTAGACCTTCATAATGTATCTTACGGTTCTGATCTCTTTAGAACTGAAAACTTCATATGTTCATCCCCTGAAACTCTAGTCCAAGACTCACCAGTTATCAATATTTTTGGCATATCTTACACTGATCTCATTCTCTAACCTTTTATGCTACCCTATGAACTTTCCTCCAGAATTTTTGAACTTCCAGTAAACTCAGATCCATTTAAACTCTCCAAAATTTGAGAACTCTTGATGCCTCCATTTAGATCAACTTGGATTGAATTTAATTCATTGCCTTTAACTTTCTTTTTTCACTAAATTCTGATCCTCCCATAAGACCTTCTCATTAATGAAAACATTTCCACATTTTATGAATTTCCTATTATCACCTTCCATAAGTCAAGATATGATATTTTCATCTCTATAGCTCACAAAGAAACGTGCGTGAGACTTATCCTCAAGATTGTCTCTATCTTTGGTATCCACATGCACATAGCCTAAAATTATGAAGATAATAAGGTGAGCTAAATCCAGTGTTTTCCCTATCGATAGAGATTTTAGCTGTTCCTATCCCATTGGTGCCGAGGGACTCCGATTGATTAAGTATGATGTAGACTTCATTGCTTCCACTCAAAAAGCCTAGGGTATTCCTGAATGAAACTTCATAATCTTTACCCTTTCCATCAATGTACGATTCATTTGTTCAGATATTCCATTTTTCTTAGGCATTCCAGGTACAATATTTTCATGCTTAATGCCTATGTGTTTGCATAAGTTCTATAAATTTTTTCAAATGTACTCACCTCCATTGTATGATCTGAAGAATCTTAACATGCATCCTGTCTCCCTATCAACAATAAATTTCCACTGAACAAAGACCCCAAACACTTCTGATTCATGTTTCATGAAGTATACCTATACTCTCATTGTGGAGTTGTCAATGAATGTCATAAAGTATTGAGATCCTCTATGAGATTTAACTAGGGAAGGTCCCCAGAAATCATTATTTACAAGCTCTAGATTCTGGAATTTCAGTGTTATTCTACTCAAGTAAAAGGTCACCTTTCATTTATTTTTAAGTATGAAACTCTCACTGCTTTCAAAGTCCAAATGATCCATCTTCAACATTCCATTTTCCACAAAAAACTACCATACATTTCTCAACAAGGTGCCCAAGTCAACAATGCCAAAAATTTGAACTCTCATAAGTTGATGTACCATTAAGTGTAGCTCCCACTTCCCTTCTAGTCAGAAATAGTGTGCCATACTTTACAAATCTAGCTATGACCAAGGAAACCCAAGTTATTTTTGACACTCCATCCATAAAGGCAAGTTCCATACCTAGCTTCATCCAACTATCCAACTAAAATCAAGTTCTTCCAAAGGCCTAGAATATGTTGAACTTCCTTTAATACAAGGGAACTTCCATTATTTAACTAAACTCTTACATATAACTTCCACACAATATCAATAGATTCATCATCCACTTGATGAACTTTTATAAATATTTTGGACACATAATTTTCTATGCATCCATTTTCACCAGTGGAGTGGAAAGATGCTCTCGAATTTATCATCTAAGATTCCACCAAAGCATTGACACTCAAAAGAAGATTTTCATTACTATCAACAGTTGAAACAATAAAACTTAAACCTTTATAAGTTGATCTTAAAAAAATCCCCTTTTCATTTTAAAAAATTCACATTGAGGTAACCCTTTTTACCATTGTTCTAACAAGATAGTTCGAGTCTAGTAGATTTACTTATACTCATCTCTCTTAACATATCTTCCAACCATATTTGAATTCTTCGATGAGACACAATTGCTATCATTTTCACTCTAAATTCATTTCTAGAAGGTTATGGGATTTCCCTCATCTGAATCTCTTCATTAGAATCAAGTTTCAGAACCGGAGTTTCTCACTGTTGTCACCGTTACATTCCAAGATTCCAATAATGTTAAAAACAAAAGTATGAACCAAAAATCATTCACAAAATTTACCTTCTCAGATTCAAACTGACTACAAATCAAGTTAAAATCATTCACATGATCTATTACATATCTTCCTTCTGATAACCTCATACTGAATAATCGTCTCATCAAGAACACTTTGTTGAGTGATGTAGGCTTCTTGTACATATTTTCTGGGGATGACATTAACTCCATTGTATTTTTCTTCTACCAGATGCTTAGAGCCACATTTAGGGATAATTACATCATCACCAAACACAAATCCTTTCCATGTAGCTTTTCCCATTATCATTTATCCATTTTCTATAGATTAAATCCTTTCGATGAAGCTTCCAGATCTTTCTGAATGAGATAATAACCCATCTCTATCATCAAGAAACTAAAATATATTCCATCAAAATTTTCAATCCAATTTTTTTTATTATCCGACACTATTACCTCTTGACATAGTGAATCCCACCAAATTAAAAAGTGTCTGAGAAAGTAAGAATGTTACCTAAGATATTACCGAGTAAACTATTGAGCCTTTGAGAAAATCTGAGAAAACCTTTGGGAGAACCACTAATTTTATACCAATTATCGAGAATCCCACACAAAATTAATGCACTAAGGGTTTTCCTAACAGAATTATGTTGGAAGAAGTATTCTTCGAAAGGAATCCAACGAACATTAATATACAAAAACTAGGAAGAGAGACCTCACCCTAATCACCACACTAAGTTTGACTCACTTAATCCTATTAAATCCCAACCCAAACAAATATTTACATGCATGAAAATAAAGGTAATAAAAGAAAGTAAATAACTCGATAGGTTTTATGCGTTGTTCATACTTTCATCCTACGTTCATGGTAGAAGCATTGTACACTTTTATTTCATTATAAGTACAATGTTACAAACATTGTGACTAGGAATCCACTTAGACCACTAATACAAGTAATCACACTATACCTCAACATGTGATCCCACCCCATTTTATAGAGGGTCCCACATGATCATCTAGTTTTATTGACTTCCTACAATCACAGAGGTTGATTCGTTGCACTATGCAACTACCAATTTCCTATTTCTTTCCTCAACTTGACCGCCAATCACCGTAGATGATTAGTGATACTATTCCTAACTCTTTCCCCAAAAAATAATTACTAAGAGTGATCTAAACATAAACATAGCCTCCTTCTAGAGATCACAACAACTGATGAACTTCAGTTGGATCAACCACCTTATTGCATCTATCAGAAATTCACATCTTTTGAAAACCTCACTACCAACCTGCTGAAGACTGTTGTCACTGCTCTAATAAGGACAAAGGGTTCTCTAGAGTTTCCCCTTTTGGTAAAATGACTCCAACACTTGAATAGTATTTATAATCCTAACAAACCTAACATGAACTGAAATCCTAGAATACATGTCCTGATGGATTAGAGGCATAAAGGCCTTGAGAATGGCCTGAAGGCCCCAAACCACAACAACCCTCTCACTTTACATCTATCCACCCAAACCAACCTTTCACCCAAAAGACACATCCATAGCCTATTATCGCTACCCGGTGAAGATGTTCATGAGGCCTTGATGATTTGTAGTATGATTTGAAAACCATTCTTATAAATTTTTATTGAGCCATATTTTTCTAAAAATCTATTTGTTAGCTTGAATTCCCCCCAGTTTCATACCTCTGGGTAGATACTATATCTTGAGATTAGATAAAATTATAATTTTTACCCTTAGGTTCCAAATGGTGAAAATACTCATAGAAAATTTCACAAAGTCTAATGCTTGGAATTTTAGGTCTCTATAATACACACATATTAAAAAATTATTCTCCCTGAAAAGATTTATCCATATCTATCAATAACTGCCCATGAAAATAAAACTAACTTCTATTATTTCATAATTTAAGCTTACAATTCCACTCCTATCAAGAAAATTCAATCGAATAATTATGAATATAAAACCCAAATATGATATTCTATCTCTTATGAACTTTACTCCAAACCACTATTTCTTCATAAAACTCACACTAGTGATATAACTCACCCATACTAAACTTTCTTTTCATGATCCTGTATATACAATTGATGTTCCATGAACATTTCATCTTCTTTAACATCAAGATTTCTTTAATTAACCACATGGGATGGATTGTAAATATAACTAGAAAACTGAGATATATGAAAGTCTTCATGAAAAATCCTTAGTTGTGGTATTAGTGACAAATGATAACCAACTTCACCAAATCAATTAAATGCCTAAAAATATCCAATGAAACTTGGTAATAATTTAATCCCCTTTCCAAACCTATGTCAATATCACTTTATATAAACTTATAAAAACACAAGATTCCTCTCCAGAAACTTAGAAGGTATTCACCTCCAATCTAGATATGATTTTTTTTCTATCCTATGTGGTATTAATATAATATAAAATAATTTTCATATGTTGAGTTATATCCCACACCACATATGAAACAATAATGGTCAACTCACTAATGTCAATCCAACATAATAATGACCAACAAGATTGTTCGTATAATGCCTTATATTGTTCCATGACAACAGATGAATGGTAAGTGTTAAAAAAAACTCAAATAAGGGTAAATGTTCATCCCATGATACACTAAAGTCTAAAACACATTCTCTCAGCAAATCCTTAAGGTTTTAATAGTCTTCTCATTTTGACCATTTATATGTGAATGTAATGATGTACTAAGACACAATCGGGTACCAAAATAACATTGAGATCCTCTTCACATATGATATCTAAATTGATTAACCCTATCAGATATAATCACCAAAGTAAATATTTGAAAACTCTCTATCTTTTCTATATAAATTCAATTTGAACACTCAAATAGATTCTTCTCCTTGATTTACAAGAAATGGGTTGGCTTTTTCAATCAATCAAAATAACCCAAACAAAATCAAAACCATTAAATATGTGAGACAACCCTACCAAAAAATTCATAGATAAGTCTTATCACTTTCATTGGGAAATACCCAGTGGTTTCATTAAACCATTTGGAACCCGATGTTCATCCTTCATATACCGATTGTTCAAAAATTTATCCAAATGCATTACTACTAATTTCTTTATTCCAGGACATTAATATTTTTGATGAAAAACATGATACATATTCCCAACTATAGGATGCACTATAAGAGGTGAACTATGAAATCACATTACTCCACAAATATAAGATTGAATATATAAAAGGCTTCATAAACTGATTTGACGTTCCCTTTCTTGAGACAGATCCTTGAGTACATCATTATGAATAATACAATCCCTCCACACCACAATCTCAAGAAATCCATGAGGAGATTCTATAAATAAATTCATCAATGAAGAATTCACCATCATTTGGTAGAGATGTGCTCTTTTATCAATATCCTTGATATCAAGGTGAAAATATGTCAATTACTCTATCATTTTCCATTTCTAACTCATTTGACGAGAAATGTCACTATAATTCTTTTAACTCAAGGAATCTACTTCCATATTACCCTTTCCTAGAATATATATGATCTCAAAATTTCAATCCTGCTGAAAATATACCCATATCCTCTATCTTTAATTCAAATATAATTGATATAAAATATAAACAAAACTATTATGATTAATATAGACCATAAAGTTCCCATCAAGAAAATAATTATTCCATAATTTTAAAACAAAAACTACCATTAAAAGTTTAAGATCACATGTAACATAATTAATTTCATGAGGATGTAACTGACTAAAACCATATACAATGACCAATTTGATTTACATTGGTACACATATCAATACTTAATGTGAATAATAACTAAACATATCAAATGATATCCCTTCCTATGGTTACCAAAGAATGAGTGTGTTGGTCAACTTCTTCTTAAGGATCTTAAAGGTTACCTAAAACTTCTTTGTCTACTAAAAAACATGACCCTTTTTGGTTAAATCCATGAGTTGAGTTTCTACTCTATAGAAGATAAGTCAAATATTTGATGATAACTTATCATAACCATACATCTGTATACCACCAAGACATTCATCTAAGACTCCCAAGCCACTACTGCCTTAACCTAGTTCAGGTCTATAACAACACTACATTTTGAGATAACATGACCATAGAAACGAAATTATCATTTATAGAAATGAAATTTAGACATCTTATATATAATTTTCACTTCCTAATCAATTCAAAAAACACCCCTAAATATTCTGCATGCTCCTCATTTATTTTATAATAAACATGACTATTGTCAATGCATACCACCAAAAATTTATTAAGGAATGATTTAAATAGCCAATACATCAACCTCATAAATATAACTGATGTATTGGCAACTCTAAATGACATCTTAATTAATTCAAAATATCCATATAAAAAGTGAAAATATGTTTTATAAATGTACTTTTACTTCACCGTCATATGATGAAATCATAATCACAAGTCAATATTTGAAAACTACCTCGCTCCTCTTAGCTGATTGAATAAATCCCAAATACTTGATAAAGGATATCAATCCTTCACTTTAATTTGATTTAATTATCAACAATCAATGCATAAATGTAAACTATTATCCTCTTTCATAGATTTTTTGGAATATCCTATGATGATACACTATGCCTAATAAATCCTCTATACCACATATCATCTAATTAAATACTCAATTTTTTAAGCTTAACAGGTTCCATCATATATAATTCCATAGAAATAGGGGATACACCTAAGTATAATTATATACTAAACTACATTTTCCACTTTATAGGTGGAATTATGATTTTCTTGATAAAAACTTTGATGAAATACCATACCACCCTAAAAAATCCTTCACATTTTCTTTAAATACACAAAGAATAAAAATCCTAATTTTAGATGTGATGTTTTATGAATTAATACATCATTATATTTTATATAAATCCATTTGATCAATGTAAACCATGTAATCCCCTTCCAAATTGGAAAAAACACTCTTAGATGGTAATAATAAACATAATATCACAAGAAAATACACACCATATATGCCAAAAATAACATAATATGATTTCATTTGTAACAAGACTATGTCTCATGTTACTCAATCATATTCCATTACCTACTCATATTTGTGACTTACCACAAAAAATCTCACTGAACTCCCAATTGGAGTAGATAAATCATGTGTTTTTAGAGCCTCTCTATTGAAAGCACCAACCCTTTGACTAGGGTTGGCGTGGAAAATAAATACAAATCACTAATATCAATCAAAATTGATGTAAAAATTTAGAATCTAAAAATAAAACCTCACACCACCTCAGGTATTTAAACCTTATCGAATTCGATAACATAAATTTTTCTTTAACCAAACCCCCCTCCACATCATACCTCTACTTGCCTTTACCTTTCCTTTTATCAAACATCTGTCCCAGTGGATAAGGAAAATTTCTTGGTTTACTTCTACCAAAATTATTTTTCATTAATGGAATATCATTTTTTTAAACCTGTTATGGTGGAAATAGTCAAAAAGGATAGTATAGTTGATGGGGTATCCTATCCACTATCACACTACACTATGTTCTGCATTGATTTCCTTGATAATAAGGAAAAATAAACCGGGAATTTAAAGTGATATCCCATATAATGTTTATATATTTTATATTCAATAGGTTATATCATATTGTACTATAAATGCATGTCATATGGTATGATGTATTGTAAACCTAAGAAAATCATATGCCTTGTATTAAGGAATATCGTATAGCTTATTATACGATAACATGCCCCTGCCTTGACATGAACTTAGAGTGTTAAAGGTTTAGCATTTGAAACTTCCATTGAATATCATTTATAAGTGTTTCATTATATGAAAAACATATGAGAAGCATAAAATTTATTAGTAATGTGAATCTCGATTCAAAATCTGATAATATAGTTGGAAGGGGAAGATCTGAAAGTAAACACAGTTAGATGAAGGTCACAATAATGGGAGACTTTAGTGGAGGGAGGTCATTTGGATGATTTTATCTTATTATGGGAATGTTTTGGTCAGTGGTAAGGATAATGTTTTAATGGAAGTTATGGGTCTATTTTGGGTGCTTTAATGATGTTATGTAAAAGTATTCTCCTCATGGTTTTGTGTTAAAGGGTTTAGAGTGTAAGATTCATTTAAAGAGATATAAGAGTAACTTTTACTGTTTATTGGGAAATGGAGGTTGTGGTTGGACTTGATAATGGTGATTGATAGTCACCATGATCAATGGACTTACTTCCATAAATATTGAAATTTTGTGTAACTGATTAACTAGATAAAACTTACTATAAGTGATTGGGACCATCTGTACATATGTGATGATGTGATCAGGTGATTACTTGTAATTAGTGATCTTAAGATATTTTAATTCTTGTAACTTTTGAAGGAATGAAAAATAAAACAATGTTCTCCCATGGATGTAGGATTTAATGTACAAAAAACACAAATTTACTTGTGCCATTTACTTTTTTATTTTTATATTAGATACTTGTTTGGAGTTCTTATTGAGTGTGTGTGAGGTTCAACTCAGTATAGTGAGTTAGGGTGAGATCGTTATTCCTATATTTTGGTATATTTAATTCAAGGGGAATCTTATAATCTTGGAGGTTTTAAATATTTTTCCTAGCTCTATTACATGATCTTAGATATTGTATATTTTAGTGGATTGAAAGTGCACCCCCCAAAAAGGGGCATCAAATATTGGTTTAGTACTCAACAATGCACACTTGACATAAAATTTAGGTAACATTATCATCTATTTTCTTGATGTTATTTTGGTCTAGTGAGATTTTACTATTATAATAAGGTATGAATTATGAATAAGGAAATTCCTAGATATATAAATTCTATGGGATATACTATGGATTTGGGAGAATGAATATTGAGGAAAATATCATTCAAGAGGACCTAGAAGTTTCATTGGATGGGGTCAAACAAAAGAATATGGAGATAGGAGAGTGGGAATGGATTGATAGAAATGAACTAGGATTTTTAGGTTATCATCACTTCAGAACATAAAATTTAATATCTAGGAGATGAAGACCATGATTGAGTTGATAAAATATCCTCTAGACATTTATGGGAAACCAAAAACATTGAACTAAGTGTTCATGATGCAAAGGTTATTTGATATGATATTATTAGAAGGCAGACCTATGAAAAATATTTTGAATGAATTTAATATGATTAAGGGGTAGCTCTAATTAATCAATGTCAACTTTGTAGATGATGTGTGGGATATTATACTATTACCACTACTTCTGTAGTTTTAGGACGTGATGGAAAATTCTACAAGTAACTATTTATAGAAGTCCAACTTGGTATTTGAGGATTTCAGAAATTTTATTCTAAATGAAGAGCTCAGATGGGGGGAAGTCTAAAAACCAACTAGAACAATTCTAAATGTAGAAGTTATAGGAAAGGCACCTCATTGGAAGACAATCTAGAGAAAATCAAAAGATAAGTCCAAAGATAGGAGTTGAGGTAAATCAATTGAACTCAGACCTACATGTTGGAATTGTAGTAAGAGAGGGAATCTCAAGAAGGACTAAAGAGATATTAGGGTGAGATTTGGAAGTTTAGCTTATAGAAACTCAAGTTCAATTAATTTAGATGATGGTTGTAGTAGTCTACTATTGAATGATAATATTTTAGTGGAATTATGTTTGATTTATTCTGTTATATCATTCCATTGTATGGTAGATCAAGGATGTATCCTTAAATATGTATTAGGAAGGTTTATTATGATGAACTTAGCCAATGGTAAGGATATTTAAGTCATAGGTAAGGGTGATGTCAATATTTGGATATCAAACACAAGTTTCTTTATTTTGATAAAATTTATTAACATACCATGATTACATAAAAAATCTAACTTTTATTGGTATGATGGATAAAGTAGGTTATGGAACAAGCTTTGTGAATGGAGTATGTAAAGTTATCTTGGTATCCATTATTGTGGAAAGATGACTAAAGTACATGGCCTTATATCTAAATAGAAAATCATATGGAGCAATAATTTTTAGTGCAATAACTTCTAAATATATAGAGTTATGGAATTGTTAACTCAGTCGTATCAGTGATAAGAAAATGAAAGTTCTAGAAGAAAAGGGTATACTGAAGTTTGATCAAACAGAATTTAGAAGTTATGAGAGTTTTATACTCAATAAGAAGATAAAGGTCTTGTTCAACTTGAATGAAAGGAATACGAGATCTCAAAGGTTAGAACTTGTTCACACTGATGTTTGGGGTCCAACCCCAACAAGTTCTCATAGAGGATCCCTATACTTTTCACATTCATTTCAGACTCTACATGGAAAGTATGGGTTTAGTTTCTTAATAAAAAGTCTGAGGAATTTAGTGTGTTGGTTTAATGGAAGGCTATAGTAGAAAGGAAAATTGGATGGAATCTAAAATTCTTAAGGTCTGATAATGGTGGTGAGTATAACATAAGGTACTTCTAGAACTTATATCAAAATAAAGGTATCGGGATAGAGAAAAATATACCCAAGACACTAGAATATAATGATATGGATGAACACATGAATCATATATTAACTGAAAAGGTGAATATTATAAAATCTTTAGCCTTTTACACATATTACTACATGGTTTTAATCATAATTAACAATCAATTACAATCCAATGATTGTAAAGTCTAGTGTCTTTGGAATATTAGATACAAAATTAGAAAACATGAAACCAAAATAAAAACACATTTTATTTAATATTCATAACGGGATCCTAAAACCACTTGAACCATTACATATTCATATGATTACCTAGGGAATACATGAACAAATTCATGATCTAAAAATCCAAGTAAAGGAATAACACTAATAATAAAGCATAGAAAATGGGTTAGAAGACATAACATGATGACATAAAAAGGCATAAACATATGGAAGAATAACATACAAAATATGGGATCATATAATCATGGAACCATAGTAATATGGAAAAAATATTAAACATGACATAATCATGAGTCAATACTCATTGCACATGGAGGATCATGAGTCAAGGCTAACAACCATGACCATTGCACATAAAGCACGAGTCAAGGCTAACCACTAAGAACATTGCACATAATGTCTCATGAGACTAAACATTACCCAATACATTAGAGAACTATTTTGGTGCACCCATCATAATATGTTAATGAATATGTGTTCCACATAAATAATCACACATAAATAATTAAACATAAACACAAGGATTACCCATGGAAAGAATTGGGTATCATAATCATGTCAGAAGGCATGTCAAAAGGGAAGCTCATAATGGTGCCCATGAAAGAATAGATTTAAATCATACATGTAAATTAATAAGGGAAAATATTAATATATCATGATAATTGGTTTCAAACTTAAGTTAAAACATATAAAAATATTTCTTAAGAAACTTTAGAAATAAAACATTTTAGTGCGATTTGAGGGAGAATTTTCAAGATTCTTTAAAATGGAAAAGGAATAATTGCTTGTTTAAAACTAGAAATGAACCAAGATAGTTTTTCATGTTAAAATGAGTGATTTTTTAAAAATAATTGTGGATTAAAATATATTATGTAGTGTATTTGAAAATGGGTAGTAAATCGGGAAGTTCCCTTTAACCGGGCTTGCTTATCGAGAAGAATTGAAAAGAGAACCTTATTAAAACATGTATTTCCCCATAAAATAAAAAATTAAATGATCTAGAAACATGATTTAGAAACATATAAACATAATTTATAATAATTAAATAAAAATAAAGAATATTTAAATTAGGGTAAAGAGTGAGAAAGTATAATTCGTAGGAAAATGGAGGTTCAGAAAGAATCCCCTACCTTAAGTTCAAAAGTGATCTCCACTTAATCTTAATGTACCAGATAACCAGATTAAATACATTAATTAATTAATTAATTAACTTTTATACATGTTTTTTATTTATTATAATTTTATTAAGTTCATTTATGGCCTTTTTGATGAGTTATAAGATTCAATTTCATCATTCAGGAGTGTTTATTTCCTTGGTTTTCATGATCGGTTACCTGTATAAAAGTATGGAAAATGATGTAAAATTAGAATAGTTTTCCAGAATTAAAATTATATGTTGTTAATGAAATTATATAATATTAAATGGTATTATATATAATTTTGGTTTCATATGTGAGGATGAATCATTAGATAAAACATTAATGATATTCATTTAGATTAATTTGGCGCTTTTTGATCATCACGAACTACTTTTGTTCTATTAATTAATATCATGTATATATAATGGTTATAGAAAACTAAATAGGATTTAATACATATATTATAATCTTTTTCAACCATAAAAATACTTTTATAACCATCCTCGAAGGTGATAAGGGAAATTGAAAACTCATCGTCCTTGAATATGATAAATTAACACATCACGAACGATGTTTTCATTTTTAGAACAAAAAGGGGCGGGGAAAGAAATGATGATAGATTATTACATTAACATAATAAAATTATAGTATATGTTAGATAATGGATTTATTATTCCACTTTAATAATGGGATGTTAGAATATAATAAGAAAAGAAAATAAATTAAAATAAAAAAAATAAAAAAAGAGGATTTTACCTCTTGAATTCTCTTTCTTGAGAACCGCCTTAAGGGAATTGGTTTTATTATTTTGTTGAAAAAAAGGATATTGGATGTGGGGAAGAAGTTTGGGAAGATTATTTGGAATAATTGTACAAGGGTCAAAGATTTAAAGGTGTGAGGAGAAGAGGTGGTATTTATTGTGGAGGAGAGGGGTGTTTTTTGAATATTTTATTCATTAGTTTATTATTTTGCCTCAAGACAATAAATAGTAATGGTTAAATGAATAAATACAGTAAATAGAGAATTATATTTCTATATTATTGTTATTAAATTATTTATTACTCAAGGAATAGTGTATTTAACTTATAATGCATATATACCGTAAATTATCGTATTTTACTATTCACAAAAAATTCAAGTATTTCAAAAAAAATCCCAAAAATTCACCCCAACCATTTTATGATGTTTATAATTCAAAAATTAACTCTAATTTATGAAAATAATTTTCTAAATATGAGCAATTTAATTTTTAAATAAAATCATTACTTACTCGAAAAATTTCGATTTTAAAATTATAAATAATTTTATAACACTTTGAAAAATTAATTAAGGTCTCATAAAATTATTTTATAACCACAATAAAACGAAATATTAATATAAAAATAAATTTTATGAAAATAAATTTTATTTTAAATCATTATATTAATAATAAAATTGTAAATAAACATTTATGTTTTATAAAAATACCAACACTTAATTAATACTTTTTAAAATATTTATCTACTTATAATATGATATAATTATATAATTATATCATTTATAAGATAACTTAAATTTATTTATACTTTCATAGATGAGGTTACTATTCTATTGGATGATTTACTATTCATAATGGTCACTTTACTATTCCAAAGGTCAAGTTACAATTCCATTGGTTTAGGTTCATTAATTTCTATAAATACTTATTATTTTATTCATTATTCATTTATAAAATTTTATTTTGTTATCTAAGTGATTTTATGTGATTTATACTATATAACATAATTATAAGAAGTAAAATTTCATTGATAAAATTTTTGGGTCATTACATTATTCCCCCCTTATGAAATTTCACCCTTGAAATTTCATGTTACAAACTAAGCGGAAGAAGGGTGAGGGTACTTCTCCTTTATTACTTCTTCTAGTTCCCATGTTGCCTCTTCGTACTTATGGTTCCTCCATAGTACTTTGACCTGGCGAGTGGTCTTTTTGTGTATAACTTTATCTTTACGGTCCAAGATCTTCACTTGATTCTCCTCATAAGAGAGATCATTTTCCAACTATACCACCTCTGAATTCAATACATGTGAGGGATCTGGTATATAATTCCTCAAGAGGGATATGTGGAATACATTATATACTTGAGACATGGTTGGTGTAAGTTCTAGTTGATAGGCCATAACTCTAACATGATTAAGAATCTTGAAGGGGCTGATGTACCTAGGACTTAACTTTCCATTCTTCCCAAATATCATGATCCTATTTAATAGAGATATTCAGAGGAATACCATGTATCATCGATGATTTTATGCATAACTCTTTTATCAACTTTGGGATTCCTTGATGTGATATTGAATAGTTTTCACTTTCTCCACCATTTATTCAACCATTTCAGGTCCCATAAACTTACGTTCATCGAATTCATCCCATCATGCTAGTGTTCTACATCTTTTCCCATAAAGAGATTCATATGGAGCCATTTTAATTCTTGAGTGAAAACTATTATTGTAGGAAAACTCAGCCCGAGGAAGATATTGGTCCCATCCTCCTTTGAAGTCCATATAAAATTCTCTCAACATGTCTTATAGTGTCTCAATAGTGTATTCTGATTGGACATCATTTTTAGGATGATAATCCATACCGAAGTTCTACTTAATGCTTAGATCATGTTGTAGGCATTTCCAGAACTTTGAGGTGAATCTCGGATCTCAATTGGATATAATCAATAGTGGTGCTCCGTTTAGCCTTACCACTTCTCTAATGTATATCTGTGCAAGTTGATATAGTGAGAATTCCTATTGAATTTTGATAAAGTGAGTTGTCATTATAAGATGATTCACAACAACCCATATAGAATTGTGTCCTCTAGATGTCTTTGGAAGTCCGGTGACAAAGTCCATGGTGAAGTTTTACCATTTCCATATTGGTATGGGTAATGGTTTTATCACCCCTTAGAATTTTTTCTTTCAGAATTCACTTGAAGACATACCAAGACCTTTGATTTATATTCAATGATACCCTTCTTCATATTGTCCCACCAATAGTTATCTCGGAGATCTAGATACATCTTTGTGCTCCCTGGGTGAATAGAGAAGGATGAGCTATGTGCATCATTCACAAGTGCCTTCTTTATCTATGGATTAGATGGTATGCATAGTCATGAACCAAATATCACGAATCTTTCCTCATCCATTTGAAACTCTAAGGATTTACCATTTCTGATAGCTTGCACCCTTTTCTGAATTTCCACACCATTTATTCGAGAATCCTTTATTTTCTCCATAAGGGATGGTTGATAAATCATTTGATAAAGGATTTATGATGTTCCTTACTTAATGATTCCCATGTACATCCTTTATAGGTATAAGAATAATATATCCTTCTCAATTCTCATCATTGATAAAGATTCATGGTCCTTTCTACTTAGGGTATATTCCACCTTATTTGCTTTACCGGGATGGTAGTGGATTGAGTAGTCGCAATCCTTGATGAGATCTAACCATATTCACTGGAGAATATTAAGCTACTTCCAAGTGAATATATATTTTAGGATCTTATAATCAGTATATATCTCGTACTTCTCCCCTTAGAGATAATGCTTCCAGATTTGAGATAATGCTTCTAGATTTTCAACACAAAGATCACAACTGCCAACTACAGATCATGCTTGGGATAGTTTTTCTCATGAATTTTCAACTACCTTGAGGAATAGTCTATCAATTTACCATTTTTAATCATAAAAAAACCTAATACCTTCTTTTAATCATCACTGTACAACACAAAGAGTTCCCCACTTATTGGTAGTGTGAGAACTGGTGTAGTGATAAGACTCTTTTTCAACTCTTTAAAGCTGTCTTCACATTCACTGGTCTAGAAAAACTTTTCTCCCCTCTGATTTAACTTGGTTAGTGGGTTTGAAAATCATGAGAGGTTCTTCAAAAATTGCCTATAATACCCATCTAAACCAAGTAAACTACAAATCTCTGTTACAGATGTTAATCTGGGCCACTCTTTGATTGCCTTTATCTTGGAAGGGTCCATATATATTCCTTTTCTGGTGATAACATTCCCTAAGAATGATACTTACTCCATATAGAACTCACATTTACTCTACTTTTCATAAATTTTCTCCCTTCTATAAGTCTTTAGCACAATATTCAAATGCTCATCGTGTTCCTCCTTTCTCTTAGAGTATATCAGAATATCATCAATAAATACTACCAAAATTTTTTCAAGGTAATCTCTAAAGACCCTATTCATTAAATCCATGAAAATTTTGGAGCATTAGTGAGTCTGAAGGGTATAACTATGAACTCATAGTGTCCATACCTCATTTGAAAGACACTCTTGGGAATATCTTCCTTCTTTACCTTTAGTTGGAAATCTCTCGACCGAAGGTCCACCTTAGAGAAATAATTGGCCCCACGTAGTTGGTCAAAAAATTTATCTATTCGTAGAAGGGGATACTTGTTATTTATTGTGACTTTATTGAGATCATGATAATTAATACAGAGGCACATTGATCCATCCTTCTTATTGACGAAGAGTACTGGTGCACTCCATGATGAAGCACTTAGGCATATAAAACCCTTATCCATATTCTCTTGTAACCTCTTATTTAGTTATTCCATCTCAATAGTGGCCATTTTATATGGAATATCTTATATAGTAAGAGATCCAAGAATAATTTAAATTAATAAACCAACCTCTTGATCAGAAGGAAGCCTATGAAACTCTTCAGGGAACACATCAATGTAGTCCCTCACAATGGGCATGTCTTTGAGCATGATTCTCTCCTTTATCTCAATTATTTGAGCTAGATATTATTTCTCATAAGGTAGTAATATCCACAATCAAGACCATGATTCTGATGGAGATTCATACTTTTCCTTAAATTTGTAAAGAATTGTAGTATGCTTTGAGACATAAAGAGCGATCTCCCTTTCTTGACAGTCAATGTTGGATTTATATAAAGATAGAAAATCCATGCCTAATACAGCATCAAACTCCACCAAAAGAAGTAAGAAAATATTTTCTGGGAGGTTCAGTCCATAAAAATTCACCGGGGAGGAGTTATAAACTCTGGATGCAATAATTACCCCATTTTCTGTTATCATAGACAACTTGAACTTCATATTTTTAGGTGGTCTTTTAATAGTCTACTAAACCTTCAAGATATGAAAGAATGGGTAGAACTAGAATCAAATGGTACATTCTCTATTCTTGAATTAATAACCATCGTACCTGCCACCACATCATTGTCGGGATCCACCTCAGCAGTAGTGATGAAATATTCCCTTTTTTGTTACCTTGGAGGTTGTTGTTGTTGATTTACTCCAACAACCCTTGGATTAGGGAAATGGTTCACATAATTCCCATGTTCCTTGTAGTTGAAACACTACACTGCAGGATGAGTGTTGATCTGAACCTTCCCTTATTTTTCCACATTAGTGAGATTATTAATATCCATTCAGTAGTTTTTATCCATATTCCCTATTCTTTCACATTTGAATCATTTCCTGGTTCCATTTAGATAGTTCCTAGGATGCTTCTTCCCATAATTTTGACACGTGAAATGTTGTATTTTCTTTCCATCATGGGATTTTTCAATTGATCCACCCATATTAAACTCCATTTTTCACTTTTTATCTTTGGGCCCATGAGACCATTGAGAGTCTCCGATCTCCATTTCAACCTTGAGGGCATAATAGACAATCTCTTCATATCTGTCAAAGTCTCAAATCACCAATATTTTTTATAGACTATACTTTAGTCTACTAAAGAAGAGATCCAGCTTGATTTCAGTTTTCATGAAAAAGTTGTATGCGTATCATGAAATCCTTGTGAATTTTTCCTCATGCTCCCTGATAGACTCGTCTTCTTTCTGCTTTAGTCTGAGGAACTCCCTTTCTATCCCAAGATAGAGGGTTTGGGGAAAATATTTATTGAAAAACATTTTCTTAAAATCTTCTCATTACATGGAATAAATTTCATCATTAGACTTTGTGTTCTTGATCAGTTTCCACCACTAATTAGATTCCCCATCAAAATGATAGACCACCATCACAACTTTCCCTTATTCTGAGCACTAGAGGATAGAGAATATCTTTTAAATAGAATTAATCCACTATTTTGTGATGAGGTAATCATAATATCCACTAAACATGGGAGGGATTGACATATAAAGGATTCGACTGAAACTTTCTCTCTCTTAGGAGGAGTAAATTCCACGTGATTCAAGTTATTATTCATAACTTGAGCTAGTTGAGCAAGTACTATCATGAAGTTTTGAGCATCCACTCCCATCATATTTGTCATATCATTAGGAAAATCATCGCATTTTCTATCACATTGATTATTGGAATGAGTTATTCTATTTCCAGCCATTTGATAAGAAAAAGAAAGTACAATTAGGGGGGATTTAATACTTAGCTAATAAGAATATAAAAATAAAACATTAAACATAGAAGGATAAACTTGTAAATTAAAAGTATATTCTAACTTTTGGTACCCAAAGTTTCAATATAGGTTATATATAGAGATAAAATTATCCCTAGGGTTCTTAATAAAGTGCTCTAGTAATAATCTCCAAAAATAACTAGACCGTTCTTTGATACCAAATATAATAGACCTATCCTTTTACACACATTACTACATGGTTTTAAGAATAATTAACCATAAATTACAAGACAAGGATCATAAATTCTAGTATATTTAGAAGACTAGATACATAATTAGAAAACATGAAACCAAAATAAAAACATATTTTATTTAATCTTTATAATGATATCCTAATACCACTTGATCCCTTACATCTACATAGGATAACCTGGGGAATACATGAATAAAGGGATGAGCTAAAAATCTCAGTAAGGGAATAAATATAAGAATAAATCATAACACATGGGTTAGAAGGCATAACATGATGACATAAAAAGGCATAAATATCTGGAAGAATAAAATACAGAATATGTGATCATGTAATAATGGAATAATAGTAATGTGAAATAAACATAAAACATTACATAATCATTATTCAAGGCTCATTGCACATGGAGTATCATGATTCAACTCTAACTACCAAGATCGTTTCACATGGAGCACGAGTCAATGCTAACCACCAAGACTATTGCACATGACGTCTCATGAGACTAAACATTACCCAATAAATTAGAGTGCCATCTAGTAGCACCCATAATAAAATGTTCATGAATATGTGTGCCATATAAATAATCATACATAAGAAATCAAACATAAAAATAATGATTACCCATGGAAAGAATTGGGTATCATAATCATGTCAGAAGGCATGTCAAATGGGAATATCATAATAGTGTTCATGAAAGAATGTATTTAAATAATAAATAGAAATTAAGAAGGGAAAATAGTAATATATAATGATAATTTATGTCTAAATAAAGTTAAACATGTAAAAATATCATTTAGGAAACTTTATAAATAAAAAATTTTAGTGCTATTTAAGGGAAAATTTTCAAGATTGTTTAAAATGGAAAAGGCATAATTGTTTGTATAAAACAAGAATTTAACCAAGATAGTTTTTAATGTTAAAATTATTTATTTTATAAAAATAATAGTGTCTTAAAACATATTATATAGTTCACTTTAAAATTGGTAGGAAATTGGGAAGTTCCTTTTAATCGGGATTGCTTATCGAGAAGAATTGAGAAGAGAACCTTATTAAAATATGTATTTACCCATAAAAGAAGGATGTAATGATATGGAAACATGATTTTTAAACATATAAATAGAATTTATAAGAATTAAATAAAATTAAATAAGATTTAAATTAGGTTAAAGATAGAGAAAGAATAATCTGAAGGAAAAATGGAGGTTCGGAAAGAATCCCTTACCTTAAGTCCGAATGTGTTTTTCACTTAATCTTAATGTCCTAGATAATCATATTAAATTAATTAATTAATAAAATTTTATATTTTTTTGATTTATTATAATTTTATTAATTTCATTTATGGAATTTTTGATGAGTTATAAGATTCAATTTCGTTGTTCGGGAGTGTTCATTTCCTTGGTTTTCATGACCAGTTACTTGTATACATGTATGGAAAATCATGTAAAATTAGAATAGTTATTAAAAATTGAAATTATATATTTTTAATGAACTTAAATAATATTAAATTGTATTATATATATATATATATATATTTCCATATTTTACGATGAATTATTAGATAAAATGTTAATGATATTAGTTTAGATTAATTTGGCGTTTTTTGATCATCACAAACTAGATTTATTCTATTAATTAATATCATGTATATATAATGTTTATAGAACATTAAATATGATTTAATACATATATTATAATCTATTTAAATCATAAAAATGGTTTTATTAACAACCTTGAAGGCGTTAAAGGAAATTTAAAACTAGTCATCCTTGAATGTGATAAATTAACACATCATGGATGATGTTTTCATTTTTAGAAAAAAAGGGGAGGGGAAAGAAATGATGTTGGATTATTACATTAACATAATAAAATTACAATATATGTGATATAATATATTTACCATTCCACTTGGATAAGGGTATGTTAGTATAGAATAAGAAAATAAAATAAATTAAAAGAAAATAAAAGAAAAATAAAGAGGATTTTACATCTTGAATTCTTATCCATGAGAACCTCCTTAAGGGAATTGGTTTTGTTATTTTGTTGAGACCAAAGGCTACTGGACATGGGAAAGAGTATTGGGAAAAATATTTTGTATAATTTTTACAAGTATAAAATATTTAAAGGTGTGAGGAGAAGAGGTGGTGAGGAGTGATATTTATAGTGGAGGAGATGAGTGTTTTTTGAATATTTTATTCATTAGTTTATTATTTTGCCTCAAGAAAATAAATAGTGATGATTAAATGAATAAATTAATTATATATAGAAGAATAATTTGATATCATGGTGCTTACATTAGATATGACCCAAGTAATAGTGTATTTAACTTATAATGTATAAATTCCATAAATTACCGTATTTTACTATTCACAAAAAATTTGAGTATTTCAGAAAAATCCCAAAAAACCACCCTAACCATTTTTTGATGTGTATAATTCAAAAATAGACTAAAATTTATGAAAATAATTTTCTAAATATGATAAATTTAATTTTTAAATAAAATAATTATTTACTCAAAAATACCGATTTTAAAATTATAACAGATTTTATAACACTTGGAAAAATTAATTAAGGTCTCATAAACTTATCTTATAATCATAAAACAACAAAATATTAATTTATGAATCTATTTTATGAAAATAAATTTTATTTTAAATCATTATATTAATAATAAAATTGTAAATAAACATTTGGATTTTATAAAAAATACCAACACTTAATTAATAACTTTTAAAATATTTATTTACTTATAATATGATATAATTATATCATATTATCATTTATAAGATGCATTAATTTTATTTATAATTTCATAGATTAGGTTACTATTCTATTGGCTGATTTACTATTCATAATGGTCACTTTACTATTCCAATGGTCAAGTTACTATTCCATCGGTTTAGATGCCTTATTATTTCATTCATCCTTCATTTATAAAGTTTTAATTGTGTTCTCTAAGTGATTTTATATTATTTATACTACATAACATAATTATAAGAAGGAATATTTCATTGATAAAATTTTGGATCGTTACATAGAGCATTAGGCTACATTTTAGAATGTCCAAATAGATTTGGGTAGAAGTATACAACTGTTCAGTGTACTTAGTTAATAGAAGTTATTCATCACTGATGGGGCAGTAGATTCCAAAGTAGATATAGTATAGAAAACAAACATAATTTAACCACTTAAAGTTTTTCAAAATTTTAGCCTATGACCATGTGGATACTATAAAAAGATAAAACTTTGAATATAAGTTTTATGAATGTTTCTTTCTAGGACATGATGATGAAAATCTAGTTTATGACTTTAGTACGATGAAAAGTGACAAGTCATTAGAAGTAGTACTATTCTCTTTAATGAGAAGGTCTTATGTAAATACCAAAAAATTGGAATACAAATAAGTTTATAGAAAATAATCAATTGACCATGTACAAGTTGAACTAAACAATAATTCTAGAAGGAAAAAATTATAGAGATTTCAGAGAGCACAAAATTTCTAGAAGTTAGGCTAGCAGAATATATACCGGAGAGCTATAAGATTCCGGAATATTGGGTTAGAGTACCATAAGTTTAATCTCTAAAAATTAAAGAACCATAAAGGGTAGATCTACATGAAGAATTATAGAGTTTTATTATGATCTGACAACTAGTTTAAAGGTTTAGAAATGATGTAAACTTCTTACTTTTAACTATATTAGAGGAGAGATTGGAAGAAGTGTCCATTATCAGGGATACCATAAGGTGGGGTTTAGTTATTAAAGATGAGTTGGATTCATTACATGTGAATGAAACTTGAGAGATAATATAAGTACCATAAGGGAAGAAAGAACTTGAGAATAAATGGGAATTTCTATTAAAAGAAGAAGATAACAGTAGAAAGAGATATAAGTATTAGCTAATGGTAAAATGATTTAAATAGAAGGTAGGTATTGAATTATCTAAAATTTTATCACTTTTAGTTAAGCACACTACCATATGGATAGTGCTGATCATAGTTTATAATGATAGTTTATACCTAGAGAAGATGGATGTAAAGACCATGTTACTCTATGGATAACTGGAGGTGTAAATTTATATGAATTAACTAGCTAGTTTCAAGTAAAATTAGAATGGTGAATTGGTGTATAAATTTAATAAAAGTTTACATAGATTAAAACAAACACCAATATAATGCAACATAAAGTCTGGTGTGTTCATCGAGGAGTATGTTTTCACGTGGAGTAATGCCGACCACTATTTCTATTAAAAGGTGTATGAGGATGGAAACTTCATCATCCCACTTCTGTATGTGGATGACATGCTTATGGAATAATTGTAAATTAGTAGATTCATAAGTTAAAGGATGATTTTTCAAAACGATTAGAGATGAAATATCTCATGTAATCTAAGAAAATATTGGGGATAGGTATTGAGAGAGACATGAAATATAAAAGTTTAGTGCTATCTTAGAGGGTGTACATTCATAAGATAATTGAAAGGTTTTCTATGCTCAAATGTAAGACAAACTCAATTACTTTGGCCAAAAATAAAAATTATCCAAGTAATAATAACTAAAAATGGAAGATGAGGTTAATTATATGAAAAAAGTTCCATTTTCATCAGTGGTAACAAGACTGATGTGCGCCATGGAAAGTACTCACTTGGACATTACTTTTGTAGTGGGATTCATCAACCATTACATGTATAATATAGGGAATGAGAACTAAGAAGTTTTGAAATGAATCATCTAGTATCTCAAAGTATTAAATGATACAAAAATATGTTTTGAAACAAATGATATATTATAGGGGTATGTAGATGCATACTTTTAGGGAGATTCAGATACTAATAAGAGTATAACTAATTTTTTTTCACATTTAGAGGAACAACAATTAGTTGGATATACAGGTTTTAGTCACTAGTAGATTTTTCCACAGTAGAAGAAAAATATATAGCAGTAAAAGAATATGGGAAAAACTTTATATGGTATATGCATCTATTGGAGGATCAATAAAGAAGTTACGGTGGGTTGCTCTATTATGGAAATCAAAGTTTAACACACTTGGAAAATAATATTGCGTTTCATGATCAGATAAAATAAATAAATCTGGAATATTATTTCATACAAAAGATGATGGAGGACAAGGATATTCAACTACATAAGATATCCATATGAAAAAATATGGCTAACATGTCCACTAAGGTACTAGTCTAAGAAATTATGAGGTAACATTGTGCTTTAGTGAGACTTGGGTGAACAAAAGGGAGATGGAGAAATGTTTCTTACAGAAGTGAAAAAATGGTTTTTGTTAAAGTCTAAAAGGTTTCCTTGAATAAAAATTAAAGTGAAAGTTTTTTAGGAATGTGAAGGATGATTCAAGTTATGATAAAATGACTAGTAGGTGAATCTATAGAACTTAACTCTTCTGGATGAAGGCAACGACAACGAGTGACATTAGTAGAGGTCAGTCATTTGAAAGATGTTATCTTCTAATGGCGTGTTCTAGTTAGTAGTTTCAATGATGTGTGAAAAAACGTTATGGGTTTAGGTTGTGACCTATGATAGATATATGTAAAATTCTTATCCACATGGTTTTGTGGAAAAGGGTTTGGAGCATAATTGTCATTCATAGAGACATAAGAGTAACTTTAACTGTTCATAGAGAGTTGGAGTTTGTAGCTGGACTTACTGCAGGCAATCAATAGTCACCATACTCAATGGTGGGACTTTCATGAATATAAAAAGTAAGTGAAATTGATTTACTAATTGGAACTTAATATAAGTGATTGTGTCCACATGTACACATGAGATGATGGGATCAGGTGATTACTTGTAATTAGTGATGTCAAGTGATTAAAATTCTTATAACTCACAAAGGAATTAAAATTTTAGTAGTGATCTCCCTTGGATATAGGAATTAATATCCAAAATTACATAAATTTCATTACATCCTTTTCTATTTTTCACTTGAATGATTATTTTGATTTTTATTAAGTTTACGCGAGGTTCAAATTAGTGTAATGAGTTAAGGTGAGATATTTCTTCCTATTTTATAGTACATTGAGTTTACAAGACCTGAGATTCAACTAAGGAAATATAACAATTATTTATTAAAGTTTATATTAAAAAATATAAATTTTTTATATTAATATAATTATTAATTATTAAAAAATTATATTAATAAGTGAATAGTAATTACACACATATGTCTCAAAATAAAAATTAGATTTACTAGAAGAACAGTTTTTGAATTTCAGGCACCAAATTCATAATTTTTTAAATAATAGGTGTTTTAATTTAATAATTAAATTTCTTATATATAGAGAATTATTTTCATAAAAGTGGATTTAAATTTGGAATCATCATGTCAGAATTAGTTTAGGGGTTATTTTCTTGGGAATTTTTAGAAGAATTTTATTTTTTGGAAAATAGTAAAAATTATAGTTTTTACGAATACCATAACTTTTATTACATCACTATGATGACCTACTGATCCACCTCCTTCCTCCAGTGGTAAACCCGAACCTGAAACCCCTTTCTCAATGCCTTCACCTCCTCTCCGGTGCATAGATTTCCCCCTTACTGGTGCATTTTTTGTTTTGTTTTGATGGTTTTTCTTCGGGTTGGACAAACCCAAATTGTGGGGTTTTTATTCATGCATTTTCCTCATTGTTTAGGGTGCGTGGTTTTTTTGTGAGGTATGGTTCTACCTTTCTTGAATTTTCATCGCTTTCACACAGGTTTGAGGTAGGAAAATTCTTGTATTTACTTTCCAAATCTCTCTGTTGATACTTGAATTATTTTAAATAATTTTTATTTCATGAATCGCGTTTTTATGATACCTCTTCCTAGCTTATTATGATGTTTTAGAATTGATAGATTTTTTTAAAATCATGTTTTGAAGCAATCATTTGTTATTACTATTTAGTTGTGCACCAAATGATGTTTGGGTATTGTTTTAAATTTTCAGACATGATTTTCACCCCTTGTGTATTTTTAATTAATATGGAGATGTGATTTGCATATTTTCCACATATTTATTTAGGTTTGTGTGATGTTTTTATGATGGTAGAAATTGGTGGAAGTGTTTTTAAGGGTTTATGCCTATATTCTATATATTGGTGTACACAAGGTGTTTGATTAAAATGAAAATTGTTTCTTTAAAAGGTTTTATTTGTATCAAACATGGTTTCAAGATAGTTTTTAAAGGCACGGTGAAATGGTTGTTTAATTAGGATTTTAAAAGTTTTAGAAAAGTTCTTTTGATTTTTTAACACTTATTAGTGGTTTAGGTGTTTCCATGCCATCACTAATATTTTTAATCCCTTTAATTCTTTTTTTCCTAATTAAATATTATATTATTTTTCTCACCTCTATTATGTTTATAGTTAACTCATGGTAGTGTTTTCTTGTTGAAATATTTGATTAAAAATGGACTTTGGGATGCTCCTCTAGTTATGCACATGTTTGTGCCTTGAAAACTTGGTTAGAAATAAATTCTTATATATTCAAATGGTATTGTTAGATGTATTTAGTGATATTTTCTTGTATAAAAATTTTATGGAACTTTTTTTTCCTACGTTTGTTGGTTTTATGTAACTTAGTATTTTTGTAGAAATAATTTCGCGTGTCTCTTTGGAGGTTCGATTCACCATTAGATGTTGGCACATCCATGGGTGTACTAGGTACACCCATGGACATACCCTCAGATGAAGATGGTGTTTTGAATTAGTATTTTTCTTAAAACCTAGGTTTTCTATGTGATTCTTATTTTCTAAATGTTGTTGGTCTCTTCAGGTGACTCTTTAAATTAGTTTGAAAATAAATCCATGAGTATATGCCCATTTGGCTTTTGGTGTATGTTTTGTGGAATGTGTGTAGTGTAAGGAGTTTTTTGGGTTGTTTATATGAAATTGTACATAGTATTTCTAAATAATTTTTGGGTAAGGCTTTTGAAACTTGGAACCTAGAGGCCTGATTGGCTTTTTACACACAAAAGCGGTGTTTAGAGTTGTTTTAAAATATCTTGTGCAATATTTTTGTAAATGCATTTGATTATGTAAAACTAAAGGCCTGGTTGACAACTTCAAGTGTTTTATAAAGTTGTTTTGATAATAAAATGATGTGATGGACTAGTTGGAACTTTTTATGTTTGAAATTTATATATTTATAAGTATGTGGGGAACTCCTATCTAGGGTAACCCTGTATGGGTGAATTCATAGGAAGCATATGTGTTTGGGGTAGACAAGTGTGGTGATGGCATGGTAAGGTGAGTCACGCTTGTGGGGGACTCCTACTTACATAGTATTATCATTATAACCACCATGGGTTATTGGGAATCTTTTAGTTGATCTAGTGATGGTTTCTTATCAACCCCGATTAGACGGGTTGGTACCCACACATAGATATAGAGGCTAGATGGGGAGTGCCACTGGTTTCTTTTTCCGCGAGGGTGGCTAGCTGGTTATAGACTTAGGAGCTTCACCATATGTTGACAGGTGGTTATTTGTGATGTGTACAAGGAGACGGTACATCAATTGGACATGCGGTTTGTGCGGTACGACTCAATATACGTTTTTTTAAGTGTTGGGCGCGCTTTATAAACAATCGTGGGGGGATCCAAATGAGCCGAACGAAGTCGTAATGGCATGAAATCAGGAGACAACAACGAGTGAGTGAATTGTGAAGTGTTTGAGCAGACGACACATCGATCAGAGGTGCCGTGTGCCCGCGGTGACTGAGAATGCACTTCTGGTGTCATAAACGGCCAAAACGGGAATTTAACGGTCAAATTCATATCGGACGACATCAGATTGACCTAAAATCACAGGTAAACAATATAATTATTATTATTGATGTGTACAAGGACATGACATGTCAATCAGATGTGCGGTTTGTGCGGTACGACTCAATATGTGTTTTTTACATGTTGGGTGTGTTTCATAAACGTGTGTGGGGGGTCCAAACCGGCTAAAAGAAATCAGAATGGCCTGAAATCAGACAAAAACAATGGGTGAGTGAATTGTGAAGTTTTTGCATAGACATCACGTCAATCGGATGTGCGGTTTGCGCGGTACGACTCAATATGCGTTTTTTTAAGTGTTGGGCGCGCTTTATAAACGCGGGGGGGGGGGGGGGGGTCCAAATGGGCAAAACAAAGTCGGAATGAAATGAAATCAGATGACAATAATGGGTGAGTGAATTGTGAATTGGTAGAGTAGATGACGCTTCAATCAGAGGTTCCGTGTGCCCGCGGTGACCGAGAACACACTTCTGGTGTCATAAACGGACAAAACGGGTGTTTAACAGTCAAATTCATAGTGGAAAACATCATATTGACCTAAAATCATAGGTAAAAAATCTAATTATTATTCGTGATGTGTACGAGGAGACGGAATGTCAATCGGACGTGTGGTTTGTGCGGTACGGCTCAATATGTGTTTTTTAAATGTTGGGCGCGCTTCATAAACGCGTGTGGGGGGGGGGGGGGTCCAAATGGGCAGAATGAAATCAAAATGACCTAAAATCAGACGAAAAAAATGGGTGAGTGAATTTTAAAGTTTTAGGGCATACGATAGATCAGTCGGACGTGCTGTGTGCCCGCGGTGATCGAGAACACACTTCTGGTGTCATAAACGGCCAAAACGGGCGTTTAACGGTCAAATTCATAGCAGACGACATAAGATTGACCTGAAATCACAGGGAAAAAATATAATTATTATTTTTGATGTGTATGAGGAGACGACGCATCAATTGGACATGCGGTGTGCGCAGTACGTCTCAATATGGGTTTTTTAAGTGTTGGGCGCGCTTCATAAACGCGCATGGGGGGGGGGGGGGGTCCAGATGGGAAGAACGAAGTCAGAATGACTTGAAATCAAATGAAAACAATAGATGAGTGAATTGTGAAGTGTTTTCATAGACGGTATGTCAATCGGAGGTGCCGTGTGCCCGCGGTGACTGAGAACGTACTTCTGGTGTCATAAACGGCCAAAACGGGCGTTTAACGGTCAAATTCATAGTGGACGACATCATATTGACCTGAAATCATAGGGAAAAAATATAATTATTATTTGTGATGTGTACGAGGAATGTCACATCAATCGGAAATGCAGTTTTCATGGTATGGATCAATATGTGTTTTTTAAGTGTTGGGCGCGCTTCCTAAACGCGCGTGGGGGGGGGGGGGGGGTGTTCAAACGGGCAGAACGAAGTAAGAATGTCCTGAAATCAGACAACCAAAATGGGTGAGTAAATTTTGAATTGGTTGAGCAGACGAAACATCAATCGGAGTTGCCGTGTGCTTGCGGTGACTGAGAATGCACTTCTGGTGTCATAAATGGCCAAAACGGGCATTTAACGGTCAAATTCATATCAGACGACATCAGATTCACCTGAAATCATAGGGAAAAAAATCTAATTATTATTTGTGATGTGTACGAAGATAAGACATGTCAATCAGACCATTGGTTTTCATAGACTTCATGTCAATCAGATGTGCGATTTGCGCGGTACGGCTCAATATACATTTTTAAGTGTTGGGCGCGCTTCATAAACGTGCGTGGGGTGGGGGTGGGGTGGGGTGGGGGGGGGGGGGGGGTCCAAACGGGCCGAAAAAAGTTGGAATTCCATGAAATCAGATGACAACAATGGGTGAGTGAATTGTGAAGTGGTCGAGCAGACGACATGTCAATCGGAGGTGCCGTGTGCCCGCGGTGACCAAGAACGCACTTCTGGTGTCATAAACGGCCAAATCGGGCGTTTAACGGTCAAATTCATAGAGAAAGACATCGGATTGACCTGAAATAATAGGAAAACAATTTAATTATTATTTGTGACATGTACGAGGAGATGACACGTCAATCGGACATGGGGTTTACATGGTACGACTCAATATGTGTTTTTTAAGTGTTGGGCGCGCTTCATAAACACGCGTGGGGGGGGGGGGGGGGTCCAAATAGAAAGAATGAAGTCGGAATGGTCTGAAATCAGATGAAAACAATGGGTGAGTGAATTGTGAAGTGGTCAGGCAGACGACACATCAATTGGACGTGCCGTGTGCCCGCGGTGACCGAGAAAGCACTTCTGGTGTCATAAACGGTCAAAACGGGCATTTAACAGTCAAATTCATAGCGGACGACATCTGATTGACATGAAATCATAGGAAAACAATCTAATTATTATTCTTGATGTGTACGAGGAGATGTAACGTCAATCGGATGTGCGGTTTGCGCAGTACGACTCAATATGCGTTTTTTAAGTGTTGGGCGTGCTTCATAAAGGCACGTGGGGGGGGGGGGGGGTCCAAAAGGGTAGAATGAAGTCAGAATGGCCTGAAATAAAAAAAATGGGTGAGTTAATTGTGAAATGTTATAGCAGATGACACGTCAATCAGAGGTGCTGTGTGCCCGCGGTGACCGAGAACGCACTTCTGGTGTCATAAACGGCCAAAACAGGCGTTTAACAGTCAAATTCATATCGGACGACATCGTATTGACCTGAAATGATAGGGAAACAATATAATTATTATTCATGATGTGTATGAGGAGACGACACATCAATCGGACGTGCAATTTGCACGGTACGACTCAATATGCATTTTTTAAGTGTTGGGTGCGCTTCATAAATGCACGTGGGGGGGTCCAAACCTGCCGAACAAAGTTAGAATAGCCTGAAATCAAATGAAAAGAATAGGTGAGTGAATTTTGAAGTGTTCGCGTAGATGTCACATCAATTGGACGTGCAATTTGCACGGTACGACTCAATATGCGTTTTTTAAGCGTTAAACGCGCTTCATAAACGCGCGTGGGGGGTCCAAATGGGCCGAACGAAGTCAGAATGGCCTGAAATAAAACGACAAAAATGGGCGAGTGAATTGTGAAGTGGTTAAGTAGAATACACGTCAATCGGAGGTGTCGTGTGCCCGCGGTGACCGAGAATGCACTTCCGGTGTCATAAACGGCCAAAACGAGCATTTGACGGTCAAATTCATAGAGGACAACATTGGATTGACCTTAAATCCTATGGAAACAATTTAATTATTATTTGTGATGTGTACGAGGAGATGGAACATCAATCAGATGTGAAGTTTGCGCGGTAAGGCTCAATATGCGTTTTTTAAGTGTTGGGCGTGCTTCATAAACGCGCGTGGGGGTCCAAACAGGAAGAATGAAGTCAGAATGGTCTGAAATCATACGAAAATAACAGGTGAGTTAATTGTGAAGTGATCGGGTAGACGGAACGTCAATCGGAGGTGTCGTGTGCCCGCGGTGACCGAGAACGCACTTCTTGTGTCATAAACGGCCAAAACGGGCATTTAACGGTCAAATTCATAGCCGAAGACATCGGATTGACCTAAAATCATAGGGAAACAATCTAATTATTATTTGTGACATGTATGAGGAGACGACACATCAATCGGATGTGCGGTTTGCGCGGTACGGCTCAATATGCGTTTTTAAGTGTTGGACGCGTTTCATAAAGGCGCGTGGGGGGGGGTCCAAATGGGCAGAACAAGGTCAGAATGTCCTAAAATCAGAAGAAAACAACGGGTGAGTGAATTGTGAATTGGTCACGTAGACGGCACAATCAGAGGTGTCGTGTGCCCGTGGTGACCGAGAACGCACTTCTAGTGTCATAAACGGTCAAAACGGGTGTTTAATGGTAAAATTTATATAGGATGGCATTGAGTTGACCTGAAATAATAGGGAAACAATCTAATTATTATTCTTGATGTGTATGAGGAGATGACACGTCAATCAGACGTGCGGTTTGTGCAGTACGGCTTAATATGCATTTTTTAAGTGTTGGGCGCGCTTCATAAACGCGCGTGGGGGGGGGGGGTCAAAATGGGCAGAACGAATTCAGAATGTCCTGAAATCAGATGAAAACAATAGGTGAGTGAATTGTGAAGTGGTCGAGCAGACAACACGTCAATTGGAGGTGCCTTGTGCCCGCGGTGACCGAGAACGCACTTCTAGTGTCATAAACGACCAAAATGGGTGTTTAACGGTCAAATTCATATCGGAAGACATCATATTGACCTTAAATAACAGGGAAACAATCTAATTATTATTCTTAACATGTACGAGGAGACGACATGTCAATAGGACATGCAGTTTGCGCGGTACGACTCAATATGCATTTTTTAAGTGTTGGGCGCGCTTTATAAACGCGTGTGGTGGGGGGGGGGGGGGGGTACAAACTGGCCGAACAAAGTCAGAATATCCTGAAATAATATGACAAGAATAGGTGAGTTAATTTTGAAGTGGTCATATAGATGTCATGTCAATCAGACATGCCGTGTGCCCGCAGTGACTGAGAACGCAGTTTTGGTGTTATAAATAGCCAAAACGGGCGTTTAATAGTAAAATTCATAGAGGACGACATCAGATTGACCTTAAATCACAAGGAAAAAATATAATTATTATTTTTGACATGTAAAAGAAGACGCCACATCAATCGGACGTGCGGTTTGTGCGGTACAACTCAATATGCGTTTTTTAAGCGTTGGGCGCGCTTCATAAACGCGCGTGGGGGTTCCAAATGGGCCGAATGATGTCGAACTGGCCTGAAATCAGACAAAAACAATGGGTGAGTAAATTTTGATGCGGTATCATAGATGGTACATCAATTGGACGTGCAGTTTGCGCGGTACAGCTCAATATGCGTTTTTTTAAGTGTTGGACACGCTTCATAAACGCGCATGGGGGGTCCAAATAGGCAGAATGAAATCAGAATGTCCTGAAATCATACAAAAACAATGGTTGAGTGAATTTTAAAGTGTTTAGGCAGACGAAACGTCAATCGGAGGTGCCTTGTGCCCGTAGTGATCGAGAACACACTTCTGGTGTCATAAACGGCCAAAACGGGCGTTTAACGGTCAAATTCATAGTGGACAACATCAGATTGACCTGAAATCACAGGGAAATAATATAATTATTATTTGTGACGTGTAAAAGGAGAAAAAACTTCAATCGGATGTTTGGTTTGCACGGTATGTCTCAATATGCGTTTTTTAAGTGTTGGGCGTGCTTCATAAACGCGTGTGGGGGGGTCAAAATGGGCCGAACGATGTCAGAATGGCCTGAAATCAGACGACAACAATGGTTGAGTGAATTTTAAAGTGGTCACATAGATGGAATGTCAATCAGAGGTACCGTGTGCCTGCAGTGACTGAGAATGCAGTTCTAGTGTCATAAACGGCCAAAACAGACGTTTAACGGTCAAATTCATAGTGGATGACATCAGATTGAACTGAAATCATAGGGAAACAATATAATTAGAACCATAGAATTAATGATTTTAAAATTTTAAAATGGTAATCAAAATTATGAATATATTTTGAAAATCAAATACTTTCGATCTGTTACAGTAAGTTTGAATTGAAATATGTTAATTTGTTTCAATTATTTGTTTATAGGTTTTATTCGGTACTAATTTTGTTATTAAATTTTGTTATGTAGTTATATTTGATGATGGATGTATAGCTTGGAAGATTTCTGATGATATTTATGTGGGTATATTTTATTGTGTTGTTGATATTTTTTTTAAAAATTTAAAAACCTATAGAGACCGCCATTTGGCGGCCGCTATAGAGCCAACATACATCAGCCACCATTAGGCGACTGCTGTAGGTGATTCCATCACCGCCTGTAGCGGCCGCCATTTGGCGACCGCTGTATCTTTGGGCTATAGAGGCCGCTGTAGCCCATTCTATCTTTCCTACAACGTCCACCAAATGGTGGTTGCTGATAGCAACAACGACGGGCCAAAAGCGGTTGCCGTTTGGCGGATGCTAGGTGGCCGCTATAGAAGTTTAGCGACAACTTTTGGCGGCCGCTAAAGGTCAAATAATATGTATGAGTTTCATTAGGTAACATTATGATATTTATTTTTTATCCATTCTCATAATATGATGGATGCATTGGACTTGTTATGTGATGGGTGTGGCTTGAAATTATATAGCCCCTTGATGCATTGTTAGGTCTCATAAGACAAACTAGTTGGGCATTTGGTACAATCCTTACTTGTATATTTATAATTTATTGGCATGTAGCCTTGAATATATGTTTATGATGTCCAAAATTATGCATTTCATTACTATAAGATCATTTATTCTTATCCATGTATTTATTTACTATTATGTAATCAATGGATATATTATTTGTTATGGAATTTAATTATTCCTGGTGTATTAATTATTCCATGCTTATGTATGATAGGTTCCACTACATTCCACCCCTTACCAAGTGACTGGTCTTACCCCTTTATATATTTTTTCCATTTCCCTAGGAAACCAAGAGTATTACCATGTGTGAAATATAGATTTAAATGAATAAATAATAAAGTTTTATATTTTCTTGGGACGTATTTTCAATTTTCAATTTAATGCAATGTTCATTTATGTATTGTCATGAAACAACTCACCGAGACACCACCTGGGCTAGCATTAAGCCGAGCGTGACACCCCAAACCTACCTCCAATAGGCCGGGGGATATAAAAAGTGTTGAGTAAGCATAATATTGAAGTGGGAGGCCTTATCCTAAAGTACCCATACACAAACACACACACCCAAATCCATGAAATAGTTTCAAGATATACTAAATAAGTAGCCTTTAGAGAGTAAAAAATACATGAAACAACCTCTAAGATACATATTAAATTGAAACATGGTAACACAAAAGGTATAAGGGGAAAACACACATACCCAACCAGAGATACATGGGAAAATCTAATCTGAAAAAAAAAACTGTAAATGGAAAATAAAAGGGGTACCTGAATCAAGATCCTTGAGTATGATCACCAAACACAGTCAACACCACTATATACTGCTAAAATCCACTGATACCAGCTCCATAATAGTCACCACTGATCTATTTTTCATCTGTAAAAGACACAAAACATGTGGAAAAATATCATGAAGTGGTTTGTATATAAATACTTGGTAGGATTCCTAGAAAAACAAGGGGGAAGTAAAATAAAACATCTAGATTAACCCATAGCCAAGATGGTAAAGTAACACAATATCAAATATACTCATAAAAAAACCTAAGATAAGAGAGAAAGGGGATCTCCATCTTCATAGCCATCTAAGAATGATGAGTTAGTATACAACTCCCAAAGGTCCCCTATCTAATGCTAAGCACCATGAAAAACCTTATAAGAATCAGGGGGGAGGGATCACTCCTCATCACTACACTCCATAGTCAAGGGAGCACTTCTCCAATGGAGGAACCACCCCCACCAAATATTGATGATGAGGGATTACCACTCTATAGATAGAGGAAATAAACCCTCTGTATTACAGGGGAGTATCAATTGAACCTATAAATAGGGTATGGGGAACCCACACCTTAGTGTGATAGGGGAGTACTGACCCCAAAATCTCTTGGATGACCAAACCCAATCACTTCCATAAACTGAGCATCATTGAAATAATAATCCCACTCATGTCACCTCACATTTTATCACTATTCTAAAATAAAGGACACCACCATGTCCTACATGGAAAAATACTTAGGATAGGATACTCATGGGCCCAAATCCAAGTCATGAAGAAAAATACATTAAAGGTATAATATAATGGGAAAATTACATGACATGTTATTTTAGGTTACATGGGGTGTACTATGTAGCTGAAGCCTCGCTATGTCCCACTGATGCACTCAACATATAAAATAAAATGTAAAGAAATGTAATTTGGGTGACATGGCATGTGAAACCACCCAAGGTCCAATATATATTCCTCATTGAACATGGGTTCTCTAGTCGAGTAGGGGTACATAGGGTGTACTCTGAGGAAAATAGCATGTAGGCCACACAGATGTTCCGAGTGTGTACTTCCAGTACACAAATAAGTTACCCAGACAAGGTCACATGGTGTGTGGGACCTTCACATGGGGTGTGATATTTATAGTGGGCTGAAACCCTAGCCTCCATGAGAAACTGAGAAACATGGCATGTGTTCCTCTAGATTAAATGATGTGTAATTAGGGTTTTATTTCCAGATTTGGTTTATTCCTTTATTCTCACCATCTTTTATAAATCCTCTAACAACTCTTCTTAAAACTCCACCCAAGTCCAGATCTATAAGGAAACCACTTTCACCATCATTTTCTAGTCTTGGATGGCCATAAAATGGAATATATCTGTTGACCCAGTCAAGGTCCATCATGCCTCCCATCACCTCAAAGGGGGTATTAATTTTTGGAATGTACATGATCTATAATTGAATAAAAAAAAATAGCTATAATCAAAGGAAAATGCCTTAGATCATCGATTATTGACCTCCAGTGGTTGGAAATCAGGATTCCCATTTCCCACACATGATCTATCGTGCCTCCCATTTCTAAAACGAGGTTTGAATTCCTAAACCCACCACCTGAAATCCTCTATTTCCTAAAAATCCTTCCACAAACCTTCAATTAGTTTCTATTTTCACAACCTCTATGAATATGATGGTTCGATCATACTTAAACCATTTCATAAATGTCAAATATCTTACACCATGGTCCAATGATGAAGAATTAAAAGAATGAAGATAGGAGAGGAACAAAAAAATGATAATTATCATTGGATGATGTGATACCAATGAATGATTGTAATTGTGGAAACCAAAAACGATGAATCATGGGTGAAAAGAAAACAAATGACTAGGATCAAGAATACCGATTAAATTTCTAGATCATGTGAAGAATGAAAATCAATAATTAATAAGATATATGATTCATTCTAAAAAATCTAATCAAAATGTGGAAATACATAAATAATGAGCCATACCTCAAGAACATATCAATAATTGGTGAGGAAAATTTTCTCTAGAATTGTAGTTGAATATCCCACTATGTTCATCATTCATTCCATAAATCTCCTCGATTTGTTTGACATCAACCCACATTCTAAGTTCATCAACACCAATAGTGTCTCTCCTTATCCTCCTCTCTAATATCCCAGGTTTATGTTACTAACTTAGATATTTTCCATAAAAAAATATTTATAGAGAGTGAAAAAGGTTTTGGGTATTAAATAAAATAAAATAAAATAATATTATCATTTATTTTATTTAATGCATCCACCAATGACTTCCTTCAATGAAATGTCCAATGCCGACCAAACTTATGTTGTGCCTAGGGTAAAACAAATGTTTTGAACCCAACCATGGTCTCAAATTTTCCATTCAAGGTTCAAATCAATGGAAACAACATTTTTTCTGAAAATATATGCATACATGCTTTAATATATTAATTATGGGGTTATGTGGAACTCAAAACACACCGCAAACTCTGAGGAAGAATATAGAGATAATTAAAATAAATATTCAAAGTATTTAATTCCAAAAACCAAAGTTTTTATATTCTCCACACCTTTAATTATTTTCACCTCAAAAAACACAATCTATATAAAATAGTGAGGGTACTATGCCTATATCTGGATCTCATGCTCTCGTGATCTCTCTTGGACATTCCCATATTACCAAAGTTGTCGAACTAGAGGAATGGTCCATTCATACGGGATCTTCTCCTGTAGATCCTCGATCACCCCCAGGTACTCTAAGAAGGTGGATCCATCCTCGATATCATGGTCACCCCATTAAATAACATGGGATGGGTCATGCATGTATCTACTTAGCTACGACACATAGAAGGAATCATGCACTCTTTCCAACTGTGGGGGTAAGGCCAAGTGGTATGAGACCTCAAAATCCTTATAAAAAATCTTGTATAACCTGATAAACCTTTGGAAAAATCTTAACAACTAGACCAAAACCCCAAAATTCTCATGGTCTCCTTTCTCGAAATCCAAAGGTCTACGATGTTGGTTTGTATAAGATTTATGACGACACTAGGCTGTACTCAAATGATCAAGGATCACCTGAACCCTTATTTTACATTTCCAAGACCAATTATGGACCAATAATAGATGTCTCACCAACCTTAGTTCATCATAGGGGTGACCTTCAGGGTCTTCTATACAGTGCCTCAAATTGTTCCATAATTATAGTGGAGTGATACCTATTATTATAAGAGATCTCCACCAATGGTAAGTGATCCTCCTATATTTGGATGAAAACTAACATGCAATCTCTCAACATACCTTCTAGATTTGGGATGGTTAACTCAAACAAACTATCCTTTTGGGGGTGAAATTTTATACTCATCCATAATTAGATCCTAAAATCCTTCCAAAAACCTCTCCACAATCATGATGTATATTAAGAATCATGGTCAGAGATGATCATCATGGGTACCCTATAGATCCAAATGATCTCCTATAAGTATAAATTCCCAAAAATCTCATCTAAAATCTTCCCTCATATGGAAAGAAAGTGTATCGACTTGGTAAGTTATTCAACAACCACCCAAGTATTTGTGTGTCCTATCACTGTATGTGGAATCCACTTCAAAAAATCTATTGATATTCCATCCCTATTCCATTAAAAAAATTCAAGAGGTTGAGTCAGACATGATGGAACTTGATGTTCAACCTTTACCTACTAACATGCGAGGCATCGAGAAATAAACTCAACAACACCCCACCTCATTCCAGCCTACCAAAACTATCACCAAAGGTACTGGTACATCCTTACAACTCCCAAATGTACCTCTAATTGTGAGTCTGAGAACTCCCTTAACACCTTGTCACACAATGTGATCAGAACCACCATATGTTGTTGGGATAAATATTACATGATCCCCACCATTAGGAAACCCATATGGTATATCTATTGAGGATATATGGTCATGAAAAACTTAAAATTCAATATATTCCAATGGTGCCTCTATCACATGCTAAAGAAGTGGTGTAATAACCACCATCAATTGAAGATAACCTGCACCCCTATCCTCCTCCATGGTCAACTGCAACAGGGGTAACTACTTCGTCGCCTCCTTCACCAAACAAGAATAATATTTCCTGCTAAGGAAATATTCCATCATGTTTAACTTCCCTAAAGTATAGAGTATATTAAATTAATAGTCCTATAAAAACTCTAACCAACACCTATGTATTAGTTTTAAATATTTATGGGTAGATATGTACCTAAAACTCTAGTGCTTTGAGAAAATAAAAAAATATCCATCTAGAAGATAACACTTCAACATATTCAAGGTGAATACCACCATTACCAAAACCAAGTTATTGATATCATAGTTATGCTCATGGGGTATCAAATTACAAGAATAATAAGAAACCCCAACCTACCTATTCATCAACATAAACACAATCCTATCTCTAGAGGTATCACAAAACACTACACATTTGAACCCCCCTCTAGCATTCTCAACATAAGATCACTTATTGAGCTTTACCTTAGCTCCTCGAAAGTCCTGGCACTACTCAAGCTAAGAAAATGGATACTATTTACACATAAAGGAAATTGAAGGGGAAAAAATATTATAAAATTAAATAAAAACCTCTTATAGTACCCTTCCAAACCAAGGAAACTCTGAACCTTCAATAAACTCTTGGGTGACACTCCCAAGAAAGCACTGCATCGACCTTTGATGGGTCCATGACTGCCCCATGCCTAGAGATGACATGCCCCAGAAAGTAAACCTCTAAAATCCAAAACTAACACTTTGAGTGATTAACTAAATTAGGGATCTCAGAGTATGTCTAGTACCATCATCAAATAATTTTATTTCACTACCTTAAATGTAGACTATACAAGGATGTCATCAATAAAGGAAACCATGAACCAATCTAAGAATGGATGGAAGATCTAGGTTAAAAGTTTCATGAAAACTGAATGGGGAATTTTTTACACCAAAAAGCATCACCAGGAACTCATCATTATCATAGTGAAATTGATATTTAATTTTTAGAACATCATCCTTATGAACACTCAACTAATGGTAGTAAAACCTAGGGTTAAACTTTGAGAACCTTCATAGGCCTTTCAACTAGTTGAAGAGGTCATCAATCCTTATAAAGGGTACTTGTCCTTGATCGTTACCTTATTTAGTTGATGGTAAATAATGTAAATACTTAAGCCATCATCCTTCTTTTTCACAAACAAAATTGGGGCCACCTAGGGTAACACACCAGGTCTGTGAGAACCCTTGTCAAAAAATCTGCCACCCCAAGGGTCATACTAGCCAACTAATGAGAAGTTAGTTATTTACTTCTACACATGATCCCAACATACTCTATACGATATTCCCTCTCACCAATGAATAAAAATTCACCCTAAACACTTGGATACACTACAAAACATCATAGGGTCTCATTGTTGCTATGTAAAGATTCAATGAGAAGATCTGTCCTCTAAGAGTCAATTCACACCATCAACAGTGAAGTGAAATCATAAAAAATTAATCAAAATAAGTATTTAGATGCAAGGGTTGAACTAAAGGCTCCAATATAATCTCTAAGTGTCAAATAAGTTATGCAGTAAGAAAGGAGTGACCTATACTCATGTCTGCTAAAACTATAGCTAAAGTAGAGAAGTCACATGTCATACCATAGATCATCCTCAATGCCTCAGAGTCATAAACCTCCACTACCTAAATATATCCTTCCCCTTTCTTTCCAGTTCCCCATAACCGGGGTTCATACCCACACATTAGCATATATAATATGACCTCAAATATAAAAATCAAAGGAACCCCACTGACCACACCCCAACACTATCCTCTTTGGGCTGAACTAACTCACCCGCATAACTTTAAATCACATTACAAGAGAACACATATTTTGGGGGGAAGTTTCCCTCTTCCTTTCATGATCATGGACAAATCACACATCAATAATATAAGTATCTATCAACTCCCTACATTTTCCTGAATAAGTCTAGCTATCAGGACCACCATCTAACTTGAAAGGGTCCCATACAAGGTGGAAAACCTAAACCATTGCCTTTAGATAAACCTTGGTTATTGTGGGGACACTGGAAAGTACTCCTCATGAATATATAATGATATATTTCTAAGATAGGTCACCAAATCATGGATCTAGATGACCAAACCCCACCAGTTCCCTATTGCTCCAAGAAAAAGGATGGTTGTAAGCACAACCATCTGATCGATCAAGGTCTACAAAAGAAAGAAAAACCCACACCACTTCCATGAAACAATCCTCCAATAACTAAGGGTATATATCACCATGAAAACTAAGTATTATATATCTCTATTACTCATAAAATGTGCTAAACCTACATAAATCATCATCCCATCCTCCTGGATCCATTAACTTATCAACATACAAATGATCATCTTCTTGTACCACTGGATGCGGGTCTATGCCCTACTCATCCAGTGGAAGCACTAATCTATACTCACATGGAGGGAAAACATCAAGAATATGTCTCTTCAGTAAGGATTCATCACTCAATAGGACTTAGTCATGGCCATCTTAGAATCTTAACTAGCCATAATTTTTGGAAAAATCTTGGAAATCATCAAGAAATACCATGATTAAAGATACTATCTAGGGAGATGACTCAAGAAGGACATAAAAGTAAAAAGACCCAATTCTATATAATACATATACCATTGGTTTCCTTTAAAATAGTGCCTTAATATGATGAGTCAACAAGTAGGTATTCAGATTCCTGGTGTATGGATGCATTGTCCACCGTACCATTACAGGGTTCCCCGGTCTAAGATATTAACTCGACACAATCTAACACAATTTAAATAAGTTCCCAAACCAATCCTTAAAACATGACTAACTCTAAACATTAACCCTAATATAAAACCAACTTTGATACCACTCTATCATGAACCGACACACCAGGGCCCCACCTTGATCAGAAGTAAGCCTAGAGTGAAACCCCGATCTTGCCTCTAATAGGCTAGGGGCTGGTGACAAGTATCAATTAGGCATAACACTGAAATGAGAGGCATTCAACTAAAGTACCTATAAACACGCACACAACTAGATCCATATAATAGTGAAAATATATAACAAATTAATAACATCTAAATAGTAAAAAATGAATGAAATGACCTCCAGGATATATATCAAAGTGCAACAAGGTAGTATAAAAGTATAAGGGAAAAACAAACACCCAATCCGAGATACAGGGGGGAAAAATCAGAAAAAACTATAAATGGAAAATAAAGGGATTTCATGACTTAATATCCTAGAGTTAGACCACAAAACATGGTCACTACCACCATGTACTACTATTCTTCATTGATACCAAGTCCACCACAGTCACCACTAATCTATTTTTCATCTACATAATACATGACACGTGCGAGAAAACCTCATGAAAGGGTGATTCTATACATACCTAGTAGGACTCCCCAAAAAATAATAGAGAAGTAAAATAAAATATTCATCTAAACCCATAAGAAAGATGGCCATGAAAACCAATATCAGATATTCTCATGAAGAAACCCAAGTGAAGATAGAAAGATGATCTCTATCTTCACAGTTAGCTAAGAATAATGAGTCATCCTAAAGCTCCCAAAGGTCTCATATCTATCTCTAAGAATAATGAGTAACCTCAAAGGAATCAAGGTGGAGGGACCAATCCTCACCATTATGTTCCACAGTTAAGGGAGAACTTCTCCAATAGAGGACCCACTCTCCAATAGAGCCTGATGGAGGGGGAGTACCACTGCATAGATAGAGTAACTGAACCCTCTATATTATCTGGGATTATATAATATACATATATATGGGGTATGGGGGACCAAAACCCTAGTGAAAAAATGGGATTACTGACCCTAACATCTCATTCATGATCAAACTCGATGTCGTATCTCTAATTCCGAAATGAAGGCCATTTTCATATACTATGTGAAAAACTACATAGTATAGGATAATCAGGGGCCTAAACCCAAGTCCTAGAGATAGATATACACAAGGTATAAGAGACTAGGAAAAGTACATGATGTGTTCTTTTAGGTTACATGGGGTGCACTAAGAAGTTGAAGCCTGGTTAGGTCCCATTTCTATTCTCATTGTGTAAAATCCAGAGTACACGACATGTAATCTAGGTGACAAGATGTGTGGAACCACATTAGGTCCAAGAAATTCTCCTCATTAAACACATATTATCTAGTTGAGTAGGGGTATATGGGGTGTACACTTAAGTATATAGTGTGTAGGCTACACAAATGGCCTGATCTTGTATTACCATCATAAGACTAGGCTACCCAGCCAAAGTCACATGACTTGTGGTTATTTCACATGGATTGTGATATTTATAGTGGGTCAAAACCATAGCTACCATGAGAAACCAAAAAACATGACATGTGTTCCTCTAAATTACATAATGTGTAATCAAGATTTTTATGCTAGAAGTGGTTTCTTCATTTCTTCTCATAAGATTCAGTGAATACACAAATAAATTCACCTAAAACTCCACCCAAGGAATGATTTAGAAGGATACCTCTTTCACCATCATTTTCTTGTCTCCGATGAATAGAAAATAGTACTTTTATTGACCCGGTTGAGGCCTGTAATGCCTCTCATCACTACAAATGGGGTCTCAATCCATGTAACATATGTGATCTACCCCCAAATCACCCAAAACATCCTAAATCGAAGAAAAATTCCCTTGATCATCAATTCATAGACTCCAGTGGCCATAAATCTTGATTCCCGTCACCCACACATGACTCCCATTCTCCCAATTACCAAAACAAGGTTCTGATTCCCAAAACCATAACCCAAAATCTATCATTGATTTATGATCCTTATATAAACCTTAAATACATTTTTTAAAAACCCACTATGAATTTAGAGGTTTGATCAGGCTTGAACTGGTCTAAAATCACAAACCCATGTGCCAATGAAGAAGAAAATGAAGGATAGAGAAAGGAGAGGCACACAAACAAAGTGAGAATTATCATTAACCTATGTGATCCCAACTGAAATCATAATTGTGGAAACTGAAATCGGTAAATCATGGGTTCAACAAAAACAAATAACCTGGATCAATAATAAATATTAAATTTCTAGTTCATGTGAAGAATGAAAATCAATAATTAATAAGATATGTGATCCATTCTCAACAACTGAATCAAAAGGGCCTAAATCCACAAATAGTGAGACCTAACTCAAGAACGGATCAATAATTGGTAAAAAAACACATTATCTAGAGATATTAATGAAGATCCTATTGTGTTTTTCATTCATTCTATAAATATCCTCTATCATTTTTCATCGATTGAAATTCTGAGTTTGTTGATGACAATGGTGGATCTCCTCTTCCCCCTCTCTAATATCCCAAGGTTATGCCACTAAATTGGGATATTTTACATAACAACATATTTATATAGACTAAAAATGTTTTTGGGTATTAAATAAAATAAAATAAATTTATCATTTATTTTATTTAAAGAACCATCTAACTATTTTCATCAATGGAACGTACGACACCGATCAAACTTATATCGCGCCTAGGGTAAACCCTGCATTTTGGAACTAACCACAATCTCAAATTTTCTATATGAGGTTATGATCAATGGGAAAACCATTTATTATGAAAATATGAATGAACATGCTTTAATATATTTAATATTTTTAATATATTAAATATAGGGACTTGTGTAATCCAAAACACAGTGCAAAATTAGGGGAAAAATCTAGAGATAAATAAATATTCAAGTAATTGAATTCCAAAAACTAGAGTTGTTACATATATCTAGTATCCTAAGACTTCTAAACTATTAGATCGTATGATCTATTTATTTTGTACCAATGTAAAAAAATAACCATAAGCTCTTGGTTACTAGAGTTGGGTTGTTATAGTTGGTATCAAATAAAGTTTAGTATAAACCTTAAGAACTAGATTTAGAAGAACATAACTATATAAAATAACCCCATGATAAACCATCAAGACATTTTAGAAATATTTATTGATTACATGACATGAATTTTTAATAAATACATTGTAATTATATACTAATATTTACAATTCATAATATTATTCATGATCTAATTAATAATATACAATCATTTAGATATGAGGCCTAATGGAAGGAATGAAAACCATTTCAACACTCATAATTAGTGTAGATATTTCCCTCATGATAAAAGTAGTGAAGAAGGTGTTAGAGCTAAGAAGATTATGAATATTTTATGGTAATTAATTCAGGTTATGAAAAATAACATTGCCTATATGGAAAAAATTGGGGCTCTAAAACATGGTGTAACAATGTTGGACCACTTCATGAGGAAACAACCTCCATCCTTAAATGTAACAAAAAATATATTAATAGATAAAAAATGGATCAATTCTATAGATAAGTTATTCATTACTTTGGGATGCAGTGAAATGGATAAGTTTATCATGGATGTATACCATCTGAAGGGAGATTCTGAGTAATGGCGGTCTTTGATTCAAACCACTAAGAAAGAATATTATATATAGAATATGGAATAAAAGTCTTTTATGGTGATATTATTTGAAAATTAATTTCCTCATGAGAAACATTAATACATGGAAATAAAATTCCTTAATTTAAGGTAAAAGTAATAGGAATCTAATTTTGAGTATGAGGATAACTTTTCAAGGTTAGCAAGACATGATGAAGACTATATACGTACTCAAGAAAGAAATATTGATCAATTCTTTAATGAATTTAATCCAAACATTCAAAGTGAATTAGCCGATTAAAAATTTTAATATTATGAGGAGAAAGTGACAAGTTCCATCAAGATTGAGAAGGATTTATCCAATTATTTTAATTTAAAAGGGAAACAAGAGACGAAGAGGGTGACTAAAATTTATGTTGAAAAGAATTTAGAAAAGGATAAGAAGGGAAAGATAAAATTTCCTACATATAATAACTATGGGAACCAACACATCAGATATTTCATAAAGGGAATGGGAGTTTATTATAATAATGGAGATAAGATCCATCATGCTCACAGGTATAAGGGAAATAAAGAATACACAAATATCTAATGCTTTAATTAAAAAGAGATTAGACACTATTCATATCAATGCCCAAAGAATCAACATAACCTACTCCATAAGAATCCTAAAGATAATTTTCAATCCTATTCTATCACAAAAGTGAAAGTAGAGGTTCTAAATGATATTATATTAGGTATATTGATCATAAAACCAAAGTTATCTAATACATTATTTGATTTTGGATATATGCACTATTTTATATCTTGAATTTTTTTAAGAACATTGAATCATCCCCTGTTGAAATAAGGAATGAGTTATTAGTTAAAACTATTTATGAGAATCTTGTAGAAATGAAATTATATTACTCCACCTCTATTAAAATGCATGGATGTACCTTATTTGATAACCTAGTTTTAATACCAACAGTTTACTTTGATAGAATTATTAATATGTATTGGATTTAAATGTATAATGAAAGAATGTTTTATCATGAGAAGGATATTACAATATATATGGCTGGAAGATGATATTTTTTTATAAGAGAGACTTATTTTCCCAAGTCTTGTTCAAAACCTCATCCAATGGCTTATCTTAATGAAATTCTTGGAGATAATGAACCAGTGAATGAGAATGAAATCCTTATAATAGAGGATCTATATATTAAAATAGATTATATTAAGGTATTACCTAAGGAATTACCTATAAATACACATGATTTCAAAGTTTAATTCTCTATTGATCTTATCCCTAATGAAAATCCCATATCTAAGCCTCCCTATTGAATGGATCTAGTGGAATTGGATGAATTAAAGAAACAAATACAAGATTTGTGAGATAAAGTATTCATACACCCTAGTGTTTCACCTTGGGGAGAACCTATATTATTTGTGAATAAGAGGGATGGGACTATGAGGTTAGTCACTAACTATAGGGAAATCAATTATATTATTATAAAGAACATGTATTATTTATTTCAAATTAATGATCTGTCTGATCAACTTCATAGGGATAAATACTACTCAAATATTAATCTCTATTCCAGTTATTATTAATTAAAATTAAAGAAGATGATAGACCAAATATTATTTTTTATAACATGGTAATAACATAATTAGTTCAAAGTATTTCCCTTTGGGTTAAAAAATTCACCTTCTGTGTTTATGGATTTAAAGAATAGATTATTCAAGGATTATCATGATATTTTTTTTGTATTTTTTATTGATGATACCTTGATATAATCTAAGTGACATGAAGAGCATGAATTACATTTATGAATAATAATTGGCACTCTAAGGAAGAAATAAATATATTATAAATTCATTAAGTATGAATTATTTATTCAATAAGTTTCTTTTCTTGATAATATTGTCTCTAAGGATAAAATACTGGTTGACCACCAAAGACAAAGGTGGTTAAATAATTGCCTATGACAATGAATATAGCTGAGATACGTAGAATACTTGGTTTAGTTGGTTACTATCAGTGATTTTGTGATTTTTTCCTGATTATATAATCTATTAACCAAGTTGACATATAAATGGATTAAATTCACATAGTCAAGGGAATGTGATTTTTTTGAGTAACTAGATAATATATTAATCAATAAACCAGTATTGAACTTTCCATTGGTAAAGGAATGATTTTTTATATACAATAATGCATAAAATAAAGGAATAGAGTGTTTCCTTATTCAAAATAATATAGTTGTTTCTTATTTATAATGTAAATTAAAGAATCATAAACAAAAATATCCACATCAAAATCTTGATCTAGTAGTTATAATATTTATGTTGAAAATATAAAGGCACTATATTTATAGGGGAAGATGTGAAATATATACCAATCACAAAATTTTGAAGTATATATTCACTTAGAAATAGCTTAACATGAGATAAATGAGATGGCTGGAACTACTCAAGGACTATGAATATACAATTCACTACCATCCCATGAAGTCCTATTTATGATGAGTATAAACAAGGATCTAATATTCATGGAATTAGTAAAGTTAGATATGGAAATTATTAAGGAAGGGGAAACATCATTCCTTTTATAATTAATTTATCAACCTTATTTAATAGAGAATATAAAAAAGTCTCAATATTATGAGAAGATTTTACAAAAGAAGATTAAATCCATGGAATATGGGAGATTGAAAGTCTTCATCTATGAAGATGATTTGTTGAAGTCAGGAAAGAGACTATATATACCGTCACTATCTAAGATAAAGAGGGAATCAATGGATGAAGCTTATATCTTGAATTTATCTACACACCATGGTGGCACCAATATGTATCAGGATTTAAGGGATCACTTATGATGGGAAAAAATGAAGTTTGAAATTGCTGACTATGTGTCCATATTCTTGACATACCAATAAGTAAAGGCTATGAGACAACTCCCAAAGGGTGCAATGAAACCTCTCCCTATACCAATGTGTAAATGGGATGATATCACAATGGAAATTGTTACTGGACTACCAAACACACCTAATAAGAATGTTGATATATGAGTCATTATGAATCACCTTACCAAGTATGCATATTTCATAGAAATAAGGGATGATATGCCTCTTAAACGCCTTTCATAGATATATATCAATGAAGTTATGATACTTAATGGTGATTTTTTTTAGTTATATCAGATCATAATTCTTATTTATGATATAAATTTTTGAGGATTCCTCAAAAGGATTTGAATAGTGAGATACACTTGAGCACTACTTACCATCCTCAAATATATAGGTAGTATGAAAGGGAAACACAAACCTTAGAGGACATGTTGAGGTCATGCTCACTTGACTTCCAAGGAACATCAGATTAGTTCCTACCTTTGGTGGAATTTTCATATAATAATAGACCCCATTAGATTATAGAAATGGCACCTTATAAGGAATTGTATGGGAAAAGATATCGTACTTTAATATGATTAGATGAAGTTTGTGAAATGTAGCTATTTGGTCCAGAATTCACTAAGGAAAAAACTGAGAAGGAAAGAGATATCCAGAATCAATCAAAATAGTTTAGAGAATATATAAAATCTATGATTATAGTCTAAGGAAGGAATTTTAATTTCAATTAAGAGATCATGTATTCTTGAAATCATCACCAGGAAAGGGATTTATAAGGTTTGGTAAGAAGGAAAATCTAAGTTTGAGGTATATTGGACCTTTTTAGATTCTAGAGAGAATTGAAGCTATGGATTATCATTTAGATTTTACACTAAAATTATATAAAGTGAATGATGTATTCCAGGTATCAATTTTGAGTAAGAAAATAATGGACACAACACACATACACACCACTAAATAAATAGAGATTGAACTTGAATTTTCCTATAATGAAGAGCTTACCTAAATTCTTGACACTAGAGAGTGGGTGTTATAGAATCATACAACCTAACTAGTGAAAGTTCATTGGAGGAATGATAATTTCTAGGAAGAAACATGGGGGCCTATGGAACTAATAAAGAATAATTACCCTATTTATTTGTGTATTGATGTACACCCCAAATCCAAGGATGAAATTATTTAAATGGGGGGTGTATGACCTAATATTCAACTAAGGTAATGTAAATATTATTTATTTAAGTTTCAATAAATATATAATATATTTTCATAGTAATATAATTATTAACTATTAAAAATGTATATTAATCATTGAATAGTAATTATAGATATATGTCTTAGAATAAAAATTAGATTTACTATAAGAGTTTTTGAATTTTAGGTGCCAGATACATAATTTTGAAATGCACAAGTATTTTTAATTAATAATTAAATTTAATATATAAATAGTATTATTTTCATAAAATTTAATTTAAATTTGAAATTAACACATCAAAACTTGTTTAGGGGGATTTTTTTTTGATTTTTTTTAAAAAGTTTATTTGTGGGCGAATAGTAAAAATTACCATTTTTTCAAATACATAAAATTTTATTTCATCATTATGAATTAAGAATGATTGAAAAATTTATGAAACCTTTTTTAAATAAAAATTTATTTAAGGAGGAAAATAATGAATTTAAAAATATTAATTTTAATTTATAAAATTATATTTGAAATTTTGGTACTTAAATTACATTTTATCCTAATAAAAAATACTTTTGGTTTGTTTCATTTAATAGAGTGGTTGGAAGGTTAAATTTAGTTTTGGAAAGAATTAAATTTCAAATAACCCTAATTTTTTAATAATAATCCAGCTATTTTTTTGAGAATAAATTCTATTCAAAATTAGTGGTCATAAATAACAAAATAGTCAATATTTTAACCCAAAAATACCTCTTCCTCATGCATAAATACCCAACCATATTCACATTCCTCTCCACTAAAATTCCATTGATCATTAATTACCTATTATTTTCTCTCTAAAGAGTCTCTCCAAGGAGTTTCTTAGGTTCTAATCCATTCCTCTCAAAATTGAAGAAGTTACTTTGCAAAGTAAGGGTTCCTAAACAATTGTATACCTTTATTTTTTAAAATCCTTCCAATCACTTTTATTTTAAATGAGAAGTTTTGTTATGCCATTCTCTATAATTAAACTACATAAATAATCTATTATAATGATAAAAAATTACCATGTCCATAAATAATCCTAAAATTTTGGTAAAGAGTGTGCGGTTTCCAAACTATGACATGCTTATCTTGATACGAACAAGTGGATTTCGGATCTGGATTAGATGCACCTAGGGGTAATAACCCTAAAAAAAGTTGATTAGGGATTAACTCAACCTTCACTTAGTACATAACTAATGGGACTAACCACACACCTAATTTGACAATATAGGGGGATATGATTTGGATAATTTATAAACTCTTTAAAAACCATAATAAATGATTATTTCCTATTGATATCCCTACACAATGAAAGTAATCTTCACTAACACCTTGTTATCATTCATTTAATAAGGGTACTTTCCATTATATTGCGAGTATTCTATTAATTATAAGTTTATTATGGGATATTCAACTAGATAACCATATTGTTCCACTAAATAGGGAAATATTGATATTTTATATATCCATTATTCCTATATGTAAAACTATTGATTACTTATCTAAGATGTTGTTTTAGGTTCCTTTGGAAATATTATGGTATGTATTTTTTAACCATTCTTTTCATATGATAGGTGGATTGGACTTGTTATGCGATGGTTGGGGCCTAGAATTATATATCTTCTTTGGTGAATTAGTAGGTATCATGAGACAAACTAATTAAATATTTGGTATAATCATTATCTATTTATATATGATGTATTGGAATATGGCCTTGACAGTATGTTTATGATGTACAATATTATGAATTCCATCACTACGAGGTTAGTTATTCTTATACATGAATCTATTTACTGTTATGTAATCCATGGGTATATTATTTGTTATGTAATTTATTTATTTCTGATGTATTATTGAATCCATGTTTATATTTGATAATTTTTTCCATATGCTACCCCTTACTGAGCATTTTATCTCACCCCTTTGTATTGTTTTACATTTCCCTATAAAAATAAGAGGATTACTATGTTTAGCATATGGATTTGAAATGGGAAATAATAAAGTTTTATTCTATTGTATATTCAATTTTTAATTTAATGTAATGTTAATTTATGTATCTAGTTTCCTAAGACTACAAAACAACATGATATTGTGATCAATGTATTTTGTACCAATGTAATAAAATAATTACCAGTTTAGGGTTACTAGAGTTGGGGTGTTACATTTTTTGAGGGGTATCTTTCAATGTTGGAACTTCCGATGATTATTATACTATGTCAAGAGTTTCAAATGGTGTATATTTCATTATATTGAAAGCACATTCAACCAATAACATTTACATGAAAAATGCATGATAATTCCATAACATTAACTCATACATCATGAAAGGTATGAGTTAATGAATACAAGTTTGTAGAAGGATATATAAAGAGGTAAACACCATCGAGATGGTGTAAGGTTTTTATCCCACCTCTATTCACCTGTCTCTCACACTCCTGAAGCTCTCATATCCTCTTTCCTTTACTATCAAGACACTAACATGTCATGGAAGGTAAGAGAGTCTTACCCATGTGATGGGGGATTCCATTTTAACTCATGGATACAATATGAAGGAGGGATATCTTTGGGATGAATCTTTTTAATATTTATAAATATCATAAAAATGAAGAAAAATATGGAAACTCATTGGTGTAAGGAACAAAAATATTTTTCTTCATTTACAGTCTTACATGGTTTTGGGTTTCATGCATGTAGATCTTGTGAATTTGGGTTTCTATTTGTTTCTTCTACCTTGAATGAGTTTCATTCAATCCTAAGAAACCCTTCAGTGGTATCAAACCTTTACTATGTAATTTGATTCATGAAATCTTATTTAAAATAAAGAAATATGGTATCATATTGTATATCATATTATCTATCATTGAAAATGACTAAGAAATTGAACTGCATTTGAAATTACATTATATGATAATATAATATGTGGTGGGAGTTGCACCATATGATATTAAATTTTATAAGGAGTGACACAGTGTAATTCCTTGATTTACAATATATCATAACATATGTTATAGTCAGTTGTATCTGATGATGGAATCAATTCGTGGTTTAAAAAAAAGTGTCATATTGTTAATATGATATATGTGATATCATAAAAATGATTTCCAATGTAGTGTTAATATTATGCTGTGACATATCATAGGGTGTGACTACTAGGGCATGGTATTTTTCCTTATGTGAGGCTTGCGCATTGGATTTAATACTACAGATGATATCATGGCATTACTTTAAAACCATAACATACTCTAAGTTTTCTAGACATACTGTATTAATCCTACATAGGTTTCATATCATATGCTACAATAGGTTGGCACACAATATTACTTTAACATAGACCCTGGCACACTAATTTAATCCTATGTGGGCCATATAGTAAGCCACACTGTGGGTTAGTCTCAAACATATCCCTATACATCAAGGATTCTCATGCAAGATTACAAATATATATATCATAATTTATAATAGATAGAACACTCTTTTACCTTTCACACATAGTTAGTCACACCAAAAAGCCTGGGAATATCATTAAATATGATATACATAAGAAAAATAATATTTTACTATATTTCATTTATTAATTGATTTAAAGTGTCAATGAATGGTTTATAAATCATACTAAAAGGTTATTTAGGATATTTATTAATTTTTACAGGTGCTTATAAATTAACTATAATTTTTTTATAATCAATTTATTAAATGTTTACGAAAAATTTATTAAGTAAATATTCCATAATATTATTTTTAATATTAAATATATTTTTTAGATTTTATTTTATAATTTATAATTTATATATAAATGGTTTATATAGAAATTATAATTTTAATTTATAAAGGGGTTATAAATTACAGAATAAGGCATAAATATAAAATAGTTTATATTTGAAAGTATGGACTGTTCATAATAATTAATTTTAATTATTAAAATTAAATACCATATTTATGGAATTATTTAAACCATGTCAAAATGAGTTTTGAATATTGATATGATCAAGGTTTAAATTATGCCAAATATGTGATATTTAGAACATGTAAATTGTTTACAAAATATAAATGGATTATAAAGCATTTATAATTCATTTAATATTATATATTTAAAGTAAATAATAAATAACTATTAATGTGAAGGAGTTAATATTATAATAAATATAATTTTTTTATATTTATTTATGAAATGTCTATAATTCATAGAAAAATTATAAATTGTTTATAATTGCTTTATGAATTGTTGAAAAATATTTATCTCATATTTAAATGTGATATTTTACATTTATTTAGTTTTTTATTACATTGTTCATAGATATAACTTTTATATTATGAATTGTGATATATGATCTAGTTTAAAGTGTTAAAATTCTTTTAAATTATGATACATGCATTTAAGGAGATACATGCTAGGAATGATAAATGATTTAGTTTTCTTCTACCTCGACATTTTCTTGTTATTAGGTTATGAACCTAATAAATAATTTTACTACAGTTTTATACATATTATCTATTAGAATTACTATGGAATAAAAATTTATATTGAGAGAAGTTTCCCTAGGTATAGGGAATTTGGGTCTGAATGTTCATTGTCTTAGAGGCTTATGCCTTATCTAGAAAAGTGGGGGTTGGATAACTTTTAATCCAAGATAAATCATGTGGGGATTGTTAATTACATATGATTCTAAACCTTTACATGAAATTATTTTATTTACCTTATGCATGAGATGAATTTTGATATGTTTGAATATAGTTGAATTTTAATTTTGGTTAGTAACACAATCCATGAGTTGCGTAAAGGGTTAAACATCAATATGGTCTGAACATATTGATATGCTAGATGGAATATTATTTCAAAATAAATCATTAAAATCATTTATATATGTAAAGTGGATACATGAGATAAGATGGTGAGATTAAATCCTCTTCAAAATATTAAGTGTTATATTTCCTTCAAAGAAAAAACCTTTTAAGATCATGATCATCCAACTGGGTAAGTCATACTAAATATAAATACCCTTTGATAATCTTGCATAAGTAAAGAAAGTAATGGGTGAACCTAGTAGGATTCAGTTACTAGAAGAATATAATTACATTTATCCATTCGATTGATTGGGCACAAATCTGTCCAATCAACTATCCAAGATTCATATATGATATGATTCAAATGATGCCCTCAATAAATATCTCAGTGATGGGAGAAATGCTAAATCGACCCAAAGGTTATTGAAATACGGATCTTGTACTAATGATGGATATTATGGATTTTAAAATGGGTTATTATTTTAGTGAGAGAAAATTTTATAAAATTTATTATTAAATGAATGTAAAACATGATGCTGATATGATAAAATATTCTGTTGAATAGAAATGACATCATCATTATTACACTTAAGTTTGAGATCAATATTTAGAAATAAGAATCTTAATTTAATAAAAAATATTAGACTGGTATAGAAAACATAAGATTTATTCTTAATAAGGAGAATTTTATGTATTAGAGTAACACATTCTTGAGTAACCAACTATTGATGTTGTTCAATACTTGAACCTATATGAATATGATAAGTATAGAATAATTCAATTAAGGTTTAAAATTCATTGGGTAACTTTATTATCCACTCATATATTCCATATGATTGTATATTTTAATGACATGGTGAGATTGAAGATATCCTTGAAGGATAATACTTGATATTTAAATCAATTTGTTTACATTTTTGGAAATTTTTTGACAGTGAGAACGAGTTCAATAAATGTTTACCATATTTTCTCAAAGCTTTGAGAATAGATGAACAAGGAATGTGATTTCAAGATTCTAATTCTATATAGAAAGTATAAGTGGGTATAATTTCAAACAAAAAGAAGAAAAGTTTATTGGAAAGTCAAAATACATTTCTTCAAAGTTTCCAACCAAGGCCATTAAAACCTAAAGGTTATGTCAGGAAGGAAGAACATTATCTAAATATTTTGGAATTATCCAAAATACTTGAAGGGGTTTTAGAAACCTCATGTAATGTATATGTTAGGTACTGGTGTTATATAAATAAATTCTTATATTTTAAAGGGTATATAATACTGATTGTATGTTTTATAAGTGCTGTAAATTTAATGAAGTTTAAAATCAAGGAAAGAATTTTTAGAGCTTTATTTAATTTAATTTTTTGAAATTTTGAAATGGGATCCACTTTTATGGTTTAAGTGAAAACATGTATAAAGGCAATTTTTTTTGGATTTTTAAACCCTTAAACAAGATACAAAGAACTTTTTTGGATAGCCTGGATGGAAAAAACACCAATAAAAGAGAAAAAGTAAAATGGGTCAGTCCTAAAGCCAACTCAATCCTAAAAAAATATTTCCCAATTCACCAAAAGAAAGGTAACCCAGCACACCTCTAACTAAAAAAATGATGAGACCATACTTTCTACCTTGAGCCAATTGATCTCATTCCCCATAAGGTCAACTTGTTTTCCGTTGACACTAGTGTGGAACTGCTTGCCAAAAAAACCATAATTACTATCCCTCAACACTGCCTGAGCAGCAGGAAAGCACCACTGAGAGTCTTCAATACATAATTTGTGATCACCAAATAATGTCTCAAGAATTTCCTTTCTTTCCATTTCTGGTACAAACCACCATCTTCTAAATTCCAAAAAATTTTCATAGAACATCTTTAGGAAGGCCATTGCACTAGGATTCCATAAAACACACCACCACTAACTTTCCACATATCCAATCACCCACACCCCCTTTATTTCCATTGCCACTACATAGAGTAAATTCCACCAGTGGGTGTCACCACACATCATATACTAACTCCATAGAGAGAACAAACTCAATAGATTTTTCTAAACTATATCCCTAAGAGCTATTATAGAGGGACCAAACCAAAGAACCATTCTAGTAAACCAGATATTATAGAGTAATGAATATCCACTAATTTGGTATTTACATCATAAATTAGTGACTTAATAAAATTCATCTATAGAAACCAAAAAATGAACCAATACTAAAATAAGTGAGAAAAACACACAGAAGACCACACCTCATTTTCCATCAAACTGCCTTTCTAGGAAAAAACCACAATTGTAGACTCAAAGCCTCTATCCCACTAATATCCACTCTTTTTAGCAGCATCAAGAAAGGAATTCCTACCCATCCCTTGAGCTCCACCCTAGAGTTGATGAATAAGAACAAACCTCAATAACCCTAGGTTAGTGAAACCAAAAGGAAAGTTAAAGACATAGTTAACACCTTCTAAAGAGGATTTGAAAATAAGATCAGAAAATGAAGGATATTAAAATAATATAAATATAGACTATCATCCAAGCCTAAAATAAATGATAGAGGGGGAATAAACAAACCCCTATATAAGAAGCACTGATAGTACCCCACCATCCGTAATTTTTTTTGAAAACAAACCCCAACCTATTGATGAAATTTCATCATCACCACCTCCCCTTCTCTCCCTCTTTCTCCACTAGATCAGGACATTGGGCACACTATCATCACCCAAGTCCTTTATTATCCCTAATATGATTGAGAAAACCCTTTACAATTAAAATTATAATGAAACAACTCATTGAAAAAAAGAAATACCGACATAAAATATGATTCTATCACACCCATAATAAAAAATAACTAGTGATAAGAGGAATATAGAATAATGATATATCCAAAAAAGATGAATTATAGTCAGGAAATTATATTAAATTTATGAAATACCAAGAGAGAAAAAATAAATCCAAGACCTAAAATAAACTAACTTCCAAATGTGAGAAAAATCCAACATAAAGAATAAAAAAAGAAAAATAATATAGGGGAATTAGATAAATTAAAATAGGAGAGATACATCACCATGAGTAGTGATGAAAGAAGTGAGGGGGGGGGGGGGGTAGATTTAATTGATAGGGAGAGCCCATATAAAAGTGATCCATTCCAAAAATCAGAATTTATGTATCTTTTTAATTCTCATTCAAATGATAAAACCAGGGTTTGCTTAGTCATATAATTTTATTGTAACATAATATATTCAGCTTATATATATATAAATAAAGGATGTATATAGTTATCTCATTCCTATTATATGATAATAGAATTTTTTTTCTCATAAATAATTATTATAAACAATATGGGATGATATATTCAAATACACATGATTTATGATTCATCAGATTATATGACATGTTTGATAATAACATAAGGATAAAAGTTGTTTTATCTAGGATAAAGTAGTTTATCTAGTTTATTTTTAAAACATTGGGGATTTTATGCAACCAACATTAGTGAAAAAGTTTAAAAAATAGTATTATTTTCAAGAAAATACCACAAACAAATAGTATACCATATATAATATGGAAACAATAGTTTTTTTTAAATATTCCAACTAAAAGGAAGTTAGTGTTATTTCTTACAGAAAGGAGTTTGTGTATCTTAACATGATATTATAAAAATAATATAATTTATAATTGGTTATTTGTAGTATGTTTTTATTTAGTGAAGAAATAAAATATTATGCCGGTCAAAATAAAAAGTGAACACCACTTTATACCCTAAAAGTTTTAGGGTATATATATAAAATATTAATGTAAATATTTAAATTAGTTACCATAATATTTCAAGGGAAATTTTTTATGTAAATTGTTCTAAGAATGATAATGGTGGACTTATAAAGAGTTCTAGGTAGAAATAAAAAGTGTTTAACATCATAACATTAGATTTTGTAAAGTAAAAGAGTTTTAATAATTTGTTCAAAGAGATAAATATTAGGAACATGATTACTAAGTATCACCATTATTTAAACTAGATTATTTTATAGATTTTACTCACTAAAGGTTTTAGTTAGAGGATTTTATTAGAGTATAACATCGAGAAGTTTCAGGAATTATATGTAGATACAATTAGGATAATAAAACCCTAAAATTAAAACAAACAAAAGGTTGATCTGGCAGCCTATCATATGTGAAATGACATGGAAGACACTTATGTATTGTTTTTTTAATGATATTAAAAGAGTTTAATAATAAAATGTATCATGTTATAAAAATAATAATATATACTTTATCATTATTTCATGTTGTTGGAATATATATATATATATATATATTATGAATTGAAATGATAATTAACCTCACAAAGTATGAATTTCAGTTATCCCTAACTGATTTTAATCATTTAGTATTATAGGTTGTGATAATATGTTAAGGTTAGTGTGATTAGGATTCTTGTATCGATATATGAAATATTCTCATGGGCCACAAAATGAGTTTTGTGAACTAGATGACCTACTAAGTATATACCACATAGAATTTTACACACCATGTATTTGGTATCATAGGGGTGCATGGTTTATATTTTGAGTCCCAACTACTTAAGGTTGGTGAGATACCTAATATGATATATAAGGCCCCAACCTTAAACCTTACTTAATCCTGAGTTATTACAAGATTACACATTCAGGATCTTTTTGGGTTTAGAGTTTTAGAGAATTAGATCATAAAACTTGCTTTACATTCCACATATAAACAAAGTGGTTACATAAAGATAGTATTCTTCTTTCCCATCAATGGAAACATATTTAAAATAAAACATGGATTCTTTCTTGAAACTTCCTTGACACTATCATCATATCATGTACCTTTCCCTTGACCTGTGAAAAACATTTTAAAAAAACTTGGGATGAGCATAAAAAGCTTAGTAAGGGATATAAAAATATGGAAAGGAAACATGGGTACATATATACATAAGAATGAAATCATACTTTACCCATAAAACATAAGCACTTTAACATACCTCATCAAATCATGAATAAATCATAGAAATCATAATACATAAAGGTAACTTGAGGCATTCATAACATTCTTACGTAGGGAGTAACACTCTTGGTTACGTTTGGAATACCCATCACAGTATATTCCCTAAATCTCTTCGGAGAAACCTTAACGTTTCACTCCATCACGTTACCCAATGCATCAGAGAGCTATATTGGGCTCACCCACCCTTATTTTATCACGGAACCACCCATCTTCATAATAATGCCCAAGAACCTCAACATAATCGTATCACATAAAACATGCATATAGGAAACATAACATTTCCACCTTTCAATCACAAGATATCAATACAACACATTGATATAAAAAAATTATGAAAACCATTTTCAATACCAAAATAAAAGAAAAGTAAAACATGGTATTTATTTTTCTTTTTTTAAACAAAGTATGGCTTGTAGAGGAAGCCGAAACTCAAATAATGGTCACGGCGGCGGAGAAGTCATTGTCGCCACATACGTACGACAAAAACATTCCCTTTTTTCGTTTAGTAAACGTTTCGTATAAAAAAATATTACTTTTGAATAAACGTAAAAGTCAAAGGGGTTTATACACTATATAAAAGAAGGTTGTGTATAAAACAAAATATGCCTCAATGAAAGGAGATTGAGACGAAGTCCCATACCTCGGGTCCGACTTGACTCGATCGTTCTTTAATGTCATGAATAATAAACTTGAGTTAATTTCTACTTGCTTAAGAACCTTTTTCAAGTTCATTATTCCTTTTATATCACTTATTTCCATGTCATGAACACTATGTAATTATTTAAGTTAATAGCGGTCGTTTTAACGATCATTGGTACTTGAGTGAAAAATAAACCCTTTATAATTACAAGTTGTTCATGTATCCATTATATCCAGAATTATAATCATGATGAATATATCATATATATCTAGTATATACATGCATTTATAATATTACATAACCATTTAGAGGTAATAAATGAAATGCACCGTTCATGGAGACGGTAAGCCGTACGTACGCATGAACGCTAATTTCATTTCTATTTCGTATTTTATAGAATGGAATCATAATGATATAAAGGTATATTATAATTCCAATATAATATCATATATAATATCATAGTTCCATCCTTTATACATCCCACATATGGTATTTAACGAATCAAATCACTTTGAGGGGTGGTAGTCCACACTTCCTTAAATGAAGATATCGCGTTTACCCATAATGGAAACCATAAAGGTATACCACAAATGAAAAATACAGAAGCATAAGGGAAACATAAACATAATATATATCATATATAAATATAGTGACATATTAATGGCCACCATTAAAGGTGTTTAAAAGAAGATTGAACAATCATCGTTTCGTGAGGCAGAAATTCACCAACCACAGAAACAGTATGTTTTTTAACCATTAGATGTAGATGTGTGTAAGTGTAGCTTGAATTATTATTATAAAAACATCCTAGTATATTGAAGATACTGGAGTTGTTACAAAATAAATGAATAAAAAGAGTTTAGGGGGTTGGAGAAGCAAAATAAAACAAAAGAACACAAGTGAACACATTACCTCAAAATCAGGTAACTCTCTTAGATTTGAGCTCAAAGGCTTCCTTGGGAATACTTATGACAAAATTGAGGCTTCAAGGAGTAATATAGGGATGTGGAGAGAGAAAATGGGCAGGGGTTGGCCGAGCCAAAGGCTTTGGGAGTGTGAGTAAGGAGGTAGAGGTGGGGGCCTTTTATAAGAGGAGAGGAGGGGCACTCTTGGAAAGTAAAGAAATGTTACTTTATTTGAAAATGATTTTCGGATTCAAAAGGTCCCACATTGATATAATTAGAGGGTAAGGTGATAAGGGTTCAAAATACACCCATCCAATAGGTTCTGGACATATTTAGGTCTTATATTTTATATTATCTTTCCATTTTATTTAAATCCTTTATTAATGGGGTAATCGCTGCATCATCATGATGTCATAAATAATTTAATTTATTTAAAGTCTAAAAATTATGAAAAAATACTATGATGTAGGAAATATTTTTACCTTTCCAATGAATATTTATAGTCTAAAATATCATATATGTAGACAAAATTAAAAATGTTTTAATCAGGTGATACATTCTTGTTATATTTACTTTCTTTAAAAAAAATAAAAAGATAACAAGTCACTTTCCACAAAAGTGATTCCATGGGGTCCCCAAGTTTGGAACAATACATACCATGGTCGGACATGAGACAAAAAGTATAATTAGGACACATGTTGGTGTCATTTTTTTATTATTATGATATTATTTTATTATCCTTAACTACCCTATTACTCATTAATCAAGATAATTAAAGATAATTACCGTCGTTACTATTCATAATGTACAAAAACAAAAGAGTCTTGATTACATAATTTGGACCTTCTGATTACAAATATGTAATCCATTTTACCAAATTCCAAACACATAAATTTCAATAATTGATTTAAAAATAATTCCCGTTGTCAAAACAAATAGCGGGTTTTTTCGAAACAATATCTATGAAAAGTTTGGCATTAGTTTATGCCCAATTCCAAAGTGAAATTAATCCTACTAACCACCATTGTATTAAATGGTAAAAATATATTCTAATTTCACTTTAAAACCAATTCAAAAGATAATCTAATCATACAAATAAATTAGATTAAAAAGAAGTTTTGATGTAAAATGCATTATTTTTCACTATTCATTAAAAAATGAACATTGTCAGAAAAATAGCAAAAATTCACACAAAGTAAATTTTGATGTCCCAATCATAAAGAATAAGTTTATTTTGACAAGAATAGCTTATAAAAATTTCAAAATATAGATTTAAAAATGGTTTGCCATCAAAAGGCAGTAAAACAATCTTTTAAAAATTTTAGTGTATTCCATGCTTAAGATTGGATTTATTTTCATTTTAAGCCTCTAAAACACTATCTAATTCATTAATAGACATAGATAAAAAATATATTATTCATTACTTACTTGGGATGTTACATCCTTCCCCCCTTTAGAAAATTGCATCCCCGCAATTTATTTACTTATCGAATAAATGGGGGTACTTATCCCTCATTGCATTTTTAGATTCCCATGTTGCCTCTTCCATCATGTGGGTTTTCCACAAAACCTTTACCTGATTAATCACCTTATTCCGTAACACTTTCTCCCTGTGGTCAAGAATCTGGACCGGTTGTTACTCATAAGATAGGTTCTCTTCCAGCTGAACTACCTCTGGACTCAAAACATGAGATGGACCTGGCATATACTTTCTCAACATCGAAACGTTAAAAACATTGTGTACCTGAGATAAACTCGGAGGTAAATCCACCTGGTATGCAACTGATCCAACTCTCTCCAGAATTTCATATGGTCCAATGAACCTTGGAATCATCTTTCCTTTCTTACCAAATCGCATCACACTTTTCCATGGTGAGACTTTGAGAAAAACATGATCACCTACCTCAAAAGATAGATCCTTCCTCCTGTTGTCCGCATAACTCTTCTTCCTGCTCTGAGATGTTCTCATGTGTTTCTGTATCAGCTAAACCTTTTCTGCCAATTCTTCTACCAATTATGGTCCCATCAACTTCCTTTCACCCACTTAATCCCAGAAAGCTGGAGTTCGACACCGCTTCCCATATAATGCCTCAAATGGTGCCATCTGTATACTGGAATGAAAACTGTTATTATATGAAAATTAAACCAAAGAAAGGTGTTGGTCCCAACTTCCCTGATAATCCATCGAACAAGCTCGTAGCATATCCTCCAAGGTCTGAATTGTTTTTTCTGACTGCCCATCTGATTTAGGATGAAATGCTGTACTAAAATTTAATTCAGTACCCAACGACTTCTGAAGGCCTTTCCAAAAGTTAGAAGTGAACCTGGGATCACGATCAGATACAATGGAGAGGGGAACTCCATGTAACCTGACTATCTCTTTAAGATACAAACGGGAAATTTGATCTAGGGAAAAATTATCTCGTATAGAAAGGAAATGAGCAGATTTAGTCAAGCGATCAACAATAACCCAGATTGCATTATTACCTCGAGATGTCTTCGGTAATCCCACAACAAAGTCCATGGATATATTCTCCCATTTCCACTCTGGCACTGGTAAAGGATGAAGCATCTCTTTCGGTAACTGCCACTCTGCTTTAACCTGTTGACAAGTCAAACACTTCACAATAAAATCAACAATATCTCTTTTCATTCCATCCCACCAGTAATACTCCCGCAGATCTCTGTACATCTTAGTACTACCAGGATGAACTGAAAATGGAGAACTATGAGCTTCACATAACAACTATATCTGAAACTGTGAATCACAAGGCACACACAATCTCTTCCCAAATCTCAAAACACAATCATTATCAATGTTGAATTCAGACAACTTACCTTTCTGAACCAGCTCTACCTTTTTCTGCAACTCACTATCTTGCTTCTGTGCTTGCTTGATTCTATCTGATAGAGATGATCTCACTAATACCTGAAACAAAACAGAATAACTTCCTGCACCAACAACTTCTATGCCAAAGTTCATCAAATCCTTAACCAAAGGATCACGTTCCAAACGCAACATTGCTAATGAAGCATTACTTTTTCGACTTAAAGCATCAGCCACTTTATTTGCTTTTCCCGGATGGTAATGAATTGTACAATCATAATCCTTGATTAATTCCAGCCATCTCCTCTGTCTCATGTTTAACTCTTTCTGAGTGAATATATACTTTAAACTTTTTTGATCAGTATATATTTCACACTTTACTCCATACAAATGATGCCTCCAAATTTTTAGAGCGAAAACAACAGCAGCTAATTCCAAATCATGTGTAGGGTAATTTACCTCATGAGTTTTCAACTGTCGTGAAGCATAAGCAATTACCTGATCATTCTGAATTAGGACGCAACCAAGTCCTTTCAATGAAGCATCACTGTATATAACAAACTCACCATTCCTGGAAGGTAGTTCCAAAACTGGAGCATTCACCAATCTTCTTTTCAGTTTCCTGAAAACAATCATCACATTATTTTGTCCAGATAAACTTAACACCCTTCCGAGTTAGCTTAGTCATTGGACTAGATAACCGTGAAAAATTTCTAACAAACCTTCAGTAATAGCCTGCCAAACCAAGGAAACTACGAATCTCTGTTACATTTGTGGGTCTTGGCCATTCTTAAACAACCTTTGTTTTTGCAGGATCAACGGTTATCCCATCTTTAGAAACAATGTAACCAAGGAAAGAAATTTGTTGCAACCAAAACTCACACTTGCTGAATTTCCCATACAATTTCTTTTCTTTTAAGGTTTTCAAAATAACCCTTAAATGTCTTTCATGCTCCTCTTTAATTTTAGAAAACACCAAAATATCATCAATGAAAACCACCACAAACTTATCCAAGAACTCATGGAAAATTATATTCATTAAGTCCATGAATACAGCAGGTGCATTGGTTAGCCCAAAAGGCATTAATAAAAATTCATAATGGCCATATCTTGTACGAAACGCAGTCTTCGGAACATCTTCTTCCTTTACCTTCAGCTGATGGTACCCCAATCTCATGTCAATCTTTGAAAAATACTGAGCTTCCTGGAGCTGATCAAACAAATCATCGATATGAGGCAAAGGATATTTGTTCTTAACAGTGATGTTATTCATGGCTCTATAATCAATGAAAAGTCTCATAGAACCATCTTTCTTTTTAACAAATAAAACAGGAGCACCCCATGGTGATGTGATAGGTCGAATGAAACCTTTCTCTAATAAATCTTGCAATTGCTCCTTCAACTCTAAAAGTTCAATTTGAGCTATTCGATAAGGGGGTTTCGAAATTGGCTTAGCATCAGGAACTAAGTCAATAGTAAATTCAACTTCCTGATCTGGTATTATTCCAGGAAACTCATCAGGAAAAACATCAGGATACTCATTTAACACTAGCACATCATTAATCTGAACAGTTCCCTTGTTTTCAACAATATGTGCAAGGTAACATTCATTTCCATATTTTACAAGTTTCTTGGCCTCTTGATATGTTATCAACAGTAAGGGTTCATTCTTGTACACAAACTGAAAGTCTTTCTGAAAAGAAACTTCTTTATCTCTACAGTCAATCTTAGCATGGTAAATAGAGAGCCAATCCATACCCAGGATAACATCAAACTCTACTAGAGGTAGAACAATAAGGTTTGCAAGTAGGTTCTTTCCACAGATAAGGATAGGAAGATTATTATAAATTCTTTTTGCCTCAACATTTCCCCCAGGTGTTTTTACCAAAAGTTCAGGAGTCATTTCTTGAGATGGTATTCCCATTTTACTAGAAAAGTTTTCAGAGATGAAAGAATGTGTAGACCCCGAATCAAACAACACACTGGAATAATCTGAAAAAAACAAACAAAGTACCTGATACAACTTCATTTGATGGCCCGACATCTGATGAAGTAGTTGCAAAGGATTTCACCACCCCTTTCTACTTATAGTCTAACTACTTCCCATCACTCAAGCTCTTTGTCGAACACTCGTTTGCATAGTTACCCATCTCATTGCACTTAAAACATTTCACTAACTGTAAATCAAATTTGGTCTTACCTTCACCTTGATCTTTTTCAGTGAAATCACGAGCCTTATGTCACATCTTACCACATCGGTAGCACTTTCCAGAATTCAGAAGACTTTCCCCAGCATGCCTTTTGCCACATTTATCACAAACTGGAAACTTAGATTTCTTACCATCAGACTTTTTTGAATAATTCTTCCCTTTCTCCTACCACCTTGGTCTCTTCTTCTGCTGGTTGTTATAGAACACTTGATCATCGACAAACTCCATTTCCACCTTCTCATCACATCGAACAAGATTTTCATAACGTTTAAACTCACGAGAATCTAATGCCCTTCGATATTTTGGCTTTAATCCTGAGTAAAAACAATTGATTTTACTATCAAGGTCTCAGATAAAATTTGGAGCATACCTTGCCAATCGAGTGAACCTTTCTTCATAGGTAGCCACTGAGTCCTCCTCTTGCCTCAATTCCAGGAATTTCTTTTCCATCCTAAGTCGAACAGCCTTAAGAAAATACTTTTCAAGAAACATACCTTTGAATTCATCCTAGTCAAGAGCATCAATCTCATCGGCGTCCCTACTATTTTTAACCATCGACCACCACTGATATGCTTCACCCTCCAAACGGTAAATAGCAAGACTAACCTTTTGATTTTCTGAACACCCCATGACATTCAAAATCTTCTCTAGTGATTTAATCCACCCTTCAGATAGCACAGGGTCAGATGATTATCTGAATGATGGGGGATGTTGCCTCATGAAATGTTCCACCACTGACATGTTCCTTTGCGGCTGATTTGGCTGATCTCATGCATCGATACCACCACCATTTATCGCTTGAGTCAACTGCGCCATTACTGCAACAAACTGTTCAGTTCCAATTCCGACCATCTCAGGATGCTAATTCGGAAAGTTATTTCCTTATGTATGCCTTCCTAGCACTGCTTCCCTGTTTCCTCTGCGGAAAACCATTCTGAACAAACATGTCTTAGATGAAGCAACATGGTAATATTCAAATACTATATCACTTCAATTTGACCATAAAAAAATATTTTTGGATAATAATTTAATAGAATTCTAAATCCTAAAGTTATCTAAACTGACCTCTGACACCAAATATAAGGCCCCATCCTTAAACCTTACTTAATCCGGAGTTATTACAAGATTACACATTGAGGATCTTTTCGTGTTTAAAGTTTTAGAGAATTAGATCATAAAACTTGCTTTACATTCCACATATAAACAAAGTGGTTACATAAAGATAGTATTCTTCTTTCCCATCAATGGAAACATATTTAAAATAAAACATGGATTATTTCTTGACACTTCCTTGACACTATCATCATATCATGTACCTTTCCCTTGACCTGTGAAAAACATTTCAAAAAAACTTGGGATGAGGATAAAAAGCTCAGTAAGGGATATAAAAATATGAAAAGGAAACATGGGTACATATATAAATAAGAATGAAATCATACTTTACCCATAAAACATAAGCACTTTAACATACCTCATCAAATCATGAATAAATCATAGAAATCATAAAACATAAAGGTAACTTGAGGCATTCATAACATTCTTATGTAGGGAGTAACCCTCTTAGTTACGTTTGGAATACCCATCACAGTATATTCCCTAAATCTCTTCGGGGAAACCTTAACGTTTCACTCCTTCGCATTACCCAATGCATTGGAGAGCTATATCGGGCTCACCCACCCTTAGTTTATCATGGAACCACCCGTCTTCATAATAATGCCCAAGAACCTCAACATAATCGTATCACATAAAACATGCATATAGGAAACATAACATTTCCACCTTTCAATCACAAGATATCAATAAAACACATTGATATAAAAACATTATCAAAACCATTTTCAATACCAAAATAAAAGAAAAGTAAAACATGGTATTTATTTTTTCTTTTTTTAAAAAAAGTATGGCTTGTAGAGGAAGCCGAAACTCAAATAATGGTCACGGCGGTGGAGAAGTCGTTGTCGCCGCATACGTACGACAAAAACATTCCCTTTTGTTGTTTAGTAAACGCTTCATATAAAAAAAGATTCCTTTTAAATAAACATAAAAGTCAAAGGGGTTTATACACCATATAAAAGAAGGTTTTGTATAAAACAAAATATGCCTCAATGAAAGGAGATTGAGACGAAGTCCCATACCTTGGGTCCGACTTGACTCGATCGTTCTTTAATGTCCTGAATAATAAACTTGAGTTAATTTCTACTTGCTTAAGAACCTTTTTCAAGTTCATTATTCCTTTTATATCACTTATTTCCATGTCATGAACACTATGTAATTATTTAAGTTAATAACGGTCGTTTTAACGATCATTGGTACTTGAGTCAAAAATAAACCCTTTATAATTACAAGTTGTTCATGTATCCATTATATCCAAAATTATAATCATGATGTATATATCATATATATCCAGTATATACATGAATTTATAATATTACATAATCATTTAGAGGTAAGAAATGAAATGCACCGTTCATGGAGACGGTAAGCCGTACGTACGCATGGACGCTACTTTCATTTCTATTTCGTATTTTATAGAATGGAATCATAATGATATAAAGGTATATTATAATTCCAGTATAATATAATATATAATATCATAGTTCCATCCTTTATACGTCCCAAATATGGTATTTAACAAATCAAATCACTTTGAGGGGGCGGTAGTCCGCACTTCCTTAAATGAAGATATCGCATTTACCCATAATGGAAACCATAAAGGTATACCACAAATGAAAAATACAGAAGCATAAGGAAAACATAAACATAATATATATCATATATAAATAAGGTGACATCTTAATGGCCACCATTAAAGGTGTTTAAAAGAATATTGAACAATCATCGTTTCGTGAGGAAGAAATTCACCAACCACAAAAACAATATGTTCTTTAGCCATTAGATGTAGATGTGTGTAAGTGTAGCTAGAATTATTATTATAAAAACATCCTAGTATATTGAATATACTGGAGTTGTTACAAAATAAATGAATAAAAAGAGTTTAGGGGGTTGGAGAAGCAAAATAAAACAAAAGAACACAAGTGGACACATTACCTCAAAATCGGGTAACTCTCTTAGATTTGAGCTCAAAGGCTTCCTTGGGAAGACTTATGCACAAATTGAGGCTTCAAGGAGTAATATAGGGATGTGGAGAGACAAAATGGACAGGGTTTGGCCGAGCCAAAGGCTTTGGGAGTGTGGGTAAGGAGGTAGAGGTGGGGGCCTTTTATAAGAGGAGAGGAGGGGCACTCTTGGAAAGTAAAGAAATGTTACTTTATTTGAAAATGATTTTCGGATTCAAAAGGTCCCACATTGATATAATTCGAGGTTAAGGTGATAATGGTTCTAAATCCACCCATCCAATAGGTTTTTGACATGTGTAGGTCTTATATTTTACATTATATTTCCATTTTATTTAAATCATTTATTAATGGGGTAATCGCTGCATCATCATGATGTCATAAATAATTTAATTTATTTAAAGTCTAAAATTATGAAAAAATACTATGATGTAGGAAATATTTTTATATTTCCAATGAATATTTATAGTCTAAAATATAATCTATGTATACAAAATTAAAAATGTTTTAATCAGGTGATACATTCTTGTTATATTTACTTTCTTTAAAAAAATAAAAAGATAACAAGTCACTTTCTACAAAAGTGATTCCATGGGGTCCCCAAGTTTGGTACAAGACATCCCATGGTCGGCCATGGGACAACCAGTAGAATTAGGACACATGTTTGTGTCATTTTTTTATTATTATGATATTATTTTATTATCCTTAACTACCCTATTACTCATTAATCAAGATAATTAAAGATAATTACCGTCGTTACTATTCATAATGTCCAAAAACAAAAGAGTCTTGATTACATAATTTGGACCTTCTGATTCCAAATATTTAATCCATTTTACCAAATTCCAAACACAGAAATTTCAATAATTGATTTAAAAATAATTCCCGTTGTCAAAACAAATAGCGGGTTTTTTCGAAACAATATCTATGAAAAGTTTGGCATTAGTTTATGCCCAATTCCAAAGTGAAATTAATCCTACTTACCACCATTGGATTAAATGGTAAAAATATATTCTAATTTCACTTTAAAACAAATTCAAAATATAATCTAATCATATAAATAAATTAGATTAAAAAGCAGTTTTGATGTAAAATGCAGTATTTTTCACTATTCATTAAAAAATGAACATTGTCAGAAAAATACCAAAAATTAACACAAAGTAAATTTGGATTTCCCAATCATTAATAATAAGTTTATTTTGACAATAATAGCTTATAAAAATGTCAAAAGATAGATTTAAAAATGGTTTTCCATCAAAAGGCAGTAAAACAATCTTTTAAAAATATTAGTGTATTCCATGCTTAAGATTGGATTTATTTTCATTTTAAGCCTCTAAAACACTATCTAATTCATTAATAGACATAGATAAAAATATCTATTATTCATTACTTAGTTGGGATGTTACATGATAACCTTAATAATTTGATACCTTTCTTATGTAAGACTTGAGGATTAGCTGATTAGTGGTAGTTGGGTATGTTTCTAGACATGTCATTGGTTAAATCTTAACCTAGATAGGATTTTTAATCTCATATAATTAATATTAAATTTGGGACATCAATTAAGATATATCGAGTAAGTGTATGATTATACCTAGGGACATGTTACATGCACATACACTTGAGATAAATTACATGTGATGTATTCATTGACCTGGTTTATCTATACTCAGAGAACCCAAAACATATGAGTTGGCTATATGGGATTAAAATACTTCATGTTCCATGATCACTCGATGTATTATATGAATGGATCATATGATAAGTATGTTTTTATATGATGTAACTGGTGTACATAGGTATAAAGATACATGTGTTTTATGAATATCATTCCAAATCTCTTTGTAGCTTGAGTAGCATTGATTATTTTCTATATTGTACACTTTCTTATATTTATGAATTTAAGAATTCATATTTATTTTAAACACTATAAATTCCTATGTGGTCACACTTTGTAGTTGACTGAAATGGGATTGATTTTTATATTAAGATATGATCTAAAAGTCTTTTAGAGTTTATAAAAAAGGAGTTTTGTATGGGTATCCACACAATATTATATGTGATATAATACATGGTGAATTTTGATGATAACTTTCCAAAATTGTTTTCATAGATATCCAAAAGGATTTTTGGATATTGTTTCAGAACTTATTGTATATGATACAACATAACAAAGTCTATGAGACTTTATTTAAAGTGGGATATTCAAGGAGATATAATCTAAATCCCATGAATTTTTGATGCACAACGGGCTATATCATATTATGAAATAGGTGAAAGTTGTATGGTATAACATATTGGAAACCTAGGAATATTATATGCCTTGTATTAAGGGATATCATAATGATTATGATGCAATAAAATTACACCTCCTTGATATGGTAGTTTAATGTTAAAGGGTTAACATTCAAAACTTCCATTGATTTTCATTCGTAAATGTTTCATTAGATGAAACTCATTGGAGAAGAATTGCATTCATGTTATAAATGTATGAATAGGTTATAACATTAACTCATAAATTATGAAATATTAGAGTTAATGCATATAGGTTGGATGAGGGATATATAAAGAGGAAAACACCATTGTGATTGTGTGAGTTTTTTTATCCGGACTCTCTTTTTTTTCCACTCACTCTCTCAATGCTCCCATATCTTTATTCCTTTACCACCGAGACACTAACATGTCATAGAAAGAAGGAGAGTCCAGCCCATGTAATTGGTGATTCCATTTCAACCCATAGATATAACATGAATGATGTATTACTTTAAGATACATATTTGTAATCTTTATCAAAATCATATGAATAAAGACAAATTAATTAGATCATAATTATAAGGTACAATTTTTTTTTATTCATTTATAGTTTTATGTGGTTTAAAGTTTCATTCATGGCGGTCATGGGAATATGGGTTTCTATTTTTTTCTATTTCCTTGGATGAGTGTAATTAAATCCAAAGAAACCCTTAATCCGTGAACTCTTCTACCATATATATAAAATATGAAATCATGATTTATACCTCATTAAGGAGAACCACTATCTCTTGAAAATCCAGATTGAGTAGGTTGTGGTTAACTATGTCAATTACCAAACTATCTAGAAATCTATGATATACTATTCCCAAATCTACCCTGGATAAATATATTTTATCCTTCCTTTAAAATAAATTTCATCCTCACTAATATATTATCAATAACTATGCCTTTATTTTTAACCTTTGTGTAATACTTCAAATAAAACACACTAAACTACTAATGAATCTCTTGAAGTAACCCACATCTAAGTGAAGAGATCTCCACTCATCATTAGATAATAAATTTGGGGAATAATGAAACAAATCCATGAATATAATCCATATTAATTAAGACTATAATTACACTCAACATTAATAGAAACTGATAAAAACTATTCCCAAAATTGATCTTGTAGCTAAATCTATTAGATCATGGAAGCATTATGATCTCTCATATAATGATTCCACCACTGATGAGTTTCTCCTTGCAATAAACTCACTATTAACTATATCCAATTTTCTTCCACCATTGGAATTAGATAAAAATATATTTCCACTCTCTCCATCCATATCTTAGTCTCATTTTTATATAATGACACTATATAATTTTTTAGATTCTAACACTGAAATTCATTTAGGGTCACCCTCTAAATATCACTAGTTTTTAAATTTATCATCACATGATCTATTCATAAGCCTAGATATTCATGTAATGCATATCATATGATAAAATCTTCCCATATCATATAATACATGGATATACTCATGTTTTATGGTATAAATGGATTATGGTTTAAAAAATAAGGTTTATTAACTACTACCTCATCTTCTAAATGGTTTTCTTCAGTTTTGAATCATTAAGATTATTCAATTATGGAATTTAAAATAGGTTATAATCAATTGAAATGTTTAAATTATTATATTCTATAATGATCTTTAATTATGAGTAATGTGTATAAACTTCCAAGTATTAGCATTTGATAATTTACTTCCTTTATTAAATGAAGGAAGCATATATAAAGGGAATACATCTCATCCTATTGTGGTACAACACAGTCTATCCAAAAGACAAATCTATCTTATTGAATGGAACTCTATTTTTCTTCATAGGATAATGTGTTTGCACACCCTAGGAGTTTTTAGGGTCCTCTTATAGCATATGGGGATTCTAGTGGATGATGTACTATCTGTTGTGGCAGGAGTCCATCAACTGTTGCCTGGTGATCTCCCTAAAATATACTCCATTGAGATAGTTCTTGGCGGGATAAAGATATGACTATTTTATATTCATATTATTCATTATAATATTGATACAAGGATGATATATCAACTTTATATTGTGTTTATTGAACTGTTATAGACATGATACTATCCTAAGAAACCCATTAATGCTAATACTATCCCAAAGTTTATCCTATAAGAACTACAATTTAACATTTCTCAAAATCATCAAACCAGATACTATATAATGCATGAATCCATACCTATAAAGATACACTATAGTCAATATGATTTTTCCCTTGTAATGATTCGTAGGTGGCCATAGTATTTTATTAGAATCATAGGAGCCCTATGCTTCCATATCCAATTTCTCTTTCTTACTTTACAAATTAAGTTCAAGTAATAGAACTGTCATACCAACCCAATATAATCCTAAAAAATTAATAATACAAACTCTATACTATAACAATCTATGAAACCATTCTTTCATGACTTGAATTTGTTATGACCCCTCCTAAGACAGTGGAGAGGTTGTGAGTGACACTCCAAGCCTACCTTTAGTAGGATATATGTTAAAAACCAATATCATGGGTATAATATCTAGTATGGAAGACATTAAACTTTTTAAAAACAACCCAATGTAACAACATAATAAGAAAAAAATAAGGAAACAATGAAATGTATACTATCAAATAAAAATATGAATGACCAAGTGCATGGAATTCCATTTAACACTATAAAATATCTCAAAGGAATTGTGCCAAAACAACTATATGTCAATATCTCTAATATACCTCAAGTAAAAATAAAAATAGAAATAAATAACTCATAATCTAACTAAATATATGTGTGCTCAAGTTAGTGTTTACCAACACCACCTATGAATATATCCCATGAACCTGAAAAAAATATAAATTAGGGGTGAGCATGTAAATATACTCAACAGGTTCCTCCCCTAAACAATTATGTGTCTTCAATGTGAGTATTACATACTAATGAATCTATAAATGATATAAATAAAACAAAATAAAAAACTCAATATTAGTCAAAACATAAAATCTACCTATACTAATGTATTTGTGAATGATATAAATAAAACATAACAAACAACTGAAGTTAATTCAAAACATAATCACTATCTCATATCTCACTATAATCAAACTTGAATAAATATCAATAATATAACCATATAAATTACAATTTTTTTATCTCTTCGATATCCACAATCAACCTTCATTCCCAATAATCACTACTAGTTACACCATCCATTTTACCCTATCGAGACAATGAAATAACAAAAACAACATGTTGATACGATAACACCACCACCAACTACATATCAAAGAATATACAACTATAACCACAAAAAATAAATTGATATATGACAAAAACAAAAGCAATCATATATCTTTACAACAAAAATTCTATCATCCTATCATCCCTAATATTCCATGAAAGGTTTCTTAGTAAAAGCATGAAATATAACATTCAATATATTAAGAATTGAATACATTTCCCACTTGTACCATTCAATAACAATATCCATCCTCTTATTCAAAAATTCCCATTCATCATAATAAATGCACAACTATGAATCTAAATTTAATTCTGAATGACCCTTCTAAATAAAGGTCCATATCCCATCTTTAATTATTTTCACAAAATAAGAAATATATAAAATAAAAAAATAATCCTTCATTATATCTTTATATCTTAGGAATTACCACATATATAGCGAAATATTATTATAATAATTACATAAAACAAATATAAAATTAGAAACTTGATAAATATATTTTATTAATACTTTACTATGAAAAACCACACTGATATGGTATAAGAAAAGAATAAAAATGAGCTACATAATTACTACATAGTCATTAAATAATTTTTTTCATTTATTATGATATTAAATCATCATCATTCATTTTTAAAATATATTTAGTTTTTTGGATACCTAGATGTGAATAGGTATTAGTATCCTAAAGGATTTACTATGTGGGGGGGGGGTGAATTAATGAATTAAACTTTTTATGTTTTTTAATCAAAACAACCTATACCATCAATTATAATGATTGTAAATCTTACTATTTAAATTTTCTTTCTCCTTTTATACTTAATTAGATTAGAGAGGCAATAAAAATACTCAGTGTTTCCTATTAAGTTTCCATTTTTATAGACCCATGTTTCTTTCTTAGGACTTACTGAGTGTTGGTTTATAATAAATTAATTTTGAATTTTGGTGGGTATTATCAACAGAAGACCTAGTATTTGTGACAATAATAAGTTACACCTTAGATAAGAAGATATGTTTTAACCTCTTAGATACTTAATGAAACAACCATTATAAGATATCCTCTTACTTAACAAAGGTGGTGATTTCAGTTATGTGTCATTTGCTTCCTTTTAAATAACCCAATGTCCATTTAAAATAAAAAAAACAAGTAAATCAAGTCAAATCATAATTTCAAAAAAATATAATTATATCACAATAATTTCACCACATCATAACCTTATTCTTTACTTCATTGTTATTATTAATTATTCAAAATAATTACTATTTATCTAATTATTGTAAACAAAAAACAATGATTTAATCATATTGAACTAATAGAAGAATATTTAAAGTCACCTACCTTGTATATTTATCATATAACTCTCTCTTATCATTTCAATTCATCCTTAATCATTACAAATATAATGAATATATTTGGATAAATCTGGATTGAAATTTTAAAATTTAATGGATATCAAACCATAAATCTTGATTCTAATTATGATCCTTCAATCTATATCATGATATCCATGACTCAACCAAAAAATACTCATCCCTCTAGATCCAAATGTCCATATTAGGATTTTAAGAGAGTTAAATAGATGAGAAAGGGGAGATATTGAAGAGTGGAGATTTTGAATTTCTTACTTTTTATATAGTGTTGATGTGTCCAAGTAATAAGATAGAATCTTTGAATAATGATTCAATGTTATAAAAAATTCTCTAAAAACACCCTAAACTAAACTCAAATGTGTTTTAGTATAATTAATGTATGTTTAAGGAGGATATAAGGGTTTAAAATTAAAAAATCATGTATTTAGAATCTATCATCATGATTTTTACAAAAGATTAGTAAATTATATGTAAACCTATGAAAATATTCTACATAAAAATGGGATATACTTATTTAGACACAAAATTAAATAGGCATTTATTAAATAGTGAAAAACTACTATCATCAAAACAATATTTCATGATTTATATTCATAGTTAAATAGCTATGCTTAAAACCATACGAATATGTTATCCTCCATCCCTGGCTCTACATGATTTATAGCACAATTTTAAAACTATGCTTAAGGAAAAAACATTTTGAACTTATATTTTTCTACTTGGATTCCTACCAATTTCATATGATAACCTAAACACCATATTTGGTGATCATAAAAAATTTCCATGTTTATCCTTAAATTCTAAATAACAAAAACACTTTAAAAAATTTCTAAAAATTCTAAGGATAAAAATTTATAGGTTATGACCTGGACTTATCAGCCCCATCCTTGGGTAACCAAAAATATTAAACTTGAAATCCAAATATTACCTTTAATAGTACAGTGACTAATGTTAGAATTTAATGGTATAAATCAAATACATATGAGAGACATTGACCTTAATAATCAAGGATCGAGATGTAAGTAGATCTTGTGAGTTAAAATCTATAACAAAATGAAATATCCAAAGTACATGTCATATATAAAAATGCATAACTTTCATGTAACCATAACATTATGAAACAACTATTAAATAAAAAATAAAACTAAAAAACCCCATAATAAGAAAACCAATAATAACCCATTATACTTTGATAATAGTATACAATAAATAGATCCTTCCACAACTATCAAACATGTAAAAGATAACACTACTCTGTACCATCACCAACGTGCTCTTAAATATTTAAAATGTATACATATATAGGGGTGAGTATAAAATAACACATTAGGTTCATACTCTAGCTTATAACTTTACCAAAATGATCATATTATACTAATACATTCATGAACATAAAATATAAACTAGACAACCAACTAGCTTATAGGTAAAGTCAAAATCCTTTGGAGTTACCCCATAGCTTATCACATATGTGCTCCCCCACATGAAAATGTTATATATATATATATATATATCTCAAACCACTTAAATAATTCAAAATATGAGACCCCAAAAATCACACAACACCACACTAGTACCATGATCCTAATGATTTTTTTTCATACCCACTAATTTTTCTATAATACTGTATCTGTAATCATTAATTTGGATCCAATATGACGTGAGAAGAAATACATACTCAGATGGGTATCTAGTAGTCCATGAAATACCTAGATGGTGGATCAAACTAGTTATCCACCTTAGTTGGGTGGTGATTCACATAGAGAATTACCCCTTATATTTCTTAAATAACATAAAATACAATAAGGAAAAACACAAACCCATAATCTCACACATACATCACTGCACCCATGATATCTTCATAGTTCCAAGTCAGGGTACACATCTTGCCTCATATTTAGAATATCATGCCAAAAGACCATTTAGATATAATAATACCCAAACAAGTCATCAAAATACCCTCCACCTATGAATAAATTACACTATAAAGAAGAAACATAAGCAAACACATATTCTAGTAAAACCCATAACAAGAATTAAGTCAATATAAAGGAACATTTTTCTTATCTTTTCCTACATTATAAACTAGAAATTTTAAATCACCATTAAAAATATAAATTTTTAATCAAACCTTATATAACACATGATATATATTTAACCATATCTAATGCACCACTCAGATAATTAAAATCAAAATTCAAACACATGATGTGTTACAACATTAAAAACTAGCTACTAGGTCTCATATTTTTCCCAAAAAAGTAGTTTGGTATCACCATGAACTTCCATAACAACAACTAGTTTAAAAAAAAACTATGAAATAAGTATCCATATTTCATAATAGATCCTCCAAAACCACACCTTTCAAGTCAATATTTACTACCATAATCTAATTTGATTATGAGAAAGAAAAGAGAAAAGATAAGGAATTATCCTTTTAGTCCTACTATAACTTGGCCCTTTTAACTAGGTTTTATTAAACTTTTTCATAGTCTCTAAGAATTATATAAACCAGGAAAAAATTATAACATCACCCACCATCCACACTCTCCAGATAAACTATTCAAACTTCATTTACTAAACATTTTCTTCCATAAAAGATCCAATATCCTTAACCCTCATCACATCATTTGATAATAGTTTATCAATAAATACTAAAACAAGGAGAAAAAAATGAAAATTACATGAAGATAAACTAACCCTATAATCCATATAAGCTTCTATACATTCTATGAAAATCAAGTCCGGGAGGAATCTTCTTCGACCAAATTTCTACAATCCACCATTTCGATACACTCTGAATCTTATGAACCTTTGAATTATCCAAAAATTCACTACTAAAGTTCCTAACTCTTACCAACCAACCATAATGAACTTATATAAGGTCCAAATATTCTAGAATGAGACTTAAAATCCAAAGGTTTTGTGTATCTAAAATATTAACTGTGAATAACTCCACACACTATATCATTTAGATTATTTGAATACCATCAAATGTACCTTACTTTTGATTAAAATATCATCTATCCATTAATTGTTTTTCTAAATCACAACATTACATAAGAATAGATATCAATTTTACATAACTATAAATAACAAACATGAATGGAAGGAAAAAATACCATGAAAACATTCACCATTAAATGATTTAATCTATCTCTATACTAATAGATAATATTTTAATAGTCATACTCACAAAGGATATAAAAATAAGAAATATAAAATCACCTACCTCAATTCAATATCCAACATTGAAGAACTGAAACACTTTGGATAAACTAACCTCTCGTGATCCTCTTTCTAATACTGCTATAATGACTCCCTTTCCAAACCCTGTAACTTCCTCACTGGATAAAATGAAACAATCTATTTGTGACACCACTGAACCACACTCCAAGATCTAATTCCATAAACACATACATTACATTCTCTCTTTTATACCAGCTATAAAATCCTGTACATTACCAACCATAATTAGAAAATAAATAAATATTATTGCATATCTTATATTTCAGAGATCTTTTTAGGTTTAGTGCTTTAATGAATTAGACACATCATAAAATAATAAATACCATGAATTTCTTAACTAATGAATATTTTCCACTATATATAAGAAACTACTTAATACATAATAAGTATTCAATATCTACTATAATTTATTTCACACGTTCTATCCTTTTAGGTATATCAAATTTAATAATTTTCTTCATAACATAGGTAAATGGAAACATAGGAAGGGGTGATATCAAACTCATAGCAAGGAAAAAATTACAACTAAGGTAGTCATGGAATAAACATAGAATAAATATTATGTAAGAAATAAGTAATCAATACGAAACCATAATCAATTGAAAATGAGAACATTCTATATCTATTAAAATATATGAAAACATGAATATCAATAATACCAATCTCATACTGATGGAATGTATAGTATCAAACATAAAAAACATGCTATCATGGCCTTTTCCAAAATATTATGCTGTTATGGAGAGTGGTATAAACAGAAACCCAACCTATTTTGTCTTGTTAGACCTTTTGATGAATCAAGGTACTATATAATTTCAAACCCCACTCATCACCTGATTAAGTCCAATACATTCACTATAAGAGTAAAAAAAATCATACCATTACCTAAAGAACCTATTACTAAATAAAAACTTGGATATCCTATAATGAAATATATGAAATGTTAATACAAAATCAACCTAAGTTAATAGTCAATAATCATCATGAATATCAATACATTTTTCCATTTAAATAAAAGGGATAACATTATCATAACCCATCCATAGAAAGAAAGTGGATGGTAAAATAGTACATAGTAAAATTTCCAATAATAACCCATATTGGAATAAAAACATATATAAATCCAATAATTTTCCCCATTTTAATAAATAATGTTCCTTCTAGTTAAACATCCTCTAATATAAATTTTTAAAATGAGATGTTCACACCATATAGGGTAATGAGTATGCAGTTAAGTCAATTATAAAATAACATGATAATAATCCATACAAAGAAATAAAGTGTATGGTTTAAAAATAATATATCCATAGTGAAATAAAGAAAACATATGAGGTGTTGTCATAAATTAAAAACACCCACACAAAAGGAATTCTTCAAACGATATCACAAAATAATGGATCGAGAATCAAATTTTTTTGATACCAAGAGTTAAATACCCAATACGATAATATATATATATGTATATATATATTAAAGGATAAATAATGAAACATAAAACCCATTAGGATAAATACTTTTGAAAATGATAAGGGATATGAAAGTAAAAATTTAAAATATATTTTAGAAAACATTTTTAACATAGATGAAAAAAATTATTTCACTTTCAAAGGTAAACTTTGAAAAGATGACTTAAAATCCTTTGAAAATTCTAATTATAAAAATAATCTCAAAAAATTTATCCTTGAAAATCCATAAATTTTATCTTGGAAAAATTAGGATAGGAATAAAAAACATGTGAAAGTTAAAGTAAAAACCCTTTTATTTTTTTTGAAAATACCTTTGTTTAAAAATCATATTATAAGAAGAGTAACAAAACATTCATTTGTATTAAAATTTTATTTTTCCAATAGTATTATAAAATAAAATATAATAAAATTTTAGGGTGGTATAACCCAATAATGGAAAATAAAAGTTCAAGTTGAAATATTATAAATCAAATAAAGGATATTTGAGTTATCAATATCCCTTACATGAGACATACCCTATGAAACATAAAACATGAAACATTTTAAAATGTGTTTATGTAGTAACGATGTATACAATGAGGAAATATCATATTTCATAATCAAATGGTTTAATTTACCAAACTTATATGAAATAAGTTATAATGAATGATCATAACTCAATGAATGAAAATCAAGTTACCACAAAATATTACGATTGGGGTAACACTTGAGTCAAACGAAATTTGAAGAAAAGAATTTCATTTGACTTAGTTTATCCCATTAATGATAAGGAAATAACTTTTATAAAATTAATGTAAACAAAAAAAATATAACACCATACTAAGAAAACATGGTTTATAACATGTATCATGTCTAAAATAATCTGAATTGAGACCAAGAAAACCCTTATGGCTTAGGTAACACTTTAATAAAAACCCTTTAAAAAATAGGGATTGTAATTGAAATTAAAATACCATTATTAAAATATAATTAATGATATTATATATCAAATATAAATTATATAAACTTTATAAATTAAGTTAAGTGCATAATACCAAACATGTCTCAAATAGATGCATTTGAGATAAAAACCCATACTTGGTCTTAATTCACTCTGAACTTGCACCAAACATCCTAAATAATTAAATTAAGTTAATTAAATACACAAAAAATAAACTTATTCATAACTATAATAATTTTTAATACTAATTTAAAATAATTCCACACACACACACACACACACATATATATATTATTTAGTTTTTTCTATTTTCAACATTGGGTGTAAGTAGCCTTTATCACTTTTAACTAGTTTTGTAAAATAGGTGTTGGTATATATTAATTTTACAATTTAAATAATTATTAGATAATATAGTTAATGTAATAAATTATCCATGATATTTTATAAAGATACGGTTTCATTCCATTGAAGTTTTCTTTACGAACGATGAAGACGAAATTGGCGATGATAATGTTTTAGTGATTATTAATGAATTGAATGCGTTTTCTTAATTAATGAGTTAAATTTTCATATAAAATTAACATAAAAACATTATTCACATATTTATATCATATTATACTAGTAAATAAGTTCTCATATTCATCCTTGATATGAATGCATAATATTTTTCAAGTAGATGGTTAAACCAACCCAAACGCGAACCTTCCACGATTAATGGATGATTATGAGGTGGTTTAGTTGTAATTTATTATACTTGAAGAATAAGGATCCTACTTGGTGGTTATTATTGTGATATATTATAATTTTAAATAAGTATAAAGAGAATATAATTTATATAAAGTTATTACTTAGAAATAAGAGATCATTTTCCTCTTAGTTCACTTATTTTAAATTATTTAATTAATAATAATCATTCTTTGATAATATCATTAGTAGTTTATAAAATTTTACATAACAAAACCTTAATGATATAATAAAAATAATATTTATCCTTTAACACCATCCTCATGACCATCCATGTAAGGTAGTGATGAAAAGAAAACATAAATCAATTGTTCTATGGAGGTGGCAGTCCACACGTATGCATGGTTGACAATTTCATTTTACATAGAATGGGAGAAAGGAGTAATATGGTTTATTGTTTAATAATCATAAAAATTTTATAAATATAATAATTATTTATTAAATTCAACTTTTATAAAAACCTTGTAATTTGGTGAATGAAAACAAAACATGTTGCATCTAGAGGCAGTAGTCCGCACAACACATGAATTACTGCTTCATTTTTCTTAATAGAAAAAGGAAAAGGTGATTAATTATTATTATAATAGAATAATAAAATTAATTATATAAAAAATATGGATTTAATTACATAGGGATTTAAAAATTATAATTTTAACAGAAAAATATATAAGAAAGAGGTTCAGTAAAAATAATTACTCATGTTGATCACTTTGAGATTTCCTTAGAGGATCCCTTGTAAATAGATGGAATAGGATTATATCTCTAAAAAAAATCTCAAGAGAGTGAAAGAGTATTATAGGGTAAGAAAAAAGGGTATTTTTTTTGAGTAAACCTAATTTTTAGGAGTTCCTTGAAGGGGTGGTGAGAGACCCCTTTTATATGTGGTGAGAATAAATTTTTTGTAAATATTTAAACTTAATACAATAAGATAACATATCATACATGTAAAATGTATTTTTTTAGAAATAATGTATTATATAATATATAATGTTTACACATGACTCATATATTCAATTATAGACAATTTTTATCATGTTTAAATCCCTTTAGTGTTGAATTATTACGTTTTCCATTTTAACTTTCACCATGATAACTAATTTTTACCTTAGGAAAATTAATCTTTATACATAAAAATAAAGTGATAATTATTTTATAATTTTAACCCAATGATTATAAATTTTTAATCCATTTCAGATTATTCAATTTATAAAAGTGATAAAAATTAATTTTAACATAAACATGTATAATGTATTAAAAACAATTTTTTAGAAAATATTACTTATTTTATAAAATATAAAATATGAGTTTTTAAATTAAAACCAACATTTTTAAAATTATAAATTCACATATAAAATAAATATTTGGTCTTATAACTCTTTTTCATGAATTTTCAATTCCTACATATATTCTAATAATGTTATAAAAGTCATGTTATTTATAAAAATGAAAATTTTCACTATTAACTTAAAATAATTTTTTTAGAAAGATACCAGAAATTTATATTAATATTATATTATTATGATTAATACAAAAAATATGTTCATTTTTTTAAAAATAAATTTCTAAAATTTGATAATTAAATATTTAAATAAAATCCCAAAATATAGTGGAAAACTGTTCAAATTGGAAAATTGATTTTTTAAAATGTAAGCTATTATTTATTCTTATTTAATATCAATTAATAATTAATTTATCAGTAATATATTATTAATATTATAAATATATTTTATTATTACCATAATATACTTATTTTCTTTTAATAAAACACTAATTTTAGAAAAATATATTTTTAATCATAAAATGATTTTCCTTGTTGTTTTAGCTATACTAATTGAATGTCATTCATATTAAAAGTATCCATTATTTTATTTCTATACATATTTCATAAATTGGTTACTACTATTCATTCTCTCTAATTCAATGGATATGTTTTAAAGGGTATACTTACATAATTATATTTTTTCTAAATATATCATGATTTCGATTATGTTCGATGTTTCATATAGAGAAAGCTATTTTACACATTGAATTATTTAAAGGTAATAATATATTATTATTTTAGTTTGTTACATTCACCCCCTTAAATAAATTTCTTCCTCACAATTTAACTCATAATATCATAATAATTTATATAGGGAACTCATAATTAACTATATATCTCTATATGATCATGAGTTGATTTTTGATATGGAGTGAGATTTATTAATATGAAAATTATTATAATAAATTTATAAAAAAACCAACCCATTCAAAATTTCATAAAAAATATACTGATGGAATAATCTCTATATTCATAAGAAATAGCTTCCCACAAACCTTTAAAATTATTTATATGATAATCACACCACTAGGAGTTTTTATTTGTAACCCAATATCCAAAATTTGGTGAAAACTTACATGGTATAAGAAACAAAAAATTTATAGTGAAAATTCACTATATTATTTATTAGTAGTAGTTTCATTAAATTCTACCTGTTTTCATTATTATTGGTTACCGTATCCCTCATTGAACCTTGTATTGGGGCATTGAGTAACATAATTCCCAACTCTCTTGAAATTTAAGAAATATATTTTTATAGCTTCCCTCTTCCCCTTAAACTTGTGAGTCTGATGACCTTTATCTCTACAATAATAGAATTTAACTATCCCTTCAATGTAATTCCCCCAATGATTCTTCCCATATTTTTTATATTTAGGAAATTTAATCTTTATTCCTTCAAATATTTATCACTTGATCTTTCACGAGACTCCATGTTTTTCTTATTTGGTGTATTTGGGACTTTGAATATGTTCACATTGTTAATCATATTTCATGATATATGGATTGGAATAAGTGTACTTTATTACCTTTGTTTTCATGAATAACTCTTTGTAGTAGGAGTAAAATATGATTTATATTGATTAATTTATGTTAGAGGATACTAATATTTATTAACCTTGTTATCCTATAGTTCTTTTAGTTCAAACTATGTCACTCATAGCTAAAAACTTATCATCTATAGATCAACTTATATCATTATATGTTCAACCTAGTTTAATTTGAGTTGATTTATCTTATACTTATTAACCCAATCCCTTAAATTAATCAGGAAATAAATCCTCTAAAATGTATTGTAAAAAGAATGTGATTAACCATAACATATCCTCTGAGAGTGTCTAGTTAGGTGCAAAGTCTTAGGGCCACTGATCATGAATTAGAGTGATGATCAAGTCAATGTTAAACCAACCCTTTTTAGGGTGATAGATGAATCTATTACACAATTGCATACACTTTATAGTATCTAGACATGGATATATTACTAGGAAAACACTTAATACATTTCTAATATTTTAGGATATCATCCTACACTTAGAATCATCTCTAGGGTTTTCACTAAGGTTATCTAACCCTAATACCTAAATAAAATATGCATTATTACCTTAACATTAAATCATATAATTATCCCAAATGGTTATCTATACCTTTGAAATTATGGTAAAACTTAACTAATCAGACCTTAAATTATCTTCAATAATATACTAATCTCCAAAGTTATATAAACATTTACTTTGATTCCAATTATGATTCCCCCAACCCATACTCCCAAATCTAGTGCCATAAATACAAACTTTACATACTCAATTTGATACCAGTGGTAAAAGACAAGATATAACCATCAATAATTATAAAATCAATAAATATTATTTCATCTATTATATATCAAGGAACTTTTCAGGTTTAGAGTTTTAGATAATCAGGACACACCATAAACTAATAAATTCCATGTCTTAATCAATTAATGGAATTTTTTCCCACTATATATATCAACCAATTAATCCATAATAAGTCTATAAAATCTCTTATAGATTATTTAAAACAGTCTATTTTTCTAGTCATATCATGATTAATACTTTTCTTCATAACTTGGAGAAATGGAAACATAATAAGTGGTGATATTAAACACCTAGTAAGGGAAAACTTACAACTGAGGTAATTATGGAATAACCATGGAATAGATATTTTTACAGAAATAAGTAATCAATATGAATCCATGATCAACTAAAAATGAGATAATTATATATCCAAAACAACAAATAAATACATATATATCAATAATACAGATCTCATACTGATGAAATTCATAATACCAGACATCAAAAACACACTGTGAAGGCCTTATGTGATGATAATATCATTTTATGGGAAGAGGTATACACCAAAACCAAAAATGTTTTGTCTCCTGAGACATATAGATGCATCAAGGGACTATATAATTATGGTCCCCACATTTCACCTGATTAAGTCAAATGCATTCACTATAAGAGAAAACAATTTTTTTATAATATTTCCTATGGAACCTCTTAATGAATAAAAAATTTATATCCATATAATGAAAGATATAGAATGTTAATACATAATCAACCTATGTTTTTAGTAAATAATCATAAAAAATATCAATACTTTTACCCATGTAAATAAGAGGGATAACGTGATCATAACCCATCTAGATAAAGAATGTGTATGGTTAAATAATACATAGTAAACTTTCTAATAATCATCTGTATTTTAATAACACCACATGAAATGCCAATAGTTTTACCTATGTTAATAAATAAATTTTCCTTCTAGGTGGACATCCTCTAATTTAAATTTGTAAAATTATATGTTCATACCATATAGGGTAATGAGTATACGATTAAGTCAATGATGGTAAAGTGTATGTTTGAAAAAAAACATATCACTAGTGTAAAAAGGAAAACATAAGAGGGTGTTGTCATTAATGAAAAACACCCTCTTAAAAAGAATGCTTTGAATGACATCACAAATGAAGGGATAAAGAATCAAATCATTTAACACTACAATTTAAATCCCTAAAATGATAATATATATATATAGATATATTATAGGATAAATCATGAAACATAAAACCCATTAGGGTAAATAATTTTGAAAATGATAAGGGAAATGAAATAAAAAACATAAAAGATCTTTTAGAAAACATTTTTAACATTGACATAAAATAAAAATTCATATATCTTTAAAAGTTAAATTTTGAAAAGGTGATGTGAAAGCCTTTGAATTTTTTTTACTTTTAAAAATAATATCCAATAATTTATCCTTGAAAATACCTAATTTTTATCTTGGATAAATGAGGATAGGAAGACCAAACATGTGAAAGTGAAAGGGAAAACCCTTTTTATTATTTTCAAAATACCTTTATTTAAAACTGACATTGTAAGAAGAGTAACAAAAAATTAATTTATATTAATTTTTTTTGATAATATTGTTATAAAATAACATATAATAAAATTTTAGGGCCTGAGAACCAAATCATGGAAATGAAAAGTTCAAGTTGAAAGATTATAAATCAAAGAAAAGATATTTGAGTTAACAATATCCCATATGGGTGACATACTCAATGAAGAATGAAATATTTGAAAATATTTAGTAAAAATGTATACAATGAGAGAATACCACATTATACAATAAAATGAAATAATTTACCTAACTTATATGAAATAAGTTATAATGAACGATCATAACTTATTGAGAGAAAATTGAGTTACCAAAAACTCTTATGATCGGGGTAACACTTGAGTTAGAAGAAATTTAAAGAAAATAACTTGATTTAAATTACTTTATCCCATGAATTATAAGGAAGTAATGAATAAAACATTCATGGGATATTAAATTAATAGAAAACAATACAAAGGAAACATGGATAATAACATGTATTATGATTCAAAGAATCATAATTGAGAATAAGAAAACACTTGTGGCTTGAGTAACACATTAATAAAACCCCTTAAAAGAGAGAGATTGTAATTGAACATAAAATACAATGATTAAAATATAATTCATGATCTGATATCACAAATATTCAGTATATAGGCCACATAAATGAAATTAGGTGTATAATACCAAACCTGTCTCAAGGAGAGGAATTTGAGATGAAAATCCTTACCTCGGTATTGGATGGTTTTACACTTACACCAAACAAACTGAATAATTAAATTTATTTAATTAAATACATAACAGAGAAAATTATTCACAACTATAACCATTTATACTCCTAATTTATAATCATTCTATACATATATATTAGTTATTTTTTACCTATTTTCAAAACCGTGTCTAAGTAATGTTTATTTATTTGAACCAGTTTCATAAAAGAGGTGTTAGTATATATTCTTTTCCAAAATTATGTCAATATTAGATAATTTAAAGTCATATAATATATTTTATATGATAGTTTATAAAGATATAATTTCATTCCATGGTAGTATTGGTTGCAAACCATGAAGAATAAATCGAAGATGATCATGTTTTTATGATTATTAATGAATGAAATGGTTTTTCATATTTAATGAGTTAAAATGTAACATCCCGACCTAAACCAATGGGTTCAATATGTGTGATTGTAACACCTTGAGATTTAAAAAAAATAAAATTATGTTTTATATCATAAAAAACAAGCAACACTGAACTTAGAAAAGAATGAAATTCTCTAAGACTTTATAATATACTTATGTTTAAATAAATTTAATATTTTAGATAGCTTATGGTACAAGAAACCTTAATATTTTTATGTTTGATATCATATTCTATAACTTGCCTAACCCAGGTGCCACTAACTGGTGCCCTGATCTAGGTTTCCACATGACCTCAAGCGTGCATCCCCATATGCCGGAGGCTGCCGACTAGTAGCGAGGTTCTAAAAATTCACATGGGGAGACTATATAATCTTAATCAGAGTAAGATACAATAGATAAAACATTAAAAAAAGGATACAAATTAAATGATAATCAATAAAAATGCATTAACAACCATTTCCCAAAACTAGGTACAAGCCTACAACTAACAGTAAATATGACATGTCATGTCATCCAATGCCAAGTGTAAAGGAATCCCAAAAAAAAGGAAAGAAAAGAAATCCCCAAAATGGGTCCTGAATCCATGTATGGATCCCTCCACCAAGCACATCCCATGCCCTAAATCAAGCCTCTAGCATATGGAATTTTCCATTATCCTGACCTTTAACCATGAAATCTTCTTGGGTACCCAAAGGCAGTCTGAGAAGGGTGTGAGTATAACTCAGTTATCCACCACCAAAAGTTTCTACAAAATATCTAGTCTAAAAATATAGTATATGCATGTTCTAAAATAAATAACAAGGAAAAGAAGAAACAAACCAGGTACCATTAGTTCATAACAATAACTTAAACCATTTTCATCATTCAATACATGGGTTAGGCATTATGATCAATTTCACTACAGCCTAAGCCAGTCAAATACTATGCACAAGGGGGTAATCCAAGTTCCCTATCTCACTAGGAAAATTGTATCACCATCAATTCCATCACACTTAACTTATAGCCTTAGTCCATATAGTCTCATCCAATGCAATCGTTAGGGTACTAGAGTATCAATGAGGCTCCCTAACCCGTGCATTCTAGGGGTGGGGTTTAGAGACTCAGTCCAACCCAACCCATGGGAGGATCCTCAGTACAATACTCCATATACCACCAAGCCATGTGAATATGAAAATTTAATCATTTACCACATATAAAATATTAAAAATCATACTAAATTAATACAAAAAACATTCACAATTCACTGTTTTTTCTATACATAATTTATCCTATTTCCTTAACCCATTAACGCATTCTAATTTACATGTATTAACCTAATTAACCCATTAACCATTCACATGCCTTATACAAGAAACCGAATTACCATTTATAATTCAACGCCCATTTAACCCATTAATGTTATGCCAAATAGCCCCTTATGCCAAATTAATAGGAAATTACAATTACCATTAGCTCCATTAATAACACAAGAGAACATGTCAAAACATTTATTATGGGATACATGTCATAACAATTGAATTATACACTTCTATTTTAATTCCATGTTTGAGAAGTGGAACACCCCATGGGTGGCCCTTAACCTAGTCAAATTAACCTTACGCATCCCATAAGAATCATTAGGGGTTAATTTAATCATTTAGTTGACCAATCTACCAAATCCTACTAAAGTCATAAAATCCACAATAAGAGGGAACCATAGTACAAACACATACACATACAAAAAACATTAATACTATGAGATATAACTTGTAGACCACCTACCTCAGTTTCAAATACAAACGCTCACTTAACCCTTACCTTTGATTCAGATTCAAACACCCCTTGAAGCCCCGACCTAAGATCCGGTGGAAAAAGGAGGGTTTTAGGCTTCTAAAGAAGAATAACAACCACACAATCCCTAATATAAAAAAGAGAGAAAATAATATCATTAGACTCACTCAAATCCTCAATTCTCACCCAATAGTGCATCAAATGATTTAGAAATGAGGGAGACCAATCCTTAGGGAGTTTTGGGTGATTTGGTTCACACCTAAGGTTGCTGGATGAAGAAAAGAGAAAAAAACTAAGTTATAACACTTAAGTCTTGGGAGGAAAAAATATTAAATCTTTATTTTAAAGGGGAGCATGGTTTGGCCACACGGTTGGCCAAACCGTGTGCCAACCATGTGCCACCCTCTGTCTAAGAGGGGGCCAGGCCGCACGGTTACCTGGGAATCCCAAAAATTTTGAAAAACCATGTGATGACCATGTGAGATAGATTTATACAAACTCACATGGTTTTTCATTCCCCCTTGCACAATTTACTAAAAACCATGCACCCCTCCTCCAGGCATGCACAGTTCTATCACATAGTTACTACTAACCATGTTCCAACTATGGAACAAGCACTAGATGGTCAGATTCTCTCATTTTCATGCCCCGAACCCATAGAACACCCCCGACCTCCTCATGGAATCAGAAAAAAATTACTTCACCAACTTAAAAGTGTTTAAACCAGAAATTTTAAAAAGAACTCACCTCAAGAATTCTGGGATCTTACAACCTCCCAACTTTATAATGGATCATCCTCAAGTAGCCTTTCCAAGAATCACTGAGTTTCCAAGGTAAAGATATTAGGTCACCAGGACCATATATTCATCTTCATATCCCAATTTTCTTCCTAAACTTTACCATGATTCCATAATATCCAATACAATGACACAATATTTCCCCTCAATACTTTCTCACTACGATCCACAATATGCACAAGATTCTCTTCAAAGGAAGAATTATCCCCAGGCTCAACATAAAAAATATCAATCACATGAGATGGGTTAGGGTAATATTGATGAATTTGTAACACATGAAACAAATATTTCATTCCACTATACCACTATGGAATACCCAATCGGCATGCCACCGGTTTGATCCTCTCCACAATCTCAAACGCCCCATGTAACTGGGTTCCAACTTACCCTATTTCCAAATTCGATAGTGAACCAACCTTGGAGACACTTGAAGAAACACACAATCACCCACCATATAATCAAGAGGTATATGAAGCCAATATTTATACAAATTTTTCTTACTCTGTGTCATAGCTATTCATTTTCGAATCAACCGAACCTGTTCTGATACATCCTACATGAGACTTGGTCCTAAGAAATATGATGCCCTAGCCTCCTCCAACATAGTAGTGATATAAAAAAACTACCATAGAGAACCTCAAATGGATCTATATGAATCAATTACTGGTAAATATTGTTTTCGGTGAACTCAAAAAGTGCCAAGTTCTTTTCCCAAGTTCCACTAAAATCTAAGATAGAGGCCCTCAACATTTCCTCTAACACTTGAATAGTATGCTCTGATTTATTGTCTGTAAATGGATGGAAGGTCGTACTCAAAAAGGGTACTAAGAACCTTCTTTAACCCCTAAAATAAGTGAAAAGTAAAATGCAGATCACAGTCTAAAAGTATACTCCACAACACCCCATGAAACCACACCATCTCCTAAACGTACAATTCACCAAACTGGTCAACAGTGAAGGTCTCTCAAATCAGTAAGAAATGTGCCACCTTGGTCAATATATAAAAAAAAACCATATTTAATTATTCTTTCAAGGAATCCTTGGAAAACCCACTAAAAAAATCCATCTCCACATCATCCAATTTCCATTATGGAATGGGAAAAGGTTGTAACAACCCGCCTAGTCACTAGTGCTCAACTTTCACCTACCAAAAGGTATAGCATTGCATCACAAAACCTAGAACCTTTTTATTTATCCCTACACACCAATACTATCTATGAAGATCAAGATACATTTTGGTTAGAACAATATACACTTCCCACTTTGAGTCATGGAACTCACACATCATCTCTCACCACATACATGTAGGCACAAAAAAAACCACAAACATGAATGATTTCATGATCACAAAAAGTACAATCAGAAGGTAAATCCCCACATTTAAGACTTTCTCTCAAGGAAAAACACTCCAGATCCTCATATTTAATCTCCTTGATCCGAGTCATAAGTATGGACTCAACTACCAAGGATGCATGGTTCATTTTCCCTTCTCCATCCTAAACCTCCTGATGCATCTCAGCATACAACTCCATCATCCTATACTCAAAGTTGGATTTATGAAATGCCTGGTTTTGAGTCTTCCGACTCAAGGCATCCACAATACTGTTTCATTTTCCCAAAATTTAAACCAACTCAAAATCAAAGGACTGCATGTACAAAACCCATGTTCACTTCATAATATTCAAATCACACTGAGAGAAGATGTACTTGGGATTTTATGATTGATATGCATAGTAAAATATTCTACCAACAAGTAATTACACCAAAACTTTGAATCATAAACCACCATAGAAAACTCAAGATTATGAGTAGGGTAGTTCCTTTCATTAGACCTCAACTTCTGTGAACCATACGCCACAACCCGATCATTCTGCATTAACACCACCCCAATCCCAACAATCGATTCCTTAAAAAACAAGGTAAAATTCTTACCCATATTGGGTAGGATAAAAATTGGTGCAATATTCAGATGATCCTTTAACTCCTAGAAGGCATTCTGATATTCCATAGACCATTCATGCTTGTTTCCCTTCTTAGTTAAACTCAAAATTAGTGCTTCTAAGTGGGATAAATCTTTGATAAAACTCTAGTAATACCCATCTAAACCCAAAAAAATTTGGATATTAAAATGTTATTAGGATTTTCCTAAGACACGATGACCTAAACTTTCTCCAGGTCCACTGACACACACCTGCCTTTAGAGATAACGCGACCCAACAAATGTACCTTGTCAATCTAGAAATGACATTTTTATAGCTTGGCGTACAAACTATGATCTCTTAGTGTACACATGATGATTTCAGTATGTTTTTCATGATTGTAATGAGTTTTGGAGTACACTAATATGTCATCCACGAAGACAACTAAAAAATGGTCTAGGTATAGGTGGATGATTCAGTTTGTTAGGGCCATAAACACCACCAACACATTGTTCAACCTAAAATACATCACAACAAACTCATATAAACTATACTTGTTTATAAAGGTATTATGAGGTATATAAGAAGTTATAAACCTTATCTGATGATAACTTGACCTTAAATAAATCTTAGAAAACATAGAACCACCCCTCAGCTAGTCAAAAAGATCATCGATTTGAGGAAGAGGGTATTGATTTATAACTTTCATCTAATTAAACTTATTATAATCGACACATAGCTGTAAAGATCCATTAGAATTATTGGAAAATAAAACTGAATATCCACAAGGTGAGGAAATCATATGAATAAACCCCTTTCTATAAAATTACTCCAATTGAGTTTTAAATTCCTAGATTTATACTGGTTCCATTTTATAGGGTGGAATAAAAATTGGTTCTTCTCTGTGAAAAAACTCTATCATGAACTCAACATCTCTCTCTGCCGGTGGACCTAATAAGCCTTAAGGAAACACATCCTAAAACTGATCCACCATAGGAGGAAAGAAAAACTGTTCTACTCCACCATCATCAAGAATAAGACAATCCACTTTGACTATGAGTTCACCCAACTACTGACTAACTATCCATGCATGGTCTGCTCAGATATCCCATTCCCCACAGTTCCCCTATAGGGATGTGAATGTTATCCTACAGTGGTAACAATCAATATGGTTCTGGTACCATACCAACCAATCTATTCCCAAAATTAGATCAAAACCTAACATCTCCAATACAAAAAAATCCCACAAGAAACAATACTCACCAACCCCAAGAGCACACCCCTTACATTTCTGAATAATTTATACTCTCACCCATAATAGTGTATCAATTGACATAAACCCACACACATGATCCACCTTTAGGCCCAACACACTTAAAAATTTGGAAGATATAAAATAATGCGATACACCTGTATCAAATAAAACACTTGCTATTATAGAAGCTATAAGAATCATACCCTAAACTATAGAAGGGACAACCTAGCATGCTAAACTACATAAATATGACCTGTACCTCTTCTCTAGGATCTATTATTATTTCTTGGTGCTGCACTACCCTATAGATTAGGACACCCCTATACTAGAGTAACCCACCCACTGCCCCAACCGATATGACTAGTGGAGCTCCAACTGCTTGCCTGATATGGGGTAACTGACCCCCTACCTGCACTTTGCACTAGCCTTGTCCCCCTATCATCACCCAACAGTCTTGGGTTCATATAGAACCTCTAAAAATTACCCAAAATACTGAACAATCGGTACTCAACTAGAAGTCAAGGACATTGACCCTGCATGTGTCCCAACCTACCACACTGATTGCAAAAAACTTGATCACTACCCTAAGATTCTAGTTCTATTTTCTAATCACTCTATCCACCAACACCCTGGTGAATATTCTCATAGTGGTGCTTCCTACCATCAAAAGACGTACCACTAGATCACCCAATTGTAATTGAATTCCCACCACCAGAGGCCTCCTTTAGATTTACTTCTAAAATAGATGCTTGATCCACCACTTTAGAAAGCCTCTTTAAATGGAAGATATTCACCTGAGAGTTGATATCATGCCTATTTACATCAATTAAATGTATTTCCATGTCCACCCCATCCACTTCTAATGCTGGAACAAAGAATTTCAAGTCAGTAAAGTGGCTATCATAATCCATCACTGTAATAATACCCTTTATCAAACTCAAAAACTACACAACCTTCCACTGCCTCAAGGTCTCTGGATAGAAATTTGCTAGAAACTTTTCTTGGAAACCATTCCACTACATATCCTCTAACTTCTCATTATGAACCACAATATCCCACTAGTGTATTTCTTTTCCTCACAACATGTAATCTGCCAACTTGAATTACTTCTCAAGAGGATTATATAAGTGATCAAGAATAATCTTGATGGAATATATCCAGAACTCTATTACCTCAGGTCCACCTTCTAAAACAAAATTTGGAGGGTGTTATAGTTGAAATTCCCTAGTTAGTTAAAACATGATTGACATAATCCACCTTAGGTCTTATTCCATAATTTTCATAAATGAGTGAATTTATCACAAAAATTCTCCTCTCCTATATTACCTTGGATCATTGGAGTATCTTGATCAATTTCTGGGGGAGAATTCTCAGTGATATCCTCTTGTCTCCCAACCAGTAATTTTCTTCATAGCGACATTTCTCTAGAATGTCAAACACACATCTCATAACACATAACATAAAAAATCCATAGTTTGTACAAAATAATGCTCTCCACTAGCCACATGACCCATTTTTCATACAATACCCCAAAAAACATAGTTAAATATCTGTATCTACCATTATCTATCACTACTATGGGACATGGTCAACATAGAGTAAACTAACTCACACAACCAAAAAACTTTTTCATCAAACACCCTTTTTTAACCATTTTCACTATCACAACACAAATATTTCTCTTTTAAAAATCTTCCCATCTTTATAACTTATCATAACAAAATTTTTAACCCATTTAAAGCTTTTATTAGGCATAAGTATTTAATCATTTATTCACATTCTTTCAATTTTTCCATTTTCATCATCTTTATTAGACACCACTTCATTCCAATTTTCAAAGAAAGATAAATGAATCCATCCCTCATGTCCCACACATCTTCCTCATGTGTTCCTAACATAATGCATGTAACCTATATACCTAGGTGTTTAAATGATGTATTTATGAACAAAACCATGCCACTATAGCCATTAGAAAAATATCATAAAATAGTCACACCACAAAACAAGTGCATCACCCAATGGTGAAATATCATCCAACCATAACAACACACTTCAAGAATAATCTTCCCACCACGGGTACTAGGGGTTTAACCTGTACATGGGTTAACTACTCCCAAGAATGCGATTATTACCAAGACTTGACACATCCTAGTCTAACATATACCATTACCTGAATAATAAAACCACAAAAAAGAATCAGCTATGATACCACTTTGCAACATCCCCAATCTAGGTGCCACTAACCAGTGCCCCAAACTGGATCACCACATGACCTCAGGTGCACCTCCCCATATGCTAGAGGATTCAAACTAGCAGTGAGGGTCTAAAAATTTATGTGGGGAGACTATACCCTCTTTATTAGAGTAATACACTTTATAAAAGTAATCCACAACTGATAAAACTTGAAATAAAGAAGAAAAATTAAACAATAATCAATAAACATGCATTACGAAGCATTTCCCAAAACTGGGTAGGATCCCACAACTAATAGTAAATATGCCATGCCATGTCATCCAGTGCCAAGTGTAAAGGAAGACCAAAATAAATAAAACGAAATAAATCCCCAAAACGATTCCTGAATCCAATTCTTTATCCCTCCACCGTGCACATCCCATGCCCCAAATTAACCATCTAGTATAGGGCCTTTTACCTTGTCCTGACCTGCAACCATAAAATCTACTCTGGTACCCAAAGGCAGCCTGATTAGGGTGTGCGTACAACTCATTAGGCCACCACCAATGGTGTATAAAAAATATCCATTCTAAAAATATAGTGTATGCATGTTCTAGAATGAATAAAAAAGTAAAGAAGAAACAAACTGGGTACCATTAGTTCACAATCACTAAAACCATTTTCATCATTCATTCCATGGGTTAAGAAATATCATCAATTTCACTATGGCCTAAGAATGTCAACTAATGTGCACAAGGGGTAATCCAAGTAACCAATATCACTAGGGAAACCATTTCACCATCAATTCCATCACACTTACCTTGGATCCTCAGTCTAGGTAGTCTCATCTAATGCAACAGTTATGGGCCTAAATCATTAGTCTGACTCCCTAACCTATGCATTCTTAGGGTGGGGTTTAGATCCTCTGTCCAACCCAACCCATGGGAGGAGCCTCAGTCCAATACCCCACATACCACCAAGCCATGTGCACATGCTTCTTTAACAATTTACCATATATACCATATCACAAAACACACTAAATTAATACAAATAACATTCACAATTCATTGTTTGTTCAATACGTAATTCATCTTCTTTCCCTAACCTATTAACACAATCTCATTTATATATCTTGACCTAATTAACACATTAATCATTCAAATTCTTTGTCTAAGTAACCAAATTACCCTTTACAATTCGACACCCATTTAACCCATTAATGTTATGCCAAACAACCCCTTATTCCAAGTTAAGACCCAATTAAAATTACCATTAGCGCCATTCCATAACCCAAGAAAACATGTCAACACATTTATTATGGGATCTATGTCATAAAAATTCAATTTAAAACTTACCATTTCAATTCCATGTTCAAGAAGTGGCACACCCCATGGGTGTCCCTTAACCCAGTCAAATAAACCTAAACACATCCCATAGGGATCATGAGGGGTTCGTTTCATCATTTAGTCAACAAATCTACCAAATCTTACTAAAGGAATCAAATGAACAATAAGAGGGAATTATAGAAAACATACAGATAAACAAAAAATTAATACAATGGGATATAAATTGTAGACCACCTACCTAGATTCCAGAGACAAATGCTCTCTTAAACCTTTCCTTTGATTCAGATTCAAACACCCCTTAAATCCCAAACCTAAGATCCAATGGAAAAACGAGAGTTTTAGGATTCAGAATAAGAAGAACAATCACACAATACCTAATCCAAAAAGAGGGAAAAAAGAGTTTTAGACTCATAGAGAGCTTTATTTCACACCCAACAACACTTCAAATGGCTTAGAAATGAGGGAGATCGATCCTTGGGGAGTCTTGGGTAATTTGGTTTATCCCTAGGGTTTAAGGATGAATAAAGGATAAAAACGAAGTTAAAACACTTAAATCCTGAGAGGGAAAAATGGTAAAATCCCACTTTTAAAGGGGTGCATAGTTTGGCCGCATGGTTGGCCAAAATGTGCACCACCCTCTATCAAAGAGGGGTCCATGCCGCATGGTTACCAGGGAATCCCGCACGGTTTGAAAAACCGTGCGATGACCATGAGGGATAGATCTATAAAAACCCGCACAGTTTTCCTTCCCCTATTTCATGGTTTTCTACAAACCATGAACCCATCCTCAAAGCATGCACATTTTGGGAGCATGATTACTACTAACCATGCACCAACCTTGTAACATGCACCAGATGACCTGATTCTCTCTTTTTTATTCCCCAATCCCCCGAGCCCTTGGAACACCCCTGATCCTCTGCATGGACTCAAAAAACATTTACTTCACCAAATTAAAGGTGTTTAAACCTAAAACTTTAACAATAACATACATCAAGATGTCTCGGATCTTACATATTCAACATGCAACACCGAACTTAAACGACCCATGATATATATAAGCGTTATAACCTTGCCGTTAAATTAGAGGGTATGAATATTATTAACTAAATTATGATATATATATATATAAATTTTATACTCTATATAAATTATTGATAAATTCTTAGTAAATAATCAATAATGTTTTAGTAAAGTGAGTCAATTCTTCAAAAATATGTTTTCTTCAAAATGTTTTTATTGCTTTTCATGAAAAAATGTTATAATTATTTTTTGGAACTTTTATTAAATTTATTTTATAAAATTAACTTTATTTTTGGAATCAAAATATCATAATTTATTTTATGTTAAATTCTATATTTTTTTTTCTGAAAATATTTATTTTTAGGTGAATAGTGAAAAATACCGATTTTTGTAAAACCATCTTTTGTTTTTAATAAATTAAGTAGTATAAATGACTCATTATGTTTTAAAGTAACATAATTAATATTTAGTTATATTTAATTAAATTAATTTATTTTAATTAACTATATATCATATTTTAGTATAAGTTTATTTTTGGCTTTAACAAAGTGTTTTTTTCTTCTAAAAACTATTTTAAAGCGCATAATATTTATTCATTTTAATTAATAAAAATAACCTCTAATGGGGAATGATTTAAATGAAATTTATAGATAATATATAAATAAATATTAATTTTTATTGATACAATGATTATTATTAGACATAGAGTTAATATAAAATCATCTTGTGCTTGAAAAAAAACATTTCTTAGAAACCTGATTTTTCACCAAATCTGTGTGCTTTTTCTAAGTTTAATTTTTTACACTTTTATAAAATTTACTTGAAAAAATAAAATTCATTTTTAAAATAATCATGTAAAAAATTATATTCAGGTGAATTTTTGATAATTTCCTGATTAGATTAATTTTATGCTGAATAGTTAAAATAATGAATTTTAATTGAAAATTGCCTTTTAGTTTAGTTTATTTATAAAGATAAATTATATTTTAAATTGGTTTTAAAGTATAATTACTTAATTAATAATCTATTAATACAATTTATTTCATTGGAATCAATTTCATATTGATATCATATATAAAAACTTTATAAAACTTTGAAAATTTTCTCTTTAAAAACCCGCTTCCTCATTATGTCTGCGAGATTAATTTTAATTTGAATTTTTGCCACTTACGTGAATGAAATTTTGAAAAATTGATTTCATATTTGGAATAATAAAATTTTTATATTATCAAATAATTTTAACTTAAATTTTTGACCAAAATTAATAGTGAAAAAAATAAAAATTATTTACCACGGTTAAAGTAAAAATAGATTTACTAGGGGTTAAATTAAAAAGATAAAGTTAAAAATGACCTATAAACTTGTTTAAAAACTATTTTATGGACATATTTAGACCATTAAACCTATAATGTTTTATAATGGTCCATTTTTTACCCTTGATACATATGAAAGAGGTGGGAGCACTCATTTATTTTAAAAAAAATACCATGGTTGTCCTCTCCCCCACTTATAAAAGGACACCCCATCTCCTCTCTTCTTTGCACCATAAAAAATTGGGTTCATCCAAGACCTTCCAAAATAAATTCAAAAATTTCATACTCTCATCATACAATCCTTATTTTATGAATAAATAAAACTTATTAAGGCCTTTTGTAGAAACCTAAGTAGGATATCTGAAGAAGAGGTAACATTCTTCAATGAGCGTTTTTATTTTATTTCTTTATAAAACTTATTAAATTATTCTTAAACCATGATTATATAATAAATTTATTATCTTAAATATAATTATATGTTATTATTTTAATGTAATAAACTAAATAATTTCCATCTTCCATCAAATCGATTATGAAATCATCATTCGTGTATACAATGGACTACCACCTCGTGAAACGATGTCATTCGTTTTTCAATTACCACCTATAACGATCGGTTATGATGTGGATATAAAGTTTATATATGATATTTATAAAATAATTATAAATATGGAGTCATTATATTATATATAACTTTTTTACATTCCATTCTATATGGGATATGATAATGTAGCTTGTGTGTAAGGCGGCGAACTACTGCCTTGCAAAGCGATGTGATTCATTTTTCACTAATGTGTCACATAGATTATAATAAGGGTAAATATAATGAATATATATGATATAAATGAAATAATTATTATATTAATGAAATATTTATCATTATGTAAATATATTACATCATTTTATTTCTTTCCTTTTCACTCACTGAAAAAGTGATAACGTTGTTCTTGGACGCGTGGACTACTGTCTCCTTGAAGCGATGTGATTCATTTTTTCATTACCAATTCATAAGAATAATATATATAAGTATATATAATTAAATATCAAGGTATTTATAATATAATTATAATTAATTAAAGAAAAAATATTACTTACCTCCTTTCCATAATTATCATTGAAAAATTGAAACGTTACTCATGTGTACGTACGACCTACCATCTCTATGATTGCAACATAGATCATTTCTCATAACCATATTTAATAATTGGATTTAAAAGTATATTTAATTTAAAAATATGATAATTATTTCATTATTATTATTCTGGATATGTTTATATAATAACATATTTGACAATAGTCAACCTACCAAAGTCATTTATGATACATAAGTTAAATATGGTCAAAACATCCGATATAAACTTAACTGCTTAAGTAATCATATATAACATGTAAATAAGAGAAATAGAAATAATATTAAACTTGAAATAGTTTATTAATGAAGAATATAATTAACACAAGTTTATTATTTAAGAGGATAAAGAAAAATCATGATGAATCGAACTCGAGGTAAGGGTTTTCTTGTCTCACTTTTATTTCTGTGAGATATATTTTATATTCACCACTTATTTTGTTGTGTGGTGTATATAATTACCTTGAATTTATTTTATTATTATTATAATTAAATTTATGGGTATTTAAATATCCATTTTAGGATCTCTATTTCATGGGGTTTATGGTTTTAATAAAACCAAAGCGGCAAGGGTCTATTAGTCTCAATTTGACTTCTTTGAGATGTATATTATGTTATGAACGTATATTATTTTATGATGTGTATATAATAACCCATTGAAATTTTATATCAAGAATATAATTATTTTAATGATATTATAAGTTTCATTTAATGATATCCTTTCATGGGGATTACAATTCAAAGTTACCAAAGTGGTAAGAGTTCTATGTTGCAATCTCATCATTTATCAGTATTGTTTATTATTATACTTCCAATGATGAGATATTATGATCAATATCTCAAGAAACTCATGAATTTTATTCTAATATGTTTATTCATGATATTTAATATTAATATTAACATTTCCCCCCACTTGGTTACTTAAAATAATTGAGGAAATGTTTTTAAGAAAATATGACTTCATTTCTCTCTTCGGTCGGAAATCTGTTTTCTAACAAAACCATATTTTTAAGAAATGTTTTAAAAAATGTTTTTAAAATTTTTAAAATTATTTTTTAAATAAATTTTCACGCAATATTTTTTTAATTTTTTTTCAAATTAATCTTTTTTTTCAAAATAATTCCCATTTTACTTTTATAGAAAATGAAAAAGGAATAATTTTTTTAATACGTACGACATGAAAATAATTTTCTTAATATCATGAACATTATTTTCTTTGAAGGTTACTTTATAAGTTTTCAAGTTTATTTTAAAATAAACAGATTAATAAAATGTTTTATTCTTTAAAAAGTTTTTTTTTAAAATGGACAGGATATTTTCCTCAAAAATTGTTTTAAAATTATTTTTAAAACTTCATTTATACGTTTATAAGGTTTTTTTCAAAGGAAATTATTTTTACAATATTTTATAAATTTTTATGCTTTTAAAAGTGATTTCAAAATTAAAAGTTTATTTTCTTCAAATCTTTTTAATGATCTTTTAATGGTATTCCCATTCATCAATAACAATAACCCTTTATTATTTCTCTAATAGGTATATATTGTTTTTATACCATACTTATTATTTCTTTAGAAGGATTAAGATTATTTGAAATAGATTATTATGGAACTCATTTCTTTTCCACATGATAATAATGTTTCAAAGGGATTGTTATGGAACACATTTATTTTCCATGGGCTAATTATGTTTAAAATATATTTTTATGGAACCTATTTCTTTCACACAGGTTATGGAAATTGTTTATTTTACATGGGTTAATCTTGTTTCAAAGAGATTAACATGAATTTTTTTTTTCATTGGGTTAATTAGGTTATATAAGAATAATGATTTTTTATATGAGTTTTATAATGAAATATCTATCTCCTTTATTCCTGTTGTGATTCTTGGACATTATATATGATGGGTGTTCCCATATAGCACTGGGTGAGCCCATTATAGCTTATATGATGGGTGCACCCAGATAGTTCTCTAATGCATTGGGTAATGATTATATTATATAGAGGATTATTTTTGGAAGTTGGTAGTATGGTTATTATAATTATAAGGGTTCTGTAATTGCTCTATAAACATGATTTCCAAAGATACCAACATGGTTTGTCTATGATTTCTATGGGTTTATTATGTTTCATTTGATCAAGATTGTCATCTCATGGCTCATGATTATTGATTCTCACAACTATTTCCCTGTTTAAATCCATATTGTATGTTTTCATGTATGATGATTCATTTATTTATGGGTATTATTATTCTTATGTTATACTCACACACTTTTATTATGTCATCATGCCTATATGCTCTTCTTATGTGCACTAATGACATTCATTTTTAATGCTTATGTTTTCCCTTACTGATCATTTGAGCTCACCCTTTTTATGTTTCATTTTACCCAGGTTTTAAAGTATAAGGTTGAAAAAATTATATCTATACAAGATTTAATATGGATGATGATGATTACTTAATGTGAAATAAGAAAAGATGAGTTAAATAGGAGAAATTCTCATTTAAATTCATGGGAGTTGCTTATGTTGGAGTTTTTCCTACTTAGTTAAGAATATAAACCTAAAATGTCTTGGAAAATATAAGTAATCCATGTTTTCATTTTGATATTGTAAGGTTTGGATAGTAAAAATAATTGGGTCATAATTATTGGTATAAAAGTTGGAAATGAAAAGTTTATGATTTCAACACTGAATCCGTGAGTGAACATTCTAGGCTATTATAGTTGGTATCAAAGGAAAAGTTTAGATAACTTTGTAAATTAGTATTTTTTCTTGTGATGTTATCTTAAGAGTAATGGATACCATCATAGGTATACAATATTAAGGTTTATCATAATTTTGAAGTCATAGGCACCCCATTTGAGGGTTTTAAGTTATAAAAATTTTGAGGTTATTAATGACATTTTGGGAGACATTTTATTGGGTTGGGGTATTTATAAACACTAGGATCAATAAGAAGTTTCAATTAGGGAGGAATTATTTTTTCATGTTTAAATAAAAAAAGGACAACCCAAAGGCTGGGTGACAACCCATCGTATCCAGTAAGGCCGCATGGCTTGAACTCACAACCGAAGGGCAACAAGGGTGTATCGCCTACCACTATCCTACACGATGTTCAGGTTTATATGAAATTTTATAGGTAAATATTAAGATTATTTTAGAAAAATATGGGATTTTATTTTAGGAAAAAATGGTTGATTTATCTTGGAAGAATATATGATCAAATCCTTATAATATTTGGGTTTTGAAATTAATCATGAAATGTTTGAAGAATTTTAAATATAGTTAGTTATGAAATGATTTGGTTTGAAATTTGGGCACTACTGTTGAAATTTAGGGATTAATGTATGAAGGTTTATTTTTTATCTTATTATGTGCTAACCATTTTATTTTTGGTTAATGTCTAAAGATAAGAGTAATATCTTGTTATGATTTTGGAGATTATGTGGTTCTTTGAAATTTTATTTTAGTACTTCAGGAATTAAAAATTCATCTCAAATACACATAATTCGGAGAAAAATATGATATTGTGGAAGAAATTTATTAAAGGATGAAATTATACTAATCAAGTTAGTATATTTCCATATTTTTATAGTCTATATGGTAAGATAATTATGCAACTCTAGTAAAAGTATCTTGAAACAAAAATGTTATCCTAGTACATTCAATTCTAATGAACCAATGGTCTTTTAAGTCATCACAGATTTATGGTTTTGTGGAACTTAACTTTTCATTGATCACTCACTTAATTATGATCAATTAACTCAATAACTCTCTATAATTATTTACACTTTTATTCCTTTCCCACCTATGTTCTTCTATTTGGAAACCAAATTACGTTTTATTTCATATGAATTTTGTAATTAACTTTTCTGTATTATTAATAGGATTCTTTATTAACCCTTTTTATGATGTTGGTTTACAATAAAATTATTTTCAAATGTCCATCCTTTGATTACTAAGATAAAGTCCAAATTATGATGATGTAATTTATTAAAGGGGGAAGGATGTAACATGTCACGAACCAACCCGGGTAAAACCTGGTTGGTTCATGAAAAAATGGTATCAGAGGAGGCCCTTGTTATTTGGAGTGTCTGGTAGATGGATATTAGGATTGTCAGGACTCAGGAGGTAGGTACAGGAAGGGCTTCGTTAACCCTCACTCGTTCCAAACCTCGAGTCTCCTGGGGTAGTATAGGAATTGAGTCCTTGTCTCATTCTGGTTTGTTTTATATTGAGGTATAACAACGGAGGCAAGTCAATGTTACATCATGATTTCACATGGAGTAATGACCCATGTAGAGTTTTAGTACATGGTTTAAGTTCCTCTTAGTTGTTGACGCTTACTTGGGGCATAACCCACTACCATTTCACCGGGTTAAGAATGACTACTAGTCACTCACTCTGGTAGTTTGATGCAAGTTGAGTGTAATCTTGGTTTTGGTTAGTGTAAGTGTGCTTTTGAAAATGAAAAATGGGTTTCTAAATGATAACGATCTCTTTTAAATGGATCTAAATTCGTGAAATGGGTTTTAAAACCAAAAGATCTTGGTCTTAAAATCTGGTGTTTTCTTAGAATTGGTAGAGAAATGGTTTGAGTGCAACCTTAGGTACTCTTTATGAATGTTTGAACATGTGATGAAATGCATGGAAAGTGTGTTTTGGTGCATATGGATGAAAGAATATGAAGACATTTGAAATTGTTTATGGGATTACTGGGGTGTGTACTTAGAATTAAAGGCTTGACCTTATTTTTCTAAAATGATTTTAAAAAGGGGAAATGATTTTGGAAATTGAATTTGGCTTGAAAAGTGGGTTTGGTATTTGGAAAGTGTCCTTGAAAGAAGGCAGTTTTGAAATTTAAAATGAAAAGGGAATTTTGAAAAGGGAATTTTGGGTTGTGTTTGTATTTGTTTGGTTTTTGATCTGTTAATTTTGGCTCAGGATGTTACTTTTAATTATACTTTGATTTGATGTTGGTTTTGACATTGTGTGTTATATATTGTTCATAAAATGCTTCCTAGAAAGGTCCCCAAGGTTTTTGATAAGTCATTCCCAATTTTTGGTCCTCAAACATTTCCTGTCCTTCACAGTGATCAGGGTACGTTAGAGGTAGTAGAGTGGCTTGAAGAGGTCGAGCACGTCTTCAGGGTATTGGGAACTCCTGAAGTTGTCAAAGTGCGTGCCATTTTGGGTATATTCCAAGGTACAACACTAGACAAATGGGAGTTTTTCGCCCCACCATCAATGCAAGTTAGGATGACGTGGGATATCTTTAAATCCATCTTCATCCGATGGTTTATACCTGAAGAAGTGAAGACAAAGAAAAAGTAAGAGGTCATGCGTATTCAGCAAGGCCAACGAACGGTGAAAGAATATATTGACCAATTTAAGGAACTTGTGTCATTTTCCCCAGAGGTATCATCGAAGGATTTGATGAATACTTCTCTCTTTATTAGGGGTCTTTATCTAGAGATCAAGGAGTGAGTCCTCCCTTCTAAGGACCATCATTTCGAGAAGCTGGTGGATGAGGCGTTCCTAGCTGAGTTGGTCTTCAGAGCACAGATGGTTGGAAATCCAGTGTATCCAATTACTCATGAAGGTTCTCCATCCGGTGAGTAGGGTGTGCCAGAGGGACCTGTTTCTAATGAGTCCTCTGTAGTGGTTATGGCTTCCAATTCGTTGGACCATTCAATGGTGTTCCATCGGTGTGGATATTTAGGGCACATGAATCCATCATATCACACCCCTCCAAAGATGTTCCATTGTTGCGTGTGTCCAGGTAATCTAGAGAAGTTTTTGTAGGAAGCGTATCATGAAGAAGATTCTATGAATAGTGGATTCCAATGCCTGACTATGAGGTAGGAGATGCTTCATCCATCAGAGCCCCATCCACGGGTCTTGGGGTGAAGCTCACAACCAGTCAAGAGTTTCTGAGGATGTGAATACTTGGTACGGGTTTTGTGTTCCGTATTGGCAGTGGAACATTAATGTCTTTCTATTCTTGTTTTTCTACTGTTAAAGTTTTGATGTTTTTGTAAGCTCATTTTTTGTTGTGAAGTTATGATGGACTCGCTCTATTATAATCCAAGAAATCCTGTTTGTGTGGATGTAGTTTTCTGAATTGTTTGTTTTTCTTAAAAGTGTGTTTGGACCTTATTTGGGTTGATCTCAGTTTATTTTTGTTTGTTTGGAGATTTATATTCCCGTAGAAGAATCGATGTTTGTGTTATGATTGGGTTCACTACTTGGGGTAAGTTCTGCTCATAGTTTTTTTTGTAGTGTTGGGGATTTTTGGTCTACGTTGAGAGTTCCAAGTTTCTGCTGAGGTGTTGTTTCACTCATACAACTGAAGTTAGTTTAGATCGGTTGGGAGTTCCCGAATTGGACCCCCTCCTGGGGTGGTATGTTTGGGTGTTAAATTTCTATGCTAGTTGAGTTCTTGTTGCGGGGAGAACCCTCTCATGTTCTCCCATTCTCTTATGCTGTGGTTTCTTTTAGTTTCAATCAGACATGGATTTGAGTTTTTTCAATCATTCGACTGGGTGACTTTCTGTGGGCATAGAGTGTCTGTGGTGGGTAGAATTATCACACCCTGAATTTTAAATTTATTTTTATTTTATTATTTCATGGCTTCGGTCAACCTCATCGAGGTGCAGGTTGAGCGTAGGCATAATTTTTTTGATGTTTCATAATTTTAGTGGGTTTCAAACCCATGCACGGTCACCGCATGGTCGGCCCGGGTGCCCGTGAAAATGTATAATGTTTAAAATAAATAAAGTTTTATGTAAATAAAACAAGTTTAATGTTTAAACTGTAATAATAATAATAATTTTATTATGTAGATAATAATATTGTTATTATTAAGAATTGTTAATAAGTTTTTTATTATTTAAAAATTGTTGTTAATATAATTATTAATAAATTGTTATTAATATTCTTCTTCTTCGTCTTCTTATTCTTGTTCTTATTATTATTTTTTATTATTATTAGTGTAATATTATTATTATTATTATAAGATAAAATAAAAAAAACAAAAACCCTAACCTACATAGCGCTACCCCCTCCTTGCTTTCCTCTTCCCCTCACTGCACTCTCTCACCACCCGCTGCGCGATATGCCTCCCTACATCACCCCCTTCACACTCGACCTTCGCTCCTACAACCGACCCATCCTTCACCTCTCTCTTCGCTCCTGAAGCCGTCCCTAACTCTTCTTAGCCCTCCTAGTCCACTCTCGGCCTCGCCCTCACGCTCCCGGCCTCGCCCTCCGCTCCGGCTGGCTCCCAACCGCCGCCCTCACCTGGCACCCTAGTGCACTCTGAATGGATCCCAACTGCTTCCCTCACATCACCCCAGTCACTCTGGCTGACTGACCACCCCCTTCTCTCCTTTAATCCAGCCAGCGGTGCACCAGCCGGCCTCAGCCCTCCGACTTGTCAACCCTCCTTGCTTCGGACCATACTGGGCTCACCACACCAGCCTCGCTGCACCAACCGACCCCCTTCGCCGCACTCCCGAACCTGCCTTCCCTCACCAGCGCACCGACCGACATCTCCAGCAGCTTCCACCTCCCTCACCAGTGTGTGAAGGGATTGTGAGGATCAGTTATACCTTTCACAGAAGCGGTGTTGAATTTTTACACCTTTGAGGTAGGTGATCCCATGATCTTCTCCTTTTCTGAAGAAAAATATTAATGCTTGAATGCCTTACTGTTTTTTTAGAAAAAGACACAGTTTCACACTACACTCAATTAGTTTACCTTAGTGTTTTGAAATTTTGAAAAATAGTTAAAAATAGATTTTTATGTGATTCTTTAATTTAGCCTATGTTTTGGTGCACTTAACTTGTCTGATTTAATGTCTGTCATTTTCTTAGGATAAAATCAAGAATTGATGTAGTTTTTGGATTTTGAAATGTTTTGATAATTTAGTTTTAACTTATAAATTTGGGTTAGTGTGCAAATCAGAAACTTTATATAAACGTTTATGTGTTTCTCATGATTGAAATATGTTTGTTTAATTTATGGAGTGCTTTCATGTTGGTATAATTTGGTAAAAATTGTTTTCAAATGGGTTTTTTCATTATGCTTATAAATTGATACACATATTGTGTTCTATGAGATGTTTATTATTATATTTTTATGAAAATTATTGGTTTAAAGGTATTTTTGGCCTTGGGTACATGTTCGTGGTTTATTTTGATTGTGATGTGAGCACTATGGGTGGATTTCAATGATCTTTATGGTTTGGAACCTACGTGTATATCTTCCATGTTGATAATGGAGTTTGTGTGGTTTCATTAAAATAGTTTATGGTAAATTCATGGATATGTGTAGTGCTCCATTTTATGTGGTCACATACATGTGTGAATTGGGTGCACACATGGATGAGCCAACAAATGATAACAGTCATGGGTGAGTCTTCCCAACAAATAAAAATTCACCCGTTTGGTACTTTAGAAAGAATGGTTGGTTTCTAAATGAAATAAAATCCCATTTGGCACCTTTGGTAATATTATGTGCAATTCATCTTTTCTTTGAAATGATTTTCTAAGTGAAAGTATATTTAGAACTCAAGGGTCTGTTTAGAATTTTAATCTTAAAAGTGGTGTCTGGTGTTGTACAAAATAAAGTTGGCTTCTAAATAACATAAATGCCCGGTTGGCAATTTTGAAGTGTTTTATGAAGTGGTTTTGATAATCAAATGATTTTATGACCCATTTGGCACTTTGTATGTTTAAAATATATGTATGTATGTATATATATATATACACATACATACATACATATATATAAGTATATGGGGAACTATTATCTAGGGTAACCTTTTATGGGTGAATACATAGGAAGTGTGCGTGTTTAGGGTAGTCAAGTGCAATGACGACCTGTGAGTTGATTCACACGTGCGAGATCCTCATACTCACACAATATTACTACCACCATGGGTTCCTAGGCATCTTTTAAGTGGTTGAGTGATGGTTGTTGATCAACCCTGATTAGACGAGTTGGTACCCCCTAGATTGGTTGTTAGGCCAGGCAATCTTTTCCACTGGATTTGGTTAGTTTTAGGGTGGCTAATTGGTTATAGACTTAGGAGATTCACCATACGCTGATAGGTGGTTCCAAACCGAGTATGTACAGGGGTATTCTAGGGATGTTTAGGATCACCCATGGTTACTTAATCATTTATACTGCTTGTTTACTTTTTTTTGCACTAGTTTATTTCCAGCTCGCACTATTTACCTATTTTATTTTAGCACACCTTTGGTATCACCTGTTTTGGTTTCTGTTTTCAAATGAAAGTTTATCTTGGAAAAATGATTTGTCTTTATATTGGAATTTAAAATGAGGAAATAATTTTTTTATTAAAATGTGAAAAATCCTATTTTTATATATGTATTTCAAACTAGCATTAATGGAATATTTTGTGGAAGGAAAGGTATGGATTCTATGGTGTTTTTCTATTGAGAATTTCAATGCTCACCCCTACGTTATCTTTTCAGTTTTAGGTTTCATTAGTGCTGGATATCTGTCCGAGTGAACTTGGTTTAGAGTTGGGTGGTGACTTAGAAGGTCACATGAAGGTATGTGTTTCTTTTTTTTCTTTCCGCTGCTAGTTTTGCTTTTATTGTCACTTTTCATTTATCAGTTTATCTATTGTTCATGGACCAAATCATTCCCAATGGTTAAATTTTGATGCTCAACACTGGTTTCCATCTCTTGGGGATTGGGAACTCCCCTCGAGAAATGTTGCGGACCATCTCGGGTGGTCGATTCAGGGTTGACCCGGGCTGGTTCGTGACATAACACCCTAAGATTTTAAAAGAAGAAAATTATGTTTGATAGTGTAAACGAAACACAACATTGATCTTAAATAAGAATGTAAATCCTATAGAATTTATGAAATACTTATTTTTAAATAAATTTTATCTCTTCAAAAGCTTTTGGAACATGAAACCCCTAGATTTTTATGTTCGATAGTGTTTCAACATGATACACCAAACTTAAATGACCCATGATATATATAACCATTACAACCTAGCTGTTAAATTGGTGGGTATGAATAGTATTAAATAATTTATCAAATATATATATATATATATATATATATATAAATTTTCCTAATCTATATAAATTATTGATAAATTTTTAGTAAACAATGAATCAATTTTTTTAAAGTGATTTTATTCTTTAAAAATATGTTTTCTTCAAAATGATTTTTATTGATTTTCATGAAAAAAATATTATAATTTTTTTTGTAAATTTTATTAAATTTAATTGGTATAATTAACTTCATTTTTGGAATTTTAATATCAAAATTTACTTTGGGTGAAATTTTGGATTTTTTTGAAAATATTGATTTTTCAGTGAATAATAAAAAAAGTGTTTTTTGTAAAACCATATTTTATTTTCAATAAATTAAGTAATATAAATGAAACATTATGTTTTAAATTAAAAAAAGTATTATTTATTTATATTTAATCCAATTAATTTCTTTTGAATCAAATTTTGGATTTTAGTATAAGTTTATGTTTGGGTTTAAAAAAAGGGGTTTTTTCCTAAAAATTATTTTAAAACACATAATGTTTCTTCATTTTAATTAATTAATATAAAAACTAATAAGTTTTTAATTAATATAAATTTAATTTAGATTCATAAAATGTTTATTATTATACATAGAGTTAATATAAAATCATCTCATGCTTGAAAAAATACACTTCTCAGAAACATTCCTTTTTATCGTGTTTTTATGTTTTGTTTAATATTTTTTTACACTTTTATAATATTTTTTTGAAAAAATAAAATTATTTTTTTTAAATAATAATTTCAAAATTATATTAAGGTTAATTTTTTATAATTTTATGCTTAGATTAATTTTTTGATGAATAGTGAAAAATACTGAATTTAAATTAAAAATTGCCTTTTCATTTAACTTATTTATAAAGTTTAATTATATTTTAAATTGGTTTTAAAGTATATTTAGTACATTAATAAATCCATTAATAAAATCCAGGTCATATAAATAAATTTCATATTGATCTTATATGTCAAAACTTTGTAAACTTTTAAATTTTTGCTCTTTAAAAACCTGCTTTCTCGTCGCGTCTATGAGATTAATTTTAAATTGATTTTTTCCAATTATGTGAATGGAATATGAAAAAATGGATTAAATATTGGTAATAATAATTATTTATATTATCTAATATGGTCAACTTAATTTTTGACCAAAATGAATAGTGAATACAATAAAAATCATTTACCACAGTTAAGGTAAAAATGGATTTACCGGGGGTTAAAGTAAAATGATAAGGTTAAAAATGAACTATAAATTTTTAAAAAAACTATTTTATGGAAATATTTATACCATTACACATCTAAGGTTATATAATGGTACATTTTTTTTACCCTTTTTACATATTAAAAACATGTTATTACACATTTGTTTTCAAAAATATCTAGTGTGTCCTATCCCCCTCTTATAAAATGCCACCCATCTCCTATATTATTAACACCTTAAAACTAGTTGGTATTGGATAATAACTGACCAAATAAATTCTAAAATTCTGAAATATAATCCTATAATCCTTATTTCTAGAATAAATCTAACCTAGTAAGGCCTTTTGTGGAAACCTCAGGAGGATACCCAAAGAAGAAGTAACGTTCTTCAATAAGTGTTTAATTTTATTTCTTTCTCCACATACTTAAATTATTCTTAAAACATGATTATATAATAAAATAAATATATTAAATTGAATTTTATTTTATTATGTTAATTTCATAACCTAAATCATTTCCCTCTTCCATAAAATGGGTTACGAAATCATCATTCGTGTGTACAACGAACCACCGCCTCGCGAAACAATGTCATTAATTTTTTCATTACCACTTATCACAGTTGGGTATGATGATGGATATATAGTTTATATATGATATTTATAATATAATTATATTTATGTATTAATTATATAATATATACCTTTTTACATTCCATTTCATTGGGGATAAAATAACATCGCTCGTGTGTACGAATGACTACTACCTTGCGAAGCGATGTGATTATTTTTTTCACTAAAGCATTACATGGAAGGTAATAAGGGTAATAATAATGAATATATGTGGTATAAATTAAATAATAATGATATTATTGACATATTTATCATTTTTTAAATATAAAATATAATTTTAATTCTTACCTTTTAACTCATTGAAAAGGTAATAACGTTGTTTGTTGACGTGTGGACTACCGCCACCTCAAAGCGATGCGATTCCTTTTTTCATCTCCACATCAAAATAATAATATATATAAGTATATATAATTAAATATTATGGTATTAATGATATTATTATTATTATTTAAATATAAAATATTACTTAACTCTTTTCTATAATCATCATTGAAAAATGGAAATGTTATTCATGCGTACGTACGGGTTACTGTCTCCATGATTGTAACATAGACCATTTTTCATAACCATATTCCATGATTGGTTTTAAAAGTATAATTGATGTACAAATATGATAAATATTCCATTAATATTATTATTTATAGGTTTATATAGTGACCTCCTTGACCATAGTAAACCTACCAAATTCATTTTTGACATAGAAGCTAAATATAGTGAAAACATACGATGTAAACCTAATTGGTTTAGTAATCTCATATAACATGGTAATAAGTGAAATAAAAGGAATATTAAACTTTAAAAATGTTATCAAAAAATAATTTAATTAACATAAGTTTATTATTTAAGAGGATCAATAAAAATCCCGACGAATCAAACTCGTGGTAAGAGTTTTCTCATCTCACTTTTATTTCTATGAGATATATGCCATATTCACCACTTATTTTATTATGTGGTGTATATAATTACCCTTAATGTATTTTAAGATTATTATACTTAAATATATAGGGATTTAAATATCCATTTTTGGATATCACTATCATGGGGTTTTCAGTTTCAAAGTTACCAAATCGGTAAGGGAATTTTGGTCTCAATTTTCCTTCTTTGAGATGTATGTTATGTTATACACCTATATTATTTTATAAGGTGTATATATCGACCCATTTACATGTTATATCATGAATATAATTATTTAAATTATATACCATATTTCATTTAATGATATTCATTCATAGAGATTATGGTTCAAAGTTACCAAGTGGTAATAGTCTTATGTTACAATCTCATAGTTTATCAGGATTATTTATAATTATGCTTACAATGATGCGATACTATGATACATATTTAAATAAACTCATAAATTTTATTATACTATAGTTATTGATGATATTTACAAGTAATAGTAACATTTTCCCACTCTTTGGTATTTAAAATAATTTAAGATTTTTTTTATGAAAATTCGACTTCGTTTCTCTCTTCGGTCGGAAATCTGTTTTCTACCAAAACCATGTTTTCATGAAATATTTTAAAAAATGTTTTTAACCATTGTCAAATGATTTATTAAATAAATTTTTACCCAATTTTTTCTATCTATAATTTTTTTAAAATTAATCTTTATATTATTTTAAAAAAAATCCCTATTTGGATTTTATCAAAAATGTGAAAGGAATATTTGTTTTAACATGTATGGCATGAAATTAATTTTTATAATATCATTACCATTATTTTATTTGAATATTTATTTATATGTTTTATAGGTTATTTTAAAATAAAATTATTTTTAAAATTTTTTATGTTTTAATTTTTTTCTTAATAAAAAGTATATTTTCCACAAGAAATGTTTTAATTGATTTTAAAAAATTAATTTATATGTTTCCAAAGTTTTTTTCAAAGAAAAGGATTTTTAAAATATTTTATAAATTTTTATGTTTTTAAAAGTTATTTCAAAATGAAAATTTTATTTTTTTAAAAAATTATTTTAATGATCTTTTAATGGTATTCTAATTTATCAATAATAACAACCCTTTATTCTTATTCTAATAGGTATATGTTGTATCAACACCATCATCATTTTTCTACTGTTGTATTAAGATTGTTTCAAAGAGATTATTATAGAACCCATTTATTTTCCATGGGTTCATCATGTTTCAAAGAGATTGTTTTGGAACCCTTTTATTTTCCATGGGTTAATAATGTTTCAAAGACATTGTTATGGAACCTGTTTATTTTACATGGGTTAATCAAATTTAGAAGAGATTGTTATTTAACCCATTTATTTTCCATGGTTTAATCACAAAGAGATTGACTTGAAACCCATTTCTTTTATTTGGGTTAATCAGGTTATAGAAGAATAATGATTTTTGTATGAGTTTTATGATGAAAAATCTATGTACTTTATTCATGTTATTGTTCTTGAAAATTATATACAATGGGTGTGCCTAGATAGTGTCGGGTGAGGCCTTTATAACTTATACAATGGGTGCACCCATATAGCGCTCTAAGGTGTTGGTGTAGGTTTCGGGCACACCAGAAGTGCGTGGATGGGTGTACCCAAATTTTATTTTTTCCATTAACAATGATCAATACGAGATCTGTCACGATGATAAAATGCTGGATCTTCGAAATAGAATGAAGAACTAAAGAAAAGAAGGGAGTCCCAAAACCATAGATAGGATCACCATATGTTGGTTATAATTAATTTATTTAAAAGAAAAGAACTACCTTAATGTAATTATATCTCTATTGATGTTTACAGTCACTATCCAATGTGATCCATTGTTGCGTCACAGAAGACAAGTGTAGGATTACTCTAACGGTGATCCACATGTGCTCTACGTATCTCTGGATGCTGAAGAGATCTCTGGGTTCATGCATGGAAGAGCCTTTGCTTGCAATGTCTACCTTTGATCACCTTGAAATCCGCTTCCAAAGCACTCTCCTTAATCCGGTGGAGGAGGATCTCTCTTGTAACTTGAGAGCATTCTTGGAGGAAAGGAGTTCTCTCTTGTTTTGAGAGCTTTCTCCAGATCCATTTTTCACAACTACAAACAATGGATAGGCTTAATGACAATAATATAATTGGGATTTATAATACTTATAATAATAAAATGAATTAATTACCCAAAGAAATTTATTCATTTCATTTAATTCTTAGTAAGACCCCATGTCTAATAATAACAATTGACTATTATCACTTGACATTTGCCCAACTAATTGAAGCTAATGTTATTTAATTAAATAAATAATATTATTTCTCACAAATACCTAGAAAAACTACACGATGTGTATATTAATATAAATTGCGTGTATTTTTATTTTTCCATTTTACTTATTTCCTCCACCACATTTATTAGACCTTGAATAATGACTATTTATTTCTCAAGTAAATATCACTGCATTACTCGCTAATAAATATATTATTTCGCCCACAATATATTATCTCGAATAACTAGTATCAAAATAAATACGATCAATCATCCTTGAATAATTATTAAATAACAATCGGGAATAATCTTTATTCAAGTTATTAAATGAATATTTAACTGAGATACTTGGACACACTTAGTGTGTGAACCGCTAGCCCTCTTTTTTAGTGGAATTAGGTGGAGCCTGCCTAAAGTCCAAGGATAACATCTAGCAACACACCGATGCACCCATAGAGAAAGAAGTTAATGCCTCAATGATGTGTCACCTCCTATAAACACTTACTGTGTAATGTAATACCTTTTTCTCAATATCTTGAATCAAGTGTGTTTCATGTTAGTTCCATCAACCCATGTGCTTGATTATTCTTCCTTTGAATTTCTGGAATTGAACTTGCTCATTCCTTACCATGGCCATGGATTTATTTAGGCTATATCAATTCCATCAAAGGGCATGATATATCAACTTACATTATGGAATAAAAGGGAAAAATCCTTTCTCATGTTATCTATTAATGCTGTATTACTCATGACATACACAACATATCCTACCTCATTGCGAACAGTACGTCGTCACAGTTTTCATCAATATATCTAAGTACGCAAGTTTTAATACCCATTAATAATAATCTTAAATAATAAGGAAAAATACACACGTCCGCATATAGGAATATCCAATGATAATATAAAATGTGGATTTCCTACTGGCAGGTATCGTTCTCATAATATCCTCTTGGATATCACTAAGGGCGAACACAATGAGAAGGCACCTTGATGTTTTATGAGTCCTCACCCCTAATGTCCTGTATTATTTGTGCCCCTCAAATAACATTATCCATCCATATATCATATATTCAAGAATAGTGTTATGGAACTTCTGGGTTCTCATCATAGTATGGATCTGCTATGGCCCTTTGGTGAAACAATTATCCTTAGGAAATTATCACATGCATTTTCACGTAGAAGAACAATCAAGATGTGATAAGATATTTATTAATAAATAAAGTACAAAGTAGTTGGTTCTAGGCCACCAACTCCAAAAGACTTCCACTTGTACTAGATACAACTATTAATAAAATTTAACCCATTAGCTCTCACATGATATTTATGCTTATGCTGAGAGAATCCTTTAGTCATGGGGTCCCACATGTTCTCTTCTATGAACACTTTTCTCACTGCAACTTCAACCCTTTGATAGAAATCCCTCTATAGGTGATACATCTGGAGAATGTTCTTTGTCTATTGATCTAACCTTGGTTCTTTTGCAAGTGCCATCAATGCAGTATTATCACAATACAATGTGATAGGGTCTCTACTACTCGGAACCACATAAAGATCCTGGACAAAGTTTCGAATCCAGATAGATTCCTTGTCTGCATTAGAAGACACTATATATTTGGACTACACTGTAGAATCAGCGGAAAATGGATGCTTTGAACTCTTCCATCTCACATCTCCTTCATTGAGATAGAAAACATATCCTGATTGCAACTTCAGATCATTCAGATCCATCTAAAAACCAGCATCACCATACCCTCTGATGACAAGATACTCATCTTTTATATACACTAGGAACATATCCTTAGTTCTTCTCAAATACTTAAAGATATTCTTAACAACATTCCAATTCTATTATCCTGTATCTTCTTAATATCTTCCTACCATGCTAAGTTTATAGGCAACATCAAGCCTAGTACATAACATGGAATACATGATTGATTCTATAGCCAAAGTGTATGGGATCTTACTCATCCTATCTTTCTCCTGTTGTGTTTGTGGACACATTTTCTTAGAAATATATAGACCATGTGATACTGGAACCAATCTTCTATTGGATTGTTCTATACTAAATCTCTTTAGTATTTGGTCAATGTATGTACCCTGACTTAGTCAAAGAAGCCTCTTGGATCTGTCATGAATGATCTTGATCCCTAGAATGTAGGTTGCTTCACCTAAGTTTTTCATAGAGAAACACTTGTTCAACTAGTCCTTAACTGACTGTAAGACTAGTACATCATTTCCAATAAGTAATATGTCATCCACATAAAATACTAGGTTAAAGACCGCACTCCAATTAAATCGTTTATAAAAACATGGCTCACATTCATTCTTAATGAAACCAAATTTCTTAATGGCTTTATCAAATAAAATGTTCCATGACCTGGATGCTTACTTTAATCCATAAATAAATTTCTGCAACTTGAAAACTCATTTGGATTTACCTGGTTCCACAAAACCTTCTGGTGTTGTCATATAGACATCTTACTAAAGGTTCCCGTTAAGGAATTATATTTTTACATCCATATGCCAAATATCACAGTCATGGTAAGATGCTATGGCCGGTATGATTCTTATGGATTTAAACATGGAAACTAGTGAGAAGGTTTCATCATAGTCAATTTATTGACGCTGTCTAAATCCTTTAGCCACTATCCTTTCTTTATATGTGATAACTTGACCTTCCATGTCTATACTTTTCTTGAATACCCATTTGCATCCAACATGCTTTACATCAATTGGCTCATTGACCAGAACCCAGACTTGGTTCTGATACATGGAATCCAGCTCAGATTTCATAGCTTCTAGCCATCTTGTAGCTTATGATCTCTCTACTTCTTCTTTATAGGATATAGGTTCATCATTGTCCAAAAATAATGATTCACCATCCTCGGTGACTAGTAAACCAAATATCTCTGGTTCCCTTACCTCTCTTGAGCTCCTACACAGTACTTGTGTTTCTGGAACCTCTTCCATGGGGACCTGGGGAACTTGTTCCTGTACCAACTCCTATGTATCTTGAGCATCAACTTCATCGAAGTCAATCTTGCTCCCACTATCCTTTTTGAGGATGTGGTCCCTCTCAAGAAAGACGGATTGTCTGGAGACAATCACTTTCTTATCTAAAGGGTTATATAGGTAATATCCTTTCGTCTCCTTGGGATATACTATAAATATATACCTCAGACCCTGGGGTGCTAGTTTTTTTCCTTATAAGGCCTTAATAAACACCTCGCATCCCCATACACGTGTGTGCGACAAAATGGGTTTCTTTACATTCCATATCTCATAGGGAATTCCATTTTACACCTTAGTTGGTACTCGGTTTAATGTGTATGCTGCAGCTTGAAATGCATACCCCCAAAAGGATAATAGAAGATCTTCATGACTCATCATCAACCTTACCTTGTCCAATAAGGTGCGGTTCCTCCTTTCACTAACACCATTACACTGTGGTGTATAAGGAGGAGTGAGTTGAGATAGAATCCCAGACTGCCATAAAATGTTGATGAACTCTTGGTTCAGATATTCCCCACCTCGATCTGATAGAATATTCTTTATCTTCTTACCAAGCTGATTCTCTACTTCATTATTGAATTCCTTAAATTTCTCTAAGGACTCTAACTTATACCTCATTAAGTAGATATATCCATATCTACTTAAATCACCAGTAAAATTAATGAAGTAAGAATATCCACCTCTATCTTCTACTAGAAATAGTCCACATACATCTGTGTGCACCAATCCTAGAAGCTCTATGACCCTTTCACCCTGTCCACCAAAAGTTGGTTTGATCATTTTACCTTGTAAACAAGCATGATATCTATCAAGTGGTTTTAGCTTAGTAGAGTCTAAATAAACATCTTGGCAGAGCTTTATCAAGCACTTCTCATTTACATGACCAAGATGGTGATGCCACAACTAGGTGTTGTATGAGTCATGTGAGTTTGTTTCATTATCGATTTCCAACACTTGGTTTTTGTAATTTAATACATGAAAAAAATTATTTAAATGCACTATACCATAACATATGTTGTTATTATAAAATAAACAACCCTTATTTTCAAACTTGAAAATAAATCCATACATATCCGAACATGATACAGAAATTATGTTATTGGTAACACTAGGCACATAATAACAGTTACGTAAAACCAAAAGCATCCCAATTTGAAATGAGAGATGGTAATTTCCAATGGACAACATAGTCAGACTCGCTCCATTGGCATCTCAAAGATCCATCTCTCCTCTAGAAATATTTTTAAATCTACTTGGTTCCTGTATTTGAATACATATGTGATCCTCACAAGCTATATCTAATACCCAATGTGTAGAAATTGAAATATTACACTTGATAATGAACAAATATTTAGCATCCCCATGCTTCTGGGTGTAGTTCCTCTTCCAGTGGCCTATCTTTCCACATGAAAAACATACCTCCCCCTATTCCTTGCCCTGCCTCTGGATCTTCCCCTTCTTGGAGGGATGGTCCTTGGGGGCTTCAGACCGTTTATAAGTCCTTGGCCCCATTTACTTGCCCTTCCTTTTCTTATTCACCATAAGTAAAACGAGTTTTTCACGCCCCATGTCCTTATCTACCTAGAAAATCAAGGTCAGAAGTTTTGATAGACTCTTATCATTATTTCTTATGTTGCAGTTGACAATAAAGCTAGATATGGTCTTGGTTAGTGATGATAGGATGATATCTATACGCAAGTCATACGAGAACTTAATCCCTAATATGTCCAGGCGTTCAATGTAACCAATAATATTGACTATATGAGGCCCAGCTGGTGAAAAATCTCCAAGATTAGTTTTAAACAAAGTGTTGTATATCTCATATCTCTCCTGTCTCACCTTCTCTTGGTATAGATCCTTAAGGTGACACATCATGCTATACACATCCATGTTTTCATGTTGCTTCAAGATCTCATTAGACATGGCCGATAGCATGAAACATTGGACATCTGTGGCATCATCCATATGTTTCATATAGAGAGATAGTTACTCATCACTAGCCTCTTTTCCAGGTGCAATTGGAATAGGATCCTCCAGTACATACAATTTCCTCTCATGGTGAAGGATGACGCATAAACGCCTCTGCCACTCCTAGAAATTTGTGCTGATGAGAAGGTTTTCATTCTCGAGTATGGTTCAAAATGATATGTTTGAATTCATTTTTCTTTTCATTTATAAAAATTAAGATGAGAGAATATTTAGTACTTTATCATGATAAAAACTAATAAAAATAAATAAATTAATACTTATTAGTCTCCCACTATTTTATCAAAATCCAATTGCCCTCACCATTGACTTTGGAATATTATGCTGCCTAAATATTCTAGTGGGAAGGATCCATATTTCCCATCACATTACCCAAAACATGGTTTGTTAAGAAAATTGATGGGTTTTAGGGAGGCATTCCAAATTCCAACTACATTAACTCGCAACTCCTTGATCCACTAGGTGGACTCCCCAATCTTGAAATTATTTTATTTTGTATTTTCTCAACATTTGCCTCTTGGTCACACCAATTCCTACTATGGAAGTCAACCCTTGATGTGAACCAAGTCATGTTAACCCAAAACCTTTAATTATAATTCCCTGATAATTGAAATCACCCCAACTAGGTTTGGTCAAGCACTTTGAACTATGGTTCGATTCTAACCAAGATTATGGAAGGCTATACCAACTTAATATTTCTTTGAGGGATTTTATCCTTATATATTAATTTCCATTTTATTATCTTTATTAAATTCTTGTTAATATTAAGTGTGATATACTTAAGTGATTAACCATGTGTAAGATAATATTTATGCATAAGCTGGTCTTATTTTAGTTTTATCTTGCATTCTTGTTTAATTCATTAATTGTGTGATCGTTCCAACACACCCACAATAAATAAACCATGAAACTAATAGAAATAAAATAAATGGAATGATCATGAGATTGTTACATTAGTTAGTTTATCTAGAGGTTGATAAACTATCCCAAGACCTAGGGGACAAAATACCTTGAACCTTTTCGGTTTATGTTTACACCTTTCCACCTGCCCACCTTTGTATCTCCTTGGGTTGGTTTCACCTCAGCTCCTAACTTGAACTACCTCCACTAGCTTGGGAGATCCATCCATTACATATGATTTTATCTCACATGTAGGTGAGGGGTAAAAGGGGTTTTACATAAAAGAAACCTTAGTCACACAAGACCTACATATTAATGAGAAGAAGGCTCACAAACCAACAAATTCAATTTAAATAAATAAATTAAAAGAAACCATCCACATACAAAGGGCCTTGGTATAGCTCATGATCATCCATACGTGCAAAAATATTTATTCATAAATAAAACTATCATTAAATCCTTTAATCATTATTGTTTAATATAAATAATGACCGAATCAATTAATTATCTTTAATTAATCAATCCTTTTATCTTAAACCACTTTTCTGAATTTCTTTGAGATTCCCATCCATCATAATTTTAAACAAATAAATTCATTTAAAATTATCATTGTATGTAACTTTTACCTTAGAGAAAACCCGGTAAATTACCGTTCATAACTACCCAATGATTATAAATGAACATTACACAAATGTTAAATTAAACACATATATATAAAACACATATCACATGTTGTGCCTCAGATTTACGCTCGCACCATGGTACATGTCTCAAGGGTTTGTATAATATAATAATAAATTTTAATAAATCTACATAATTTGGATGAGTAAATGACATGTAGTTCTGACTACACAGTGTGTACTCTCGTTTACCATCCATCTGAAGTACACGCCTGGGGATACAGCGTGTGAGTGTACTTCAGAAATCTTTGTATTACACGACGTGTACAGTCGACCACATGCTGTGTAGTATCTACATTAGGCAGTATCCAGCTGGGAAATCCATGTACGAGGTACATGGTCCAACCCTAATCTGAAGGGACTACAAACCATATCCTGTGGGCCACATGGCGTGTAATCTGAAAACTTCATGCCAGCTATTCCTAGTCAACACACAGAGTCATTTAAGACTTATATAGAATCCAACACATGGCTTGGTTTGGCGGAACTGTCCCGATGCATGGAACCTTGATACATGATGTGTACTACCAAATTCAAGCCGTGTGTTCTGGTGTTGTACATCTAGGAAGCTTTGTCACGTCCAGATGAGATCCTCTATTTTATTTTAATCAAAATTAAAATAAAAGATCGTTTTTTTGAGGTAAATGAGAAACAAAAGAGGAGGAACATACCTCAAGATTCCGATTTGTAGAATGATTAACTTGAATTGAAACAACTAAATTATTAAATACATAAATCATCAATGAAAAACTAAATTATTATAATCAATGATATGACCACTATGATACCACTTGTAGGTTTCAGGCACAATGGAAGCACATGGATGGGTGTACCCAACTTTGATTTTTGCCGTTAACAATGATCAATACGAGATCAATCATGATGATAAAACACCATATATTCAGAATAGAATGAAGAACAAAATAAAAGAGGGGAGTCTCAGAATCATAGAGAAGATCATCATATATTGGTTATAATGAATTTAATTAAAAGACAAGAATTATGTTGATGTAATTCTCTCTCCTTTGATGTTTTTGGTCACAATCTGATGTGATCTGTCATTGCGTCGCATAAAACAAGTGTAGCCTTACTCTAGAGGTGATCCACACATGCTCTATGTATCTCTAGATGTTAACGAAGGGATCTTCAAGTGTAGCGTGGAAGTGCCTTCGCTTGCGATGTATGCCTTTGATCGCCTTGAAAGCCACTTCCAAAGCACTCTCTTTGATCCTGTGGAGGAGGATCTCTCTCATACCTTAAGAGAGTTCTTAGAGGAAAGGAGTTCTCTCTTGGATTGAGAGATTTATCTATATTTGTTGTGCACAACCATAAAGAATGGCTAGGCTTAATTAGAATAATATAATTGAGATTTATAATACTTAGAATAATAAAATTAATTAATCACCCAAAGGAATTTATTCATTTCATTTAATTATTACTAAGACCCCATGTCAAATAATAACAGTTGATTATTATCACTTTATATTCTCCCAACGAATTACACCTAATATTATTTAATTAAATAAATAATATTATTTCTCACAAATCCACTGAAAAACTACATGGTGTGTTTTTTTATTTTTCCATTTTCTTTATTTCCTCCACCATATTTATTAGACCTAAAATAATGACTATTTATTTCTCAAATAAATATCATTGCATCACTCACTGATAAATATATTATTTCTCCCACAATATATTCTCTTGAATAACTAGTTTAGAAATAAATGCGATTAGGAATCCTTGAATAATTATTAAACCATAATCGGGAATCAAGTAGGTTGCATGTTAGTGCCATCAACCCATGTGCTCGATTATTCTTTCTTTGACTTTATAGAATTGAACTTGCCCATTCCTTACCATGTACATGAATTTATTTAGGCTATATCAATTCCATCAAAGGGCCTAATATATCAACTTCCGTTATGGAACATAAGGGATAAATCCTTTCTCGCATTATTTATTAATGCAGTATTACTCATGATGCACCCAACATATCCTACCTTACTGCGAATAATGCGTCATCACAATTTTTGTCAATAAATCTAAGTGCACGAGTTGTAATACCCATTAATAATAATATTAAAGTCTAAAGACCAATAGACATGTCTGCAAATAGGAAGATCCAATGACACTATAAAATGTGGATTTCCTACTGGAAGGCCTTGTTCTCATAATATACTCTTGAATATCTCCAAGGGATCACACCATGAGAAGGTTCCTCAAAGTTTTATGAGTCCTCACCCCTAATGACCTGTATTATTTATGTCCCTCAAATAACATCATCCGACCATAGAACATATATTCAAGAATAATGTTATGGAACTTCCGGGTTCTCATCATAGTAGGGATCCACTATGACCCTTTGGTGAAACAAGTATCCTTAGGAAATTATCACATGCATTGTCATGTAGAAGAACAATCAAGATGTGATAAGTTATTTATTAATTAATAGAGTACAAATTAGTTGGTTCTAGTCCACCGACTCCAATAGTTGGGTAATGATTATCTTATCTAGATAATTATATTAGAAGTAATATATATAGTTATTTCAATTTTAAGGGTTCTTTATAGGTTCTATAAGTTTTCTATAAAGATTATGTACCAAGATACCAACACATTTTGTCTATGCTTTCTATGGGTTTATGATGTTTCATTTGATCAAGATTGATATCACATGGATTATGATTAATGATTATTATGACTCTTTCCTTTGTTAAAACAATATTCCATATTTTTATGTTTGATGATACATATATTGATGGGTATGAATATTCTTATGTTATACTCAGGCACTTTGATTATGTCGTCATACCCATATGCTCTTCTTCTACTCACTGATGACATTCATTTGTTAATGCTTACATTTTACCTTACTGATCATTTAAGCTCACCCTTCTTATATTTAATTTTACCTAGTTTATAAAGAATGTGGTTGAATGAATTATGTCGAGATGAGATTTTATATGGATGATGAGGACTAATTTGATATAAGAAAATCTTGTTTAAATGGGAGAAATTATCATTTAAAGTAATGGGAATTTTTTATGGAGGAATTTTTCCTAATTCTCTAAAACTCTAAAACTAAAATAAATTAGATAATTTAAGTGATCTAAGTTTTCCTTTTTATATTTTAAGGTTTTTATAGAGAAAAACTGGGTCATAATTATCGGCATCAAAGCTAAAAATGTAAATTTTAGGATTTTAGCATCAGATCTAGGAGTACGGGTTCTAGGGTGTTATAGTGCTAAATTACCTCATGAATGACTCCTTATATGCAAGAGGATTCCAAATAAAAGTTAGGGTATAAGTCCAAAAATGAATATACTATATCCTATGTATCATTCCATCAAGCAGAATAATAAATAAACAATAATAATGAATTAATGAAAAATCAGCGTAAAATGTGGAAACTAAATAATGGAATATATATAAATGTAGCTCCCAAAGTGGGAATACTATATAGAGTATAAGAATTAGATAAAAATAATACAAGTAAATAATCAATAACAAATTAAAATAATTAATTAATGGAATTAAAAAATAATAATAAAAGGGTAAAATAGCAGGGAGGCTCTTAAGTGCATGGTGTTAAGAGGAAATCACCTCTCCCTCACACCTCTCTCCCTATACCTCTTCCTCTATTATTTTTTTATTTTATTTTATTATTATTCAATATTTTCTTTTCTATAACTTCTAAAATAATTATTTAATTGACATGCCATCAATTACATTTGGTTTTTTTCAATGAGAAAAATCTAAATCCTAATTTTGTTTTTAAAGGCAGTAAGGTATTTTTAATCTTGTTTTTTTTGCATTTTATAAAAGTATAATTCAAAATAAATTATCAATATATAATTATAAAAACATAATTTATAAGAAATTATCAGAATATAATTACAGAATGATAATTATTCATAAAGGGAAATTTTTTAATGATTTTGTTAGCCTAAAATAACAATCCCAAGATTATCCTAGAGAGAGAATGTATCATCACATGTAATATTTTATTTCTTATAGAAATAAAATATCTAGTTTTGGTTCTAAGAGTCCTTAGTGTGTGATCATATTTTGGTTAGTGTGAGAACATGGTTCAGGTGATGAAACCTTAGACAGATTTGTTGTTGATATCGATGAATTTGAGGTATGAGGTTCCTTACCATAATGGGCCATGTGTGTATAATGTTTATCATAATGTGATGTTTATCTTGGAATAATCTATTCTTGAGATGAGTTTCTTGTCTTTTCATGAGTGGATATAGTCTTTATTAATTATGACCTTATGATTATGTGTGGCTCTGGACTTTGATCTTGGTGTGCCTTATTGTTCCTTTCTATGACTTGTATTGTTTGTCTATTTCATAGAATATGGAAATGTTCTTTAGGGAATAAAATATTTAGGTGCATCCTTGTAGTTGAGAGTTATGTGGTTCTAACATCCTTAAAGGTTGGTGTGGATATCCCTATAGAGGAAAAAGCATAAATGACTAGTTATCCAACTCGATGTAGTCCTAACATACTTAAAGGCGGGAATGACTATCCTAGTAGAGGGAAAATAATAGTATCCAACAGGAAGATACTAGTCATGTATTCTTATGGACTAGGGCCATGGGTTATTAAAAGGAGAAGATGGTTGGGGATTGACTTTATAGAATGTGCAGTGTTTTGATGATAACCACTGACTGTGTGGGGTGAGCTGATGACATGAAAGATTGTGTGTCATTCTAACAACAACCACAAAATGGGTGGGGTGATCTATGTTACCTTGATAGAGGTACATGACTTCTTTGACATCCCTAACAGTAATGAGCTGAATTAGGTGGGGCTAGGGTTCATGGTGTCATGGTTAGTGCATGATGTTTATTGAGTATTTACTTATGGAATTATATACAATGTTATATATATTATGTAGTTATGATAAGGACACATTGGTGGGGTCCTACCAAGTATTATAATCACACCATACTCAGGTATTTTGGTGCAATTGTAGATTTTATGACCAAAGGTCTGGTGAAGGGAAAGGTCCATATGGTGGATGATTGATCAGTGGTTCATAGAGATAGAGAGGACTAGAATAGACTCTAGAGGATCATAGATGTTTGTTTATTTAATTTTTATTTATTATCTACTATTTATACTCTAGAAAAGCTTACCACCTTGGGAGATCTTATTATGTATGTCATTTATTTAGTTTATGATTTTTTAATATGATAATTTATTATTCTACTCTACGACATGATACATAGGGTATAGTCTTTCCACTATCAGAATTAGACCCTTGATATTAGATGATATCCTCTTTTATATGTGGAGATGCACATGATGTCACATAGTATTTTAGCTTGGACCTGGTGGTTCTGTTTGGTATGTTACATAAATGTTGATATAAACTTAATATAAAAAAACATTATTTACATATTTATATTATATTATGTCGATAAAAAATTTCTCAGATTCATCCATGATATAAATGCATAATATTTTTCAATTATGTGGTTAAACTGACCCAAACATGAACCTACCATGATTAATGAATGATTATAAGGTGGTTTAGTTGTAATATAATAATAATATAAGAATAATGATATTATTTGGTGATTATTAGTAGGATATATCATATTTATAAATAAATATAAATATAAGATAATTTATATAAATTCATTACTTTGAAAGAAGAGATCATTTTCTTCTTAGTTCCCTCGTTTTAAACGATTGAATTAATGAGATTTTTTTGTTGATCATATAATTAATAGTTTATAAAAATTTCCATGAAATAATATTAATGATATCATAAATATAATATTTATAATTTAATACAATCCTCATGACCATCTATGTAATGTGGTGATGAAGATAAAAATAGAAATCAATCATTCCACGGAGGCAGTTGTCCACCTAAAGGTATGGTTGTCAATTTCATTTTCCATAGAAAAAGAGAAAGGAGTAATATATTTTATTATTTCATAATAATAAAAATTATATAAATATCATAATTATTTATTATATTCCCATTTTAGACCATACTTGTAAGGTGGTTAATGAAAACAAAACACGTTGCACCGTGGAGGTGGAAGTCCACTCAACACACGAATTACAATTTCATTTTTATTAATAGAAAAAGGAAATAGGATTAATGATTATTACCATATCATAATAAATTTCCATATATAACCAATAATTTTTTCATTATGTATTTTTTTTTGAAAATTATAATTTTAAAATAAAAATAGAAATTAATGAAGTTAAGTAAAAATAATTACTCACATTGAAAAGTTTAAGATTTCCATAGAAGGTCCCACGTACATGGATGACTTAGGATACTCTATTGTGACTAGAAGCACAAAAGAGTGATATATTATTCTAGAGGAACTAAAAATTATAGGGTTTTGTGATGAAACCAAATTTTTAGGAGTGCCTTGAATGGGTGGTGGGAGGCCCCTTTTATAAGTGATGAGAATGATTTCTTTGTAAATATTTCAACTTAACATAAAGGGATAACATATTAAACATGTCACGTGGATCAAAAATTGAGAAATAATGGATTTTAAAAGATATAAGGTCAAAAAAAACTTCATAAAATAAAATTTAGACATGTTTTTATCACGTTTCAAACACTTTACCCTTTAATTATAACTTTTACCATTTTATCTTTTACCATGGTAACTAGTTTTTACCTAAGGTAACTTCATATTTATGAATAAAAATAAAGTGTCATTAATTATATAATTTGGAATCAATGATTATAAAATTTAAATCCATTTCATCCGATTCAGTTAATAAGAGTGGAATAATTAATTTTAAAATAATAATGTATATGTATTGAAAACAAATTTTGAGAAAATATTACTCTTGTTCTAAAATATTAAATATGAGTTTTTAAATTAAAAAAACATTTTTAAAATTATAAATTAACATATAAAATTTATATTTGGACTTATAATAATGATTCATGAATTTAAAATTCATACTTATATACTAATAATGGCATATATGTCATGTTATTTGTAAAAATAGTATTTTCACTATTCACTTAAAAAGTATTCTTGTAGAAAAAACCCAAAAATTCATATTAAGGTTATATTAATTTGATTAATAAAAAAACAATATTATGTTTTTTAAACTTAAATTTATAAATATTGATAATTAAATATTTAAATAAAATCCCCAAATATAGTGGGGAACTGTTCATATTGGAAAATCACTTTTTAAAATTTTAACTATTAATTATTCTTATTTTATATCAATTACTAATTAATTTATTGGTAATATATTATTCAAATTATAAATATTTTTTTTTATTATCATAATATACTTATTTTATTGAAATAAAACATCTATTTTAGAAAAATATATTTTTAAGCATAAAATGATATTCCTAGTTGTTTTAACTATATTGAATAAATTTCATTCATATTAAAAATATCCATTATTTTATTTCTATAAATATTTAATAAAGTGGTTACTTCTATTCATTAACAATAATTTAATGGATAGTTTTTAATGGTTATACTTAAATATTTATATCTCATCTAAATATATCAAGGTTTCATTTATGTTTAGTGTTGTGTGTGGGGAAAGCTATCAAACACATTGACTTATTTAAAGGAAATCATATGTTAAAATATCAGTGTTATATTATTCATTATCACTTCTCTAATATCTAACTATATAGAGAGATAAATATAGAGAAATAATATCCATAAAATGTTCCCCTAAAGGCCTATTTATAATAAAAGGATTCCCATATTGTCTACAAATATTATTCGATACCCGTTAAAAATTGGAAAATAAAATTCATCCAATATTAACAAAATTCACACTCTTGGATAAAAACATAATTCCATATGTAATTATGTCAAATAAATTAAAATACAAGATATTCTACAAGCTAAAAAATCACTACATTTACTATAAGGTGGAAAATGAAAAAAATGTTTTTAAAATTTTCCTAAAATTTTAAAAAAATCATACAAAAACCTATAAATTTTGATCAACTTTAAAAATTTTCATCCTCAAAAATCCCAAACATATCTCAAAATAAAAATAAATTTATAATTTATTATATCAGCATCACTAACATATTAATCACTACAACTACAGTATTTATAACAAACTAGAGAAAACATCCAACTGAAACAATTTTTGAAACTTCAACCTCATTTTAGATTCACACTCTTATGTAGTCTCTACGTCCGCACCATGAATTTAAATCACACACACCAAAGTATTAAAAAACTATGAAAAATATTCTCAAGTGAATCTTGAATCTCACCTGGAAACTCTAAAAATATTATGTCCCCATCTATTTTCAACTCACCTCAATCTATCACATGAGAAAAACCATTCACATACTTAAGCGTGAAACATAAATTAAATCATGGACTCTATAAAACTAGTGTGGAAGTTTTAATCTAAACACGACCTCACCAACTAACTAAAAAAACTCAAAAGAATAAATAAATAATAAAAATAACTCATTAACTTAACCAAATCTAAATTTTTATGCCATAGTGAAAATATAAAAAACACATGATCTCCAAGAACAAACTCAAAGAACCCAATCCACTGATCCTCATAATACTTCTTCCTAATATAATTATCCTCACACTCTATTGAATCAATTGCATATACTCATATGTACTCTGTACCAAATTAGAACCAATCACCAACATCACTCCAATATCTACCCATTTCAATGATGACCGATAAGGTATATCATACAATTACTCATATGACTCATACTAATAGAAGAATGATAACTATTATTATAAGAGTACTTTACCAAAGGTAAATTCTTATCCCATGAATCACCAAAATATGATATACATTCCCATAATATAACCTCTAAAGTTTCAATATTCCTATTTGTATAACCATCTATATATGTATGAAACATAGTTCTTAGACATAACTAAGTACAAAAATAATGATACAATCCTCTCTATATCCAAAATGTAAACTGTACATCTCTATTAAACTCAAATTAACATGTTACTCCATAAAATCTCACCACATTATACATGTGAAATTATGTTATGTAATCCACTAAGAATTATCTCTAATGTGTATAACATGTGTTTATTCTATCAATCGATCAACCATTACTCATAAGACATCATAACCTATAGGTGAATAAGGCAACCCAATCATGAAATCCATGAAACTATTTTTCCACTTCCATAGTGTAATAAATAAAGGGTAAAATAAAACATTTGGAACCTAATTCTCAACCTTTACCTACTGACAGATAAGAAATATTACTAAAAACTCTATCATAGATATCTTTAATCCCAACCACTATAACTACTTACTCAAATAATGATACATATTCTCTTATATAGATGCATATCCAATGGAAAACTATGAAACTATCATAACATCGAGTATCATATATTCTATTAAAAAACAATTGATACTCCCCACTTTTGGATGAAATTACCATAAATGATACAATCATGACATACCACTGTCATAAGATCTCCTAAATGAGACTCACAAACCTATTACACCAAATAATTCTCAATTGACAACTAATACAAGTAAACTCGAACATCAACCAACTCCTATATAATCTGCCACTCATCTATCGATTTCCAAACAACATCACTATAAAACCTTTTGGTTAAAGTACTAAAATATAAATCACCCTTTCTTGGGTTTTATGTGATTCAAAAAACATAATACCAGAGGACCTCAATATATCTATTTTTCCAAAAATTCAAATATATTTGGAAGAATGAATAACACAATCTCTTTTGAATCAAAAATATTTTTAATTTTTTTACATGGATATATTACCACCATATACTCAATGAAAACACCATAGTTTAAAACTCTAAATCATAGGTAACATAGTTACACTTATTAGGGTGCATATTTTTAAACCCATATGAAATAATCACATGATATTACCTCAAAACATATATAAAAACAAGATTTATTTCATCATAAAAACTCATTAGGAACACCATCCTATGAAAACCTCAATATTAGAATATTGGATGAACTCTCACTTAGACACTAAAAATTTACTTGAAACTACCCTTTCTAAATAAATCAATGAACCTTCATAGTTCAAAATTATATTCTATTTTTAATATGATAAAAAATTAGAACTATTATCCTATAATATCCCACTAAACCAAGGACACTATGAACCTCTAAAACTTTACTAAGATAATTCCATGAAATAAGTATCTCAACATTCATTGGGTCAATAAAAACATCACTCTTCTAGATAACATTCCCATAAAAATAAAAATTGTGCTGATAAAAATAACACTTCAATAAATTCACATATAACATATGGTCACACAATAGAAAAAAATTAAATTCTTATATGTTTTATATACTCATATTTCAATCTCTAATACACAATGATAAATCAATAAAAACCATAAAAAATGATCCAAAAATAACTAAAATATCTAATGCATCAATCCCTTAAGCACCATTGAAATATTCATCAAAATGAATGACATAACTATATAATTATAATGTATATACCCACATCATAAATCCATCTTCATAATGTCCTCCTCTAAAATCCTTAATCAATGATACTTAAAATTACACTGAAAAATATTCAAAAAAAATCTCGCACATCTTATTGATAAAAATAATAATCAATCCTCAATAAAGGATGGCGATTTTTTTATTATTACTTGGCTCAAATAATGATAATATATCAAAATACCTAAGAGGTAATCATACTTCCTAACAAACAAAACCAGTTCAACCCATGATGACACACCAGACTAGATGAAACCTTTACTTAACAAATCATTAAGTTGATCTATCAACTAATGGAGCTCTATTGAATCTATCTTGTATAAATAAAAAAAATATTATCTCATTAAAAGTATGTAAATCAATATTGAACTCAAACTCCTACTATAAATAAAAACTCATAATTTTATTAAAAAAATATTAACAAACTCTTGAACAAGAAGATAAACTCTTCCATCCATTGCACTATTTCACCCAATTCCTGACTTTCTAAGTGTGAAGAAATAGATTGAACCAGAAAACACAGAGATATAGAAAAATGAAAATTATCTACCATAAATAGAAAAATATAAACACTTAACCATGATAAAAACACACTATTTTAACAAAAATTGATATAGACTGACATAGAGAATAACCAATCCATACAAAGGATAACATCATAAGGCTATATCAAGATAAAAAACAATATTCGAAGACAAATAAACCTTTCCCAAAATAAACTTTCATCCCAAAAAACTTCTATTAAACTAAAATAATATCCAACCATTATCAATATTTCTAACATTTAACTTAAATTCTCAATATCTAAAACTCAAATAATGAATAAGAGTTATAACGAAAAAAGGATGAGAATCACTAATGTGTATTAAAATTGAAAGAAGATTTAAATTTATATATATAATACCTCTTATAATATTTGTGCTATAAACCTCAAAAACCTCAAAAATATGAAGATGGACTCTCCTAATCACTCCATCACGATAACCGTGTTGCATACCCAAAATTATTACTTGGTCATAAGGGCACTATGTATTAACTTTTTTACTTCCCTAATTTTTTTAATTGTATTAGTGAAATAAAAGGATGAAAATATTCCTTCCACTTAAACTACTGGCATAAAGGTGTCTAAAACTATTGAGGACTATCCACTATCTTACTAAACATTTAACCCTACTAATCACCTTGAAAATAATTACACTCATGCCAAAAATGTATTACTACATCCATAAATGGAATAAACTAATCCTAAACCTTATCAATAAGATATTAGACCAAGAACTTCCAAATATTTTAAAAATTCCTTATGAGAATATCTCTGATCATGTCTAGACCTTGATTGTCCCACAGAATGAGAACTTTGACTCTAAACTCCACTTTGGCCATTGAACTGTCAAATCACTTAAGAACCCATAATTTCTAATAACCTATTAACTATTTTAGTTTGATCAATCACCTCACTATAGGTAATAAGTTGGGAAGTACCTATCTTTTTTTGAATCCTAGGGAAGATTTCCACTTAGAAATTCCTAGATCTTTGCTCAACATAAACTATAATATCAATAGAATAATATAGAATGATCATAAATTTAATATTAAACCATTTAACACTAGATAATACTTATATAACTTCTATATATGGTTCACTCACATGGTCACTGATATAAAATCCCTTTAAAATTACTTCAAAACTAATTCCTTGAAACGAAAGACACTAGTTGATTATCAAAATACACCATCACCCACTAGAGTGATACTCCATCTAACAAGATCATAACCAAGGTCACACAATGCTCTATCAATGTGCTAACCAATAAAAATAATATATCAACCACTTATAGAAAATACCCAATCTCCCAATCTGAAATAGATCCCTCATACCTCAACAAAGTATATTAATATAAATGTATAATGATGCATCCCAAACATCATCAACTACAGTAAAAATAAGACCAAACCTTTTCTGAATTTACACAGGCTCATTATCCTCATCCTTCACATCTACCCAAGGATAACCATATAACATAATTTAAAAAAAATTAAAGATATATATCAAACTCACCAGAGGATATGGATTTTATGAATATATATTCATTCCCATAATCTTCCCCATGTAATCTATCATTCTAGAAGAATTAATAATCACCATTAAATATGTTAAACTAAATGTTTCATATCCAATACCTATAATAAGACCTTATAGTTGACACATTATCCCTTAGTAATGATTAATAAATAATAAGGGACTTTGTGTAAGATCACTGAGGCCCTCTATTTTTATGGACTTATTTAATTGACTTTACATAGCATGTTTATAACACTAATTTTTTAAAAGTATTTAATAATATAGATTATTTATTTGTTTCATAAATTAAAGTATTGGAAATATGGAGTGTGATTAAATTTTTATTATTTAATTATGAGATGTTATTTTTATGTCACATAATTTTTGTTAGTTAGATAATTTTTTGTTTTAAAGGATTAATTCATGGTAATTAATATAAATAAATTGATATAGAATTAGGATTTAAATAAAAATATTTAATCATGAGGCATTATTTTGATTAATTAATATTTTATGTAGGTTTAATTAATTAATTTAATTGTGAGTGTTTTTTAAGAATTTAAATATGGGTATTATTGATATGAAATTGATTGGGATTTTGGAGAATTAATACACAAAATTAACTAAAGTTTATGGGGTTGAAATTATTTATAACAATTAATTATAGTCAATTAATTTTAATTATATTAATTTGTGAAGTATTAAATATGTGATTCATGACATGGGACATTTTAAAAGATATAATAATGGATTAAATAGGGTAGAAGGGATTTACGGTGGAAATTAGAGGGATGATTCTAATTATATGAGTTACTTTATCTATATTCTATTATATTCCACAAGCTCTTTTTTTACTTATAATTTTTCTATATTAGAAGATTTTGTGAGGAATAATGATCAGTGGTTATAAGAAATTTTTGATAAAATTACCATATGAACTTCTCTTCATTTTTTCCTCTAGGAAAAATATTTACATGGGTACATGACACTCTCTAGGAGATATTCACTATTATATAAACAATCACATGGGAACCATGTGAAAAATCATGGATCATGCTACAATGGAATGAGAGTTTTCCAAACATGCATGTGAATTTCCTAATTTTCTTTAAAATTTAATTGTTTAACTTTATTTATAAATATTTTTTATAGAGGAATTTTAGTGATATGGATTGGAACTCCAAGGAAAGTGTATTTAGGTAGGTGGATGTAAACTATTATTAACTTGGGATAATACTTACATGGATTGTTAATAACTCTTTTATATAATGATTATTTATAAATGGTTTATGATAAATCATTACATGTAAGTCTTGAACCATTATAGTTTTAGAAATATTAATTCATGGTAAATGGGGTTTTTTATATCCAACTTATTTATTATCAATTTTGGATTTATAGTGACATGTGTTGAAATGATTTTAATGATGGATTCTTTAAATTATTTTATAATAATTGGTTACATTTTTTAATTTATTTTTAATGCATTTTTATAAAAAAAATTCCTTGATTTTTATTATTAAAATATATAGGTATGAGATTATATTGGAAATTGTGTTTTTGATTTTTATTTAAAATTTGAAATTATATTTTCATTGGTGGATTTGGTTTTTATTTAAAATTTACAGGATTATTTTATTTGGAATGAGAAAATGGTATAAGATTAGGCCCATATGGCCAGGTTTTGTATTATTATTAGATTATAGGAAGTTCATACAGGGGGTGTATGGTATTGTAATGACTTTCTCTATATTATTGGATTAGATAGATGAATGTTAATATCAATAAGAATTATATCACTAGATATTATATCTCCTTATTGATTGTGGTTGTTTTTCTCTTAAAAATACTTGGTAACCTTATGGTTTATTTATATAGAAGTTATTTTGAAAAATATATAATTCAACATATAGGGGTTTATGCTTATGATTTGATAGTATTGTACTCTATTATTATTTCTTATTTAGTTAATATATTTTTTCACCTGAAAACTAAATGGTTGTTTTTCCCTTAAAATTACTGTTACATTATCTCTTGTTCTAATAAGGACATTTTTACATTAAAATATTTTGAAAAAAATATTTATGTAACTATTTTTGAAACTTTTCATTTAATTTTCATGTTTATATTACTCATGGATGAGGTTATTTTGGAGTCTTGGGGAAATCATACTGAGTTTATACTCACCCCTACTTGTGTATTTTGGTAGACATGTAGATGTTGTTAGACATGATGTAGGTAAAATAAAGACTTCAAATTTTGTTAGTTGTGATTTATAGATCTCCAATGAAGATATTCTAGGAGGATTATTTTTGTCTTATAATTTGAGTTAAATTATTAGTCTTATGTTTGCATATTTTTATTCCTTTATTATTGGGTTTTAAAACTTAAAATTTTTCCACTGAAAGATATTATTTTATTAATTTTAATGAAAATAATTTTATATTTTCTTACATCTATGGTTTAAATATTTCAATGTAAAATCACCCCCCAATGTTTTTTGTTTATCTCCCTATACTTGTTACTAAACTCTAGTGACCGGGGAGTGTGCTTGAGTCCTTTTGGAGACTCGAAATAGACCCATAAAATTACATATATAAATATTTTATAATAAACTTAAAGTTAATGGGAAATATAGTTATAATAAATTCTATTTGAACATTGTTTCTAGTTGTACCAAGAATCTTACCATGATGGGTTATGATGAGAAAGTGTTCATGCATCATTTTTGACATGACAAAACTGTATCATATAAAAATTATTTTTAAATTGTTTTTAAAAATTTATTTCCAATGAATAAACTATTACTAATTTTCAAAAGTTATTTAAAATATTTTGGAAAATAAAAATTATTTATTTGTTCTTATTTTTGTTTTATTTCCATGTAATCTAAATATCCACTTAAATATAGTTTTGTAGAGATTTTATGGTAATTTATATTAATGATTTTTTTTGGGATTGCAGTATAACGTATTCAAGAAAAAATCCTAATGAGCTAGGATGTGGAGTAGTAGACAATGATCATACGGATCCTCATATTATAAACATAATATTTTCGACTATCCAGGCATTGGATAAAGAGATTAACTAGTATGGATTAAGAGAAACTAATCGAGAATCATAGTATCAAAAAAGTAATTCACCACTATTCATTGGTTATGTTCAAATGGGGATATCTTAATAATGGTTAGAGAAAATCGCCCATATATTCTTATACTTACAGATACTAGAGACTTAAAATATGGAGTTTATATACTATTTTCTAAATGGACTATATTGGAGGTAGAAGGAGTTGATAAAATATGTTTAAATTCAAAAGGATATCTAATGGAAGGGTTTTTATAAAATATTTAGTGAAAAATATTATCTTGATTATTTTAAGTTGGTGAAGGCTAGAGAATTTGTATAATTTGAGAAATAAAATTTCATAGTGATGGATTATGCATCTAAGTTCAAAAAACATATACATTATACACATGAGTTTGTAAAAAAATAGAATATCAAGTCACAAAGTTTTAGAAAATTACTAATACTAGAGATTCCATCAAGAATTATTTTTATGAAATTAACTACTTATGCAAAGATGGTAAGAAAAACTATTATGGTAAAAAATAAAATTGTAGAGGTGCGTAGTGATACAATTTATCTTATATAACTTTATAAAGTGGAGATTTCATTCAATGGTCATAAGAGGAAGCTGAATAATTTTCAAATGGAATCACTAGAGATATATTCATGTACTTATCGTGGTATACAATTACCTATATTCCATAAACATGAAGAAAATGGTTATATAAGGACTTAATACCCTATTATGCCTCAAATTTTCATAAATATTTTAATATAGGGCATTTGAATAAATCTTATAGGTTTTTATCATAAACATATGGTAGATAAGAATCAAAAATAGTGCAAGTATTATAGATATAAATAGATACAACTAGGAAATAATTTCCCAGAACCTATGGAAATATATACATTACTTAAAAGTAATAAGAACAACTCTTTTTTAGCTACGCAAGTGTCTAAGGAATCTAATGTCAATGTTGGAAAAAATAATTTCTAAGGTACTATATTTATTTATTATACACTGATAACTTATTTATTTGATTCCATGTCATCTCATTCTTTTATTTCTGCATGATTAGTATAACTATTATTATTTCATACTAAGATGTTGTCTTATACTATGATAATTGATACTTCATTGGGTAAAAAGAGTGAAAATCTATTCAAATATCCATCATGTACTATTATAGAATATCATGTGGAATTATAATTTAATTTTATTATTATTGAGATGGAAACATAAGGCCTTATCATTGGGATGGATTGTTTTATCAAATTGAAATAAAAAATTGAGATATATAGTTAAAGAGTACTTTTTTTGTTTCACCTAAAGGTATTGTTCATTCATTTCAAAGAGAGAAGGATATTAATAATTCAAAGTGTGGTCTAATTAATATGGATATTTGATCCATCTATTTTTAATTAGTGGGTTTAGTTATTGAATCCTTTTAAATAATTAATTAACCCAAGCTATTGGTTTTAGTCGATATGTATCCTAATTTTTTTCTATAGGATTTTTTAAAAATTATGTTAGCAAAAAATAATAATTATATATTGATATTTTTCCTAGAATGAATCCAATTTTTATACCTTAATATTTCATGGTAACAGTGGATTTATATGATTTAACGACTCTGTTGTAAGAATTAGAGTAGAATATATTATTTTAATATAGTATTCCACATTGGGATGCACTTGTGTTGTTTTCCAAAAAGGGAAATAATAATACATGGATAGGTATTTAATACCAAAAAATCGAGTCTAGTAATAATAAAAAATAAATATCCTTCACCCTGTATTGATGATTTATTGAACCAGCTAAAATTAAAAAGGTGGTTTTCTAAGATTTATGTTTTCTATTTATATCATCAGTTGAGGGTAAGAGCATAGGACAGGTTGAATATAGATTTTTCAATTTGATAAGTCCATTATGAGATTTAAGTCATGCCTTTTGATGTTACCAAAACATCTAGAGTGTTCATGGATTTTTTGAATTAAGTCATCCATGAGTATTTAAATGAATTTGTGGTACTATTACTAGATATAATCCTGATTTACTCAAGGTCAATTTTGGATCATGAAGGATATCTGGAAGTTATTTTATAATTTTTTTTAAAAATAATTTATATAAAAAGTTCTCTAAATATCACTTTGGATTCAAGAAGTGAAGTTATTAATTCATGTTTTTTGAATAAAGTATTATATAATGATATTAAGAAACAAAAGTCTATGATATCTTGTAAAAGGCCCAAGAATTTCCTCAAGATCCACACTTTTCTTAGACATGATGGATATTATTGGAGATTAATCAAAGAATTATCAAAATAAGATTCACTTATGACAGCTTTGACACATAAAGGATTTAATTTTTAAAGGAATGGGAAGTGATAAGAATTATTCAAATAATTAAAGAAAATACTTATTTTATTTATATATCTTATTATATATGAACAATTTTATGGTTATGAAGTATTTTATAACTCACCAGGAGATGGTTTGGGATGCATCCTCATGAAAAGAGGTTTTATTATGGTATATGAGATGAGATAAATGAAACCACATGAAATGAATTATCCTATGTATGATTTTCGATTTGACTATGGTGGTTCATGCATTAAAAAATGGAAGAAATTATATCTTTAAAAAATATTCATCTTATATAATGATGATATGAGTTTGAAGTATATATTCTCATATCATTATCTCAATTTGAGATCGAAAAGTTGGGTAGAGTATCTTCAAAACATTGATTTTGATGTTTCATATATCGATGGGAAAATAAATATTGTAGATGATGATTTATATAGGAAGACTCAAGCTCAAGATATCAGGGATGATAAAGTGAAACATAAGCTGATGGTTACGTTGGATACATTTCATTTTGAGGTTAATTGAATAAAGGATGGTTTATTCCATTCCAGTGTGAATACGGTTTTTATATTATTAGATAACGTGAAAGAATCAATGTTATCAAACCCATAGTGTAATGGGATGAAAAAACCTTTTATAGTGGATAAAACACTAATTTTTTTGATGGTATTGGATCTAACTATTTATTTTAAAAAGTGAATAATTGTTTCTTTTCCCTTGGGTAATAAATTTATGAAAATTTTTCACCATTTAAATTGGGTGGTGAATCCAAAAAATATAATGGTATACCATGATATCATGAAGTTATTTTTTTGGCCATGCAATATAAAGGATATCACTAAATATATTTCTTGATGTTTAGTTTGTCAGGAAATGAAGGAATATCATCAATGAACAGTTGGGTTGTTTCATCATTTACCTATACTAACTTAGACATGTGAATACATTTCTATGGGATTCATTATGGGTTTACCAAGGACTACCTTAAATCTTGATGTTATTTGTATTTTGATACATCGAATAAAAAATTTAGAACACTTTTTACCTATTTGAGACACCAATTCATCCAAGGAACTTGGAAATTTATATGTTAAAGAGATTATTAAACTTCATAGAGTTCCCAAATCTATCATTTATGATAGATATCCCCATTTCACATCTATATTATTTAAGGGACCTTAGTGTTCTATAAATAATAAATTGATGTTGAGTATGACTTATTGTAGAGACCCGAAGCTTAACATACATAGACATTACATTACTTTTGCGGAATACTTAGTACATAATAAACACACACACACAAGGACCGTAATAGTTTAGTGTCTTTGGAAACTCGGAATATAATCTTCTAATCGTGGTGAAATATCTTCAACATCTCCCATAAAGATCTTCCTTTTTTACCTAAAACCTTTCTTTATATCCTGGGGAAAAGAAAACATAAAAGGGTGAGCTCAAATGCTCAGTAAGGGTAAACAAAAGAAATATCAATCACATCATATTCATAAGAACGTATCTTTTGGAAATCTTAACCTGCAAAAAGAGATCATAATTTCATAACATGGGATAAATCATAGTAGTGAAATGTAATCCCAATAATAATAACTTAAAACATAAAACTTTGTGGCATACACACATAATCATAGAGAATCATTACTTATTAGTCAAGACTCATTTCCAAGACTATCTTAGTGAACAAAGTCCATTTCTGAACCGAGTCTCCCTCGTTTCAATCCTGTTTCACTGAACCGGTATAACCTACCATTCCAGCCATGTCTATCTCATGAGATATAAAATCTTTACCCAATTAATTGGAGGGAGATATAGGTCCCACCCATCTTATAATGATACCATTCTTATGTGTGCCACAAAATCATAAACCATACATCATAGCATAACCCATGTAATAAAAATGGGATTCTTAAACAACATGACATCATAAAACAATTCATATAAGATAAAGGAATTCATACAAATATTTCCATCACAACATAATAAAATCCATGTAATAATAGGGATAGAAACATAACCCTTTATTATCTTAGATGGAAAATAATTTTGATAAAACACTTGAACTCCATTCTTGAGGAAAATATCCTTTCTACTTCAAAAACATTTTCCTTTCTTAACATGTCATACAATTTTAAACTCAAAGAAGTTGATTAAAAATAAAATTGAAAACTTGTAAAGTAATATTATTTGAAATAAAGTTTTAAAAATCCATTCATGCCGTATAAGTTAAAAAAAACATTCTTCTCGTACTTTTGTCGGAAAAGTCAAAAAGTACCTCGTACGAAAAATGACAAAAGATTCCTTTCATATCTTTTACTAAAAACTCACCGAAGGGTAAAATTGGATATAAACTATTTTAAAAGGATATAAATATTACATATTGAGGAAACATGGATGTGGATGAGAAAATACACTCCAGTAAATTTCAAAGTATAAACAATCTCAGATAAAAATGAGATTGTGATATTTCCCTTACCTTATGTCCGATATGCTTTGTATGTATCCAAACCTCCTGTATAATGATTTAAATAATGTCATTAACTTATTACAGAATCATATTCATTGTTATGATATCATATATGGTTCACTTATGACTTTATATTACCCGTTCTTTTGTAAATTCCATGTTAAAGAAGCGTTTTGGGTAAAATCGTTTCATTTAACGTAGGTGTTTGGACTTGTTGTTCTTGACATTATTATTACTTATATCATGATTTAATTACTTCCAGAATATAAAACACGATTTATATATCATATATATTCAGTATATATATATATAATAGATAGATAAATGAAATGAAACACACCGTTCATGGAGACGGTAGTCCGTACGTACGCATGAACGCTGTTTTCCTTTCCTTATTGTCTTGAATGGAAGTAAGTAGATGACATACATATATATATATACATAAATCCCGTATATTTAACATGTCATATATTTTATTATTATTCATTATATATACTTTATAATCATTCATGAATGGTTAATGTGGAGAATGAATCTCATCGCGTCGTGGAGACGGTAGTCCGTACGTACGCACGAGCAATGATATCGTTCTCATGATCATAAACTTGTGTTGAAGTGTATGTATACTATTTCAATATAAATATCACTTTATAATAATCATATATAATTACTCATTACACCATTATACCCATCCAATTAAGGTGGTGGCAGAAAATAGATTACACCACGGCGTGGAGACGATATTCCGTACGTACGCACGCGCGGTGATTTCCTTTTTTCGTAGGATGGATAGAAGGTTAATTAGAGTTGTTTCATATTTATAATAACATATCAGTATATAAGAAATACGGATGTTATTACTTTATCATGAAACAACTAAAGAAGAAGAAGTTGAAGAAGAAAGAAATTGAAAAAGATCGGTAATGGATATTACCTCTTTTTGACGCGCCTTCACTTAACCTCCACTTAAAGAACTAAGGATGGTCTTTGAAGAAGAACAAGACCTCTAGGATGATACTAGGGAAGTTGAGAAGATATTTTTTCAGGGGTTGGCCGAGATTGAATGCTCAAATTGGTGTGAGGAGGAGAGGGAGGAGGTGCCTTTTTATAAGGGAGGAGAGGGGCACCTTAGGAAAATCTCAAAATATTATTTTATATTAAGGTCAAATTAGATTTATAATGGTTCCAAAGGGTCTTATTTCGAAGATAAAGCGGGGATGGGTCGAAATACTCTCATCCAATAGGATTTAGACAAGTTTAGGTTATTATTTTAACCTTATCAATTAGATTTAACTCTAAGTTAAATAATTTAACTTTTACCGTGTCTTTTTGTTTTCTTACACTATATGGTTAATAAACTTACCATAACAAGCCAAAAGAACACCAATTTGTTTATTATTAATATATATATTCTTATATAAGTCATTTGGCCGAACCTTAGATTTTAAGAAATTAAATAACAATTAATAATATAATATTTGTTTTAAAAACTAATTTATGTCAATTTTGACACTATTTGGTACATGATTTTTATGAAATTAATAACAGAATGATAAGTTCGAACCAAGTTACTTATATCAACAATAACATGTCATATTAACCTATAAAATTAATGTAAGTCATAAAAAGTCTCAAATTACATTTATTTGGGCATTTATAACATCAATTATGTCAATATTTCATTAATAAGACAATTACTGCATCATCTTTGTGTCATAATAAATGATAATTATTTAATCCCGAAAAATTCTAAATAAATTCCTATGATGTAGATAATTGTATTAGATTTCTGGAGACTATTAAGTTTTGAAGTTTCATGAAGTTTATAACTAGATTAAAATTATTATACTTATAATATTTAAGAAAGTGACATGTTGTCACATTCTTTGGTTTTAATAATAATTAAATTATTTTCATTGAAAAAATTTAATTAAATGAATCTAATCCGACCCTTAGGTGATATGGGTCGACTTTTAGTCATCCAATATGATTTTGACATTTTTTAGGGTAATTTTAAAATATTATATTTACCCTTAATTACCCGATTTACCTTTAACTATGGTAAATAAAATTTACCGTAGTTACTATTCATAATTCCCAAAAATAAAAAGTAGCTTATTAACATAATTTGTATCCACTTATTCCAAATATGGAATCAATTTTTCAAAATTCAATACACAAAAGTTTCATAAATTAAATTAAAATTAATCCCGTTGTCGAAAGAAAACGGGTTTTTCTTTAAAACATTGCAAAAGATTGAATTGATTTAACCTACGAATTCAAGGTAAAATCAATGCTAATGACATAAATTATATTAAATTATAAAAATATATTCTATTTATACTTTAAAACCATTCAATATTATAATTTAACCACATAATATATTACGATGAAAAAAGTTGTTTTTAATTAAAATATAGCGTGTTTTTACTATTCATTAAAATATGAAAGTTATCGGGAAAATATCAAAACTTTATCTAATGTAAATTTTTATATCCTAATTCAAAAGAAGAATTTTATTTTGTCAAATTTAACTTATAAACATGTCAAAAATTAGATTTAAAGTGGGTGCGCCATCAAAAGGCGGCAAAACTGCATTTTTTTGAAAAATACTTATTTTACCCGAAAAATTTATTTTGTTCTTATACCATGTTCTAGAAAATGTGTAAGATGAATAATAATGTTATAAAATTCAAAATTTAGTTAACACTATTCATAACGGCTAGTTCATAATAATATTATAATAATATATCTTTGTTTAGTAAAACCCGGTATTGCGTACAACACACGGTATCGAGGAAGGTCACGATTGCGTGTAATGCAAGCCAAGTCAGGGTTGCGTGTAGTGCACATCTACTTTGTTGTTGCGTATAACAGAATCCAACCATATTTTATTTATACATTGAATATATATATATATATATACACTCAATGTTGCGTAGAATAACTTCTATCAAACGAACTTGAAATTGTGTGTAACAAGAGCCAAGAAAAGTGTTGCATATACTGCAAGCTAATACGGTGTTGCGTATAGCGCAAGATAATCTTGGTGTGTTGTAAAATAGAAGATATGAAATTAAAAAGAATGTATCTTATAAAATCTCGGGTTGTTACCTTCTACCCTCCTTAAAATGAATTTCTCCCTTGAAATTCGTCGGGGTTATAAATGGTTTACTACTCGAAAGTTTGTTTAATAGAAACCCACATCGTAAAAAGGAATACCAAAACATGGCTTTAAAAACTAAAGTATGAAATGTAACGGTTACCCAAATTAACTCATCACTGGGTTTCCACGTAGGAGAACATAGGTGAAAATATGGATATGGAAGAAAAATCTAACCATCAAGTTCTGATGGAGAGTGGTAGAGAACATGGCTATGAAAAAGCCAGAAATCACAAAGCCATAAATTTGTGATGATCTAGGGTACCATCTGATTCATCAGATATAAGATCACTAGGACAACATTTTTGGTTTTCAATATCATTTCCTTAAAGTTGTAAAATTTAAATTAGAAGAAATACTTACTTGATTTTGGTACAATCTCACTGTTGTTCGTGATTTGAACAATTTCCACTTCATATCTTAAATAAATGAAGTTGAATTTGTTATTCGTGAAGTGTTAACAGATCATGTGATAGAATGATGGGTCATTCCATCTGTCTCAAACAAAATTTTAGAAAAGTTATCATAAAATACATAAGTCCATCAATAGTGAGATTAATCATATATGGTTCCTAAAATGGACGTATACTTAATATATCATACTGCTTAATATAATAAAACTAGTTTCTACTAAACATGGACTTCCTGTAGGCCAGTGGTAGGAGATAAAGACCAGTCACACTTCGGTTGTGGGTTCGATTCCCACAGCCTTGTTCGACGCGATGGGCAGTCGCCCGTCCTGTAGGTTTTCTTTTTTCTAAAACTATATTACTATAACATCCCATCAATAATATCAAAAAAACTTTTATCCTTAAACAATACTAACTTATGTCTAACATAGTCCATTCCAATCTTTAGGCTTATCCATAATACTGCAGTCCACTCTCATAATATAGTGAAAACAATTACCAGAGATTTAATACCATCGTTGATCCCCATATATCATAAGATATGTCTTGTTGGTCACATTCCAAACATTCAAAGGCCTTAATCATGTGTTCTCTTGAATACCCATTGAACCTTAGTGAAAACATGAATGCAGTTAAAAGGTAACACCTTCCACATACCAAAATCCTCAAAATTCTATATACTCAAACCATGATATCACTTAGTCCTTATATCAATCACGAGCTCATGAATACTATCAAATATGTCATTTTCTCGTTTTCCCTTCATTATGCGCATATCATATTATTTCCAAAAATATCTCAATCACTTTGAATACCACATTAGACCAATACATAAATATTCCAATACTCCATGATACAACATTATTTTGGAATTATATAAACACTTAATCATTCCACCACATCGTTGTCATATTCAACATCGCCAATAGTGATTGCATGTGACTTCCCTTTGTCCTTTGCCTTAAGCGGTTGCTCATGTCGATCACCACTAACCCTTGGATTAGGTCATTTATTGGTATAATGTCCCATCTCATTGCAATTGAAACATTAAAGTGTAGTAGGTTCATTCTGTGTATCCCTTCCTTTGTTTGCATCATTAGACATGTTCTTCCCATCATTTCGGCATTCAAATGCCCGATGAACTTCCTTTCCACATTTGAAACATTTACTTGTCCCTTTAAGACAATCTCCACCATGATTCTTTCCACACTTTGAGCATAAGGAAACATTCATCTTCTTTTCACCATTATTATGAGATTTCTCCTTGAACTCCATCTTTCATTTCTTGTCAAAACTATGAGATGGATAAGTAACACCAACTTCTATTTCTACCTTGATAGCACAACGCACAATTTCTTCATAGCTACTGAAGTCTCTTATAGCTAATGCCCTTCGAAGACTTGGTTTTAAGCCACTGAAAAATCGATTAACTTTACTTTCAGGTTGGATGATAATGCCAGATGCATACCTTGCAAGTCTTGTAAAATTCGCTTTGTATATACCAACGGATTCATCATCCTTCTGCTTCAGCTCAAGAAACTCCTTTTCCATCTTTGTTCGAATAATACGAGGGAAGTAATTATTGAAAAACAAGTTCTTGAACTCATCCCATTCCATGGACTCAATTTCATCTCTTGGCCTCGTATTCTTGATAAGATTCCACCATTGATAAGCTTCACCTTCCAAACGATATACTGCTAAGATGACTTTATCATGTTCAGAACATTGAAGAACTGAAAATATCTTTTCAGTGGTACTGATCCATTGTTCAACAACAAGTGGATCGGAAGACCCACTGAAAGAAGGTGGACGTTGCCTCATGAAGGACTCAATAGAATATTGTTCCCTTATCTGCTCATTTGAAAGTCCATAATGATTCATAGCTTGTGTAAGTATAGCAATAATATTTTTCACTCCATCTCCCATAACATTTGTTTGTTCGGGAGGACAATCATTGAATTGTCCATTGCATTGATCAACACGGTTCCTTCGGGTTCCAGCCATCATCTAAAACCCAAAAAGAATAGTGTGAGAGGAAAAAATCATGCTAGGGAAAACAACATAGTAGAGGGGGAGCACCCTCAGTATCTATCATCTTAGGATAAATTCTAAGATCGTTACCGTAGTTCTAGGACTATATCCTATACGCATTCTTATCCTTAGGTACATCCCTAGTCATACCTTAGAAATATCTCTAGGGATCTCACTAACGTTTTCGCATCCTAGTTTCCAAAGGTTGACTAAACCTTTCCTCTGATACCAACTGTAGAGACCCGAAGCTTAACTTACATAGACATTACATTACTTTTGCAGAATACTTAGTACATAATAAAAACACACACACAAGGACCGTAATAGTTTAGTGTCTTTGGAAACTCGGAATATAATCTTCTAATCTTGGTGAAAGATCTTCAACATCTCCCATAAATATCTTCCTTTTTTTAACCTAAAACCTTTATTTATATCCTGGGGAAAATAAAACATAAAAGGGTGAGCTCAAATGCTCAGTAAGGGTAAACAAAAAAATATCAATAACATCATATTCATAAGAACGTATCTTTTGGAAATCTTAACCTGCAAAAAGAGATCATAATTTAATAACATGGGATAAATCATAGTAGTGAAATGTAATCCCAATAATCATAACTTAAAACATGAAACTTTGTGGCATACACACATAATCATAGAGAATCATTTCTTATTAGTCAAGATTCATTGCCAAGACTATCTTAGTGGACAAAGTCCATTTCTGAACTGAGTCTCCCTCGTTTCAGTCCTGTTTCACTGAACCGGTATAACCTACCATTCCAGCCATGTCTATCTCATGAGATATAAAATCTTTACCCAATGCATTGGAGGGAGATATAGGTCCCACCCATCTCATAATGATACTATTCTTATGTGTGCCACAAAATCATAAACCATACATCATAGCATAACCCATGTAATAAAAATGGGATTCTTAAACAACATGACATCATAAAACAATTCATATAAGATAAAGGAATTCATAAAAATATTTCCATCACAACATAATCAAATCCATGTAATAATAGGGATAGAAACAGAACCCTTTATTATCTTAGATGGAAAATAATTTTGATAAAACACTTGAACTCCATTCTTGAGGAAAATATCCTTTCTACTTCAAAAACATTTTCCTTTCTTAACATGTCATACAATTTTAAACTAAAAGAAGTTGATTAAAAATAAACTTGAAAACTTTTAAAGTAAGATTCTTGTAAATAAAGTTTAAAAAATCCATTCATGCCGTATAAGTTTAAAAAAAACATTCTTCTCGTACTTTTGTCGGAAAAGTCAAAAAGTACCTCGTACGAAAAATGACAAAAGATTCCTTTCATATCTTTTACTAAAAACTCACCGAAGGGTAAAATTGGATATAAACTATTTTAAAAGGATATAAATATTACATATTGAGGAAACATGGATGTTGATGATAAAATACACCCCAGTAAATTTCAAAGTATAAACAATCTCGGATAAAAATGAGATTGTGATATTTCCCTTACCTTATGTCCGATATGCTTTGTACGTATCTGAACCTCCTGTATAATGATTTAAATAATGTCATTAAATTATTACAGAATCATATTCATTGTTATGATTTCATATATGGTTCACTTATGACTTTATATTACCCGTTCTTTTGTAAATTCCATGTTAAAGAAGCGTTTTGGGTAAAATCGTTTCATTTATCGTAGGTGTTTGGACTTGTTGTTCTTGACATTATTATTAATAATATAATGATTTACTTAATTCCAGAATATAAAACATGATTTATATATCATATATATTCAGTATATATATATATATATAATAGATAGATAAATGAAATGAAACACACCGTTCATGGAGACGGTAGTCCGTACGTACGCATGAACGCTGTTTTCCTTTCCTTATTGTCTTGAATGGAAGTAATTAGATGACATACATACATATATATATATACATAAATCCAGTAGATTTAACATGTCATATATTTAATTATTATTCATTATATATACTTTATAATCATTCATGAATGGTTAATGTGGAGAATGAATCTCATCGCGTCGTGGAGACGGTAGTCCGTACGTACGCACGAGCGATGATATCGTTCTCATGATCGTGAACTTGTGTTTAAGTGTATGTATACTATTTCAGTATCAATATCACTTTATAATAATCATATATAATTACTCATTACACCATTATACCCATCCAATTAAGGTGGTGGCGGAAAATAGATTACACCACGGCGTGGAGACGATATTCCGTACGTACGCACACGCAGTGATTTCCTTTTTCCGTAGGATGGATAGAAGGTTAATTATAGTTGTTTCATATTTATAATAACATATCATTATATAAGAAATACTGATGTTATTAATTTATCATGAAACAACTAAAGAAGAAGAAGTTGAAGAAGAAAGAAATTGAAAAAGATCGGTAATGGATATTACCTCTTTTTGACGCGCCTTCACTTAACCTCCACTTAAAGAACTAAGGATGGTATTTAAAGAAGACAAAGACCTCTAGGATGATACTAGGGAAGTGTAGAAGAGATTTTTTCAGGGGTTGGCCGAGCTTGAATGCTCAAATTGGTGTGAGGAGGAGAGGGAGGAGGTGCCCTTTTATAAGGGAGGAGAGGGGCACCTTAGGAAAATCTCAAAATATTATTTTATATTAAGGTCAAATTCGGTTTATAATGGTTCCAAAAGGTCTTATTTCGAAGCTAAAGTGGTGATGGGTCGAAATCCTCTCATACAATAGGATTTAGACAAGTTTAGGTTATTATTTTAACTTTATCAATTAGATTTAACTCTAAGTTAAATAATTTAACTTTTACCCTGTCTTTTTGTTTTCTTACACTATATGGTTAATAAACTTACCATAACAAGCCAAAAGAACCCCAAGTTGTTTATTATTAATATATATATTCTTATCTAAGTCATTTGGCTGAACCTTATATTTTTATGAATTAAATAACAATTAATAATATAATATTTGTTTTAAAAACTAATTTATGTAAATTTTGACACTATTTGGTACATGATTTTTATGAAATTCATAACAGAATGATAAGTTCGAACCAAGTTACTTATATCAACAATAACATGTCATATTAACCTAGAAAATTAATTTAAGTCATAAAAAGTCTCAAATTACATTTATTTGGGCATTTATAACATCAATTATGTCAATATTTTATTAATAAGACAATTACTGCATCATCTTTGTGTCATAATAAATGATAATTATTTAATCTCTAAAATTTCTAAATAAATTCCTATGATGTAGATAATTGTATTAGATTTCTGGAGACTATCATGTTCGAAGTTTCATGAAGTTTATCACTAGATTAAAATTATTATAATTATAAGATTTAAGAAAGTGACATGTTGTCACATTCTTTGGTTTTAATAATAATTAAATTATTTTCATTGACAAAATTTAATTAAATGAATCTAATCCGACCCTTAGGTGATATGGGTCTACTTTTAGTAATCCAATAGGATTTTGAAATTTGTTAGGGTAATTTTAAAATATTATATTTACCCTTAATTACCCGATTTACCTTTAACTATGGTAAATAAAATTTACCGTAGTTACTATTCATAATTCCCAAAAATAAAAAGTAGCTTATTAACATAATTTGGATCCACTTATTCCAAATATGGAATCCATTTTTACAAATTCAATACAAAAAAGTATCAGAAATTAAATTAAAATTAATCCCGTTGTCGAAAGAAAACGAGTTTTTCTTTAAAACATTGCAAAAGATTGAATTGATTTAACCTACGAATTCAAGGTAAAATCAATGCTAATGACATACATTATATTAAATGGTAAAAATATATTCTATTTATACTTTAAAACCATTAAATATTATAATTTAACCACATAAGATATTACGTTGAAAAAAGTTGTTTTTAATTAAAATATAGCGTGTTTTTACTATTCATTAAAATATGAAAGTTATCGGAAAAATATCAAAACTTTATCTAATGTAAATTTTTAAATCCTGATTCAAAATAAGAATTTTATTTTGTCAAATTTAACTTATAAACATGTCAAAAACTAGATTTAAAGTGGGTGCACTATCAAAAGGCGGCAAAACTGCATTTTTTGAAAAATACTTATTTTACCCGAAAAATTTATTTTGTTCTTATACCATGTTATAGAAAATGTGTAAGATGAATAATAATGTTATAAAATTCAAAATTTAGTTAACACTATTCATAACGGCTAGTTCATAACAATATTATAATAATATATTGTTGTTTAGTAAAACCCGGTATTGCGTACAACACACGGTATCAAGGAAGGTCACGATTGCGTGTAATGCAAGCCAAGTCAGGGTTGCGTGTAGTGCACAACTCCTTTGTTGTTGCGTATAATAGAATCCAACCATATTTTATTTATACATTGAATATATATATATATATACACTCAATGTTGCGTAGAATAACTTCTATCAAACGAACTTGAAATTGTGTGTAACAAGAGCCAAGAAAAGTGTTGCGTATACTGAAAGCTAATACGGTGTTGTGTATAGCGCAAGATAATCTTGGTGTGTCGTAAAATAGAAGATATGAAATTAAAAAGAATGTATCTTATAAAATCTCGGGTTGTTACACTTATCATCCACAGACAGATAGAAAAATAGAGTGAATTATACAAATTCTAGAGGGTATACTTTGAGCATGTGTCCTTGATTTGTGTAAATCATGGGAATACATTTTTTCCTTGGTTTAATTTTCTTATAATAATAGTTAATAATACTTAATACATGTATTACCATTTGTGGATCAATATGGTAGACCTTTTCAATCACCCATATACTAGGTAGAAATTGGTGGAGGGTTACTTGTTAGACCGAGTTTTTTGTAAGAAAAAATAGACCAAATTAATGTTATTTGAAATCATATAGAGATATTTAAAATAAAAAATAAATATTATATTTATTACAGATGATGGGACATGAAGTTTAATGTTGGTGATAATATCTTTTTAAGAGTGTCTCCTCATTCATGACACTAAAGACTCGATAAGAAAGGAAAACTGACACCATGGTTTATGTGTCCACTTGAAATTATGGAGTGGATTAGTAGAGTGGAATAATTATTAACATTATTGCCATAATAAAATGTGGTTCATAATGACTTATTATATCTCAGTTGAGGAAATATTTACAATATCCATATGATATTATTGATTGGACATCAGTGGAATTGGATCCTGAGTTGAATTTTATCGAAAGATCTATGAAAATTTTATACAATAAATAAAAGGTTTTAAGGGTAAAGTCTATTACTTAAGTTTTATTATTGTATAAATAATTTTTTCTTGAAGAAACATGGGAGGGAATCTCACATGCAGGGGGAATGTCTAGAACTCTTTAAGGAAATCGAGTAACATTCCAAGGGGAAAGTTTTTATAGTGAGGAGAATCATAACAAATGTGTTTTTGATATTATTTAACAATGAATATTATGAATTATATTTATTAATTGAGGTTGTAATGACATAGCGTGATTAAATTTTTATTATTTAATTATGGGATATTATTTTGGTGTCACATTATTTTTGGGGGTTTTATAATTATGTAGTTTGAAGGATGAATTCATTTGAATTAATATAAAGATATTAACATGAGATTATGGTTTAAATATAAATATTTAATTTAATGGAATTACATTGATTAATTTCTATTTTATGGAGGTTTAAATAATAAAATTAATTAGGAGAAGATTTTGTGAATTTAAATATGGCTATTGTTGACATGAGATTGATGGGGATTTTAAATAATTAATTTGTGGAATTAATAGAGGGTTTTGGGGTTGACATAATTGATTAGTATTAATTTTGTTCAATTATTTTGAATTAGAGTAGTTTGTGGTGGATTGAATATGTGGGTCCCAGAATGGAAAATTTTAATATAAAGAATAATGTAAGTTAGAAGGGAGAAGCAAGTTGTGGTGGAAATTTAGGGTTGACTCTAATTGTGGGAGATATTCTAGGTTAAACTGACTATATAGAGATGTTTCAATTTTAAGAGAAGTGTTATCACTTTTTTTTGATATTCCAATCATCTAAATTCTCTAATATTCATCAATATTAATATTTTCTCTAGATTTTAAATGTGGAGGAGGGTTTTCTATGAAAAAATGATCAAAGTTTAAAAGAGTGGTTGGCTATATCAAGGTATGTGATATGAATTGTCTTTTAAATTTTATATTTATTAATAAAAGTATTTTTCAATGTGTGAATTTCATATAACTGATAATTATGGAATCCTTTTATTTTTGGTGTTTAGGAAAGGATTTATGACATTTGGCATAACCTATGATGAAATGGAATGGGGGTCATGTGACTAACTAGATAATTATCCTCCAAATTTCTCTTATTTTATGCATTTAAGGAATAGAGTTACATGGGAACATTCTTGGATTCACAAGTCCATAACACTATTCAGGGAACATGCACTCTTATATAGAAAGTCTCATAAGCAACTTATCAAATAAAATAATTAGTGCTATAATAATATGAGGTCCATACCAAATATGCATGTGCCATGTCAAATTTCCTATAGAAGAGAATTATTCAATTTGTTTTATAAATGATGATTTATGGGGGAATATTGGTGATAGTGATTGATTATTTAACCCATAAAGATTATCTAATTGGGATTTTATAAAAATTCGAATGAAAACACATCTAGGTAGGAGGATCCAAACTATTCCTAACCTGGGTTAGTTTTTATGTGAATTTATAATGGATTTTTTAAATATTATTATTTATGAATGATTTTTGATAAATCATTACATGTGGGTTTTGAATCATTATTTTTAAAAAATCTTAATTCATTGTAAAATTGGGGATTCTATATACATATTATCTATTTATAAATTTTTAGTTTTTGGTAAAATGTGTTGAAATTATTTATAAGGATCAATTTTTTAAAATTATTTTATAATGGTGGATTAAATTTTGGAATTAAATTTTAAGAGGGTTTTTGTATAACCATTTCCATGATTTTGATTATTAAAATATATAGGTTTGGGGTTATTTGAGAAAATGGATTTTTAATCATTATTTAAAACATGTAATTATATTTCTACTGGTGGGTTTAGTTTTTTGTAGAATTTTTGAGGGTTATGTTATTTGGATTGAGAAAATAATCTATGAATGGGGCCTTATGGCTAGGTTTTATACTCTTTTTATATTATGGAAAGGTCAAATTGGGTGGTGTATAGTCTAGTGATAACATTCTTTTTATGATTGAGAAAAAAAATTTGATTCATATTAGTAGGAGTTAAATTACTAGAGACTATATTTCCTTGTGGGCTGTGGGTGTTGTCTCTACTAAAAAGTCTTGGTAACCTTATAGTTTATGTATAAGGAAGTTATTGTGTAAACTTTAAAAATTTTCGTATAGGGGTTTATTCTTATGATTTTAGGGTAATGTACTCGATTATAATTTATTCTTAGGTTAATATATTTTATCACCTAAAAAAGTAATGATTGGTTTTCCTTTAAAATTACTATGCCCTTATCTCTTTTTTAAATAAGGGGATTCTTAATAACAAAGGTTTTAGTAAAATATTTATGTAACTATTTTATAATCTTTTCATTGAATTTTCCCATTTATATTACTCATGCAGAAGGTTATTTTGGAGCCCAAGGGAAATCCTAATGATTTTATACTCTTCCCATTCTTATTTATTTTAGTGTACATGTATATGATTTCAGATATAATATCGGTAAAATTAAGACTTTTTTCTTTATAAATGGATATCTATAGATCCATGATAGAGATAATGAGGGAATTTAGTGGTTTGGAGTTTGATTCAAATTTTTATTTCCATGTCAGTATATTGTTTTCCCATTATTATCAATTTTCAATACTTAAATCTTTTCCACTATAAGATATTTTTTATTAGTTTATTGAAAATATTTTTACATTCTCATACATATATGGTTTTAATATTTTGGGGGATAATCATTCCCTAGTTTTTTATTTATATCCCTCATCAATTGTTAACATCTTCTGGTGATTTTGGAGTGTTCTTGTGTAACACCCTAAGATTTTATGAGATATATTATTTTTAATTTCATTGATGTCTTATGTTTTATGCTACAATAATATTATATTTCACTATACACAACACCATATTATCTTTCAGTATACACAACACTATTCTGGGCTTGTGTTACACACAAGAGCGACCTTCCTCGATAACTTGCATTGTACGCCATACCGAGTTTCACTAAACAACGATATATTATTAAAATATTATTATTTAACTGGATATAAACTAGCCATTATGAATATAATTAACTACATTTTTAATTTTATATAACATTAAAATTTATCTTATGTATTTTCTAGAACATTATATAAGAACAAATTCAATTTTTTCGGATAAAAGAAGTATTTTTCAAAAAATGCAGTTTTGCCGCCTTTTAATGGAACACAAATTTTAAATCTTGTTTTTAAAATTTTTATATATTCTATTTGATAGAATAAAATTCTTATTTTGAAGTGGGACTTTAAAATTTACTTTGGTTTAATTTTTGGTATTTTTCTGATAAAATTCACATTTTAATGAATAATGAAAATTACTGCATTTTAATTCAAAACTGCCTATTCAACAAATTTATTTATATAGTTAGATTATATTTTTAATTAGTTTTAAAGTGTAATTGTATTATATTTTTATAATTTAATCCAATGTTTTTCATTAGAAGTAATTTAACATTTATATTGGACATAAACACATGACAATCTATTGATACGTTTTTACTTTTTAAAACCCCGCTTTTTGGTTTTTGACAACGAGAATTAAGTTTAAATTAATTTTTTCCATTTATGTGTTTTGAATTATAAAAAATTGATTCCATATTTGGAATCAGTGTGTTCAAATCATGTTAATAGGTTACTTTTATTTTTTGGATATTATGAATAGTAACTATGATAATTGTTATTTACCACAATTAAAGGTAAATCTAATAAATTAGGGTAACTAACAATATGATAAAGATAATAAAATTATCCTAACACCTACCAATATCCTATTATACAAATTAAAGTTGACCAATATCACATATGGGTCGTAATTGACTAATTTAATTGACTTTTATCTATGAAAGTGATGTAATTATAATTAAAAAAAAGAAGGTTACAACATGTCACTCTCATATATCTTATAAGTATAATAATTTTAATATTGTAATAAACATGATAAAACTTAAAACATAAATAGTCTCCAGAAATATAATAAAATTATCTACATCATGTGAATTTATTTAGAATTTTTATAGATTAAATAATCACCATTAATTATGACACAATTTTGATGTAAAATTTATTTTATTGATATAAATATCAAATAAATGGTTTTAAAAATATTAAAATAAACATCATATAAAAAAATTAATGTGTGACATGAATTTTATAGGTGACTATGACATGGTATAATTGTATTAATTTTTTTTGTTCGAATTTAACTTCAGTGTGGATTTTATTTAAAGTAAAATAAATGAATAGTGTCAAAATTGACACTTGATATTTTATAAAAATAACAAATTATTAAATTATTTAAAAATCACAAAAAAAAATTTAAAATGAAAAAATGAAAAATTATATGGTAAATATTTTCATAAATTACCAATTATAGACAAATGAAAACACATAAGTAAATATTTATAACCATTTAATGTTTATAATATTATTACCACAAATAAAATTAAATAGATTAAATAAGGATAAATCAAAATGATAAGGTTTAAAATATAATCAAAACATGTCTAAATTTTATTGGTTGAGATGATTTAGACTCATACTCATATTATATTCAAAATAAATGAGTTTTGGACCATTATAAACTGAAAATCAATTTATAATAAATTAATATTTCATGACATTCCAAAGGTACCCCTCCCCTCTCTTATAAAAGGGCACATCTCCTTCTCTTTTAACCACACTTAAAAATACATTTGGCTCATATCAAACTTGACCAAATATCCTCCCAAATTCCATAAATTTATCCTAGAGTCCACCCTTTGGGAATAAACCCATCTTAAGGAGTCATTTTGTGCATACCAAAAGGAGATACCCGAAAAAAAGGTAATTGTTTTATCACCTCTTTAAAAATTATTTTCTTCTTCTACTTCATCTTCTTATGTTGTTTCCTTACTAAAGTAATAAATAAAGTATATTATAAATTATGAGATTTTACTATAGGTATGGTATAACCTTATACCTCCTTTTATCCATCCTATGAATAACAATATCACCATGCGTGCGTACGTACGACTCACTGTCTCCACGCCATGGTGTAATCTATTATTCAAAAATAATTTATTTGGATGGGTATAATTATGGGTATAATGGATTTAAATAATGAATATAAAATTATTATTATTCTTTATAATTAATATAAAATCCAATTACATACCATTTAACTATCAAATGGAATGATATCGTCGCTCGTGCGTACGTACGACCTTCCGTCTCCACAACGCGGTGGGATTTATTCTCCACGTTAACAATTCAAGAATGATTATAAAATTTATATTATTATTAAAAATAATAATTATGAACTTAATTTTATTTGGTAAATTAATAAAATACTTCCTAATAATAACAAATATGACTTACATGGAAAAACAGGAATGATAAAATGAAGCAGTTAACACCCGAAATAATGAAAATATTGAAACATTATTAACAGAATGATATAATAGGATCATATATGATATTGTAAATATGAATATGGTTATAGTATAATATAATAACACAATTTAACTATTATACATGAGGTTCTGATATGTACAAAGGATATCATACCTAAGGTAAGGGATTATTTTGTATCACTTTTATTTCTGTGGGACATATGCCTTATACACCATCAAATTATTTTGTGTGATGTTTATGTTACCCATGAATGTTTTTATTATTAATATTATGAAGGTTATGATATTTAAACATGAATATAATTTTATTTATTTTATTATTCATACAATTATAGTGATTATAAATTGGTAAGGGATAATTTTGCAATCTCATTTTTATCAGAGACTATTTATATGTAAGTATTTTCTGGGGGTATATTTATCATTCATGTCCATGTTTTCTAAAAATGTTTTCATAAAATGTTTACTATTCTTCTATTTATGTTTAAATTCATTTTTACCCATTTTTTACTTTTACTAAATGTTTTGGAAGGAATATTTCTTTTGTTTACCATATGAGTTAATTTTTGACTTTTCCGACAGAAGTACGAGGAGAATGTTTTTTTAACTTATAAAACATGAATGAATTTTTACGGTTTCATAAATCCTTATTTACATCAAGATTACTCTAAAATATTTCAAGTTTATTTTCAACTAAATTATTTTCTTTTAAAATTTCATGGAATTTTGAAAAAAGAAAATGTTTTTGAATAAGAAAGGTTATTTTCCTCAAAAATTAATTTCAAGTGTTTTATCAAAATTATTTTCCATATAATATGATGCTCTTAAAATAGGGTTATGTTTATATCCCTATTATTAATATGATTTTATTATGTTAATGATGGAATGATATTTTATATGGATTAAGTTATGATGGAATGATCTTTAAGAAACCCATTTTATTTCATGGGTTATGCTATGATGAATGATTTATGTTTTTGAGGAACATGTATGAATGATTTCATTATGAGATGGGTGGGACCTATATCTCCATCCAATACATTAGGCAAAGACTTATATCTCATGAGATATACATGAAATGAATGAAAAGTAAATCCAGTTTTGTAATACAGGGCTGGAATGGAACGTAAACCCAGTTCAATAATACAGGGCTGGAACGACAAGTAAACCCAGTTCAGTAATAGACATTATCCACTATGATGGTTTTGGTAGCAATGCCTTGGATACTTTGGAAATCATATTATGTGATTATTTGTTTTCCAAAATTCCATGTTTTATGCCAATTATATTTTATAATGGTTAATTTTCCTTTATGATCTATTCCTTACGAACTGCCAAGATTTATTTCATGACTCATAATTTTTATATTTAAACTTTATGTTCATGTTTTTACATTCTTATGTTTTTGGTTTGTTTTATATTCTCAATGTTTACCCTCACTGAGCATTTGATCTCACCCCTTTTTTATGTTTTCTTTTCCCTAGGATATAAAGAAAGGTTTTAGGTAGGAAAATAAAAAGGGGAATATCTTTATGGGAAATTTTTAATATCTTTCACCAAGTTAGAAGATTATGTTCCATGTTTCCAAAGACACTAAACTAATATGGTCTTTGGGCGTCTATTTGTGTCATGTATCAAGTATTCTACAAAATTAATGTAATTTCCATGTACATCAAGATTGGGTCGTTAGAGTTGGTATTAGAGAGAATGTTTAGTCAACCTTTGGAAACTAGGATGCGAAAACTTTAGTGAGATACGTAGATATATTTATAAGGTATGTCTTGGGATATCCCTTAGGTTAATTATAACTATAGGTTATAGTCCTATAATTATGGTAATAGTCATGAATAACCTAGTATTAAGCCTAAGATGTTAGAGATTTAAAGTACTCCACCTTGATTATGTTGTTTTGCTAGTACGATTTTTCCTATCACACTATTCTTTTTGGGTTTTAGATGATTGATGGAACTTGAAGAAACCGCGTTAATGATCAATGTGCTGGGAAATACAATGATTGTACTCCTGAATAACCAAATGTTATGGGAGATGGAATAAAAAATCTTATTACTATACTTATACAAGATATGAATCATTATGGACTTCTAAATGAGTAGAGAAGGTAACAACATTATATTGAGTCCTTTATGATACAACGTCAAACTTCTTTTAGTGGGTCTTCTGATCTACTTGTTTCTGAACAATGGATCAGTACCATTGAAAAGATATTTTCCATCCTTCACTGTTTAGAACATGAAAAAGACATTTTGGCTGTTTATCATTTAGAAGGTGAAGCAGACCAGTGGTGGAATCTAATTAAGAATACAAGGCAACCAGATGAAATTAAATCCATCAAATGAGACGAGTTTAAGAACTTATTTTTAAATAAGTACTTCCCTCATATTATTTGAAAAAATATGGAAAATTAGTTCCTTGATCTTAAGAAAAAGGATGATGAATCTGTTGGTATATACGAGGCAAATTTTAGAATACTTGAAAGGTATGCTTCTGGATTTATCATCCAACCTAAAAGTAAAGTTGATCAATTCTTCAGTGTCTTAAAACCAAGTCTTTGAATGGAATTAACTATAAGAGGCTTTTGTGGCTATGAATAGATTGTGCGTTGCACTATCAAGGGTTAACTGGAAGTTAGTGTTACATATCCATCTCATTGTTTTGACAAGAAACAAAAGATGAAGTTCAAGGGAAAATCTGAAAAAAAATGGTGAAAAGAAGATGAATGTTTCCTTATGCTCCGAGTGTGGAAAGAATCATGGTAGATATTATCTCAAAGGGACTAGAAAATGTTTCAAGTGTGGAAAATAAGTTCATCAAGTAGTTTAGTGATGATGTTATGGGAAAAAGGTTGCTAATGACGTGAATAGAGAAAAGACTACAAAGAACGCACCACTAACACTTCAATTCTACAAGTACAAGGAAATAGGGCATTATGTAAACCAATTTTCTAATGCAAGGGTTAATAATGATCAACATCAGAAACCTCTTAAGGAAAAATACAAAGGTAAATCACATGTGATCACTATTGGTGATGTTTAGTATGACAACGAAGTGGTGGAATGATTAATTGTTTATGTAATGGGACAACAAAATAGTGTTGTGGAATCTTTTTTATGGTATTATGGAATATTAAAATATCTATTTATTGGTCCATTGTGGTTTCCCATAAGTATATGGCACCGGTAACCATGATAATTGATTTAAATATTTTTTGAAAGCACATGATATGCACATAATTAAGGGATAAGAAGATAATGAGATGTTTGATAGTTTTAATGACCTTATGATTGATATAAGGGAAAAGTGATATCATGGTTTGAGTATACAGAATTTTTGGCATTATTGGTGTGTGGAAAAAGTCAATTTGGACAGAATGCATGTTTTTATTAAGGTTATACAATAATTCATGTTATTATCATGTTTCAAGATAATACATGATTAAGGTATTCACATGTTTGTAATGTGACAACAAAGAACTACCTTATGAGATATGGGAGATAAATGTTATGTCGATTTAGTTCACCTCTTTCTAAAGTTTTATATTTTATTTTTTTGTTAGAGTTTTAATTTTATACATTTATGGATAGTAAAAGTTATTTTCTGGTTGAATTTTGTTAGATTAATGTATTATCTCACTATAGGTGGCCTTATGCATATTTGATTACCTATGCTATTTTTTTGAGATAGATGGAGTGACCTATCATTCTATCGCATGATCTGCTAACACTTAAAGAATGAAAAATTCAACTTCATTTCTTTAAATAAGATATGAATTGTAAATTATTCAAGGAACAAACCATACTGAGATTATACCAAAATCAAGTAAGTATTTATTCTCATGAAAAATTCTTCTACTTTAAGAAAATGATCTTGAAAGTCAGTAATGTTATCGTAGTACCTTCTTATCTAATGAATCAGATGGTCCCTTAAATCATATCAGATTTATGGATTTATAGTAGTTAACTTTCTCAAAACCTTATTCTATATCACTATCCATCATAGCTTAATGGTTATATTTTTCTCATATATCCATGTTTTAACTTCACACCTATGTTATCCCAGGTGGAAACCCAGTGATGAGTCACTTTGGGTAACCGTTATGTTTCTAACTTTCATTTTTGAAATGAAGTGTTTGTACTCCTTTTTATAATGTGGGTTTCTATGAAATAAACTTTTAAGTAGTAAACCTTTTATAACCCCAAATAATTTTTAGGTAGAAATTCATTTTAAGGGGGTTGAATGTAACACCCTGATATTTATGAGATATATTCTTTTTAATTTATTTGATGTCTTGTGTTGTACGCTACATCAATATTGGATTGCACTATACGAAACACTATATTAGATTTTAGTCTAAGAAACACTATTCTTGGCTTGCGTTACATGCAAGAACGATCTTCCTTGATATCTTGTGTTGTACGCCATACCGAGTTTCACTAAACAACGATATCTTATTAAAATACTATTATTTAATGGAATATAAACTAGAAGTTATAAATATTATTAACCAAATTTTATATTTTATATAACATTAACATTCATATTATGTTTTTTCTATAACATGATATAAGAACAAATTCAATTTTTCGGATAAAAGAATTATTTTTCAAAAAATGCAGTTTTGCTACCTTTTGATGGTGCACCAATTTTAAATCTAGTTTTTATCACATTTATATATTAAATTTGACAAAATAAAATTCTTCCTGGGAATTGGGACATCAAAATTTAATTTGGATTTTTTTGGTATTTTTCTAATAAAATTCATATTTTAATGAATAGTAAAAAATACTGCATTTTAATTCAAAACTCCCTTTTCATATAATTTATTTATATAGTTATATTATATTTTTAATTGGTTTTAAAGTGTAATTGGATTATGTTTTTATCATTTAATCCAATTTTTGAAATTTTAAGTAATTTCACATTTAAATTGGACATAAACACATGATAATCTTTTGATATGTTTTTACTTCTTAAAACCCCACTTTTTGGTTTTTGACATCGAGAATTAAGTTTAAATTAATTTCTTCCAATTATGTGTTTTGAATTATGAAAAATGGATTCCATATTTGAAATCCATGGGTCTAATTCATGTTAATAGGTTACTTTTATTTTTTTTGGATATTATGAATAGTAACTACTATAATTTTTATTTACCACAATTAAAGGTAAATTGAGTAAATTAGGGTAACTAACAATATGATAAAGATAATAAAATTACATTAACACCTACCAATATCCTATTGGAATAATTGAAGCTAACTAATATCACTTATGGGTCGTAATTTACTAATTTAATTGACTTTTTTCCATGAAAGTGATGTAATTATAATTAAAACAAAAGAAGGTGACAACATGTCACTCCCATAAATATTATAAGTATAATAATTTTAATATTGTAATAAACATAATAAAACTTCAAAAATAAATAGTATCCATAAATATAATGAAATTATCTATATCATGTGAATTTATTTAGAATTCTTAGAGATTAAATAATTACCATTAATGATGACACAATAGTGATGTAGAATTTATTTTATTGATAGAAATATCAAATAAATGGTTTTAAAAATATTAAAATAAACATCATATGAAAAAATTAATGTGTTACATGAATTTTCTAGGTGAATATGAAATTTTAGGAGTGTGTTAAATATTTATTTTGAATTTATCTTCAATGTGGATTTTATTTAAAGTCAAATAAATTAATAGTGTCAAAACTGGCACTATTGATATTTTATAAAAAAAATTGAATTATTTAAAAATCAAAAAAATATTTTAAAATTTAAAATTTAAAATTATATGGTCTAAAATTTCATAAAGTATCCAATTATGTACAATTTACAACACATAAGTAAATATTTATAACCATTTAATATCTAGAACATTATTACCACAAATAAAATTAAATAGATGAAATAAGGATAAATCAAATTGATAAGGTTTAAAATATAATAAAAACATGTATAAATTTTATTTTTTGAGATTATTTAGACTCATAATCATATTATATTAAAAATAAATTATTTTGTGACCATTATAAATCGAAAATAAATTTATAATAAATTAATATTTCATGACTTTCCAAAGGTGCCCCTCCCCCCTCTTATAAAAGGGAACCTTTCCTTCTCTTTTAATCACACTTCCAAAGCCCTTTGGCTGGGCCTAAACTTGCCCAAATCGCATCCCAAATTCCATAAATTTATCCTAGATTCAACCCTTTAGGAATAATTCTATCTTAAGGAGTCATTTTGTGTATACTAAAAGGAGATACCCAAAAAAGAGGTAATTGTTTTATCACCTCTTTCAAAATTCTTTTCTTCTTCTACTTCCTCTTCTTATGTTTTTTTCCATAATAAAGTAATAAATAAAGTATCTTATAAATTATAAGATGTTACTATAGTTATGTTACAACCTTATACCTCTTTTATCCATCTTATGAATAACAATATCACCATGCGTGTGTGCGTATGACTGACCGTCTCCACGCCATGGTGTAATATGTTATTCAACAATAATTTATTTGTATGGGTATAATGATGGGTATAATGTATTTAAATAATAAATAAAACATGATTATTATTCTTTATAATTAATATAAAATCCAATTTTATATCATTTAACCATCAAATGGAATGATATCGTTGCTCGTGCGTATATACGTCCTACTGTCTCCACGACGTAGTGAGATTTATTATCCATGTTAACAATTCAAGAATGATTATAAAATTTATATGATGAGTAAAAATAATAATTTTGAACTTAATTTAATTCTTTAAATTAATAAAATAAATCCTAAGAATAACAAATACAACTTACATGGGAAAACAAGAATGAGAAAACGAAGTAGTTAACACCTGAAATAATGGCAATATTGAAACACTATTAACAAAATGATATAATCGGATCATATATGATATCATAAATATGAATTTAGTTATAGTATAATCTAATAACATACTTTAACTATTTTACAGGAGGTTCATATAAATACGAATGATATCATACCTAAGGTAAGAGATTATTTGGTCTCACTTTTATTTCTGTGGGACATATGCCTTATACACCATCTAATTCTTTTGTGTGATGTTTATGTTACCCATGAATGTTTTTATTATTATTATTATGAAGGCTATTATATTTAAATATGAATATAATTTTCTTTATTTTATGATTCATATGATTTTATTTATTATAAATTGGTAAGGGATAATTTTTCAATCTCATTTTTATCTGAGATTGTTTATACATAAGTATTTACTAAGGGTATATTTATCATATATGTCCATGTTTTCTAAAAATGTTTTCATAAAATGTTTATTATTATCCTATGTATGTTTAAAGTCATTTTTATCATTTTTTTACTTTTACTACATGGTTTGGAAGGAATCTTTCTTTCATTTACCACACAATTTACTTTTTAACTTTTCCGACAAAAGTATGAGGATAATGTTTTTTTAGATTTTATAGCATGAATACATTTTTACGGTTTCATGAAGCCTTATTTCCATGAAGCATACTCTACACCATTTAAAGTTTATTTTCAAATAAATTATTTTATTTTAAAATTTCATTTCATATTGACAAAAGAAAATGTTTTTAAAGAAGAAAGGTTATTTTCTTTAAAAATGAAGTTCATGTGTTTTATCAAAATTATTTTTAAAATAATATGATGCTCTTAAAATAGGGTTATGTTTATATCCCTATTAAAACTATGATTTTATTGTGTCAATGGTGGATTGTAATTTTATATGGATTATATTTTGATGAAATTATGTTTTAGAGACCCATTTTATTTCTTGGGTTATGCTATGATGAATGATTTATGTTTTTGTGGCACATATAAGAATGATTTCATTATGATATGGGTTGGACCTATATATCCATCCAATGCATTGGGTAAATACTTATATCTCATGAGATAGACATGAATGGAACAATAAGTAAATCCGGTTAAATAATATAGGGATGGAACATCAAGTAAATCCAGTTTAGTAATATAGGGCTAGAACATCAAGTAAACCTGGTTTAGTAATGGAATTTGTCCACTATGATGGTCTTGGAAGAAATACCTTGGATACTATGGAAGTCATATTATGTGCTTATTTGTTTTACAAAATTCCATGTTTTATTCCAATTCTATTTTATCATGATTAATGTTCCTTTATGATCTATACCTTACGAACTGCCAAGATTTATTTCACGACTCATGATTTTGATATTTAAACTTTATGTTCATGTTTTTACATTCTTATGTTTATAGTTTGTTTTATTTTATTAATTTTTACCCTTATTGAGAATTTGAGCTCAACCCTTTTTTATAATATCTTTTCCCTAGGATATAAAGAAAGGTTTTAGATAAGAAAACAAAAAGGAGAAGATATTTATGGGAGATGTTGAAGATCTTTCACCAAATTAGAATATTATGTTCCTTGTTTTCAAATAAAATAAACTAATAAGGCATTTGGGAGTCTGTTTATGTCATGTATCAAGTATTGTGTAAAATTAATGTAATTTCCATATATGTCAAGCTTGGGTCATTAGAGCTTGAGAACTTGTGGTGATATAGTGTGGGTGTCAAGATTTAGATACGCATGTTAGGTCATTACAAAGTTCAAGTATACTACTACAATACTTCACAATTCAAACTCTTCCATTCCTAGTCCAAATTCCATCCTCAAAATACTTGCTTTGATACTAGTCTGTCATAACCCGAACTTATTACACCTACCTGGGTAACTAACTAGATTGAAAATGAAATCCTATTTCTACCTTTAATTGGCCCTAGTTTTATGTTATAAGCCAAGCGTACAAAACCAACACATCTAGGATACATTTCTATTAATAATTCAAGATCGTGATGTATATAAGAAACATATAAGGTAACATCTCCAACGTAAAGAAATATTTCAAGTAAATGTCATATATACCAATACATGAATGTCATAAAACTAGAATAATATACAATGACTATCAATGAAAAAATTAAATAAAAACTCCCATAATAAGAAAATAAAAAATAAAAAAATATAACTTAATAACTATATTCATTAATTAGATAATGCTCTAACTATCAACCATGAATAAGCTAACACTACTCAAAAAACCCACAAATACTATCTTGAATACACACACACACACACACACACACATATATATATATTAATTAGGGGTCTATATGATCCTAACCCATTATCTAAGTGTACTAATGTGATCATAACATACTAACACATTAGTGAGTGTAAAATATAAACTAGACAACCATACCACTCCCACCTAAAGTTTATATCTTCTAGAGTTACCTTAATACTCACTATAAGCATGATACACCAAACCAAAATGGTATATATAATATATATAATACATACCACATTTATCTATCAAAAAAGGTATTGAAAAATAATTCCACACCATGATATTAGTCTGATCTTAATGATAATCATTTTACCCTTACAACTGATAGTGAAATCGTATCATATAAGTAATCATCAATATGCATTTATAGTGGTGTGAGGAGAATTTATTACTCAATTGGACATCGAATAGGCCATGAACTACCTAAATATTGGGACACACTCATACTTCCATTAACTTAATTGGGTATTGATTCACATAGAGAATGTCTCTAAACCATCACATAAATAACACAAAAGTCAAAAGGAATTTAAAAATATCCATAATCTCACGCAAACATCATCAAACCCATGGTATCTATACAACACCAGGATATGTTAAACATCACAAAACATATTTAACATCTTATTCCAATGTATCCATCTTGATATGATAATATCCAACCAAATTCCTCAGACTACCCTCAATATAAGAATAACCAAAACGCCAAAGAAGAAACATGGGAAAATAAATATCCAATAAAAAACTATCATAAGAACCATGTCAATATAAGGGATAATTTATCATGTTGTTTTCCAATATTTTAACTAAATATTTTAAATCACCATCTAAAATTTACCTTACCAATCAAACCTTTAAAAACACACCATTTGTAACTAACCATTTAGAACACATGATCCTAACTATAGAAATCAGAATTCAAACACCTTTTGAATAACACTATTTATAACTAGAGATCATGTTATAAAATCCATTTGGAATAGGTATATGGGTTACACAATTACCCTTTTAAACAAGTATAAAAATCCTAAAACTGCACCCCCAAGAATAAGTAGACAAGTTTCACCATATATACTCCAAAACCAAACCTTCCAAGTTAATATATTCCACTACTAGCCAATACAAGTTTGAGAAAATAATAGGTAACTGATAAGGAATGTAAATTTAGGTTCTATCAGAACTAATTTTTTGAATCATGTCCTACCAATTATGCATAGTTCTTGAGGTTTATCTTAACCAATAAAAAACCTAAATATTATCCACTATCCCTACACTCTAGAAAACCCTCTAGATTCTAACTCCCTAACCTTACTTTCCATAACAGTCTTAAAATTATAAATACACATCACACCATTTGAAAACTAACATATAAAGAAAGATAAAAATGTGTAGAAAACTATAAATCTCTACAAATACAAACCAACCCTATGAACCATATTGACTTATAAATACCCCATGGAAATAAATTCAAGTAAAAACTATTTTATGTTAACTCTATAAGATTCAGTATTAGGAAACACTCTAAATATCATGAACCACTAGGATATCCAAAGATTCACTACCAATGTCCTCTCTATTGGACAAAAAACCATAAAGAAATTCCATAAGGTATCCACCTCTAAAAATTAAACTCAAACTCTGAAGGTTCAGTCTATCCAATATCAACACCACACAACATACCAGCAAATAGATCATCTAGACCATCTAAAGTCAATCATTTGTTTCTCACTTTAAATTAAAAGTTCATACATGCATTTTTATTCTTTCTAAAACATAACATTATATATTCAAATCCAATATCCACACACAACCACAAATAAAAAACATTAACATAAGGAAAAACCATCCCATATAAATATTTACTACTAGATAATATAATCCAACTCTAACCAAATGTATAATTAATGTATGATTACAATCACAAAGTTAGTAAAAAATAAATACCCAAATAACCTACCTGGAATTTATTATTTATATTTAAGAACCAAAACCCATCCGTTAGACTAAACTTTAGTGAACCTCCCATCATTATTATCACCATGTAGCCCCTTGAAACTCTAGAACTTCCTCATTAGATAAACCTCCACTAGATAGAATACAATTTTCTTTTAGTTTTCAATACTTTGAGATCCAAATAGAGTGAGATAAAAATAGAGAGATAAAGGGAGATAAAACATCTTAATAAAATGATCCCCCAAAGCATATTTATAGGCAATAGACCCCTATATTTTTTTTAGAAAAACTATACAATTCCTGATAAAAAAATATAAAATCAAACTCCTATGATCCCAAAAAACTCATACACAGGGATAAAAAATTTATTAAAGACCTAAATACATCAACAAAATTAAAATATGATAACATTAAAAGGGTTAAAAAATTACCATATTTCATCAGTGGTGAAAAATGTTTAAAATATTATAATGACTCATGCCTTTAACAAACCATAATTATGAGTTTAATATCATGAATGTATCATTTTTTACATTCCCATTATCTTTTAGTCTTAGAGTTTTAGATAATTAGTACGAAATATTACATATCAAACCCATACATTACAAAGTTTAAACTTCCACTCAATTCCTATTAAAAAAATAGGATTCTTAAATTTTAACTTTTTTTTTCATTTAAGTATCTATTGATTCATTGAAAAAGAGCCACCATAATAGAAATATTAACCTTTATAAAGATTTTAATCATACTTAGAACATGTCAAAAACATTTAAAAATTTGGGATTAGTACAAATACCTTATTAAGGGATATAAAAATGAAAATAAACCCTTTAGTCCATTTGAGAAACTATAAAATCCATAGGAAAATTTTTCTTTTTACATTATAAACTTTGATCTTTAATATTTATTTACTTACTCATGAAATAATATTTATTTCCTAATGTTTTTCATAAAACATTTCAAAATGAATAATGAAGGTAAAATTATAATCCTGATGGTTTCTTAGATAACATGAGAACCCATGAATTTTTTTTCTATAAAAATATATCTTTCACCCTTAAAAGGGTCATAAAGTTTATTAAAACATAATATTGTTTTCCTACCTTGTGAAATAAAAATATTTCCATAAAAACTATTTTTAAAGCATAAAAAAGTTACATAGGTTCCTTGGGATATCATCTTCATATAACCCAGATAATAACCCTTACAAGTAGAACAACTTGCATGGTTAATTACAACATTATTCTCTGGAGGACAAAACCATTACCCAATGCATTGGAGAGATATATCGGGCTCACATGTTATCATAAATAATATCCAAGGACTATAACATACATAAAACACATAAAATCTTGAATTTTTATCATAAAATCACATAAAAAATTCTATTTAATACATATACAGAATCACATTTAGGATTCATCTTAAAATAAGAATAAAAATATGTTTTTTCATTTGAAAAATCTTAAAATTAAAAATTACCAAAAGAATAAAAAATATGATATTAATTTTAAGACTAATAAAATATATAGATGAAGCTTCTTAAAGTATAACAACCATGAAGGTGGGAAAATTATCTCATTTTATATACATTAAAAAATATTACTTTAATTTTTTTTGTAAAAAGGTAAAAAATATCCTATTTAAAAAATGTTAACGTGACATACCAATCCATTTTCACTCATAAGAAACCAATCCCAATTAGCCACATGGCCTCTAGAATAACTCCTCATACACTAGAGGCTACTGACCAGTAGCGATAATGTATGTAAGTATGATGGGGAGACTATACCCTCTATATCATATTGAAACACATTGGTAAATAATAATAATAAAGAATAAAAAAAATAGTAAGGAATCCAAATATAAACCATCAAATTAATAATAAATAGACATAAAAAACTATAATATCATATACATGTGATAATTTCATGAGCTAAAAAAAAGTATGATTTGGAAAACATGGAAACAGACATGCATCAATACCATCATATACAAAAAAAACACAAAAAGACAAAGAAACCTATCTCCATGAGCATCCCGATCATATGATTAGTCATCTACTCCAATGATACCATCCTAAAATGAAATCAATCATCCATATTTAGGTGCTTTCCTTTATCCTTTCTTGCATCCATGAACTCTATCTGAGTACCAAGAAACCGTTTGAATAGGGTGTGAGTAAAATTCAGTAGGCCACCACCAATGGTGTCTATATAAAATATAGTATATGAATATAAAATTCAATTTTGTGTGGGAATGGTATATTTAAAGTATATTATTAAATTAAACCCACATTGAGCTCAAGATCCTCAAGAATACTTTCCTGACCCTACTTAATTTGTCCTAAGCTAAATGTATCTTCTCATATGTCTATTATTTGTTCACGGACCTAAGGGTCATATACAATGAGTCCAAGTGTAGTAATCATAAGGGATCCATAGGATAACCATGGAATCTATGACCTTATAAGGTTGATCCCACTCATAGTGATCAATTGATATGTATGTCTAGCGAGTATGAGTGCAATTTAAGGGATTAACCATTGTAATTTCAACTTAATAGTCTCTAACTGAGCCCAATGAAAAGAACAAGGTAATCTTGATATAGAATTGATTGGAGCCCAAAGAGATAATCCATAAAGGTCCGTGTTTGAGAAAATCAATTTGAATATAAAGATATGATCCTAGGAATTTATATTTTCTAAAGTATACATGTGAATCATTGGTGATAAGTTAAGGTATTCACATATACATGACATTGAATGAGCCCAAGTTTTCTATCTCACCTAGAGGCCACATTAATGAATATACTAGATTACTATAAGTTCACCCAAGGCATTCTAGGTTATGAATACAAGTATAGATCAAGGTTTCCACACCTTTATAGTGACCTAGGTCTAGCATAAAAAGTAATCATGATATAATAGATATCTATGTAATTTATCAATTCATGGAATATAGAAGTATCCCTGCTATTGATCTATTTAATTAATTCATTATGGTCATTCCCTTTACAAGTATCAAGCTAAAAAACCACAAGGGTGTTTTGGTTACATCTAAAATATGGTTTTCTATGCATTTAAATAGATACACTTGAAGGGGTGGTTCAAGTTAAGGCCATAAACCTCCAACTATATCAAGGTGTCACTTGGGACATCAAGTTCAATGTTTAAGTGATTAATTATATGAGTTACTCTTTTTAGGGGAAACACATGGAAATTCAAGCATGCGACACAACACATGTCATAACATTTAGAATTTATGGAAAAGTAATATAACACCTACCTTATCCCTGTGGTAGACTCCTTGCCTAGTATTGAAATAAAATTTTGGATGGAATGAGATAAAATGGAAAACTAGACAAACAAATGAGGGAGATACACCATAACTGATGATGATCGAATCAGAGTTCAGATAGGGGAGATACACAAAATCCTAAGAATAGGGAAAATAGAGAGATCCTATATGACTGTTATTCAAATGAGGAGGTGGAAGAAGGTGTTTCAAATTTTAAGTGAAAAGGGAAAAAAGATAAATTTATAGGATTTTTAATTGGGTGCATGGTTTGGAAACACAGTTGAAAAAATAATACACCAACTATGTGCACCAAATTTTACCTTATATGGTTCATGTGCACAATTAGACAAACAATGTACAAACCATACATTTGGAACTTTTTTGAAGCCCACACCTTGCACGGTTTAGGAACATGGTTAGAAAGGCTATGCACAAATCATGCATGGTGAACCTTCATTAAATTGAAATTTTTCCATAGCCGTGTGGACCCTGGTGAAAAATTTGAAAAAACATGCTTCACCCTCTCATTGAATCATGGTTGAGGTGAAACATTAGTGCTAACCATGTGACAACCATTTCCCTCCCCTGATCCCCCCAAAAATTGGAACTTTGAGCCCTGAACCAAGCCATAATGCTCCCAAAACCTACATGAAACCATTGAGAACATCCATTTAGATAAAAATTAAGGTTTATACTAAAAATTAAATGTTTCTATACCTAAATAAAGAACCAAGATATTACGACCTACCCTTCTTAAAAAAACTTATCCCTGAGTAACCCTTATGAGGGTGGTTGAGATACATCCAAGAATAACTCTAGCCACCATCACATATATCATATTCCCATTACCATGTTTCATATTATACATGATTTCTATTCCATAAAACTCAAACTATTGGGACAATCATACCTCAAATATATTTCACACCATGATTGATAATACAAACTAGATACTCCTCAAAAGAAGCATTGAACTCTAACTCAACTTCCTCAGGATCAACAACATGAGATGAGTCAGAGTGATAATGGTGGAGTTGGGAAACATGGAATATATTGTGTATAGAACTATAACACTAAGGAAGATATGTTTGATATGATACTAGCCCTAATCACTCTAAGATATTGAAATGTACAGTGAGCCTATGTGATAACATACCTTGCTTATAAATCCATCGATGACCCAATCATAGTGAAACACATAAGAAGACCAGATCTCCCACCACAAACTCTATAGGTCATCATCAACAATTGGCATAATATTTATACTTATAATAATCCATTAACATATTTTTACTTATCAATTATACCTTATATGATGTTTCCTGAATGAGATACAGTCCCATTAGAATTTCATCTCTTACATCTAACCAGTATAGGGGTGAACAAAATGGTCTAATGTAGAGTGCCTCGAACCAGCATAGGGGTGAACAGAATGGCCTAAGCTAGAGTTCCTTGTAAGGTTCCATCTAAATAAGCACATGGAAATTGTTGTTATAATAAAAATACAAAATAGGTAAGTCATTTCTAAATATCCTATAAATTCATGGAAACATTCTTGAAGAATGTCATTGAGTGCCTTTATAGTGTGCTCAGACTGACCATTAGTCTTAGGGAAATATGCAGTACTTAGAATCACTTGTGAACAAAGAGCCTTTTGAAAACCCTACTAGAACTGAGAAGTAAAACAATAATACCGGTACAATACAATGGTATATGGAATCCCATGAAGGTGTATGATCTCTTAGAAATATATACTTTGCATCTCATCCAATGAAAGTTTCTTCCAGATAGGCAATAAGTGAGAAAACCTCATCAATATTTCCATAATTACCCACAAAAAATCATTTCCTTGAGGTAAATTTGGTAACCACGTCATGAAATCCATGGTAGTTTCATCCCATTATCACTTTGGGATAGGTAATGGTTGTAATATTCCTATAGTTATTTGGTGTTCCACTTTCACTTACTAACATGTAAAACACATAGTAATAAATCTTGAAATATCATTTTTCATCCCAAGTCACCAATACTGTCATAATAAGTCATGGTGCATCTTATTAATTCCAGGATATACTTCCAACTAAAAAGAATGAGATTCTCACATATAATTTTCTCTCATGTCTACTATTTCCTATACATGCCCATGGATATGAAAAATCTCATCCTCATCAACAACCCAACCAGGCAGTGGTTCCACAGCATAAACACTTTCTCTCAGGACCAAACCCTCATGATATGAAATTTTAATCTTCTTTACTCGATCCATAAGTGATGTTTAGAAATAGGATCCATCGACTACCATTCACTAACAACTCCCTAAATAACCATATTTTGAGTTTTTTGGATCAGATAATCATAAACTTCATTGAACTTCCCTATCATATAAGCAGATCAGAGTCAAAAGACTAAATATATCCAACCCATATTTTATATATGAGGTTCAAGTCATGTTGAGTGGATATGTATTTGAGGCTCTTATAGTTTTTGTATACCAAAAAATATTCCCCAATAAAATAATGTCTACGATAATGCGAGAAATGAAAAACATCTTCCAAATCGAGGTCATGAATCTGATAATTAAAATCACAAGGCCTTAAATGATGAGACATGTACACCAAAAATAATTTCCCTCGTATCAAAATAGATCCCAAAATAACACACGATGCATCAAAATACACCATATATCCTCTCCCAGTATTAGCTAAAATTAGGATTTCTTCTATGGTCAACCTTCCATTCAATTATGAAAAGGCCTTCTCACAAGTTTCAAACCATGTGAACCTTACACGCTTCTTGGAAAAGCCTGTAAGTTGTTCTACAAGGAGTGAAAAGTTATGGATAAAAGACCAATAGTAACTGGATATCCCCAAGAAACTCCATATATCAAAGATCTTCTTGGGATACTCCTAAAAAAAATGACTCTCATATTCCCTAAAACCAAAGATACCTCTGATTTTGATATAATGTTTCCTAGTAAGTGAACTTTATCAATCCAAAAGTGGAATTTTTTGATATTATAACAGAACCTATGTTCTCTTAGTAGAGTTAGTATTATGTCAAGGTGTTTGGAATGATCTTGTATTTTATGAGAGTACAACAATTTATAATAAAAAAGAAACCACAAAATAGTCCATTTATGGGTGAAAAACCAGATTCATCAAGGCTATGAAGATGACAGGTGTGTTGGTTAGACTGAATGACATAACCAAATACTCGTACAATCCATATCTATTTCAAAAAGATGTACATGGTATATCTAAGGGCTTGATTCACACTTGATGATAGCCCAATCTCAAATCAATATTCGAGAAGACCCTAGATCCTTAGAGCTATTTGAAGAGATAATATATATAGGGAAGTGGGTACTATTTCTTAACTATAAGCTGATTCAATTGCCGATAATCCACATATAGCCTCAGTGTACCATCCTACTTCTTGGTAAAAAGAACAGGTGAACCCCATAGAGAAGTATTGGTTCATATAAAACCTTTTCCTTCTAGGTATTATAACTATCTCTTGAGTTCCTAAATCTCATTATGATCCATAATATATGGAAAAATAGATACTTGTTCTTATCCTAGAACAAGCTCAATTATGAACTCTACCTCTCTATTAAGAGGTATCTTAGAAAAGTCACCTGGAAAGACATCTCTGAATTAGTCCACCACTAGAGGAAAGATAGTTTTCCATACTCTCTAATAATTTAGGTAAATAATAGAAATATAGTTTAAAAATTGACCCATCCCATTATGATCAGGTCCATCTCGATTTTCCTGGACATCCCATTCTCCCTTATAAACATAGTTACCTCCCTAGGATGATGAGAAAGATAACATACAATGATAAAAATCAATATGCGATAGTAACTAATCAGTCCATCCCAATAATTATGCATAAGACCATAATATCAAGGATTAAAAGGTTCCAAAAGAAATGATGTCTTCTTATATTAATAGAACACTACTTGCATCAGTTAACACTCTCTGAATAGGTTACCAAAAAAGTATCAAAAGAATAACCACACATAAATATTCAATCTTGAGACTAAGATTACTCATTAAATAAACATATATAAATGAATGTGAATTACCTATGATAAAAAAATAGATACTAAAGTCAAGGATACTAAGATCATACCTCATACTGTAGATGGACAAATACTCTAATACTCAGGTGTAGGTTTGACTCCACATAAATAGCCAAATCCATGACCCTAATTTACAATCTTTGATTAGGTCCACCCTGATGATTTTTCAAAACTAGTATCTAGATTCCTCGACCATGAATACTTCCTTAGCCTAAATGGATATATATAACCCAACTTCCTACCTAGAGTGGTGTCACTATCCCCACTCCAGAACCTAGAGCTAGTTCTAATCCTCACTTTCTAGGAATTAGTGGAATGGTCCTGAAAAATCTCTAGAGATGGATCAATCGACCATAGGCATGCCACTCAAATAGGTCTCTACCACACAAAGTCTTTGTGTGACCCAACCTACCACACCAATGATATACCATATTACTACTAGTGAGCACACTCTGAATGCTAATACCCCCATGAGAAGTCTCAAAGCGATGCTTCTTACCATTGGATGATGCACTACCTATCCTGGAACCTATGACACCAAAACCTATACCATTAGTATATCTCAAATTGTTATTAGAGAAAAGGACCTAATTCAATATCATTGAGATGGTAGTCAGTTATAAGATGTTATCCTAAGATTAGATGGAATACCCAAGTCCATCCTCAAAACATGTCACCCTAGATAGCTCATTTATATAAAATATTGGTACAAAGAACTGAAGCTACATGAAACTAAATTAATAATCCAGGATGGAATTAGATCCTTACTCTATTTTTATGAACTCCCTTTATTTATCATCTATCAGTGTTTTGGGGAAGAAATAATAATAGAAGGTATCTTGGAAGTTCCTCTAGAACATGCTATGAAGCTGATCTGCCTAGGTAAGGACATCCTAACATCACTTGGAAGATACCCGAAGCATGAAATATGTGAGATTCAACCTACTTTCTAAAGATATAACTAGATGCTCAAATATTGTAAAAATTCCCTCTAGTCAATATTCTACATCTCGAGGACTACTTTCCCCCAAAAAGATTAGTGGGTACTACTATTGGGATTCCCTAGTTAAATATACCATGGTCAGTGTAGGTCATGGATATCCCTATATATACAAAACTAGATATAGAAAAATCACTCTAAGATGAGCATCCATGACTATTACAGGAACAACATGTGGTACAAATGGAGGTTCTTTAAATGGAACTACAGGTGGTTCAGGTCCCACCACCTTAAGAGGATTGTTATCACCACCTTCCTGGTATTTGACCCAAGGCTGTCATAGAGGAAAATATCCATAATTCTAAGCACATGCCTCAGAACAAAGAAAATATAGAAAGTATTATTTATATAAAAAAAGATAGGTAAAAGTAATTAATATAATAGACAAAATTCCCACTTCTAACTTCTAATGTTAGGTCAAGAGGGTAAGGTTTCAAACTTTAAATTAAAAGGTTCAGTTATATGGGGTGTTAATTCCATGTTATAGTGGAAAAAAATCATTAATTTATAATTGTCATCCCCATTTAATAGAATAAATTTTCTTTAAGAGTTAAGATTTAGTAATTTCTCATATAAAATTAAATGTTTAGTTAGATGTATTTCCATTACCATGTTATAAAGACATAAACTTTATAATTTACAATTGGAATTTCATATAACTAAAACCTTCCCTTTTAAAACTGGTCTAGGATGTCACAAGTCCATATATTATGGTTCGATTATATAAATCACCATTCCAAATTTACCGAGGAACAAACTTTATAGATTTCAATTGTCATCCATTTGATCACAACCAACTAATGTTTTATCCCATGTAACTAATGTTATAAGTCTTATACATGTGATAATTGGTTAGTTAAGGTTCCATAATCAAGCTATGAGGGTAAACACATTATTTAATAAATTTTTTTTTTCTCCTTTTTCTTGTAATTTTTTTAGAAAGTTATTGGTATAATAATAAAGGAAAATACGATAAGAAACAGGAAATACAAGAAATGAAATATTCATGATATACAAATTTCTACAAGATTATAATGATGCATGGGGAAATTATTCCTTCCCATACTGTCCAAGGGTAAAAATCGACAAGATATTACATTATAAAACATGTGCATCACCCAAATAGTAGAAATATTACAATTATATCAAGAGAAATCCAGAACAACAAATCCCATCCTTGATAACTTGGACTTCCACTAGATGTGGGTTAACTATTCCTAGGCATGGATTATTACCAAGTTCTAACACATCATAGTCTCTTTTCTACAAACCAAAAATAATAATAAAAAGGAAAATAAACCTCTGATAAAACATTTTGACATCCTGAGCCCGTTTCACTCATAAGTAACCAAACCTGATTGACCACATGGCCTTAAGTGTGCCTCCCTATACGCAAGAGGCTACCGAGTAACAAAAAGGGTGTATGGTGGTACACTGAGGATACTATAACCTCTTTATTAGAGTGAAAAACAATGGTAAATAAAAATATAGTATAATGAGAAACCATAAGGAAACAAAATATAAATCATCCAAGTAATAATAAATAGATATAAACAACAATAAGATCAAAAACATGTGATGATGTCATAAGATAATATAATGTAATTTCAAGAATATGTGGTAGTAGGAATAAATTAGTAATGATATATAAAAAAATGAAACAAAAAGAACAAAATCAACTATCACTATGATTATTCTGAGCATAGGTCCAGTCATCTTCTCCCAAGCTCTTATCATAAAAATAAATCAAGTGTCATAGCTGGGAACTTCCCTTTATCCTTGTCATTTATAAAGTTTTTCTAGGTACTAAATGGAAGCCTGACCAAGGTGTGAGTAAAACTAAGTATTCCCAAATTAATGATGCATATATAAAATCTTGTTTGTGAATATAAAATGTTATAGTGTGTGGGAATTGTATTTGTAAATCAAAAAATAAAATAAAACCCATGTCAAGCTCGGGATCCTTATGGAAACCTAACCGACAAAACCTTCTTCAGCCTAAGACATATGTCTTTGAACATATTTCTATTGATTATATAGGTACCAAATAACATATCCAAGGCTTCAAAGTGTAGTAATCATAAGGGATCACCCATGGATTCCATGACCTCAAAAGGTTGATCTCACTCACAGTGATCAACCAAGATGTAAGGCTAGGGGGTATGAGTGTAATACAGGGGAAGAATGCTTGGAATTTCACCCTAATAGTCTCTAACTAAAATCAAGGAAAATTCCAAGATAATATCAAGATATAATTTATTGGATCCCATAGAGATAATCCATGGTGGTCTATATTGGAGTAAATAAAGCCGAATCTAAGGATATGATGCAATGAATTCATATTTTCTAAATGTTGCAAGTGAATTGTTGGTGATAAGATAAGGGATTAACGTATCTATGATATTGAATAATACTAAGTGTGGTAACTCACCTTGTTGTCACATCAATGAATTATCTAGAATCTTATGAGTTTACCCAAGACATTACAAGGTGATAATCCAAGTCTAGCACAAGGCAGGCCATGACTTTATAGTGATCTGTGTCTAGTATAAAAAGTAATAATTAAATAATAGATATCCATTTAATTTAACAATTAAAGGCCAATATAAGTATCCAATCCTTTTATTAGTTTAATTAATTCATTAATTTCATTCCCAAGTATCAATATAAACACACTATAGAGGTGTTTCAGTCACAAAAGAAACATGGTTGTCCGATCATTTAAGCTGACACACCTGAAGGGGTGGTTCAAGTTATGGTAATTAACCTCCAATAGAGTCAAGGTGTCACATGGGATATCAAGATCATGGTCAAAGTTATTAATTATAAATGTTAAAAATTTTAGGGGAAACATGAAGAAAGTCTGACATGTGGCACAAGACACATGTCATAAACATCTGGACTTCTAGGTAAAAGTGATAAACCAACTTCTTTAACCTTGTGGTAGGATTCTTATCTAATATCAGCCTCATATTTGGGATGGAATGAGAAAAAATAAAAAAATAGACAAAGAAGAGAGGGGGATCCAATGAGACCAATAGTTATTTAATTAGAGTCCAGACCGAGGAGATGCACCAAATCCTAGGAAGATGGAAAAGGGATAGATCCTATGTTACTACTATGAAAATGAGAAGGATGAAGGTGTTTTAGATTTTATGGGTGAAAGTGAAAAAAATTAAATTTATAGTATTTTTAATAGGTCATAGAGTTATTCCATTATTTGGAAAAACTATGTGCCAATTGTATGTACTTACCACCCATGTTCACACCCCTATCATAGTTCATGCACATCGTTATAAAAACAATGCACAAATAATGTGAAAACCATGTTTTCAGCACCACCTTGAATCTCAAACCTTAAAAGATCTAGGTTAATGGTTAGATTTATTTTTCAAATCATGTGTGGTGTGACTTTAGTAAATTATAGGTTTTTCATAGTCGTGTTACCCCTGGTGCATGGTTTATAAAATCATGGTTCTCCATCTCAGGGCTACATAGTCATGGAACATAGTTAGTTCTAACCATGAACTCACTATGTGACTCACACTGTCACTCCAAAACCTATAAATATAGGCCCCAAACCAATCCTAAACTCTCCTAAAACCTCTATTACCACATTTAAAACTTCTATTTAGATAAAACATATGGTTTAAACTGAAAATTAAAGGATCCATACCTCAATGAATAACCAATAACTTGTAATTAAAAAGATATATTTTTAAACCCTTATATAGGAAGTGAAACATGCTTTGACATAAATTTAAACATAAATTTATATATATGAATAATATTCTAGAAACATTTTAATGATCATATATTTTGAGGGAAAAAAGAATAACCACTTTAATTTTTTTAAAATATGGTTATAAAGAAAAATCCCTTACCTCAAGTTCGACTCGCCACAAACATTATTTAAAAACTTTATAATAAAAATATATTAATTATTTAATTTATGAATAATTATTTTTTGGTTTATTCTCTTATAATAATACATTTAACTTCCTTTAGTACCACATCTTATATATTTTCTAAATTGATTGAGTTTGTCAGATGCTTTGAGGATGTTCAATTCATAATCTAAAAAATATTCAGTAGGTTGAAAAAGGTCAAAGGGGTTATGGTTAAATCATATAAATAATATTAATAATTACATAGTTATAATTTTTATTCATTAAATACAATTTTAAAATAATCCATTAAAGGTAGATATAAAAAATGAATCACATCGCTTCATGGAGATGGTAGTATACACTTACACACAAGCGCTATTATCATTTTTCTGTGGATGGAGGGATAAGAAAGTAAATAATATATTATATTTATAAAATCATATTTATTTTATAAATATCATATATATTCATTTGATATATCATTTTAAGCATCCATATATAGTGATTATGAAAAACTAAACACATCACTTCGTGGAGGTGGTAGTCCACAAATATACACGAGCTATGTTTTCATTTCCCATTGGATAGAAAAAAAGATAAAAAGTGGTTATACTATAAACATAGATAAATTTAAGTATATTATAGATACTCATGTTTTTATATCATCATAGATATTATAGTTTTTAATGAGGTATAATAATAAATAAAGACGAAATACCTCGAGTAAGAGTTGTACCTCTCTTTGATAAACCTCTTTTGGCCTAAACCTTAATCCTTATAGGTTGGTATTTTGGTGATACTTGAACCTTTAGAACATGTGTAGGATTTTTAGGGAGGTATTTAGTGGTTATTGGTTGGGATAAATTTCTCATGTTTTGTGGATAGGTGAGGAGAGGAGGTTCCCGTTTATAAATTTTTCTCAACTTTTAAATATTATAAGTTTCTTAGTCCTGGTAAAGTGAAAAAGAATAACTAATTTAAGGTGATAAGGTTTGTAATACCCTCATAAAATATGAATTAATATGATATTTTATGATTTTATCCAAAAGTTTTAACCTTAATTAAATAGTTTTTCCATTTACCAAGGCGATAACATTTACCATGAAAACTATTCATTATGAACAAAAAAAATTGAAAGTATTACTAAATTTAAACATTATAATTAAAAATACGAAATAAATTTTTAATGATTTATTTTATATATATATAAGAAATTAATTTTAATATAAGAATGAAAAACCTAATGAAAAAAGTTTTTCAAAAAATGTGTTTTTAATCCTAAAAATAAATTTATACAAAAATCAAGTATAGTAATGATTTATTTGTAATTAGTGGTATTATTTTCATTATAATGAAAAAATGTAGTTTAAAACCAATAATAAATATAATGGAATGTTTTATACACTTGAAAAGAAATTACAAATTTTAAAAAATTAGTATTTTCCAGTATTCATTCAAAAATCGATCTATTTAGAAAAATAAAAAAATTTAACCCTAATATATATTTGATATGATAATATAAAAACCAAATTAAGTTTTATAAAATAAAATTTATAAAATTTATATATTTAACTTTAAATAAAACCATTTAATATATGAAAAATAGTTGAGTTAGAATAAAACCTTTTCTTTTTTCAATTTGAACAATCAACAAAAATTATGGTAATAAATGTGAATTTATAAAATATAAACAATAATATTAATAAGAAATGAAATTTATTTATTATTTAGATTAAATGGGTTGTCACATTCTTCCCTCTAAAAAAATTTCATCCTTGCAATTTTATTTATCACTTAAACTGGTAGGTATATTTTTCCCTTTTCAGGTTCCCATATTACTTCCTAAATCATGGGATACTTCCACAAAACTTTAGCTAAGTGAGTTACCTTATTCCATAACACATACTACTCATGATATAGAATCTGTACTATATTTTCCTCATAAGAAATATTTTCTTCCAACTCTACAACTTCAAGGCTCAAAACATGAGAGGCGTCAGGTATATATTTCCTTAACATCGAAACATGAAACATATCATGTACCTAAGATAAACTCAAAGGAAAATCTACTCAATAAGAAACTGATCCCAACTTATCAATAATTTCACATGGTCTTATAAACCATAGATATAACTTTCCATTTTTATCAAATCAGATAACACCTTTCCATGGAGATATTTTAAGAAAGACATGATCACCTTCCTCAAATGATAGGTCTTTCCTAAAATTCTTTAAATAACTCTTATAACTTATTTGAACTACCCTCATGTACAAATGAGTCATATTTACCTTCTCAACCATTCCATTTACTGGTTTTGATACTAATAACTTCATTTTATTGAATTCATCCCTATATTTTTTAGTCCAACATTTCTTTCCATATAATCCCCCAAAAAGTTCCATATGTTTACTAGAATGAAAACTAATATCATATGAAAATTAAACTAATGAAATATGATGATCCCAACTTCCTTGGTTATCTAATGGGAAACCTTTAAGTATATAGTGACTTGTCCCAAGTGCCACTCAATAGTTCCCCAAGGCGATGAGCCACAATACCTCAAGTGTATCTCCCCAAACTTCAGAGGCTACCGACTAGTAGCGAGGGCCTTGGGTAAATCCATTGGGAGACTATTCCATACTTGATCAGAGTAGAGTATAATAATTGATATAAAATAAATAAAATAAGCAATGAAAATATCTAGATATCAGCTAAAAAAATTCATAACCATGAAAGGAAAAAAAAATAAAGTGTGTAAGTAGAATAAATAAGAAAAAACATGATGATAGTAATATGTCATGTTTATAAAAAAATGACTAAGAAAGGGCATAGGTTATAAGAATATAAAATATGATGATAAAAAATAAAGAAGGAAAAAAACTGCTATAGCTAGCAACTCAAGCATAAGCTCAGTCCTATTCTCCCAAATCTATCCTAGAAAAGTAAATCAAGCATTGGAAGTTTAATACTTCCCTTTGTCTATACCTGAAATCATAAATTCTAATTGAGTACCAAAGGTGACTGATAAGGGTGTGAGAAAAAATATCAGTAGGACAACACCCATGGTGTCATTGACTTTCCATTTCATGAATTATAAATATGAACAATGTTCCATATGTAATTTAGATGAAATACCAAATAAATTAAATAAAGCATTGGAATGGGTTCCACTTGGATACCCATTCAATCTACCTGCTTCAGCCTAATCCAGTGTATCCTAACCGAGAGACCCTAAAATGTTAAAGTTAATAAGGTAAAAAATTTCATAGGCTGGACTATCTTTAAGATTGTGTTTGGGCATGTAGGACACATCCCTACATTCTCTAAACCAACTAACAATTTCTCATTTGAAAACATTTATTTCCTCTAAGAATATTTTGAATCATATCTTTATAAAACATGTTGAGTCTCCTTCACTCATCCATGGAAATATGGAAAGACTTTCCAAGTATCACTCAAAGGGCTCAGTTAAAGTATAATTCCAAGAGTCCATCCAAGGTGACCCAAGTATGGAGTCTCAAGTGTCACTCTATAATAAAGTAAAAATAGTATGAACTAACCTATGATTCCATACCTAGTATCTCACATAGGTGACTGAGTCTCTCTCATGGCATGGTACAATCAATTGTGCCATCAAGAACATCCAAGGGGTCTCCCCTAGGTAATTAGTGTCACTCGTTTATAGGAAAAGACTGATAACGTACGAAAATCTTGTCTTATGAATAACTGATGTCACCCCTGACATATTTAAAAAATATTTATAAAATCCAAAAAATGCACAAGATTTAATCTGAGGGTTACTTAAGTTAGAATCCCCTTGGTTTAAAATCAAAACTATGGAAATTACACTTAACTAGGAATCACATACATAACATGCGTAATAAGGGATATATCAGTTAATTAAGAATTTACATCAAAAGAACATTGGTTAAGGCAAACCATTTATCAATCTCATTTATGTCACATGGCCCAAGGCATAAACACTTTAACTATACATTCAACCAAACCAACCATAAGTGTCATGGGGAACGGGATAGTCACTAGGCTCAAAAACCTTATAAATTAAACACATAGATAAATTGAAGGTACTTTACATTATATTCAAGCCATTATATCATATTAGTCTTAATTGGTTAAGGCATGTCATTGGGAATATTTCATTCAAGACAAAAGGAACAAGGTATACGATTTTTATCAATTCAATTTAAGTCCAAACATCCTCAATTATCATGGATCAAGGGCTTGTCACTAGGTTAATCACTCTAAACAATTCAATTAACAACTCAAGGCATTGTTCATATGAAAAAAAACTTCAAGGAGGGTGTTAAATCATTTTAGAATAAGGGTCTATGAGGGCCACTAAAGGATATTTCACCCAAGGGGGTAGCATAATCCAAGGAAACCAATGCATAAGGTGATTCAATAATAGTTAGGGTCACAACACATGTGTGAAAAAATTTGGAAAAATTAAATTCACATTTTGGAGGCTTTATTGGAATATACTAGTTAGCAGAACAACAACACAATTTATGAAATGAAATGAAACAATAGAAAAATGACATGATCACCTACCTTAGCCTCATAAATATTTCCCTATCTAGTATCAATGTTTGATTCTGACTAGGTTAGAATAAATCAATGAAATTGTAAAATGCACTAAAAATGGGGAAAATGATCTTACACAAAAATAACACAATAGATGGTGGAAGAACCTTGAAATATATTACAGAGGATTATATATCATACCTATAGCATTCCCATGGATCTGACAGTGGACGAATTGATTGATGAACAGATGATCCACATTGATTCCTAGATTCTTGAGGAGGAGGGTTTCAAAGAGGGATACAGAAGATCAGTCACCATAGGAAACATAATGGAGAAGAAGGAAATGTTTTAAAACAATATTTAGGAAAATTTTAGTAAATTCACCCATTTTTAACACTTTACATGGTTTGGATGCACAGTTTGGACGAATTGTGCACCAACTGTGCTATAAGGGGAAAATCACATAGTTTTCCCCACTGTTTGAATAACCTTGTACAAACTATGCAAAATCTATTTTCCATGAATTACAGACGACTTGAACGATCATGTGTCTTGGGTTTTACAGTTATAGAAAAACCATATAGCCCAATCTACTGCATGTTTTTTGAGGTTCCAGCTCGAATGATCCCCATACACCCTTGAAAATTTCTTGAAACTTTTAGACATCATGTTTATGGACTTTTTAAAAGAATTAAAGGGAAAAAATATAACGGTCAATACCTTAGATAAAAGGCGGGACATTACAACCTCCCCTCTTTAAGATAACTCATCCTCGAGTTTCCCTTAAGATGGTAGTAGAATGTCATATGAGAATAGTTTTGTCCATTATTCATGTAAATCGGCCTCCCTCTCCCAAGTATCATCCAACACACGTCTATAGTACCATAACACCCAGACCATAGGAAATGACCTCCCTCGAAGAAACTTCATTCTTCGATAAGCGATGCATATCAGACTCTTATCAAAGGGAACATCCTCTTCTAACTCTATATCATCAGGATAAAATGAATAATATGAGTTATAATGATACTATCGAAGCTAAGATACATGTAAGGAATCATTCATGACACAATACCTCTAAGGTGACAACAACTTATAGGCTTCTGGCCCGACTCTCTCCACTATATCGAAAGGCCCAACATATATCAATGATGAATTTCCCCATCTCCTGATTTGTTTTTGACCTAAACTAGATGATATACATAAAAGAACCAGATGTCCCACCTCAAACTCAATAGGTATACGATGGCGATAGATATAAATTTTTTTCTTGGATTGAGCTGTAGACATGCATTTTTGAATCATCTGGACTTTCTCTAAAGTCTTCTGAATGAGATGAGGACCTAATTGAGGTGACTCACATGCCTATAGCTAGCACAGAGGTGAACATCACAGTCTACCATAGAGATCCTCATATGGATCTATTTGAATCATTTCATGAAAGTTGTTATTATAGAAAAAATATACCAAAGTAATATTCTTCTCCAAAGAACCTCTAAAATCAAGGATATAAGATCGCACCATATCCTATAACACCTGAATTGTACACTCATACTTTCCGTCGATCTGAGGGTGATATGTAATACTCAAGAGCACCTTTGAACCCAGTGCCTTCTGCAACCCTTTCCAAAATCATGAAGTGAAGTGGTCGTCTCTGTACAAAATGATAGAATGGGTCACATTATGATGTCACATTATCTGCCAGATATAAATCCTTTCGAACTCATCAATAGAGAAGGAATTATGGATTGGTAATAAGTGTACAACCTTGGTCATCCCATCAATGATCACCCATACTACATCACTGTCTTGAGGGGATTAGAAACCCTACCACAAAATCCCTGGTGACATAATTCCATTTCCACTCAGGAATGGATAGAAGCCATAGAAGTATAATAGGTTGATGGTGTTATAATTTCACCTACTGATAGGTGGAACACTGAGTGATAAAGATAGATATCTACCTCTTTATACCTAGCCACCAATACTAAAGATTCATGTCTTGATACATGTTGGTAAGCTTAGGATGATCTTCCCAAATAGAGGCATGTGATTCCCCCATCATCTCTTCCAGTATATCAGAAGACACCCATACACAACCATGGAAGAGTAAGGTCTCACTACCATCAACCAACCAAACAAGAGATGGGTTCTATTCTGCGATTCTCTCCCTTAAGACAGGGCCCTCACAATCCAATAACTGTCTCATTCAGACTCGCTCCAGGAGAGAGGACATCATCTCTAGAGCTACTAGAAACTGATTGCCCTTGCTGATCTAAAACCTCAATATGAATTCCAGAAAACAAATCCATAAAAATATACTCACTTATGAACTCCTTTATAGATTACATCTGAGTCTTTAGGTTCAAGGAATCATCCACTTCATTACCCTTTCCAGGTGTGTAAGTAAGCTCCAAGTTAAATGACTGCAGATATTCCACCCACCCGTTCTACCTTAGATTCAAGTCCCATTGAGTGGAGATATATTTGATAATTTTATGGTATGTGTAAATTAAAAACCTCTTACCCAACAAGTAGTGTCCATAACATTTAAGGGAACGAAACATGACTCTAATATTGATGTTGTACATAGGATAGTTCCACTCATTAGGCCTCAGTTGGTAGGATATATATTCCACAACTCGATTTCAATGCATCATAACTACACTCAGTCTGATTCCTAAAGAATCACAGTAAACAATAGATTCTTCCCATATTTGGAAGAATTAGAATCAACACTGAAGTTGGTCTTCCCTTTAAATTCTAAAAATTTGTCTCACAAGATTTAGTCCAGTCAAACTTCACACCCTTCTTGGTCAATCCCATAAACAGAACTTCTAGGTGTGATAAGTCCTGAATGAATCTCTTGTAGTATCCATATAGCCCATAGACACTATGTATGTCAAACACATTCTTGGGATGCTTCCAGGAAACCAAAAAACTCACATTCTCTGGGTAAATAGATACACATACCACAAATATGATATAACCCAATAAGTAAAACTTACTGATTCAAAAGTTCCATTTATTGAGCCTATCATATAGTTGGGGATCTCTCAGTACACTCATCATGATCTCAAGATGATTGTCATAATTGTGTCTGGAGAGCGAGTACAACAAGATGTCATATACGAAGACTACTATGAAGGAATCAAGATATGGGTGAAAAACATGTTTCATCAAAGCCATGAATACTGTCGATGCGTTTATAAAACCAAACGACATAACCAGATACTCGTACATACCATACCTTCTCTAAAACACAATACATGGTATGTTTGATGACCTCACATGAACCTAATAGTAGCCTGACCTCAAATAGATCTTAGATAAAATAGTTTCTCCTCAGAGATGGTTGAAGATTTAAATTATATGTGGTAGTGGATACCCGTTCTTCACCGTAAGATGGTTGAGTCAGTGATAATCCACACACAATTGAAGAGTTCCATTTTTCTTCTTGATGAAAAGGATGGGTGAACCCCATAGTGATGTGATGGTTATAATTAAACCCATAAACACTAAGTCTTAAAGCTACTTATTAAGTTCCTGGAGATCTGTAGGTTCCATCCTATATGAAAGAATAGATACTGGTTCTGCACTTGGCACTAGCTCAATGATGAAATCAATTTCTCTACCAGGAGATAATCTGAAGAAATTGTCAGGGAAGAAATCCCTGAAACATTCCACAACAGGAGACAATTCTACCAAAGGCATCCCTTGATCACTCATAAAGAGACTGACTAACTGGGCGATCATCCTATTTAGTTATATTCTCTTGGGTCCAAATTGATTTTTCTAGATATCCCATTCGCTCATATGGATATACAAGTTTCTCTCAAGTGATATGAAGGAAACCCAATGGTGATAGCAATCCACCTATGCTTTGTAAGGCATGGGCCAGTCCACACCCAGGATGAAATAAAATACTATCATCTCGAGGATGTAGAAACTTCATAGGAAATGGTACCCACCTATCTCAAGGAGGCGCTCTTTGCACTAGAATATACCCTCTAATCAAACTCCTAATGGAGTTTCAAAGGTAATAACACCACTGGAGCACTCGTTCTCTAAACACAGACTTCCAATAGTTATAGAAGATAGAAAAGAGTGTGATGCACCTATGTAAAATAATATAGATACTAAAGTATATGCCATCAATATAGTACCTATAACTGTAGATGTCCATGGACACTGCTCCTCAGGCATAGGTTGAAAAGCATATATATGGCCTAAATCGCGGACCTGGGATACTGTCTGAGTAGCCTGAGCATGCCCACTCTGATGAAAATGGAAATATAAAGCCTGACTGCCTCATCATAGACCACCTACTTAGCCCAAACAACCTATAAAAGACTAGATACCTTCTTGACAAGGCATCACTGACCCCGTACCTATAGGAAGTGGTGGTGAATAACCTCACTCACTTGGCACTGAAATAATGGATTAGAAAAAATGCTATAGGTGACCCATCCTGTCACAATCCCAACACTCAATTGGGTTCCTTGCACAATGGGGATTTTTATCACCTGGATTACTGCACTAGTGACATACTATAAGGATACCAGTGCATGTCACCTGGCCGATACTACCCCCATGTGTACCCTTGAAGTGTCGCTTCTTACTGCTAGATAAGACACTACTAGTCTGACTGGAATATGAACTGGCCTGCTTGATGTATCCCAATTCCCTCAGGTTCCTCTTAGTGATAAGGTCCTAGTTGACTATCTTAAAAACAATTTTTAGTCAAAAGATGTTCACCTACGAGGGTATGACATAATCCATCCCATCCTCAAATATTGTCCTAGTAGTTAGCTCGTCACCAGTTAAGGTCGGTGGAAAACACTATAATTTAACAAATCAAGATGAGTATTACATCACTGACATGTAACCTTTCTCAAGGTGCATGAATTTCTGAACATAGTGTGTCCTCTGAGTAAGAGGGAAGAAATATTCAAAGAAGGATGTTTGGAAGTTTTCCCAGATCATACCCTGATGTCGACTAGCTAGCGTTAAAATATCCCACCATCGCTTGGTGGAGTCATGCAGCATATAGGTCGCATGCTTGACCCTCAACTCTAGAGGTGTCTCAAAGTGATAAAATATTGAAACCATATCCTCCAACCATGATTCAACAGCCTGAGGTCTTCCATCCCCTGGGAAGGTGGGAGGATGATGCTGTTGGAATTCTATGGTCAGCTCTACCATAAAAGGTGCAAGTTGAGGATCACATTGCACTATTTTCACGAATCAGAGAAAACTATCCCGATACTAGGCATTAAAACATAGTGAAAGGTCTAGAGGAGGTTACTTAGGATGCACAACAAGAGGTATCATGGGTGGATCAGCCCCCACCACCTCTAAAGCATGCTCATCACCACTTTCCTAGAATACAACATGAGGAAGTCATGGTAGCATAGCTCTATATTTTCCAAACACACACTTCAGACAATATTTACAACAAGTAAGGAAAGATGTAAATAAGGACAAGTACAATCCTAATAATAAGCACATACAACCCCCATCCTACTCCAAGATCTAGTTCTAGGTAAGAATAAAGAGCGAAAGAAAGGAATAAAGGGACAAGACCTACAACCTACAACTAAGTTCAGGTCAGGCTAAAGTCTCAATTTTTTTTACAAGGTAACCATTTAATTAAAGGAATCATATTCATTTGATTAATTTAGGTAAAAACTTATTTAATTGGTTATTAGATTCATGATCCAGTTAATTTCATTTCCAATTACAATTGATAAGAGACCATACACCTTATAAATTACAATGGACATGTCAACTAACAACATCTTGACCCTTTCAACTGACAACAGGTGCAACTAACCATACATGTTTTGTTTGGTTGAGCTGCACTTGACACTCACCAATAAAAAAAGTGGAATTATTGGTCAAATTAAACCAATTATGTCACCAACAGAATTATTAGTTTACTAAAAATCATAACTAAAAACGCACATGTGACAATTACAAACATTATAGAAAATTCACATAGAAAATAGATATGGAATGAAATAAATGCATGGAAATTTAGTCTTATCATTCCTAATATAATGCATGATTTCAATGCAACCCCATATCATTGTGTCCGGGATAAACAAACCAATCAAACAAATTAAATATTAGTAACAAAACAAGTCAAAATGAGTTACCCAATGGTGAAATACAATGAAACCATAAAAGGTGTTAGAAACAACAACATTTACCCATCATAGGTAATTTGGGTTTTCCCTATACATGATGTAGCCACTTATAAGCACATGATCTTAAAAAAATTACCATGTCCAAATCTTCTATCTAACCTAAAAAGTAAGAAAAAAGGAAAAACTCCTCTGATACCACTTTGTAGAACCCCACCTAGAATACAACTCAACAGTTCCTTAAGATGGTGATCCACAAGACCTCAAGCGCATCTCCCAAAATGCCAGAGGCTTACGACTAGCAGCGAGGGTGTTGGGTATGTCCATGGGTAGACTATTCCCTCCTTGATCATAGTAGAACATAATATATATATATATATATATATATATATATATAAAAGAAACAAAAAAATAAATGAAAATATCCATATAGTAGCAAAAACCAAAATGAATAACCATGAAAGAAAAAAATAAAGTGCAGAAGTAAAATAAATAAATAGAAACAACTGATGATAATAGTATTCCATGCTTATAAAAAATGACTAAACAGGGGTAGGGGATACAAGAATATATAACATAATGATATAAATACAAAGAATCAAAAAACTAATCCAACTAGAATCTCAAGAATAGGCTCGGTCCTTTACTCCCAAATCCATCCTAGAAAAGTAAATCAAGTATTGGAAATAGCCTCTTCCCTTTGTCCATACCTGAAATCATAAAGTCTACTCAGTCACCAAAGTCTCCCAAGTAGGATGTGGGAATAATCTCAGTAGTTCGGAACCCATGGTGTCAACACCTTTCCATTTAATGCATAATAAATATTAACAATGTTCCATATGTAATTTAGATGCAATACCAAATAAATTAAATAAATAATTAGATTGGGTTCCACTTAGAGACCCACCCAATCTACTTGCTTCAGCATGAGCTAGTGTTTCTGAACTAAGAGATCCTAAAATGGTAAAGTAAATAAGGTTAAAAAATTCATAGGCTAGACTATACCCAATCTTTTTGCAGGGCTTAGAGGACACATCCCTACATTTTCTAAACCAACTAACCATTTCTCATTTTAAAACATTTATTTCCTTTGAAATTTTTTAAATCATATCCTTATAAAACATGTTGAGACTCCTTGAGTCTATCCATGGAAATCTAGAAATACTTTACAATTATAGATCTAAGGTCTCGATCAAATTCTAATGCCAAGAGTCCATCCAAGATGACCTAAGTATGATGTCCCAAGTGTCACTATTGCATGAAGTAAAAAAATTATGAACTGACCTTAGATTCCATACCTTGTATCACATATAGGGGCCCAAGTATCTCTTGTGAAAGGGTACAACCAATCGTGCCCTTGAGACCATACAAGTGGTATCCACTAGGGAACTCTTATCACTCATCTAGAGGAAAAGATAGATAATGTTTGGAAAGCACATCTCAGGAATTGATGATGACTACCCTGACGTATTTAACAAACATTTATAAAATCCAAAAAAGGCACAATATTTCATCCAAGGGGTCCTTAAGTTAAAATCCCCTTGGATCACCCTAGAAACTATGGAAATGAAACTTAACTAGGAATCACATACATAACATGTGTAACAAGGGAAATCTATTTTAATTAAGAATTTACATCAAAATAACATTGGTTAAGGAAAACCATTTATCAATCACATTTAAGTCACATGGACCAAGGATTAAGTACTTGACCAATAAATTCAACCCAATAAATCATAAGTGGCATGGGGAAAAGGATATTCACTAGGCTCAAAACCCAAAGTAATTCAAAACATAGCTCAATTGAAGGGTCTTTACATTATATTCAAACCATTATATAATATTAGTCTTATTTGGTTAAGGAATTTCACTGGGCATATTACATTCAATCCCAAAGGAATAAGGTATAATAATTTTATCAATTCAATTTAAGTCTAACCATCATCAAGTGTCATGGAGAAAGGGATTTTTACTAGGTTCATCACCCTAAACAATTCAATTAACAACTCAATGTATTGGTCATATGATAACACACTTCAAGGAGGGTGTTAGATCATTTTAGAATAAGGGGAAATGAGTTACTCTAAAGGATAGATAACCCAAATAGGTATCATAAGCCAATGTAACCAATGAATATATAAATTCACCACCAGTTAGTGTCACAACACTAATGAAAAACAAATTGGAATAATTAAATTCACATTTTGGAAGTTTCACTGGAATAGAACAGTGAGAAGAACAACTAAAAAATTCATTAAATGAAATGAAATGATGGAAAATGGTATGAACACATACCTTAGCCTCATAGAGATTCCCATGTCCAGTATTGATGTTTGATCTAGAATAGGTTGGAATAAATTGATGAAACTATCAAATTATTTGAAAATGGGGAAAATGAGCTTGTACTTTAATAGCGCAAAGGATAGAAGAAGAACATTGATATATATTGGATAGGATTATAGACCATACCTCTAGCACTCAAATTCATCTGGAAGTGGATGAATAAAACAATGAATGGAGGCTCCACCTTGATTCGTATATTCTTGAGGAGGAGGTTTTCAAAGAGAGAGGAGGAAGCTGAACCGCCAGAGGAAAAAAGAGAGAATAAAGAAATGTTTTAAAACATTAATAAGGAGAATTTTAGTAAATTTACCCATTTTTAACACTGTGCATGGTTTGAACACACAGTTTGGCCAAACCATGCACCAACCATGCACCATTCATTGTTATAAGGGGAACATCACATGATTTTACACACGGTTTGAATAACCATATGCAAACTATGCAAAATATCTATTCTATGGATTTCAAATGGCTCACACATCCATTCACCTTGGGCTGTATGGTTGTAGAAAAACTTTACATCCTAATATGCTATATTTTTTTCAAGGTTCTAGATTTGAACGATCTCTAAACACCCTTGAACCCATCTTGAACATTTTAAGCATCGTGTTTAGGGCCTTTTAATGGAATTATAACAAAAAAAAGTAATGGTCTGTACCTTAGATAAAGACGGGACATCACAAAGTATATCTTCAAAAATGTGAATTGTATTCTCTAACTGTACATCAGATTGTGGATGAAAATATGTATTGAAATTTATTCATTACCTAATTAATTTTGAAGTCCTTTACAAAAATTAGAGGTAAACATGGGATCATGATTAGATAAAATAGTAATAGGGACTCTATATAACCTAAAAATATCTGTAACATAAAGTGTAGCAAGATGATATAAATACACAATATCTCAAATAGGAATACAATGATCGTATTAAGTAAAATTATTGACAATATCCCAAATCACATTATTACCTTGAGAAGTATTTGAAAATCCACCATCAAATCCACAAATAGATTCTCTTATTTCTATTTAGGAACTAGAAATGGATGAAGCATCCCCTTTAATTATTATCACTTAGATTTAACTTGTTGACAACTAAAACATTACATGGGAGAATAAAAAATAACATTTTTTTATTCCTTCACACTATTAATATCATTTAAGGTATCTATAAATGTTAGTGCTACCAGGATGAACAAAAAATAGAGTGGTATTTGATTAAATTAACAATTATTTATTGAAATGGAAATCACTTGGCACATACAACCTCTTTCCAAATATTATCAAATTTTATTTGACAATGTTAAGTTTAATAAACTTAACCTTCTTAAAAAGTTATACTCTTTCTTGAAAACCATGATCTTCCTTCTGATCATGCTTAATTATTTCTAACAAAGATGACTGAACTGATACCTGAACCAAAATAAGGGGAGTTTTTATATCCAAAATTTATAGGTCAAAATTTATTAAATCATTAAAAAATGGATAAAGTTCCAAATGTATCATAGATAATGATGGATTATATTTTAATCTTAATGCATCAACTACTTTATTTTATTCACCTTTATGACAGTTAATTGTGAAATTATAATACTTTATAAGATCCAACTATCTTATCTTTCATATGTTCAACTCTTTTTTAGTGAATATATACTTTAAACTTTTATTGTTAGTATATATTTTACCTTCTACACCATATAAAATATGTATTAATGTTTTTAAATAAGAAAACACCTCTAAATGTTTGATATTATATGTAGGGTAATTATTCTCATAGTTTTTTAATTAATGTGAAGCATAAGAAATTAATTATTCATATGGAATCAAGACTCAAGAATGTACCTTCAGTTAAGAATAACTATAAATGAAAAATTCACATTTTCTTGTTGGTAAGCCTAAAATTATAGCATTAAAAAATATTCTTTTTAATTCATGGAAAAATTCATTACAATAATTTTTCCATATGAATTTAACTTCTTTTTAGAGTTAACTTAGTTAGTGTGCTAGATAACAAAGAAATGTTTTCAAAATATTTTTGGCAGTAACTTACTAATACAATAAAACTTTGAATCTCATTAACATTTGTAGGTTTTTCCCATTTCTACCCCACCTTATTTTTAGTAGGATCAATAGTTATTCCATATTTAGAGACAATATTCCCAAGGTAAAAAATCCACGGTGATAAAAATACACATTTTATAAATTTTCTTTATAAATTATTTTCTTTTAAAGTCTACACAACAATACTTGTATTTTTATCATGTTCCTCATAAATTTTAGAATAAACTAGAATGAAATCAATGATATCCACATAAAATTTGTCAAAATACTCTTGGAGAACTCTATTCATAATATCCATAAATACAAAAAGTATATTTATTAACCTAAAAATAATAACCAAAAACTCATAATGGACACACATAGTATGAAACACTATCCTTATAATGAATTAGTACTTCAATTTAAATTGATTATATCTAGACTATGATTAATCTACAAAAAAACTAAACTCCCTGAAGTTAGTCAAACTAGTTATCTATATGAAGAAAAACATACTTTTTCTTAATTGTGATGTTTTTCATTATAATAAATGAAAATACTTATAGAACTATACATATTATTAACTAAAAAAATAAGATCCCCCTAAGATGAAGTAATAGGGTGAATGAAACCCTTATTAAGAAACTCTTGTAACTGCCTTTTCAATTATAATAATTTTAATAGATCCATTCAACAAGGGTTTTTTGAAATTGTCTTAGCTTCTTAGAACTAATTAAAAAGTTAATTAAACCTCCTGATCAGGAATAAAACCAATTAAGTCATTATTAAATACATCCATATATTCATTTACCACTAGAACATCACAAATATGTACAATTTATTTTTCATTCATAAATATGAGTAAGATAACTATCATTGGAATCTTTAATCAATTTCTTAGATTTTTTATATGATATCATATATATGAAATAATTATTGTATATACATTCAAAATAAATCTGAAAATTAAATATCACTTCCTTAGCTCTACATTTTATCTTACCATGATAAACTGAAAGCCAATCCATGCCCATGATAGCATCAAACTCAACTATTAGAAAGATTAACTATATTTGTTAGAAAACCATCCCATTAAATAATTATATGAATAATTCTATAAATATTTGTATATTTAATACTACCACTAGAAGTTTTTATCAACAGTTCTATATCCATTTCTTGAGGCAATATTTCCATTTTACTAGAAAAATTCCCAGAAATAAAAGAATGTGTAGACCCCAAATGAAACAAGATAAGGAATAATATGATTAAAAAGGTATTATACCTTTCACCACTTCATTTTATGGTCCTACATTTCCCAAGGTATTTATTAATGAATTTTTCACACCCTTATTCTTATGGTCTTGATGATTTATATCATTCATGTTTATATTTTGACACACATTTTCATAATGGCCCATCTCCTGAAAAATATAACACCTTACTGCTTGATTTCTATTATTGGTCTAACCATTATCAATAACTTTTCCCTTGAATTCATGTGTAAGAACCTGAATCTTTATTTTATGTATAGGTATTTATTTTGGGTGTTTTTTAGGAAAAAAGAAGAATTGTGGTTTTTATAAGTACACGCAGTGTACCCGGTTGCTACGCATAACCGTGTACTAGCCGTGTAACGGCTGAGTACATGGCTATGTAGGTGACCTATCTGACTGCCTAAAGAAAAGATGATTGAGGCTAGTACACAACATGTACATTAAATGAAAACACCGTATACTTTTCTTTTTATTTAATAAATTAGTGGGGGTCACGTCTCATCTCCATAAATACCTTATTCTTCCTGTGTTTCTTATAGGAGAGCGATGAACGACTGAGAAAATTTGAGCTCCTTCCATTCCTCTATCCGAACTCCGATTGAGATGCCACTGAGTGCATTTGATTCCCACCGGTGAGTTCTCTCTTTCCCTAGATCCTACCTTCATGAGTTATCTTCTCTTTTGGTTTTTCATGGGCTGATCATTTTTACCCTTTTTATAGATCTATATCATTTTAGGCTGATTCATGGGAATACATTCAAGTGTGTTCATCATATGACATCGAGGTTGGTGATTTGTTCCTTTATTTGGTTGTCTTTGGATTATTTATGCTTAAAGTGATGAATACCCATGTTTAGGGTATTGCATGTTTTTGAAATTAACCATGGTTAATACCTATTATGGTTTGTTTGATATTAAAAGGGTTATTTCTTAGGTGTAAGGTTTACTACCTTGATTATGGGTGTGTTTCCCATGTTTGATTGTTTATGGCTTTGGTCTAGAATTTCATGTTAGTATTTCCTTGTTCCATGCCTCGTGTTGTTAGGATGGAGTTGTTGTTTATTTGAGATGCATGTGATTCTCATTGTGAAAGTATGTTCAAGGGGAATTGACTGTGATAGCTTCCCGAGGTAGGGTCTTTTATGTATAATTCTTGTTATCGTTTACCAAAGGAATTAACTGTGAGAGCTGCCGTGGGGTCATAGACTAGAGGGGGTAGACCGTGAGAGATACCTAAAGAGTATTTGTTAAATGAATGTTGGACCATATGGAATTGTCTGTGAGAGAATCTAGGGGGTCATTATATTATATTTTTGTTATGCAGACTAAGGGGGTATTGACCGTGAGAGCTACCCAAGAGGTTGTCTATAAATGATTAGTGTCATGTGAGACCAAAGGGGTTAGACTATGTGAGCTTTCCCAGAGGGTCATTATTTATTGAATTGATTATATGTTAAAACGGAGGGGTTAGACTGTGAGAAATTTCTTAGAGGGTTGCTTTTAAATTATTGAATGTTGTGATGAGTCTTCCAAGCCAAAGCACAAGCTTGGACTCGGAATTACTTGATTGTTTAGATGGTCTTTGAAACATTTATTTGTTATTATTATTCAAGGGTATATAGAGATTAGTATATATCCCATGGTTACATTATTCAATGGTTTGAATAATTAATAAATGAAAATGAATGTAATTATAAACTGAAGGATTGTTTAATTTTGAGTACTTCATGGTTTATTGCTTCATTTTGCATATTTACAACTATATATATTCAATGATAGTTAGGCATATATCTTTTGGTGGTTGCCTATTGGGATTCGTATCACACCCTATTTGTTTCATGATTTTGGACCCAAATAGATTATATGGTTGAAGGAATATATAGGGGCGGCCACCCTTCTTTATCAGGTACTTGATTGTTATTGGAACTGGAGAGCATGGGACCAAGCTGAGTATTGCGATGATGTTGGAGTTTACTGTTTTCTATAAATTGGTTTTAGTATTGTATTTACAACATTGTGACTTGTTTAGATACTTTCCTAGATACATGTGACATGCATCATTTTTTTATACATACATATATATATTCCGTAGTTTTTTATACTATTAGTTTCTGCTGTTTACTTCTGTTGTGTGGAATTAATGCATTTTTTAATGTTTACTATTTATTTCTGCTATGATAATCTTCCTATGAGGGTATAGTTTCCACACTATTACACCAAAGACCCTCACTGCTAGTCGGAAGCCTCTGGTATTTAGGGAAATGCGTTTGAGGCCATGTAACCAACTGGGTACGAGGCACCATTGGGTGGAAACTGGATCTTGGACGTTATAAAGTGGTATCAAAGGGGGTTCTTTTCTACTTTGACTTACTATTTGGATCCTATAGATAGGGATAGTAAGGAATGGGTAGTTGTTAATAATCTATGCTTGGGAGTAGCTAACCAGTGTACAGGGAAAAGAAAATTTACCTCAAATATTTCAATTTTTATGGTTTTTCAATTGTTACAGTTGATTTGATTTCACCATTGGGTTATACACATGTTTTGTGCTATTATGATTTATATCATCATGGTTCTATTTTTGTCACAACTTGATGAGATGATGGTATTCCATCTCATGCATCATATAGTCACTTGATAAAGATCACATGTCATGCATTCTTGTCATGCCATTTAGGGTGCATTACTAATTGCATGCTATTGTGATAGATGTTGTGCTAGATATGCATACTGTTGTGATAAACGTCGTGATAAAATACCTGCTATTTTGATAGAGTATAGGAATATGTAAAGTTTCATTTGGATGGATGCCAAACTTTGGTCCCTGAGGTGTTATGGGCCTTATTGGATTAGAATTTGGTGGATCATGTCTGAACTTTAATTGGATTTTGTCAAGCTATGATGTGAATAAGGATGCCAAACTTTGATTTGCAAGAGTATGGACTCTCACGGGCCAGAATTTAAAATCCCATGGACAAAATTATAAATTTTTAAGGGTTTAAAAGGAGTTATAGAGGTTTACTGTCTGGAAACCTAGACAACACGACGTGTGATGTAATGAACACACGCCATGTGTTCTTCTGTTCTGGAAGAAACATCCTTTTTAAGTACACGTTGTGTATTATTTGACCATGTGACAGACTATGTGAGAAGAGACATGAGGTTGAGAAATATTTGGTAGAACACAAATTGTACTGGAAGTACATGCCATGCTATAGTGGACCGTGTGTCCGGCCATGTGATGAACGACACAGATGGATGAAACTGAGGTTATACATGTCGTGTCCTGATTATTCATGCCATGTAGAGTCAACTGTGTCTCCGACCGTGTAAATAATGACACAGGTGGTTAGAACGTAGGTATTACACACCGTGTCTAGGTTGAACATGCTGTGTAGTGTTGCGCTGGTATACCCCATGTGGTTTATCCATGTAAAGGATCTTGGGAAGGAGGGAGAATTCAAGTACATGCCGTGTGTCATAAGGAACACGCAGTGTGTAGGGGTGTTACATGACCAAGTTCAGTAGAGGTACACACCCATGTTAAAAGCTTAAGGGAACATTCCATGTAGGGTTTATACATGCTGTGTAACCCTATTTTAAAAAACTTGAATGTTTCCTTCTCCTTTTCCTTTATTTCACTTCTAAGTTGTTGTCCTTGATAATCTTATACTAAGGTGTGCTATTGACCTTGCAGAGTCATGCCAACAAGATGTAATCTGGTGGTACATTAGGTTTAGGGTGATGAATAGACACCAGAAAGGGTATATTAGGGACTATAAGAAGATCCTCTCATCATTCCCATATTGGCACCATCAATTATACCAGACGTAGGTACTGATGCACAGTTTCGTGATGGCTTTTTGAGGATGTTATGGACTTTTTAGGGAGCACCTCTGTCACATACATGACATATTTTAAAGTTATTTTTCATTTAATTTCCATTATTTCATTTATTTTGGGGTTTCCCATGTTTTTTTGAGGAAAGGGCGAGTTTTCATGATTTGGGCCAAACCGTGAGCCCATTTCTAGATTTAAAAACCAATTTTTGTTTATTTTATAACTATTTCATTTTTTAATATTTTTCACCCATTAAAATCCCAAAATGGAAGCCCCTAACCTATTAACACCAAAATTGAAATTTAGAACCTATAGTAATCCATAATAATGGTGGATTTGGGTTTTTATTTAAGGCTGAGTTGGGAAGAACTGGAGATAAAGACTGACTTGTTATTTTTTGAGCGGACAATAAAAATAGTGGAATCCTAAGAGAAGGTTCTTCGAGTGGATTCTATTATGCTGGTTTGAGTTCGTTGGTAGCATGGTAATGATACACATGAGACATGGTAGCAGAAGTCATGGGTTGAAGAAGAGTATTTTTTCCTATTTTCTGATCAAGCTTCAGGTTGACTTTTAAGGATGGAAAGTTTTCATGGTGGGGATAATTATCACATAAAAAAATTATTTTAAAGCTATTTTTTTATTTAATTTATATTTTTTATTTTCTTTTGGGGTTTCCCATGCTTTTTTTGAAGAAAGGGTGAGTTTTCATGATTTGGGCCAAACCGTGAGCCCATTTCCAGATTTAAAAATCAAATTTTGTTTATTTTATAACTATTTCATTTTTTAATATTTTTTACCCATTACACTTCCAAAATGTCATCCCCTGACATATTAATATCTCCATTTAAATTTGGAACCATTAGCAATCCATAATAATGGTGGATTTGGGTTTTTATTTAAGGAATTGAGCCAGCCCAAAGGCCCATTTCCAGTTTAAAAAAATGTTTATTTAATAACTTATTCAATTTTAAGGAATTTTTGGTGATTCCAAGTCTCACTCATGACCACTAAAACCAGCCACGAACCCAGTATCCTCCCACCCTCTTTGGATCTTTTATTCATCGTGAATTAGTACAGAACTTCATAGGGTGTCTCAAATCGTCCAGATTTGAAGAGGTAACTTCTTTCCTTCATAACTCTCTCAATTCTTACTCCTTTTCCTTCATTCTAGTTCATAATTCGACCCTTCCTCCTCCTCTTAGAACCTAACATCCATGGAATCCCTCCAAGTGGCTCAAAACCTCTTTGGAACCCTATTTTGAAGTGGGATTTGGTGGAGAAACTTTAAATAATCTCAAGTAAGTGTCTCTCCTCCTTAGTTACTCCCCTTTCCATGAAGTTTCTTTAAATTTCCTTGAAGTACCAAATGACCAAAGGGTAGGTTTTAGAACCTAGGGTTTAACCTTGGGTTTCCTTCATCAATTCGTGTGGTTTTAGGTTCAATCTAAGTCCCTCTTGGTGCGACGGTGGTGCGACTTGATTTTCGCACGGTGATTCAAGGGGTTCCTTTGATTTTGTAGGTGATTCCAAAGTTTATGTAATCTTTGTGTATTATAATTTTTTATTTATCATATTTGAAGGTTTATATCATTTTATTATTGGTGCAAAAATTAGATTTAGTGGTGTTTTTATTGAAATTTAATTTTAAATGCCAATTTGGTGTGAAATTGGGGGTTTTCCAAAGAAATGTTTTATTTGTTTATTTGGAGATTACCTATAAATACTTAGTTGTTTTTATTGAACTATAATAAGGATAAAAATACTGTTTATAATGCTTATTCCCTTTGGTTTTTTCTAAAAAAATGAGTTTTAATGGTGTTTGTAAAGAAATTAAAGTTTTGGTGCCACTTTTGTGTGAAAATAGAGGTTTTACAAAGTTATCACTTCTTTTTTAACATGGGGCTACCATAAAATTGATTTTTTATTTTAATTGAAATTTATTGGGATGAATTTAATGTTTTGGTAACTTAAAAGTGTGAACATAGTGTACAAGTGGGGTTCTTAAGGGGTTTTGTGTGCAAAATAATGCAGGATTTTGAGAAATAGTTTCATAAAAAATCAAAGTGTTTGTTGTGTGTTTTAAGTGGTATAAAATGTGATAGCTACTATAATAGGTTTATGTGACCATTAGTGGTGTTTTAAATGAAAATGGATATGTGTTGCATGCTGAAATTGTTTGAGCAGAATGGGAGAAACCCGAGTACCTAAGTGGGGCGGATTTGTACTAGTACGACTAGTGGACCAAATGAGTTTTGTACCTACTTCACCTAGAATTTGGATTAAGAAAACTCTAAATAAACTACGTGGATGATGATTGGGGAAAAATAGGTTATGGTTATGTTCCTTTCTAGTGGGTCATGGATGAGAATAAATTTTACTATGGTTACTTTACACCGAGGTATGAGGTACATGGGGCCCGAGACTATCTAGTACCTAGGGGTGTTCCCAGTTTTATTACTCATTGTATTTGTGGTATTTTCACTTGTCCTGGTTTTTTTGTAAGTACATTACATTAGATAACATTTCTATTTAAATGTGTTAACATTCTGAAAATTTTAGCTTGAAAACTGTTTTCAATTGAAAGTTGCACTTCTTCAAAGTTATCACTGCTTTTCTTTGCGTATTAAAACTACTTGATTTTTGACATTCTATTGCATTATATTTGGAATAATTAGGTGGTATCCTATTGGTATTAGGATCACACCCTACTTACACCCATTTCGTGTAAGTAGACTTATTTATGCTTGACTCAGGTAAAGGGAAGGCTATGGGTGATGGCGGTTCAGGGTGTTAGTTCTCATCCTTGGTGTAGAGTTGTAGAGACGGCTTGTGGGTGATGACCCCATGTCATGTGGAGTCCTTGGGTTTGTTTTTAGGTTGTTTATTTGTGTCTTTGGACCTTTTTTAGTGAAATTTAACTTATGTATTCAGTTCTAGATTTTTGTATAAACCTTGTTTGGTATGAATTTTTCAGATTCAGTTTGTCAAATGTTTTGGATGTTTTATGTATACATATTCAGGTAAATCATTCCCAATCCAAGATAAATGATACCCAAGAACTTTTTCCAGCCCATGGGGATAGGGAAATCCCTTTGGGACTTTTCAAGGGCTGGGTTTGGTGCCGGTATTGGTGGTGACGAGATTCAGTTCGTGACAACTGCATCCTGCCCCGTCTATGGCAGATCTGACATGGGTGTTCCAGCAGCAGCATCCTCCCACTTTTTTTGGGGATGGGGGACTATAGGATGTAGAGTCATGGTTGGAGTCCATGATTTATATCTTTGATAATCTGTAGATGCCTCCAGAGAGGAGGGTGAATCTTGCGACGTATATGCTACGTGATTCCGCCAAGAGATGGTGGGATGTTATCTCACAGGCGGGATGCCATCAAGATATGGTTTGGTAAGAGTTTCAGAGAATCTTCTATGATTACTTATATCCCGAGATGTTGAGGGCTGATCGATCCCAAGTGTCATGTATTTGAATCATGGTTCTATTTCAGTGATGGATTACTCATCCCATTTTATAGAGCTTCAGTGATTTACACTTGTTCTAGGAGGTGACGAGTTATCGTTGGCTAGGCGGTTTTAGGATGGTCTCAGGTATGACATTCGGTCATAGGTGAATGCATTCAGGCTAACTTTGGTGACAACTATAGTGTACCAGGTGTTGATTACCAAGCACAATCTGATGGAGTTAGGAGCTGTGAGCCAGGGCGATTCAACATCCAGGGCTAGTACTCCTTCGTTAAATAGCAGGAAGCACTACATGGAACGTTCACGTGGTGATTCCAGTAGTAGGGATGTTTCTTCAGGTATCCAGGTGGTATGCTACCAGTGCATGAAGAGTGGTAATATGAGACCAAATTTCCCAAAGGACCCAATCGAGTGCTGATCTTCCAGAAAGATGGGCCACCTTCAGTATTTTGGTAGGTTTTTTTTCACTAGAATCTAGTGATAAGGGTTCTCTTATGACTCCGTGTTCAAAAGTAGGACCACTAGTTTTTCATCAGTTAGAGAACTGGAGTTCATCCAGCTGTTTAGGCCAAAGAGGAGGTCATAGTCATGGTATCCATTTGGCAGGATTTCAGTGAAAGTAGGGTGGATCAGCTCAGGGTAGTTAGGTCGGTTTACAAGACCGCGACACAGGTCAGACTTTTGTAGTGGAGCAGAGCCAATAGGAGAAGTATCCCGGACCCTCTATGGTTAGAGGTACAATTCTAATTTCCTCAGTTTTATCTTCTCCTATTTTTGATACCAAGGCTTCCCATAGTTTCATATATGTTACTGTTGTGGAGATCCTTGGGCTCTGTATCTTCACTTTTGAGGATGTTATGAAACTAGCCACTTTGATGGGGATTAGAATGGCTAGTGTACATCAGTGCAAGGATTTTCCTCTTGAGGTTAGTGAGTGTCACTTATTATGGGACTTATATGCCTTAGAGATGATAGGTTATGATGTCATTCTCATAATGGATTGGTTAGTCTCGTTTTAGGACTTTTTTGACTGCTATCACTGCAGGGTAAGTTTTACGTCACCAGAGGGTGTGTCATTTATACATAGGGGAAAGTGGGATGTCCAGGAGAGTAGAGTAGGACTAAATTATATTGGGTTGAGAGAAATTAAAACCCACATTGCTAGTTTATATCTGGATGACCAGGGGACTTCACAGACAAACTTTCCATTAGTGGTGGATTGTTTCAGATATGTCTTTCTAAATGACTTTTTAGGTTTACCTCCAGAGTGAGAGGTATATTTATCTATTTATCTAGTGCTAAGAGCAGCATTAGTGTCCATTACTCCTTATAGGATGGATACACTAGAGTTACATGATATCAAGAAGTAGTTACAGGAGTTACAAGAAAAGGGTTTCATCTGACCCAGTACTTCTCCTTGGGGTTTGCCTGTACTTTTTATGAAGAAGGTTTCTGTTAACCTTAGAATTTGTGTGGATTATTGGAAGCTAAACTAGTTGATGGTCAAGAACTAATATCCCTTATTAAGGATTGATGATATATTTGATTATCTTCGAGGAGGTCGGGTGTTCTCAAAGACTGAATTGAGATTCGGTTATCATCAGTTGCACGTTAGACCATCAGATATACCTATTATAGCCTTTCAGAGCAGGTATGGTCTATACGAGTATTTGGTTATGCTGTTCGGTCTCATGAACGTGCCGATAGTTTTTATGGCACTGATGTACTGAGTATTCTATCCTTAATTGAATTCTTTTTTAATAGTCTTCATGGAAGATATCTTGGCATACTATCACACTTGACACAACCATGCCACCCATCTTGAGATCATATTGAGTACACTGAGGGAGCATCAGTTATATGCTGAGCTCTCAAAGTGACACTTTTGGATAAACCAGATTCAATTCTTGGGTCATGTTATCTCAGAGATAGGAGTATCAATAGACCTAGAGAAAGTGAGAGCAGTTGTTTTCTGGGAGTAACTGAAGAACGTCTTTGAGGTACAAAGTTTTCTAAGGCCGACTGGTTACTACATGAAATTTATTCAGGACTTTTCACACTTAGTAGTGCGACTGACATGCCTAACTAAGAAGGGTGCAAATTACTTGTCGAAAGATTCCTGCGATTCATCCTTTTAGGATCTAAAAGGGAGATTGAATTCAGCACCGATACTGATTTTTCTGGAGCCAGAAAAATGTTACACCTTTTACTGTGATGCATTAGGTATCAGTCTAGGAAGAGTGCTTATGCAGGGGGAAGGATGTAGGTTTCAGGCACAGTGGAAACATGTTAGTGGGTGTACCCAAATTTAATTTTAGCGTTAACAATGATCAATCCTAGATCCATCACGATAGTAAAATGCTAGATCTTCAGAATAGAATGAAGAAAGAAAAATAAAAGTGGAGAGTCCTAGAACCATTGAGATGATCATCATATGTTGGTTATAGTTAATTTAATTAATTGACAAGAATTACCTTGATTTAATTCTTTCTCCATTGATGTTTATGGTCAAGATTCGATGTGATCCGTTATTGCGTCGTAGAATCCAAGTGTAGGATTCCTCTAGAGGTGATCCACACATTCTCTATGTATCTCTGGATGTTACTGAAAGGATATCTGGGTATTAGTGTGGAAGAGCCTTCTCTTGCAATGTCCGCCTTTGATCGCCTTGATTCAGTGGAGGTGGATCTCTATCTCATTTCTTGAGAGCGTTCTTGGTGGAAAAAGAATTCTCTCTTGGCTTGAGAGCTTTTCCAAATCCATTGTACACACACCCATAAAAATGGATAGGTTAATGAGAAATATATGATTGGGAATTTAATTACATAGAATAATAAAATGATTTAATTACCCGAAAGAATTTATTCATTTCATTTAATTCTTAGTAATACCCCATGTCTAATAATAACAGTTGACTATTATTATTACTTGACATGAACCCAGATAATTACACCTAATATTATTTAATTGAATAAATAATATTATTTCTCATAAATTCCAAGAAAAAAAATACACAGCGTGTAATTTTATTTTTTCATTTTTCTTTATTTCCTCCACCATATTTATTAGTCCTTGAATAATGGCTATTTATTTCTCAAATAAATATCACTGCATTACTCACTAATAAATATATTATTTCGCCCACAATATATTCTCTCAAATAACTAGTGTCGAAATAAATGCGATCATGCGTCCTTGAATAATTATTAAACCACAATTTGAAATAATCTTTATTTAACTTGTTAAATCAATATTTAACTAAGATACTTGGACACATTTAGTGTGTGACCCTTTAGACCTATTTCTCAGTGGAATTAGGCAGAGCCTGCCTAAAGTCCAAGGTTAGCATCTAGAAACACGCCAAGACACCCATAGATAAAGAAGTTAACGCCAAAATTATGTGTCACCTACTACGAATGCTTACCGTGTAATGTAATCCCTTTGTCTTGATATCTCGAATCAAGCAGGTTGCATGCTAGTTACATCAACCCTTGTGATCGATTATTCTTTCTTTGAATTCCCGGAATTGAACTCACCCACTCCTTACCATGGCCATGGATTTATTTAGGCTATATCAATTCCATCAAAGGGCATGAGATATCTAATTCCATTATGGAATAGAAGGTAAAAATCCTTTCTCGCATTATCTATTAATGCAGTATTACTCGTGACGCACCCAACATATCATACCTCACTACGAATGGTGTGTCCTCACAGTTTTTTTCAATACATCTAAGTGTGTGAGTTGTAATAACCATTAATAATAATCTTAAAGTCTAAGGACCAATATGCCCGTCCATAGATAGGAAAATCCAATGCCACTATGAAATGTGGATTTCCTACTAGTGGGCCTCATTCTCATAATATCCTCTTGAATATTACCAAGGGTGCACACAATGAGAAGGTGCCTTAAGGTTTTATGAGTCCACACCCCTAATGGCATGTATTATTTTTGTCTCTCAAATAATATCATCCCGCCATAGAATATATATTCAAGAATAGTGTTATGGCATTTTCGGGTTCTCATCATAGTAGGGAACTACTATGAACCTTTAATGAAATAGATATCCTTAGGACATTATCACATGAATTGTCACGCAAAAGAAAAATCAAGATGTGATATGATATTTATTAATGAATAAAGTAAAAAGTAGTTGGTTCTAGGCCACCAAATCCAAGAAAATTCTACTTAGACTAGAGCCAACTGCTAATAACATTTAACCCGCTAGTTATCACATGATATTCATGTTTCTACTGAGATAGGACTTCAGTCATGGGTTTTTCCATGTTATCTTCTATGGAAACTCTTCTCACAACAACTTCACACCTTTGATATAAATCTTTCAAGAGGTGATACTTCCGGAGTATGTGATTTGTCAGTTGATGTAACCTTGGTTATTTTTCAAGATCCACCACTACAGTATTATCATAATACAATGTGATAGGATCTTTAATTCTAGGCACCACATCAAGCTCCTGGACAAAGTTCCAAATCCAGACGGATTCCTTGGATGCATCAGAAGCCTCTATATAGTCAGAATCTACTATTGAATTAGTGAAAACTAGTTACTTTGAACTCTTCCAGCTCACAACTCCACCATTGAGATATAAAACATATCCATATTACGACTTTAGATCATTCTGATCTATTTGAAAACTAGCATCAACATACCCTCTGATGACAAGCTACTCATCTTCTCTATCCACCATGAACATATCCTTAGTTATTCTCAGATACATAAGGATAGTCTTAACAAAAATCCAATTATGTTCTCCTGGATCTGCTTGATATCTTCCTACCACACTCAATGCCTAAAAAACATCAATCCTGGTACATAACATGGCATACATGATAGATCCTATAGCCAAAGCGTCTGTGATCTTACTCATTATATCTTTCTCTTATTGTGTCTGAGGAAACATTTTCTTAGAAAGATGTAGGCCATGTGACATTGGAACAAATCCCCTCATGGATTGTTCCATACTAAATATCTTTAGTTTCTGGTCAATGTATGTACCCTGAATTAGTCCAAGTAGCCTCTTGGACTTATCATGAATGATCTTGATCCCTAGAATGTAGGCTTCTTCACCCCAGTCCTTCATGGAGAAACATTTGTTCAACCAGTCCTTAACTAACATTAAGGCTGGTACATCATTTCCAATAAGAAATATGTCGTCAACATATATTACTAGGATAACGACCGCATTCCCATTAAACCACTTATAAATACAAGGATCATATTCTTTCTTAATGAAACCAAATTAATTTACGGCTTCATAAAATCAAATGTTCCATGACCTGGATGCTTTCTTTAATCCATAAATAGATTTTTGCTACTTTCAAACCCATTTGGCTTCACCTGGTGTCACAAACCCTTCTAGTTGTGTCATATATACATCATCCTGAAGGTTCCCATTAAGGAATGATATTTTGACATCCATTTTACAAATCTCGTAGTTATGGTAAGATGCTATGGAAAGTATTATTCTTATGGTTTTAAACATGGAAACTCAAGAGAAGGTTTCATCATAGTCAATTCCTTGATGTTGTCTGAATCCTTTAGCCACTAGCCTTGATTTATAGGCGCTAATTTGACCTTTCATGTCCAGCTTTCTCTTGAATACCCATTTTCATCCAATGGGCTTTACATCAACTGGATCATCGACCAAAACCCAAACTTAGTTTTGATACATGGAATCCATCTCAAAATTCATAGCTTCTAGCCATATTGTAGCTTCTGATATTTCTACTGCTTTCTTATAGGAGAGTGGTTCATCATTGTCCAACAATAATGATTCACCATCCTCAGTGACTAGGAAAACAAATCTCTCTAGTTACCTTACCTCTCTTGAGCTCCTACGCAATACTTGTGTTTCTAGAACCTCTTACACAAGGACCTATGGAACTTTTTTCTATACCAACTCCTGTGTATCTTGAGAATCAACTTTGTTGAAGTCAATATTGATCCCACTATCCTTTTTGAGGATGTTCTCCCTCTCAAGAAAGACATATTTTCTAGCAACAATCACATTCTTGTCTGAAGGGTTATATAGTTAATATCATTTTGTTTCCTTATAATATCCTATAAAGATACACCTTATGCCCTGGGGTTCTAGTTTATAGCTCGATAAGGCCTTAACAAACACCTCGCATCCCCATACATGTGTGTGTGACAAAACAGGTTTCTTTTTATTCCATAACTCAGAGGGAATTCCATTTTATACCTTAGTTGGTCCTCATTTTTATGTGTATGTTGCAGTTTTTAATGCATATCCCCAAAAGGATAATAGAAGATCTGCATGACTCATCATTGACCTCACCATTTACAATATGGTGTAGTTACTCCTTTCACTAACACCATTTTAATGTGGTGTATAAGGAGGAGTGAGCTGATATAGAATCCCAAATTCCCATAGAAGATCGATAAAATCTTGGTTCAGATATTCTCAACCTCAATCTAATTGAAGCTTCTTTATCTTCTTACCAAGATGATTCTCTACTTCATTCTTGAATTCCTTAAATTTCTCCAAGGCTTCAAACTTATACCTCATTAAGTAGACATATCCATATCTACTCAAATCATCAGTAAATGTAATGAAGTAAGAATATCCACCTATAGCTTCTACTGGAAATGGTCCACACACATCCATGTGCACCAATCCTAGAAGCTCTATGGCCCTTTCACCCTTTCCACCAAAATGAGGCTTGGTCATTTTAACTTGTAAATAATCATGACATCTATCAAGTGGTTTTATCTTAGTAGAGTCTAAATATCCATCTTGGCTGATCTCTGTCAAGCACTTCTCGTTTACATAACTGAGATGGTGATGCCACAACTGGGTGATGTATGAGTCATGTGAGTTTGTTTCGTTATCAATTTCCAACACTTGGTTTTCGTAATTTAATACATACAAACCGATATTTAAATGCACCATACCATAACATACATTATTCTTATAAAAGAAGAAAACCTTATTTCCAAACTTGAAAATAAATCCATCCATATCCAAGAATGATACATAAATTATGTTTTTGGTAACACTAGAAACATAATAATAGTTATGTAAAACCAAAATCATCCCAGTTGGTAATGAGAGGTGGTAATAACCAATGGCTAATGCAACCAACCTCGTGCCATTAATAGCTTGAAGATCCATCTATCCTCTGGAAATCTTTCTAACCTACTTAGTTCCTGCATTTGAATATAGATATGAGCTGCAAAAGCTATATCAAATAACCAATGTGTAGAAATAGAAATACTACACTCGATAAAGAACACACCTTTAGCATCCCCACGCTTCTGGGTGTAGTTCCTCTTCCAGTGGCCTTGATTACCACATGTAAAACATACCACCTCCCATTCCCTACCTTGCCTCTGGATCTTCTCCTTCCTGGAGGGATGGTGGTCGAGGGCTTCAGACCTTTTATAATTCTTTGGCCCTTTTTCCTTGTCCTTCATTTTCTTATTCACCATAAGGACTCTAGGTTTTTCATGCCCCATGTCCTTATCTACCTGGAAAATTAAGGTTTGAAGTTATGATAGAATATTCTCATTGTTTCTCATTTTATAATTGACAATGAAGCTAGGGAAGGTCTTGGGCAGTGATGATAGGATGAGATCTGTACACAACTAATCCAGGAACTTAATCCCTATGATTTCCAAGCATTCAATGTAGCCAATAAGATTGACTACATGGGTCCCATTTGGCATAGAATCTCCAAGATTAGTTGTAAACAAAGTGTTGGAGATCTCACATCTCTCCTGCCTTGCCTTCTCTTGGTAGAGATCCTTCAGGTGAGACATCATTCTATACACGTCCAAGTTTTCATGTTGCTTCAAGAGCTCATTAGAAATGGACAATAGCATGAAACATTATACATCTATGGAATCATCCATATGTTTCACATAGAGATATAGTTCCTCACAACTGGACTCTTTTCCAGGCACAACTAGAATAGGCTCTTCCATCACATACAATTTTCTATCGTGGTGAAGGATAATGCATAAATGTCTCTTCCACTCTTGGAAATTGGTTTCGGTGAGAAGGTTTTCCTTCTCGAGTATGGTTTTCAATGATATGTTTGAAGTCATTTTTCTTTCAGTTTCTAAAAATTAAGATGACCAAAGGTTTAGTACTTTATCATGATAAAACTGAGACAAATAAATAAATCAATACTTATTAGTCTCCCCCTATTTTATCGAAATCCAATAGCCCTCACCATTGATTTTGGAATATTATGTTGCCTAAATATTCTAGTGGAAAGGATCCATATTTCCCTTCATATTACCCCAACTAGGGTTGGTCAAGCAACTTAAAGGGTTTTAAGTAGGAATTCCAAATGCCAACTACATTAACTTGCAGATCCTTGATCCGCTGAGTGGACTCTCCAATCTTGAAATCCTTTTATTTTGGATTTCCTCAACCATTGCCTCTTGGTCCCACTAAGTCCTGCTGTGGCAGTCAACCCTTGATGTGAACCAAGTCAAGTCTACCCAAAACCTTTAATTAGAATTTCCCGATAATTTAAAGCACCCCAACTAGGGTTGGTCAAGCACTTTGAACTATGGTTCTATTCTAACCAAGATTATGGAAGGCTATACCGACTTAATATTTTCATTGAGAGATTTTATCCTTATACATAAATTTCCATTTTATTATATTTAATTACATTATTGTTAATATTAAGTGGGATATACTTAAGTTATTAACCATTTCTATGATAATATTTACACATAAGATGATCTTATTTTAGTTCCATCTTGCATGCTTGTTTAATTCATTAATTGTGTGAGCATGAAAACACACCCACAATAATTAAACCATGAAACTGAAATAAATAAAATAAATGGTATGATCATGATCTTATTCTATTGGATAGTTTATCTAGCGGTTGATAAACTATCCTAAGACCTAGGGGAGAAACACCTTGAACCTTTTGGGTTCATGTTTACATCTTTCCACCTGTCCACCTTTGTATCTCCTTGGATTGGTTTCACCTTGGCTCCTAACTTGAGCTGCCTCCACTAGCTTGGGAGCTCTATCAAGTACATATGATTTTATCTCACTCGTAGGTGAGGGTTAAAACAGGGTTTTACATAATAGAAACCTTGGCGCGCATTGACCCTACATATTAATGAGAAGAAGGCTCACAGGACAACAAATTTAATTTAAATAAATTAATTAAAAGAAACCATTCTCATACAAAGGTCTTGGTCTAGCTCATGATCATCCATACATGCAATGATATTTACGCATAAATAAAACCAGCATTCAATTCTTTAATCATTCTTACTTAATATAAATCACACTCAAATCTATTAATTATCTTTAATTAATCAATCCTTTTATCTTAAACCCTTTTCTTAATTTCCTTAAGATTCTCATCTATCATGATTTTAAACAAATAAATTCATTTTAAATTATATTTATACATAACTTGTACCTTGGAGGAAACCCAGTGAATTCCCGTTCATAACTACCCTATGAGTATAAATGAACATTACACATATGCTAAATTAAACACATATATATAAAACACCTATCACGTGTTCTAACTCAGATTTATGCCTGCACTATTGTACACATGTCAAGGGATTTTATAATATAATAATAAATTTTAATAAATCTGAGTAATTTGGATGGGCACATGATGTGTAGTTCTGACTACACGGTGTGTACTTTTGTTCACCGTCCATCCAAAGTGCACGCTCAGGGACATGGAATGTAAATGTACTTCGGAAATATTCGGATTACACGACCTGTTCAGTGGGACACACGCTGTGTAGTATATGCGTTACACGGTTTCCAGCCGGGCAAGCCGTGTATGGGGTGCACGGTCCAACCCTAACCCTAAGGGACTACACGCCATGTTCAGTGGACCACATGACATGTAATCTAGAAACGGTGTGCAACATATTCCTGGTCAACACATGGTGTCATTTATGACTTAGAAATACTCCAACACATGGCCTAATTTGGGGGACCAGTTCGATGTAGTGAACTTAGACTACATGACGTGTACTGCTGAATACACGCTGTGTATTCTTGTGTTGTACATCCAGGAAAGTTTGGAACCTCCAGATGTGATCCTTTGTTTTATTTTAATCAAAATTAAAAGAAAAAGTCATTTCTATAAGGTGAATGAGAAACGAGAGAGGAGGAACAAATATCAAGATTCAGATTTACAGAATGATTAACTTGAATTGAAATAACTAAATTATTAAATGCGTAAATTACCAATGGAAAACTAAATAATTATAATCAACTATATGACCCCTCTGATACCACTTGTAGGTTCCAGGCGTAGTAGAAGCGCATTGGTGGGTGTACCCAACTTTAATTTTAGTGTTAACAATGATCAATCTAAGATCCGTCATGATAATAAAATGCCAAATCTTTAGAATAGAATGAATAATGAAAAAGAAAAGAGGATAGTCCTAGAACCATTAATAGGATCATCATATGTTGGTTATAATTAATTTAATTAATTGAAGAGAATTACCTTGATGAAATTCCTTATCCATTGATGTTTCCAGTCACGATTCGATGTGATCCTTCATTGCATCATAGAATCCAAGTATAGGATTCCTCTAGCGGTGATACACACATGCTCCATGTATCATTGGACGTCACCGAAAGGATCTCCATGTGCTAGCTCGGAAGAGCATTCGATTGTGATGTCCACCTTCGATCGCTTTGATCCGGTGTAGGTGGATCTTTCTCTCTTTGCTTGAGAGTGTTCTTGGTGGAAAAAAAAATCTCTCTTGGCTTTAGATATTTTCAAAATCCGTTGTGAACACACCCAAAAAAAAATGGCTATGCTAACGGGGAATATATAATTGGGAATCTAAATACATAGAATAATAAAATGAATTAATTACCCAAAATAATTTATTCATTTCATTTAATTCTTAGTAATACCCCATGTCTAATAATAAAAGTTGACTATTATTATAACTTGACATGCTCTCAATGAATTAAACCTAATATTATTTAATTAAAAAAATAATATTATTTCTAATAAATTCCTAGAAAAAAATACATGACATGTTTATTTAATATACACAGCGTGTACTTTTGTTTTTCTATTTTTCTTTATTTCCTTTCCCACATTTATTAGACCTTGAATAATGGCTATTTATTTCTCAAATAAATATCACTGCATTAATCGCTAATAAATATATTATTTCACCCACAATATATTCTATCAAATAACTAGTATCGAAATAAATGCGATCAAACATCATTGAATAATTATTAAACCACAATCGGGAATAATCTTTATTCAAGTTGTTAAATCAATATTTAACTGAGATACTTGGACACACTTAGTGTGTGACCCTCTAGAACTCTTTCTTAGTGGAATTAGGCAGATCCTGCCTAAAGTCCAAGGTTAGCATCTAGCAACATGACAAGGCACCCATAGAGAAATAAGTTAATGCCGAAATGATGTGTCACCTCTTACGAATGCTTACTGTGTAATATAATCCCTTTGTCTCGATATCTCAAATCAAGCGGGTTGCATGCTAGTGCCATCAACCCATGTGCTCGATTATTTTTTATTTGAATTTCTGGAATTAAACTCGCCCACTCCTTACCATAGACATGGATTTTTTTAGGATATATCAATTCCATCAAAGGGTTTGAGATATCTACTTCCATTATGGAAGAGAAGGGACAAATCCTTTCTTGCATTAAATATTAATGCAGTATTACTCGTGATGCACCCAACATATCCTACCTCGCTGTGAACAGTGTGTCATTACAGTTTTTGTCAATACATCTAAGTATACGAGTTATAATACCCATTAATAATAATCTTAATGTCTAAGGACCAATACACACATCTAAAGATAGGAACATCCAATGACACTATGAAATGATTATTTCCTACTGGCGGGTCTCGTTCTCATAATATCCTTATAGATATTACCAAGGGAACACACCATGAGAAGGCGCCTCAAAGTTTTATGAGTCCTCACCCCTAATGAACTGTATTATTTGTGTCCCTAAAATAACATCATCCAGCCATAGAAAATATATTCAAGAATAGTGTTATGACATTTCTAGGTTCTCATCATAGTAGGGAACCGCTATGACCCTTTAATGGAATAGTTATCCTTAGGACATTATCACATGCATTGTCACGCAGAAGAACAATAAAGATGTGATAAGATATTTATTAATGAATAAAGTATGAATTAGTTGGTTCTAGGCCACCAATTACAACAAAGGAGTCATTGCAAATGGGTCTTGGCAGTTGAGGCCATATGAGAGGAACTATCCAATGCACGATCTCGAGTTAGCTGCAGTTATTCATGCTTTGAGCTATTGGATAAATTATCTTTTAGGAGAGAATTTTGTAGTATAAAATGACCAAAAAATCCCCAAGTATATCTTTACTCAGCATGTTCTGAACTTGAGAAAGTAAAGGTGGGTTGAGTACCTTCATTCTTTTGACTTTAAGCTTGCCTACATGCCTAGGAAAGGAAACATAGTGGCTAATGCATTGAGCAGGAGGACTCAGATACGGGCAGTTCAGGGGGCCAATAGTGAGTGGTAGCTTATGGATCTATTCTCTAAGATGCATTTGGTGGTGAACGACAAATAGGGGCATGCATTTATTTCTTCTGTAACTGTTACCTATACTATACTGGATCGAGTTTTAATGTGGAAACTATCATATTATGAAGGCCTAGTCCTACAGGAAAGTTTATCAGGTGAGGATTCTACTCCTGGGTGGACCATAGTCATCGATGAGGTCTTGTATTTTCATGGGTGCATGTGGGTGTCAACAAAATTACATGAGGAGTTTATGTGAGATTTTCATGCCTCAGTATGGTCAGTTCATCCTGGTGTCACCAAGATGTATCGTGATCTACACCGTCAGTATTGGTGGCTAGGTATGAAGAGATATGTTACTAGTTTTTTTATGAGATGTTCCACCTGTCAGCAAGTGAAGGTGGAGCATCAGTGACTGGAAGGACTTTTGTAGATGTTAACTATTTCTGAGTGGAAGTGGAATGATGTCACGATGGATTTTGTGATGGGTTTACCGAGGTCACCTCGAGGGAATGATGCAGTTTGGGTTGTTATCAACAGACTCATGAAGGTTTCACATTTATTGCTGATCAAGGAAACCTTTAGTGTTGATGAGATTAGAAGATTGTGCATCTGAGAGATTGTACATTTTCATGGGTTTCTGCACTCTATAGTTTCAGATAGGGATGCCTGGTTTACATCATTTGTCTGGAAGGGACTACATAGGGCTTTGGGTACACATGTACTTTTGAGTACAACTTACCATCCCCAGATAGATGGCCAATATGAGCACACGATTCAGGTTTTGGAGGACAGAATTAGAGAATGAATCCTAGATTTTGGGGGATCTTGGGAGAGACATATACCCCTTGTAGAGTTTTCTTACAACAACAGTTTTCAGGTGATGATTTAGATGGAAACTTATGAGGCTTTGTACGATAGGCCATTACGATCACCCCTATGTTGGCTAGAGGTAGAAGAGATATCTATCCTGGGACCTCGTATTTTCTAGAAGACCACTAAGTAGGTGGAGTTGATTCGTAAGAGGATGTAAACTGCACAGTATTGACAAAAATCTTATGCTGATCGATGAAGATGACCTCTGGAGTTTGAGGTTGGAGATCATGTTTGCTTAAGTGTCACACCGAGGTTGGGACACGAGGGGGATTATGAGACAGGGGAAGCTTTCACCAAGATACATCGAGCCATTTGAGGTCTTAGGGATAGTTAGACCAGTTTCTTATCAGTTGTAGTTACATTAGAGGTACCAGGATATGCACAAAATCTTCCATGTTTCTCAGCTATGACGTTACTTTTCAGGCCCATCTCAAGTTTTTCAACCCGAGGAGGTTGAGTTGGAGGTAGATGAATCCTTTGAAGAGAACCCTATTTAGATTATGGATTTTAGTACAAAGGTTCTCTATGGATGGTCTATTCCTTTGGTATGGGTGCTATGTAATCATAGGTGAGTACAATATGATACTTGGGAGAGGGAGGCCGATGTACGATCATAGTGGCCAGAGTTTTTTGAAGTTTCATCTTCTCCACCCTTGAAAGGGAAATTTGGGGACAAATTTATTTAAGGGGGGAAGTTTTTAAGAACCCAGATCTTCATTTCAGGTATGGATCTTGATTTTGGGTGTTTTTGAGGAAAAAGGAAGAATTGTAGTTTTTCTAAGTACACACAGTGTACCCAGTTTCCACGCATAACCATGTACTAGTTGGGTAACAGCCGAGTACATGGCTGTGTAGGTGACCTGGCTGACCGCCTAAAGTTGGGGCCGGTTAAGGCTAGTACATGGAGTGTACATTAAATAAACACACCCTATACATTTCTTTTCATTTTATAAATCGGTGCGGTGTCACGTATCATCTCTAGAAATACCTTCTTCTTCCCATGTTTCAAATCGGAGAGCGATAAATGGCAGAGAAAATTTGAGCTCCTCCCATTCCTCCATCCGAGCTCCGATTGAGATGCCACCAGGTGTGTTGGATTCCACCAGTTAGTTCTATCTTTCCTTAGATCCTCCCCTTTTGATTCCTCCTCTCTTTTGATTTTTCTAGGGTTGATCATTTTTACCCTTTTTGTAGATCTACGTCATTCTAGTCCGATTCAAGGGCCGACATTCAAAAGTGTTTTTTACGACATCGAGGTAGGTGGATTATGCCTTTCTTTGGTTTTCTTTGGATTATTTATGCTTAAAGTGATGAATAACAATGTTTATGGTACCGTGTGTTTTGGAAATTAACCCTGGTTAATACCTGTTATGGTTTTTTTTTGATATTGAAAGGGTTATTGTTTTGGTGTACGGTTTAATACCATGATTATGGATGTGTTTCCCATGTTTTATTGTTTATTTCCATTTGGTATAGAATTTCCTGTTAGGATTACCTTGTTCCATTCCTCGTGTTGTTAGGATGGAGTTTTTGTTTATTTTTGATGCACATGATTCACATTGTGAAAGTATGGACAAAGGGAATTGACTATGACAGCTTTCTGAGGTAGGGTCTATTATGTATAATTTTTGTTATCCTGGACCAGAGGTATTGACTATGAGATCTACCATGGGGTCATAGACCAGAGGGGTTGAAAGGACCAGTTTGGGATATACCTAACAATGAGAGGTGGGTGAATCAGTATTGGGGACTTTTTAAACCAATTCCAACTTTTATCCCTATACCTCTTGACCTGTTAGGATCTTGATTCTCTTATTCTCTTTTCCCTGTCGCATGCAATAATAGAAAACAATAAAAATATGCACATGATATTTTTACAAGGTTCACTACTCAATAAGAGTAGCTACGTCCTTGACATGCTTGGATATGACCAGTGCATGGATTCTCCACTATGATCTGATATGCAATTACAGTGGAGTGGCTAGTAAAACAATACTCTAGCCAATGTGAGTCCCTACACTTTAGAGGGGGGTGGGAAACAATCCTCTTCCCTGGACTGGTGATGACCTAGCCTAACTTGCAGCGTCATGATGGTTCTTTATACTGCCTATGGAGACAGTCTTCTTCCTTCTTCAAAAGGTAGGTTCTGCCATGGATCTTCTTCAGTTATCTTCACTTGATTACTTGAAAAGCAGTGGGCAAGAAATTCTTCTTGTCTTCTTGTCTTATTTACTAGTGAAAAAAAGATGCACTAGGACTTCTTCTTTTTCTTTAGTGCAATAACAGAATGCACTAACAGCTCTTCTTCTTTCTTAGGATGAATCAAATATACCTATGTGATTATTCCAAAACTGAGGATCATCTCACAAAGAATCATCTGAATAAAAATACCCTAAATATTTGTAGGCTTTAATTGGGTATACTCTATTCTTCTTCTTCTTCTACTTCTTCTCTTCTCTCTATGCAACAAACCTGTAAGCTGAACACTCTTCTACTTCTTCTTCTTCTTCAATGCAAAACCAGCTGCACTAAAACCTACTCTTCTTCACACATTTTCTTTCAGTGAAAAAGCATCTGCACCGAGCTCTTCTTCATCTCAGTTGATCAGAAGCTGGTTAGAACATCTATAACAACACACAGCTTGCGCGCCAATCCTTAATTGCATGCCACCCTGATTGGGCACCCCCATTCTTGCACACAAACAAAAACTTGTGTGCCACAATTGTTCACAACTCACAACTTGCGTGCCACCTTTGGATTATACACACTTCCTTCTTGCACACCTCTGGTATCTTGCGAAACAAAACTTTCATGGAAAAACTTGCACGACAAAACTTGCGTAGCAAAACTTGCATGACAAAACTTGCGTGGAAAAACTTGTGCGGAAAAACTTGCGCGGAAATACTTGCATGGTAAAAAATTCGCACCTTATAAATAACCCTCAGCTTGCGCGCCACTTCAGATTGCGCACCGCTTTCTACACTTGCTCATTCAGAGATCAAATTTTTCTATTAAGTTTGAGCCTTTAAAAATGAGGATGCTAGTGATATATTTATAGGCATTTTGGTGAATTGCGTTCCATATACACTTCCATGCCAATACATGCACGCCGCTCTATCACTTACGTTCCCTTCCATCACTATCGCGAAACTCTCTTTTCTTGGTCATATTTTGATATGATGATGTTGGAATATGACTTGCGTGCAACATACACTTTCGTGACCCTTATACTTGTGAGCCACACTTGCGCGCCACTTATACTTGCGTGCCAAACTTGTGCACCACTTATACTTGCATTCCACTTTTTGACTTGCGTGCCAATATTTAACTTGCACGACACTTTATTTCCTTTTTCATTTTTTGATGTGATGGTCTTTGAAATATGACTTGCGCGCCACTTACACTGGCGTGTCAATACTTGCATGCCACCACTTGTGCGCCACTACTTGCGTGCCAATACTTGCGCGCCACTTACTTTCCTTTTCCATATTTATGAAATAATGCTATTTGAAATATGACTTGCGCGCCTCTACAGCACTTCCGCGCTGCCACTTGCATGCCGCAACTTGCGTGCCGCCTTCTTTACTTTTTCATTTTTGGATAGTATGATGTTGAAATGTGTCTTGAAAAAAACACTTCTTTACTCTCTCTATCCTTAATATGGCTTGCACCACAAGTTCTCCAAACTTGTGATGATTGTAAAATACAAATCAGGAAAGCATCGTCATAGTTTTGTCCATTCTTTTTGGAATATGAATTACGATGTACTTCTTCATCCTCACTTCAAATCCTCAATTCCTTTTGGAGTGTTAATTCCAAAGAAGTCCAATCATCTCTCTTCATCCAAAAGTGGAGGATTGAAGCTTCTTCAAATACCTTCAATGTTGTAGACAATGTATCACATTTGATACATGTATTTGGAACTTTAAGAACAGTGCAACAATCATCTGATTTCAAGGAAATGTGTAATTCATGACTTTCTTAGAATGCCAAGCCCTTCCACACTATCTCTTTTTCTTCATCCATCATTCTATACTTCATTCAAATCATATGATTCTTTTCTACAAGTATTCTCTTTCATGGTTCTCATGCAATCATGAATCATTACATGGTCTTCTTTAAATCCTCATTCTTCTTCAATCATCCTCAGATGGATGATACCTTTCCATTATTCATTGTTCTAAACAATGTGTCACCTTTGACACAAGTTCTTCGAACTTAGGATCTGTTCAACAATCATCTGATTTTACTTCATGGAGAATTTCCCAAGCATGACATTCAATGATATTATTTCATAACAATTCTCCAGGCATCCGCACTTCAGTCGATCTCCATTAAATTTGGAGTCCTTCTTCATTTTGACCAATATTTACAACTGTTTACAACAAATACAATCTTCATACACAAAGTGGTCCCAAAAATCTCCCCATTTGTATTTTTTTGTCAATACCACAAATTCTCCTCAAATGAATGTATCAATGTCAAAATAAGAAACTTCTCCCTCCCCTTTACTTGTTTCTCTCCCCCTTTCATTTCAAACTTTCATTTCACTTTCTCTACCCCTTACTGACAAGAAATACAAAGTTCATGGTAGAGAGGGTATCAATCCTTACTTAAGTAGTGTTCCATCAATCATTTCACTCCAAGTCTACTTGAGCAGTGCTCATTATAGAAAACAAGAGGATTTGATTTAGACAAAAAATCTGTCTATTATCCACTAAATCATGATACCTCATGAGATGAGAACTCATGCACTCATCTTAAATGGTTTTCCACTTTCATTCCTATCTAAAAATATTTAATGTGATAAGAAATAATCAACCTGAAATTCCTACACTCACTTAAACAAATGGGTCAAAAACATTCAAGTGCAATTTCCAAGATTAGTGGCCTTGGGGTGCTTTCATTATTCTTATATCACTGATTGACTTAGTTACTCCCCCTTTGTAAAATAATTTTTACTTTTAGTAACCAAGATGAGAGGTTGAGAGATGACATACCTTTTCCAATGACATGATCCTTGAAAATCTTCAGAGTGATTGATTTTAATACCGACTGAAATTGATACTACTTGAGATATTGACTCCGGAAGCTTCTTCATGTGTCTCCCCCTCAAGGGAACATTTCTCCTCACAGAATCCCAGGTTTCCCCCCTAAGATATTACTTTACCTTCAATTCCATGTATGATAATAACAAATACAATACACAGAGATTTAATGGAATAAGGTGGATCTTCCATGCTTCTTCAATGTGAGCAGGAAGGATGAGATGATTTTCTCAACCAAGATGCTCCATTTGCTCCACTCCTCACACTTTCACATTTGATCTTTAATTTTGAATGTGGTTGTGTGGATCTCAATACTTATTCTATCTCTTTGTGTGTGAATATTATTTATTCAAGAGATTTCCAAGCACTAGAATATCCTGGTGCAACTTCCATCCTCTTCATGAATTCTTGTTGGGCTGGAATAAATTCAAAGCACTTTCTGACAGTATGACCAGCCTTGTTTTACCTCACACACAGATCTTCTTTGTCTTCATGTAGAATCTTCTTTTTGGTTTTAGTACTAGCCTTAGCCTGCAAATATTCTATTTTTCTCATTCTTTCCAAATCTTCTGGCCAAACCACTAGTATATCAATAGGGACTAAGGAATTAATATTGGATCTTCTATATGGCTTCTTCTAAGTGGATTCCTTTTTAGTAATTCTTTTGGGTGCACCACCCTTCACCTTCTTGGATTTAGAATCCAAGGACTTCTCATATTTTCTTCTTGAAATATTTTTGGGAGAATTTGTTTTTACCTTATTCATCTGATTTCTTCCCAAGGATGATTCTTCATTCTTACCCAGCTTCTGTGGTCTTATTTTCTTATATTAACATGCACCATTTGTATGACCACTCGTATTGCATACATCACAGATGTTATCAAACATTCCAAATCTATTTTCGGTATACATATGCTTTTGGATTTGTGGATGTTGCTTCTTCCTCTCTGGATATCTCCCCCTTGAGATGGGCTTTCTTTGTGCTTTTACATTTAATGGGTTATACCAATAATACATTTCACAATGCCCAAATCTATTACAACACCAAAACTGACCAACAAACCTTGACTTCTTCCCATCTTCTTTATAAGGTTGCTGAATCTTCTTCTTGAATTGTTGTACTTTATGTGGAGATATATCTTCCACACTATTTCCCTTATCAAACATAGCCTTGTTGGTAGGTTTATTCTCACTTTTATTCATCCATACTTTTTTAAAATTTTTCTTCCGACCTGCACTTTTTGTAGAAAAAATTTTAGAAACATTAGTACAAGTTGGTATGGATGGTAACTTTACTTTCTCAGCTACTTGTGATAGATCAATGAGTGAAGCCATGATCTTCCTATCACATGTTGGAGGTCTTTTGACAGTAGAATCCTCTAATGAGCATTGAGTACTAGCGGCAATTGTTTCCTTCTTTTGTGGAGACTCAATATGTGCCTTCTCAAGATTGGTCAACTAAGCTTCCAACTCTAGACATATCATATTAAGGATGACTTTTTGGTCTTCAATCATACTCATATTATCCTCAAAATCCTTATTTAATATTTATACTTCATCTTCATGCATATTTACTTTGTTTTGTAACAAAGATTCAAGTTCTTTGATCTTCTTGGAGTCATCTTCCAAATATAACTCCTTGACATCATTTCTCGTTTTTAGCTCATCTTCAAGTGCATGGATCTTATCTTATAGAGTCTTATTGACTCCCTCTTTATCTTAAACATCTTTGATCCACTTTGAATAACTTTATTCAAATTCCCTCTTTGTTTCTTCAAAGGCTCCAAACTGTCTGGAGAGCTTTAGACATTCAACAATTTTTTCTTGTAAGCCTTTCTCCAAAACATCAATTTCTTCTTCCATCTAAGTGATATTTTCCTACATGCATTGAAATACTCCAAAAACCCAGGATGCACTCTCTTCAGGAATACCATACAAAATCATTTTTAATCTATCAACTGATATTTCTTGAGATGTTGTAGATTGATAATCACCACTTGTGCTAATATTTTCATCATGATAATAATTTCCAAATGTATTAAAACATACCTGAATATCATTTGAGGTAGGAAGGTTATCCATTTTTTTGGTGGAAACTTGATCCACCTTCTAATAAATTTTCAAGTCTGCTGTGTCTTCAATGTCAGTCAGATATGGAGAACCAGATGCTTCATCTTTTTTAGACAAGAGGGAATCCTTCTTCGACTTTCTCTTCACTTTATTTTTCCTGTTCATCATGGTCTTGGTAGATATATCCTTTTGATCAAAGGTAACCAAATCTTAACCAATAATGCTCTTTATTGTTGACTCGGGAAAGGAACTCAAATCTTCAAAAGATAATAGCTTCACTATAGAGAATCCAACAGTGGTGAACCTTTCGCTTTGATACCAATTAAAAGGACCAGTTTGGGATATACCTAACAATGAGAGGGGGGGGGGGGTGATCAGTGTTGGGGAATTTTTAAACCAATTCAAACTTTTATCCCTATACTTCTTGACCTGTTAGGATCTTGATTCTCTTATTCTATTTTCCCTTCCGCATGCAATAATAGAAAGCAGTAAAAATATGCACACAATATTTTTACAAGGTTCACCACCCAATAAGAGTAGCTACATCTTTTACATGAATGGATATGACCAGTGCATGGATTATCCACTATGATGTGATATGAAATTACAGTGGAGTGGCTAGGAAAATAATCCTCTAGCCAGTGTGAGTCCCTACACTTTAGAGGGGGGTGGGAAATAATCCTCTTCCCTGGACTAGTGATGACCTAGCCCAACTTGCAGCGTCTAGCTAGTTATTTATACTTCCTATGGAGACAATCTTCTTCCTTCTTCAAAAGGTAGGTTCTGCTCTTGATCTTCTTCAGTGATCTTCACTTGATTACTTGCAAAGAAGTTGTAAAAAAATTCTTCTTGTCTTCTTCTTTCCTTCTTTACTAGTGAAAAACCAGCTGCACAAGGACTTCTTCTTTTTATTTAGTGCAATAACAGAATGCACTAACAGTTCTTCTTCTTTCATAGCATGAATCACATATACCAATGTGATTATTCAGAAACTGAGGATCAGCTCACAAAGAATCATCTGAAAAAACTACCCTAAATATTTGTAGGCTTTAATTGGGTATACTTTGTTCTTCTTCTTCTTGTTCTTCTTCTCTTCTATCTATGCAGCAAACCTGTAAGATGCACACTCTTCTTATTCTTCTTCTTCAATGAAAAACCAGCTGCACTGAAACCTACTCTTCTTCACACAGTTTCTTTCAGTGCAAAATCATCTTCACCGAGCTCTTATTCATCTCAGTTGATCAGAAGCTGGTTAGAACTTCTATAAAAACACACAGCTTGCGTGCCAATCCTTACTTGCATGCCACCCTGATTGCGCACCTCCCTTCTTGCACATGAACAAATAATTGCGCGCCACAATTGTTCACAACTCACAACTTGCATGCCACCTTTGGCTTATACACACTTATTTCTTATTCACCTCTGGCATCTTGCACGATAAAACCTGCGTGAAAAAACTTGCGCGAAAAAACATGCGTGAAAAAACTTGCGTGGCAAAACTTGCGTGGAAAAACTTGCGTGGAAAAACTTGCGTGAAAAAACTTAGGTAGAAAAACTTACACGACAAAACTTGCAGTGCAAAAATTGCACGACAAAACTTTCGTGGCAATACTTGCATGATAAAACTTGTGCGCCTTATAAATAACTCTCAGCTTTCACACCACTTCAGCTTATACGCTACTTTCTACACTTGCGCGTTCAGAGCTCAAATTTTTATCTTATGTTTGAGCCTTAAAAAATGAGGAGTCTAGTCACTTATTTATAGGCATTTTGGTGACTTGCGCTCCAATACTTGCGCGCCGCTCCATCACTTGTGTTCCCTTTCCTTGCTAGTGCAACACTCTCTTTCATTTATCATATTTTGATATGATGATGTTGGAATATGACTTGTGTGCAAAATACACTTTTGCGCCCCTTATACTTGTGCACCACACTTGTGCACCACTTATACTTGCGTGCAAAACTTGCGTGACACTTATACTTGCGTGCCACTTTTTGACTTGTGCGCTAATATTTAACTTGTGCTCTACTTTATTTCCTTTTTCATTTTTTGATGTGATGGTCTTTGAAATATGACTTGCGTGCCACTTACACTTGCGCGTTAATAATAGCGCGCCACCACTTGCGCACCACTACTTGTGCGCCAATACTTGCATGACACTTTCTTTCCTTTGCCATATTTATGAAATAATGCTTTTTGAAATATGACTTTTGCGCCTCTACAACACTTGTGTACTGCCATTTGCATGCCGCCACTTGCGTTCCACCACTTGCGCACTGCCTTCTTGCCTTTGTCATTTTTGTATAGTATGATGTTGAAATGTGTCTTGCCAAAAACACTTCTTTACTCTCTCTATCCTTCATACGGCTTTCACAACAAGTTCTCCAAACTTGTGATTATTGTAAAATACAAATCAGCAAAGCATCGTCATAGTTTTGTCCATTATTTTTGGAATATTAATTCCAAAGTAATTCTTCATCCTCACTTCAAATCCTCAATTCCTTTTGGAGTGTTAATTCCAAAGAAGTCAAATCATATCTCTTCATCCAAAAGTGGAGGCTTGAAGGTTCTTCAAATACCTTAAATGTTGCAGACAATGTATCACCTTTGATACATGTATTTGGAACTTTAAGAACAGTGCAACAATCATCTGATTTCAAGGCAATGTGTAATTCATGACCTTCTGAGAATGTCAAGCCCTTCCACACACTCTCTTCTTCTTCATCCATCATTCTCTACTTCATTAAAATCATATGATTATTTTCTAAAAGTAAGCTCTTTCATGGTTCTCATGCAATCATGAAGCATTGCATGGTCTTATTTAAATCCTCATTCTTCTTCAATCATCCTTAGATGGATGATACCTTGCCATTCTTCATTTTTGTAAACAATGTGTCACCTTTGACACAAGTTCTTAGAACTTAGGATCAGTTCAACAATCATCTGATTTTACTTCATTGATAATTTCCCAAGCATGAAATTCAATGATATGATTTCATAACAATTATCCAGGCATCATCAATTTAGCCATTCTCCATTAAATTTAGAGTCCTTTATTTTGACCGATATTGACAACTGTTGACAACAAATGAAATCTTCATACACAAAGTGGTTCCAACAGGGGTTAGACTGTGAGATCTACCCATAGGGTCGTTGTTAAATGAATGTTGAACCATAGGTCATTGACTGTGAGAGATTCCATGAGGTCATTATATCATATTGTTGTTATGCAGACCTAGGGGGTGTTGACCATGAGAGATACCTAGGAGGTCTTTTATAAATGATTAGTGTCATGTGAGACCAAAGGTGTCAGATTGTGTGAGATTTTTTAGAGGGTCATTATTTATTGAATTTATGATATGTTAAACCAGAGGGGTTATACTATGATAACTTTCCCAGAGGGTTTGTTTTAAATGATTGAATGTTGTGATGAGTCTGCAAAGCCAAAGCACAATATTAGAATCGATCTTGCTTGATTGTTTAGATGGTATTTGAAACGTCTGTTTGTTCTTATTATAAAAGGGGATATAGATCTTAGGGTAGATCCTGAGGTTACATTATTAAACGGTTTGAATAATTAATAAATGAAAATGAATGTAATTGGAAACTATATGATTTTTTACTTTGGAGTACTTCCTAGTTTATTGCTTCATTTTTCATATTTCCTGCTATATATATTCACTGATAGTTAGGAATACTTACTGGGATTCATGTCACACCATGTTTGGTTCATGATTTTGGACCCAAACAGATTATATGGTTGTAGTTATAGATTGGGGTAGTCACCCTTCTTTATCAGGTACTTGATTGCTGTTGGAGCTGGAGAGCATGAGACCAAGCTGATGCTTGCGATGTTTTTGTAGTTTACTATTTTCTGTACTTTGGTTTCAGTATTTTATTTCTGGCATTTTGACTTGTTTGGATTCTTTACTAGATACATGTGACTTGCATAATTTATTTATATATATGATGTAGTGGTCTATACTATCAGCTTCTGCTGTTTACTTCTATTGTGTGGAATTACTGCTTCTGATACTATTTACTATTTACTTCCACGGTGTTACTCTGCCTATGAGGACATAGTTTCTCCACTATTACACCCAATGCCCTCATTTCTAGTCGGCATCCTCTAACATTCGTGGAAATGAACTTGAGGCCATGTGACTAACCGGGTACGGGGCACCTTTGGGAAACACCTAGATCCGGGACATTACATCATGAGCTATATGTCATAACATACCACACAAAAACACTCCAAGATTTTAGGATATATTCACTAGGATTATTCTTACCAAAATTATCACAATAAGGAAATTAAGTCCTATTACCTTCAGATTTCTTTAATAGGTGATTCCCCATTTCTTTCCACCAGGACCGCTTTTAAGCTTGTTTTTAAAGTCAACAAACTTCATCTCAACTTTCTCAGCACATCACATAACTTTCTCATGGATTTTAAATTCATGATAGGCCAAATATCTACTTAAAATGGTTTTCAATATTGATAAAAACCTATCAATTTTATTATCATATTATAGAATAAAATTTAGTTCATACCTAGATAATATAGTAAACTTGTATTTACAGGAAACAATAGATTACTCATATTATTTCTTTAATTCCAAAAATTTCCTTTTCATCCTAAGTTGAAAAACCATAGGAAAACAATTCTCAAGGAAAATATCTTTAAATTAGAACCAATCCATGGAATAAATACCATATTTCACCTTATCATTTTGGACTAATGGACACCAATGATCAAATTCACATTCAAAATGATAAATGAAAAGAATTACCTTTTTATGCACATAACAGCCCTAAACTTTGAATATCTTCTCCAGATCATTGATCCATCCTTTGGATACCGTTTCATATAAGTTTCCACCAAATTTTGGAGGGTTTTTTTTCATGAAATTATATACTATAGAAATTTTCTTCTATAGAGAGTTTGGTTTCTATCTATAATAGATACCACAATTAATATCTTGCATCAAATAAGTTAACATAGATGGAAATTACTCTATTCTAATTCTAACCATTTGAGATTGTTTTTTTGAATGAATATTATATTCTTTATGCCTTTACAATTTATTCACCCTCTTTACTATATAGAAAAACATTCTGAAATAGAAATATATTAGATGTAGAAACATGAAAACCATTAAAGTTTTCTCATGATTATATAATCTATAGATTAATATCCATTAAATGTATTTTCTTAATAATATCCTAACCTCTAATGTATTTAAACCTCCCTATTATTCCAACTATAATGAAATGTGCCTTCAATAACCCATAATTATGAGTTTAATAACAAGGATTTCACTTTTTTACATTCTCATGATCTTTTAGGATTAGATTTATAGAGAATTAGAGAAAAAATATTACATACTAAAACCATACAATACAAAGTTGACACTTCTAATTAAAGTCTATTTTTTTCTTTGAAAACCAAATTCTTGAATTTAAACTTATGTTTTATTGAAATGTTTTTAATAATTAAAAAACGATCCACTAAAATAGAAATATATAACTTCTTATACTTCTTACTAATCCTTAGGCCCTGATATTTTTTTAAAACTTTGTTTGAGTAGAAAAATATCAGTAATAGATATAAAATAAACCAATTATACTATTTTAAAAACTATGAAATCTATAAGAAGTTTTTCTCTTTTACATATTAAACCTTGAACTCAAATATTCGATTAAATACTAATTAAATCAGTTTTATTTCCCAATGTTTGTTCATGAAACATTTTGTGATGAAATAATAAATAAAAAATCATAATTATGAGGGTTTTATAGAAACTATGAGAATACATGAAAATACTTTTCTTGAAATATATAGCTTTCACCCTTAAAAAAATCATAATATTTCTTAAAAAATAATATTGTTTTATTATCTTGTGAAATTAAAATATTTTCAGAAAAAAATATCTTAGAATCTTATAAAAGTTACAAAGGTTTCTCGGAAAATATTCTTCATAGAACCCTTACAATAACCCTTACAAGTGGAATAATCAATTTAGTTAATTCCAACATAAATTTATGAAGAAGAAAATAATTACCCAATGCATTGAAGAGTTATATCAAGATCAAATATTATCATGAATAATTTTAAAGGATTATAATATACATTAAACACATATAATCTTGTATATACATAATAAAATCTCATAAAATATTCTGTTTAACACATATAAAAAATCACTTTCACGCTTCATGTAAAATAAGGATAAAATTTATTTTTTCCTTTGAAAACTGTTAGAAAAAATTCCTAAAAGAACAAAAAATATGATAATCCTTGAAAATAATAAAAATTATATAGGAATATTAATAAATTATAATGGTCCTAATTATGTTAAATTCTCCTCATTTTTTATATGTTAAGAAAAATATTTCTTTCAATCTTTTGTAAAAAGGTAAAAAAATAAACCATTTAGAAAATGATAAAAACATTTCTTTTAAAAAATTCATAAAGAAAGTGAAACTTGGTTAAAAATGAATTTGAAAATATATTTCATTATAGTAATAACATTGTAGATACATTTTAATAAACATGTATGTGGATAAAAAAATAAAAACTTTAAAACTTTTAAAATATGGTTATAAAGAAAAGTCCATTTTCCCGAGTTCGACTCACAATGTACATTATTTTACTACAGTATGAAAAATTTATATTAATTATTTAATTCATTAGTAACCATTTTCAGGATTATTACTTTATCATACTACTTTTTTTCATTTATTACCTTGTCTTTTATAGTTACTAAATCGATTAAGTTTACGTCGAATGTTTTGAGTATGTTTAGTTCATAATCCCAAAACAACTTTGGCAGGTTGAACATGGTCAAAGGGGTCATGTTTCCATAATATATGGAATATTAATAACTAAATAATTATCATTTTTATACATTAAATATAATTTTATAATCATCCCTTAATGGTAGAAATGAAAAAAATCACATCACTTTGTGGAGGTGACATTCCATACGTGCACATGAGTGACATTATCATTTTCCAATGGTTGGAAGGGTAAGAAACTAAGTACTATATTATATTTATATAATCATAATTATTATTTAAATAATATATATATATATTCATTTTATCTATAATTTTAAACATCCATATGAGGTAGTGAATAAAAATAAAACAAATCTCTTTGTGGAGGTGGTAGTTCACACATACGCATGAGAGATGTTTTCATTTTATATAGGATGGAAAATAGATGAAAAAGGGTTTTGAAATAAAAATAATAAAATTTTATTATATTAGGGATACTTATATTGTTATATAAGCATAATTATGATAGTTTTGAAGGTGGTATAAGAAGAAATAAATATGAAGAAACTTAGTGAAATGTTATAACTCTTCTTTGGAAAGCCTCATTTGGATTAAACCTTAAGCCTTATAGGTTGGTATTTTGGTGAGATAAGAACCTATAGGATGTGGGGAGTAACTTTTATGATTTATTTTGGTATATCGTGGTTGAGATAACGTGTTCATGTGGTGTGGAGAAGAGAGGAGAGAAGGTTCCCTTTAACAAGTGAGGAGAGTGGTGTAATATCTAGATTTTTATAAAGATAACAAAACCCACTTTTTTTCAAATTACAAGTGTATTATGTGGAAATTATTATTTATCAATGAAATAATTTAATAATGTTTTTAAATATATTACACAAGAAAAAATCCCAGTTAACACTTTGAAATATTCAATGGAATATTTTTGAAGTGAGACACTCAGTTAGTACAAGATTTCGAGGCCTGTAAAGCCTCAACAAAGATAGAATAAAAATATTTAAAGTATTATTTTTAGTATGGGTAATTTATTCAAAATAATTGAAAATAGCGGGTCGTATGAAAAATATGAAACTACCTTTATGTCTGTAACACAGTGTTTACCATATGAGGGGTATAAAATTTTCGTGTTTCTGACATTTTTATGCCTCATTTGTAAAAATAATTTATTTAATAATATTTATTATATATTTTTTTGAAATAAATTTTTATCTCCCAAATGGTGCATTGTATGAAAAATCTAATACCACATTTAGGTCTGAGATGTGGGTTTTACCCTAGGAGGGGTATACAATTTTTAATCATAAGACATTTGGATATATCACTCTAAAAAAGAACCCTTTTATATTTAACTAATTATTTAATCTATTCGTAAATAATAAATAATTAATATCTCCCAAATGGTGATTCATATAAGAAATCAGAGACAAAATTTTTGTCTGAAATGAGGGGTTTAACCTATTATAATATTTATGTGAATCAAGTATTTGGTGTTATTTAATTTTTAATTTAATTTAGTAATTTAATTAATTAAAAAAAATTGTTTTCTAAGTCCTATTCTCCTACGGGGAATATGAATCCATGAATGAATGCATGTTGCTTTAAAATATCTTATTTTAAATTGTTTTGACTAGAAAAAATTCAACAATTATTTAATAATGAAAAAATAAGGACTCCGTCATTGAAATCTAGTTAAAAGGATAATTAAATAAATGGTTTAAATATGGGGATTTAACAAACCGAAATGGGTATATGTGGTGGAATTTTATAAATTCCACAAACTTCAGCTTTCACCATGTGAATCCAAAAACCCCTTTGAATATATTGGTGAACCACCGATGATCCATTTGGATCTCGACTACCGGTTTCTTGGATGGATAGAAAAACTCCATTTTCCTGGTTTGTACGTGTGGTGCCTGGATGAACATCAAGTGGTTTTGTTATTTTTTTAAATTCATTTTCACCTTTTATCAATTATTGGAAACATTAGGTTGTTTAAATAATTTGACAGACCTAAATTACATAGGATAATTCCTAAGAAATTTTCAAATGATATATATATATATATATATATATATATTGATAATCACATTAAAATATTTAAGTATAATTTATTTAAAATTATCAAATGCCAATTATTTTGGACTATCCTAAAATAATTAGAAAATAAATTATCTATGATTTTTTGTATGACATTTACCAAAATATAGTTCTTAAATAGATTATCAAATTCTTTTTACAGAAAATTATCGGATGATAGGTAAAGAATTATCAAAATATAATTACATCGAATTATAGAGGAAAAAATTATTGAAATTGAAAGAAAATAATTACCTTATTTTGTCAAAGAATAATTTCATGATGATATAAAAGATAATTTATAGAAATTATTGAAGGATAATTATAAAGTAATAATATGAAATTATCATATGATAATTTATAAGATATTATTATAAGATAATTATCAGCGGATAGTTAATTATGAAATATAATTGTAACATGACAATTTGTATTAAAATATTAAAAGATAATTATAATGGATAAATTTTAATGAAATTAAAAAAAGATAATTAAAAAATAGGGATAATTTGTATTAAATTATCAAAAGATAATTATAAAGGATAATTAATAATAAATTATTTAAAGATAATTATAAAGGATAATTTGTAAATAAATTATCAAAATATAATTATAAAGGATAATTTAAATTAAATTATCAAAAGATAATTATAAAGGATAATTTGTAAATAAGTTATCAAAAGTTAATTATTAAAGTATAATTTGTGTTAAATTATCAAAATCTAATTATAAAGTATAATTTATATTAAATTATCAAAATTTAATTATGAAGAATAATTTATAATAAATTATCGAAAGATAATTATAAAGAATAATTTAGACCTAAATGATAATTTGGAAATTATTCAGGAGGGAGATAATATCATTTCATGTGATATTTTAATAATAATTCAAAAATTATTCAGGAGAGAGAAAATATCATTGCATGTGATATTTTAATGATAATTTGAAAATTATCTAGGAGAGATAAAGTATGACCTCTTATGATATTTTATTTTATTTTTGAAATAAAATAGTTGGTTTTAGTGCTAGGAAACCCTTGATGAATGTTGAGCATTGATGCATTTACAACTATGATGATAAGGCTATTAGGAGGTGTATCGAACCACATGGGATGGTTTATCCTTGAAACAAATGATGGTGAATTTAAGTTAGGAAGTTCCTTAACATTTTGGGTTTGTTTAATCCTGATTTCTATTAATATTTTTATGTGTATACATGATTTTATGACCATTCTAGATTATGAATGCATCTGGGTGTGTGTATAGCCCTGGAAAAATTCTATTATGATTGATGTGATGAGTACTTTATAGCTTTTTATTCATGTTTGACGTTTATCACATGTATTATGTGTACTAACTTTCTTATGATGATATGTTATCCTTGATCATGTATCCTACCATACTATGAATGATTTTTGGTATTATTCATGTAACTAAAGACAGGTGGACCATCGTGACATGTTATCCCTTTGAGGGGGAGTGCACATGAGTTGCGGCAATGAAGAAGAGGGACCCATGCATAGGGTAGGGATACAATGATGCCTCAAAATTCCTTGTGATTCACTCAAGGAGAAAGGGATGTTGATTAGTTATAGATCCCTAATATGTTCTCAATGAAGGGACATTCACTAGCTCTCGGTCCCTGGTATGTTACTTGATGATAAAGGGATGATAACTAGCTCTCAGTTCCTAGTTTATGATTCAATGAACAAGGGATGATGATTAGCTCTCGATTCCTAGTATGTCACTTGACGAATAAGGTATGATGATTAGCTCTCAATCCCTTTAATATACTGAGAAAAAAACATTCTTGAGGTTCACTAATGTTGAGTTGAATGATCACACGATACTGACTGGCATGATTCATTAGCCTTGTGGCTAATCCATGATTTATCTGACACCTTGATTATCCAATCAACATAAAGCTGAAGCAAGTATGTCCGGGGGATGTGGAAGCTTGGTTAGTACATGAATGATCAGTTTGGGACTACATGTTATTATTTCTGTCACACATTTATTTTATTATGGTATACAATTATATAATTGAGCATATCAGGTTAAGGATGCATTGGTGGTGTCCTACTAAGTCTTGTACTCACACCCTACTTGGGCATTTCAATGTTATTATAGATTTCATGAAGGATATAGTGAAGGGAAATGGCCTTATGGTGGATGATTTAGTAGAAGAGCGTGGAGATAGTAGTGAATTGGTACGGAATCTAAAGGATCCACTATTTATTTATTTACTTTATCTACTTTATATCCTTTAGACATGTCTTCCACTTACGGGAGCTTCTCTATTTGCATTACATGTATGTCATCTTTAATTTTCTGCATGTTTACTATGATTATTTATTATATTGTTTATTATTGATTATTGATCCTAAGACATGTTATTGAGGGTATAGTCTCCCCACTGACGGACTCAGACCCTCACTAGTAGTTGAAATCCTCTTATACATAGGTAGAATCACATGAGTTCATATAGAATTACAGCTCGGACCTAGTGATTCACGCCAGGATGTTATAAAATGGTATCAGAGGATTAGGATTCACTAACTTGTTTCTTATCTTTGTCTTGGGTTGGGATAGGTTAGACATAAGATATGAAATTGGGAAATGGGCAAGGGAACTATGTTAGTGCTTGGATAACACTGAATAGTGGACCTCTGAGTTTCCATAAATTAGATAATTTATGTTCTATTATTACTATTAACTCACCTTGGGTGAAACACATGATGTTATATATGATTTTTGAGATTTAAAGTATGTTCATTCATCATGACTAAGCATGTAGGTTCACATTCCATATATATATACCTGTTGGTGTGCTGCATAGTAGTTCATTAATTAAATGCCTTGATTTATGCTATCTGTTCATGATAGTTTGTTTTGTGTGACATATCTGTGTTTCCATGCTATGTGATATATCTTTATTGAAATTAATTAATTGAATTGATCATGTTTTTGTGTTAATATATTTATATAATGACTATGACTAACATGTAGGGATGAAGACAAGGGTTAATTCTAGGAGGGGTATACTTTGTGTTAAGGGTAGACTCTAAGGAAAACCATGTTTACTCACATAGACTGGTTTAGAGAAAACTTGTGTGATCCCATACACTAATCAGGGTTTATACTAATGACTATGTTTCTTTTCTAAAGTGTTCCCCTAAAAATTATAGAATATATCACCCTAACATAGGTGATAGAAAAACTTGGGAAGCAAGCCAAAATACTTCTAAAAAGGAAGATGTTTCAGTATTATCACTAGTTGTGTAGGTCAATGTAGTTGAGATTTCTCTCACACTTAATCTATGGTATAAGAAGTAGGGACACTTCTACCAGAATTATTTCACTTAGTGTATTTACTAGGTATGGGAGTTCATAACTATGGTTGAATATTCCATGATTTTCACCTTCAACATTCTTCATCCTTCTATAGAATTGGAGGATCTCAGGATGCTGAAGAATGGGTTGTGATATTTTTGGGAATTTTTAATCAAGTAGAGACTCTGAATGACTGGCACATTAAGCTAACATTGAGCTCGTGTTGGGATCATATTTTTTTTCAGTATCTGTATCATATGGTTCCAACTAAGATAAAGGAACTCAAGGTACAACTATATGACTTGGAGAGAAAGGATTTTATCATACTATGTACTTAACCATGGGGTGAACCTATTCTATTCACCAAAGAGGAAGATGGGGGTCTTTGAAAATCCATTAAATATCGGAATATGAACTATGTGATAGTGAAGAACCGATATATGTTTCCTTGGATATATGATCTTTTCGATCAGCTGCAGGGAGCGCGATGTTTATCCAAGATTGATATTTGGTCAAGATACCACCAATTTCTAGTTAGGAAGGAAGAATTTCAAAAGATGGAGTTTTAGAGAAGATATGAACGGTATGAGTATTTGGTGATGCTTTTAAGGCTGAAAAATACACTAGTAGTGTTCATAGACCTCATGAATAATATATTTTATCCAAAGTTGGACTCTTTCATCGTAATGTTCATAGATAATATCCTCATCTACTTGAAGACACCATAAAAATTTTCTAGGCACCTAGAGATATTCCTATGTATTATTTGAGCACACAGGATTTATCCCAAGTTGTCAAAATGTGACTTATGGAATAAAGAGATAAAGTTCATAGGACACGTGGTATTTGAGACCGGTATATCAGTAAACATAGAGAAGGTCAAAGAAGTCCTGTCTTGGACATGTCCCCAAAATGTGTTTGTGATTAGGAGCTTTCTAGGAATGAAATGATATTATCAGAGGTATATCCATGAACTCTCCCAACTATCAACACCTATGATAGCACTGAAAATAATGGAGTAAAGTTATAGTAGTCATAACAGTGTGGAGAGGCTTTCCATGAGTTAAATATAAGGTTGACGATATCTCTAGTATTAACACTCCTTGATCCCGAGGTTTGGTTATGCAGTGTACTATGATACATCATGCATTGGTCTAGGAGTGGTGCCTATTAAAAGAGAGTAGGGAGTATCTTATGGGTATCGTCAGCTACAACCCCATGAGAAGAACTACCCTACACTTGACTTGGAGATAGCAGTGGTGGTTCATTTGGAGAAACTATCTCTTTGGTGATTGATTTATTGTTTACATGGACTACAAGATCCTTCACTATATCTTCACACATAAGGATCTGAATATAATATAGAGGTGTTGGGTTGAGTATCTGCAGACATTTAATTTTTTAGATGTCATTATAACTCTACAGTTAATAATTCTTGGGTGAGAGTATTACTAGGATGGGTGACCTCTTGGGAAGCACTCATGTTGAAACGTTGTGTGAGATTACACCAGTATTAATTCCCTATATCCCATTTGAAATTTTCTAGTTTTATCTCCCGATGCCTTACCTAACAGAGGGTGAAGGCCAAGAACCATCATCTGGGTGGGTTGTTGATGCCACTCTTAATACCTATGCAGGAGTGGGAGGACATCACGATGGACTTTATGATGTGGTTACCTAGGACCACTTATGAACCATGATGAAACCTGGGTGATTATCGATTGGATAAAGAAATATTTTCACTTATTACCTATCAAAGAGACTCACTCAGTAGAGGATATGAGAAGGCTTTATGTCTGAGAGATTGTGTGCCTGCATGGGTCCCCTTTGATATTTTTATTAAGATAGAGAAGCATGTTTTAAATTGCGCTTTTGAATAGGTTGATCACTGCTTAGAGAAGACATATATCTTATGTTAACCATAAGAGTAGACCCTTGGATTGTGAATAGGTTGATCACTGCTTAGAGAAGACATATATCTTATGTTAACCATAAGAGTAGACCCTTGGATTTCATTATAGGTGATTAGGTTTAATTATGAGTGACTCTTTAGTTTTGTTAGAGATATCTAGGGAGGCATGAAAACTTAGCACCATATTTTGTTGGAATCTTTGAGATTACTAAGTGGATAGGGGTAGTAGCGTAACACTTGGACCTCCCTTCTTGCTATCAAGGTATGCATGATATGTTCTCTGTGTCACATCATCTGAGGTAAATACCTGATCCTACACATGCTATTGATTATGAGGATATTGATATGGAGATCAATACATCTTATGAGGAGTGTTCGGTATAGATCATATATTGAAGTTAGAAGATGTTATGAGGAAAGATAGTACCATGAGTCTGGATTCAGTGGAAGCCTAAACAGATATAGGAAGAAACACAAGAGGATGAGTCTAATGTTTGAGCTCAATGACCTAAGTTTTTTAAGAAAGAGCACTAGAGATAATTCTTAAGGATGAGAAGTTGATAGAGGGGGATAATTATAATATCTTTATTTTTAAAAAGATAATAAAAACCATATTTTTTTAAATTCTAAGTGTATTATGTCAAAAAAATTATTTATAAGCTAAATAATATAAAAAATATATTAAAGGATTTAAATAAGATAAAAAACTCATTTAACACTTTGGAATATTCAATGGAATAGTTTTAGAGTTAGACACTGAGTTAGTGTGAGATTTCAAGGCCTGAAGAGCCTCAGTGAAGATAGAATACAAATATTAAATATATTATTTTTAGCAAGGAAAATTTATTCAAAATAATTGAATATTGCGAGTCATATGAAAAATATGAGACCACCGTTAGGTCCATAACGCAGTGATTACTCTAGAGGGGGTATGAAATTTATAAGAGTCAGACATTTGGATGCCTCACTCGCAAAAATAATTTTTTTAATTTTTTTAAATATTATTTTTTAAAATAATTTATTATCTCCCAAACGGTGTACCGCATGACAAATACAAGACCACAATTATGTCTGAGATGTGGTGTTTACCCTAGAAGGGGTATAACATTTATAAGTGTTATATGTTTGGACATATCACTTGTAAAAATAACCCCTTTATATTTATTTAATTAATTAATATATTTTTTAAATAATAAATTATTAATATCTACAAAACAGTGAGTTGTATAAGAAATCTGAGACCACCATTTTGTTTAGAATGGGGGGTTTACCCTAGTAGGGGTATAACATTTATGTGAATCAAGTATTTGGTGTTATTTAATTTTTAATTCATTTTCCCCTTTTATCAATTATTTGAAAAATTATGAGATTTAAATAAATTGATAAACCTAAATTACAAAGTATAATTACGAAAAAATTATCAAAAGATAAATAAATAAATATATATATCTATAATCACATTAAAGTGTTTAAGAATATTTTTTAAAAATTATCAAATGCCAGTAATTTTGGATTATCATGAAATAATTAGTAAATAAATTATCTCTGAATTTTTGTGTGAAATTTATCAATGGATAGTTCATAAATAGATTATAAAATTGTTTTTACACAAAATTATTAGAAGATATGTAAAGAATTATCAAAATATAATTACGTTGAATTATCAAGGGATAAATTATTAAAATTAACAGAAAATAATTACCTTGATTTTTGAAAGAATAATTACATGATAATATCAATGATAATTTATATAAATTATTTAAGGATAATTATAAATTAATAATATGGCATTATCACATAATAATTTATAAGATATTATTATAAGATAATTATCAGTTGATAATTAATTATCAGAGATAATTATCAAATATAATTATAAAATGATATTCTATTCCAAATTATCAAAAGATAATTATAAAGGATAAATTTTAATAAAATTATCAAAAGAAAATTAAAAAAGGGATAATTTTTATTAAATTCTAAAAATATAATTATAAATTATAATTAATAATAAATTATCGAAATATAATTATAAAGGATAATTTTTAATTAACTAATCAAAAGATATTATAAAGGATAATTTATATTAAATTTTCAAAAGATAATTATAAAGTATAATTTGTAAATAAGTTATAAAAAAATAATTATTAAAGTGTAATTTGTGTTAAATTATCAAAAAAATAATTATAAAGGATAATTTATACTAAATAATCAAAATATAATTATAAAGGATAATTTATAATAAATTATCGAAAGATATTTATAAAGGATAATTTAGACATAAATGAAAATTTAAAAATTATTCAGGGTATATAAAATATCATTGCATGTGATATTTTAATGATAATTAAAAAATTATTTAGGAGAGAGAAAATATCATTGCATGTGATATTTTAATGATAATTTGAAAATTATTCAGGAGATAGAAAGTATAATCGTATGTGATATCTTATTTCTTTTTGAAATAAAATAGTTGGTTTTGATGCTAGGAAACCATTGATGAATGTCGGGCATTGATGTGTCGATGATTACAATGATAAGGCCGTGAAGAGTTGTATCAAACCACACTAGATGGTTTATCCATTCCAATGACAAGGATGACTTTGAGGTAGGAAGTTACTTAACCTTTTGGGCTCTTTTATACATTATTTATATTAAAATTATTATGTGAAGACATGTTTTGATGACCATTCTAGATTATGATCTCATGTGGGTGTGTTTATCCCTAGAAACCTTATATTATGATTGATGCCATGAGTACTTTGTAGCTTGTTATTCGTGTTTGATGTTGATTGCCTGCATTATGCATGCTACCTTACTTATGATGATATGTTATGATTGCTTATTTATCCTACCATGCTATGTATGCCTTTTGGTATTGTTCATGGAACCAAAGACAGGTGGACCATCGTGACATGTTATCCCTTGGAGGGGGAGTGCACATGACTTGCGATAATGATGAAAAGGGACCCATGCACAAGGTAGGGATATGAAGATGCCTCAAAATGCCATGTGATTCACTCAAGGACAAAGGGATACTGATTAACTATCGATCCCTATGAAGAAGGGATGCTGACTAGATCTTAGTCCCTAGTATGTTACTTGATGATAAAGGTGTGATGACTAGATCTTGATCCCTATTATATGGTTCAATGACTAAGGGAGGCTGATTAGATCTCGATCCCTACTATGTCACTCCACAAATAAGGGATGTTTATTATCTATTGATCCCTTGCATATACAGTGAAAAAAACATTCTTGAGGTGAATTATTGTCGAGTAGCATGATTACACAATGCAGAGTGGCATGATTCATTATCCTTTTTGTAATCCATGATTCATCTGACACCTTGATTATCCGCTCAACATAGATTCAAAGAAGGTATAGTCGGGGGTTGTGGCAGCTTGGTTAGCGCACAACTTCTTGGTTTTGGTGTGTGTGTTACTATGTTTGTTACGAATTTATCTTATTATGGAATACACTTTCATAGTTGAGAAAATTAGGTTAAGGACACATTGGTAGTTTCCCACTGAGGTTTTTTCTCACACCCTACTCAGGCATTTCAATGTGCTTGTAGATTGCATGAGGGATTTAGAGAAGGGAAAGGGCCCTATGGTGGATAGCTGAGCAGAGGAGTGTGGATATAGTAGCATATTAGGAAAGACTCTAAAGGGTATTTTATTTATTTATTTACTTTATCTTCTTTATTCCCTTTGGACGTGCTTTTCACTTATGAGATATTATTTATTAGTATTACATGTATGTCATCTTTACTTTCCACATGTTTACTCTGATTATTTATCATATTGTTTATTGTTGATTATTTATCCTATGACATGATATTAAGGGTATAATATCCCTAGTGATGAAATCATAACCTCTATGCTATTCAACAACTTTTTTCATATGGGGATATACACATGAGGTCACATGGCATTCCGGCTCGGACCTAGTGATTTGGGCCAGGATGTTACAAGCGGAACACGTGTAATTATACTTAACATTTAAATATTATAAGTGTCTTAATCATTATAAAGTGGCCTTAAAACAATAAAATTTTGAATTTAAGGTGACATGGGTCTAAATAATCTCATTAAATAACAATTAAGATGACATTTTTTGACCTTATCACAAAGCTTTAACTTTGATTAACTCATTTCACCCTTTACCATGGGGACAATTTTTACGATGGTTATTATTATTTATGAACAAAAATGAAATTTAACTCAATAATATATTGTAAAATTCTAATTAAAAATATGAAATAAAAATTTCAAGATTCAATTTGTATAATTGGAAGAAATTAATTTTAATATAAGCATGCAAAGCACAATTTTTTTGAAAAAAATATGTTTTAAGACAAAAAATTAATTTATACCAAAATAAAGTAGAATGATGATTTATATGTAATTAATGGTATTATATTTTTTTAAAGGGGCCTAATTTTATATTAAAACCAATCCAAAATTGAATAGAACTTTTTAAAAACTTGAAAAATAAAAGAATGTTTTTATGAAAATCAATATTTTCATTATTCAACTAAAAACCCGTCCATTATAGAGAATACCAAAATTTCACCCTAAGATATATTTGATATTATGAAATCAAAAATGAAATAAATTTTATAAAATTAATTATCTAAAATTTATAAATTTAACATTTTAATAAAACCATATAGTACATGAAAAACACTTTAGTAAGAATAGAACTATTTCTTTCTTTGATTTTAAAAATCTTATAAAATTATTTTAATTAAAGTGAATATATAAAATCTAATAAAAAATATTAATAAGATATGAAATTAATTTATTATTTAAATTACCTGGGTTGTCAAAAATACCCTCAAAATCTACACAATCTTTGTGAAATGAAAACTAGGACCTCTATATTATAGGTCGCTAGAATACATGCCCCGTAAAAAAAATTTCATTTAGAAAAATATTAATATATATACATAAAAAATTTAAATGTGAATAATAAATAATCTTCCATTACTTGATAATTAAATCATAAACTCACACTCAATTTTAGAAAAATTAATTTAATATTTTTAAATATTAGACCTAAATATTAGAGCCCCCCTTTTAATTATTTTTCTACAAACTCCCATGTCTTTATAAAAATCATAATAATGGTATAAATCATCCTAAAACATTATATTAATGGTACTATATATCTAAAATGAATTCCATGTATTTTAGATGTTCTTCAACATTTGAATTTCTCTAATCTACCACATGGGATGATCATGAATGTACCTTCAAATATGGGATGTTTCAAGTCCTCATGAACTATATCTAGATACTATTGGAGCACCAAAAATGAGAAATACTAAAAAATATATTTAATTCCTTAAAATATATAATAAACCATGGTTATAATTTATTTCATTTTTCAAGATTATTCTAACCTTGATTTTTAGAAACCTATATCAATACATGTCATCCTATAAAATCTATAGGTCTTTTATCCTATTTGTATATGATTTCTACCTATCCTGTATGATTTTTATATGATATTGGATATTCTTTACATATATATTCATATTTCACACTACATGTGAAATAATAATGGTAGTCTCACCAATGTAAAACTAAGATAATGATTATTTAAAAATACGTCTATATAACACATTTTATGGTGCCATGCTAATGGATGAATACAAGTTATTATTATAAGAAAACTCAACTAAGGCTAAATATTAATTGCCAGATTCATAGAAGTATAAAAAGTATTTAATCATCATATCCAATAAGGTTTAAGTAGTCCTATCAGTTTTTCCTTTTTTATGGATGAAATTCTACACTAGATATATTTGGGTACTAAAACATCTTTGAAAACCTCACCATATATGAGACATAAATCGAGCATCCCTATCAAATGAAATTTTCCAACAAAATTAATGAAAAATTACTATACAAAAATATAAAGTAGAGATAAAGTCTAAAAAGAAATATTTTCCTTAATTTGAAAGAAAAAGGTTAGATTTTTGAATAGATTTAAAATAACCCTAAAACAATTATTATCCATAATATAATATTATCAAGGCTTCATGATGATAAAAATTTCACGATGGCTCAGTGACCCACCTCAAAAGTACTATTTGAAATATTTTAATGTTTTAGATCATAAAAATATGGGTTAATACATATACTATAAATTACTCTCTAATAAAGTTATAACTCTATAATTTTATAAAAAAACTAATACTAAAATTTAAAAATAATAGGTAACATAAATATATTGATGAGGAAGTAATTTTCTAGAACCAAATGAAATTAATACTTTCTATATCATTAGCACACATCAAAATTCTTGGTAAATTGAATCATAATACCACCAGAATAGTAAAGCTTCTTCTTGTAATTGATGAATCAATGTATTTGTGAATTTTTTATTTAGGCTCTGAAAGTATATTTGACACTGATCATTCCACTCAAACAAATGAACCTTATTGATATTAGCAGTGAGTGGAGGTGTTACTCCAAAAAACACCAATATAAATTTTTAATAATAAAATACTAGAATCATAAATTTTTATACCTCTAAGTCATTTTTTGATAGCACCCAATAAATTACTACTTTAATTATTTATGAGTCTATAAAAATATCACATCTTGAGAAAATGAAATAGTTTAAATAAACTTATCTAGTATAGAAACAACATTTAGAAATTACAGGGACCTTTTTTAGGTATGTAATATTTTTTTGATGTATATGGATATTTTAGAGGGTTAAGGGTCATATTAGGGTGTTTTTTTGGATTTTGAAAGTATACAGCCATAGGTTCATGGTAAGAGGAATGAGAATTATGCCCAGAGGACCATATAGGGTGTTTTAGGGGAGTCCTAGGGAAATTAATGGTCATAAACATGACCAGGGTAGACTATGAATGTTGAACATGTATGTTGGAAAATATTCTAATAAGAAATGCATAATCGGTCACACAGTCTCTTGGAATATAAATTTAGGTTGTACATAAACTTAAAATGGACCCCAAAACCTATATATTTTACTTCTTTTTAGTTTTTTTGGACCATTATCTCCCTTTTATGTAGTTATTTTGAATTTGGTAAATTTTAGGTGATTTTGAAAGATTTTATTATGTAAATGTCATTTTGGAGTGTTGGGGTGACAGATCTAAGGTAAGTCACTCCATATTTCTTATTTATTAGTTCTTTTTTAATTTTAGACTTATTAAAACATTAACAAGAGTAGGTTTGGGTATAATTAGGGTTGATTTAATATAAATTGTGGATTTTTGTTCTTGGTGTTTGAGTAGGTTAAGGAGAATAGTTCTGTGGCATGATTTTAATCCTTCACTGAGTTAAGATAGGTGAATCCTATTATACTCTAGATTTTACCAAATCATTTTAGCTTGAGTATTTGTTTTTTATTAAATAATTTTACTTATTTAAAATTATTTTCTTATGGAGAAGTTTTTATTATGTTAATGGGAATTTTTTATGTAAGTGGTTTTAGTAAAAATGGGACCACTATATTTTTAGGCGCTTGTGTGGTTGATGGGAAAATTAGAGAAATTTTTATATATTGATTTTATGATAATGTAGTTGTGAAATTAAAATATTATTAATGATATTATTATTAATATTATGAATTGGTTTTTATATGAAATATTAGACACTATATTATAATTATCATGTAAGTGTGGGAGGCTCATTTGGTTTGATAGGTATTATGGGAAAATCCCACTTAAGTATGGGTTCCTCATTAAGTTTTATAGGGATAATGAAAAAATGTTTGAGGTATTCAATTGACTCATAATCAAGAGGTACATGTTGGTTGAAAATCATTTTCATAGGTTACTCTCAAAATTATAAAGGGGAAAAGGGGTGATTGTATTGGTTTTAGAAATATATGAATTAAAATGTTTTTTATTATGGTTTATTGAAATGATTTTTAATTTTTAAATATGAAATGATTTAGATTAGTTTTATAAAATTTCATTGAAATGTGGAATATTTTATAGAAAAAATTTAAATATTATTTGTTTTTCACATTCATGGGATGCATGAAAAGTATTGGGGATATCTTATTAGGTCTTGTACATACCCCTACTCATCCATGTTGGTGGACATATAGATTTTATGTAGTATAATGTGGGTAAAGTTTGGACTTCCTTATTCACTAGTGATGGACTATATCCATTATTGAAGTGATGTATCAGAGGATTATCTATCTAATAATTAGTTATCCCTTGGAGTTTTGGTATGAAACAAAGGATTCATTTGGATGATTTATTTTGGGGGTATAACTTTTGTATATTTGTTGTAATATAATTTCTGATTATATAAACTTGTTATACCTTCTTGTTTTTTTAATTTCATTTCATGTTTATAAAACTTTTATCACGCATAAAATATATTATATTGTATTATTATTTCTAGTACGTAATGAGATTTTTTATTGTAGGCTGAAGAAGTATGATATATTAATATCTCATTCCAATTTTTTTGTATAATATTATCATGAGGAGTGTGAGTTATTTGATGGGGAATCATCCCACATAGTGTTTTTAAATCAATTGATATTTATTTCTATAATTTAGTGACTAGTGTAATTCACCTAAGGTATAATAACATTTCAATATGACTTGGGTACAATTAAAGGGTGATGAGTCAGGTAAGGAAGCCATAAGTGGTATAAATTTTCTTTATTTAGGTTGTACACATGGATCTATGTTTAATTGGGACCCATGATATTATTATAAATATATATATATTTAATATATTTATAGAAATTATTACTTTATTAGGATGGGTGGGAAGACTAAGTGGTTAGTGAACCACTTGTATAAATTTATCAAAGTCATCGGATTTTGTTAGGGTTTTAGGAAAAAGGTGGTCTTCATGAATCATATAGTCCTTCATGGATAAGAAATGCATCATAGTAACATGATTTTTATAAAATATATCTGTTTTACTATGAAATGGATTTAAAAATGGATTGTTTTAAATTTTTGGATTTTAAAAGGGACTTTTAAAATGGATTTTTATTAAAATACTAAATTAATTGAATAGATTTTTTTTCTATCAAGGTTAAAATGGTTTATAATAGAATCTTTGAGGGTATGGATTAGTTATAGGTTGTGATTATTAGTTGACATGTGTCTCCTTGGTAAAGTATAGAAAGTATTATGTAACTATATCTGAATATATATATTTGTTTTAGGTACAGAGTTAATTGGTTTCCTTAAGAATTATAAGATACCTATTGTGAAATGGTGCATCTAATCCATGAAGAACATATTAAAAAATGATATACTATAGGAATGATAATTATTAATAAATTGGGAAAGAGATTATTAAAAAAATAGTGGAGTTATTCCCCCTTATAACCTTGAGTGGATAGGGCATTGGATTTTCAAATTAATAATCCTTTAATATTTTAAAGGGATTTTGGACCCTATGTTATGAAAAATCTATTGAAAAGGATTACTAAAATCCTTATGTTCTTATATACTTTGGTGAATGAAAAATAATATATCTGATGGGCTCATAACCGAGTGGTGGAATTAGGATTTCACGCTAATTTGAATGAAGGGATAACATGGAAAGAATTTTAGAAGGTGTCTACCAATACTTTTACCATCATACGTTTCAATTCTCAGAGAATAAAAAGTTATTTGTCTTATAGCAGGGGTATATGATGGTTAGAGAGTATGGAAAATAGTTTATAACATTGGTTTGATTTTCACCAGAGGAAGCTATTAATGACTCATTAATGGATCATAGTTCATGTTGGGATTATGACATGATATATGATCCTAGCTTGTGATGTTATACTTTGACTCATATATCAAGTTGGAAATTATAGTAGCTATGGCTGTGAAGGATATCATGCTAAATCTTTCAAGTGGAAATATAATCACCTAACTAGATAGGGGAAGTGGATTGATTAGTAGATACAAATGAAGGTGAAATTATTTTATCATGGTATGAGATACATTAATGTTTTTTCTACCAGTTAAAGGGATTTGCAAGTAGAATATTTTTAGTACAATACCTTTGGTCACCTGAAAATAAATTTTTTATGATAACCTTATAATTGTTTTATGTGTGGAAAAAAATGACACCTAAATCATTATTATATAAATATAACTATTGTATCTATAATAGAAGGTTAGAACTAAAATAAAATATCATATGACTTGGTGGGAAATCCTTTATAGTAAGGTTCATACTCACAAAAATTCTATATAAGGATGGATTATATGACTATAAAGATATCACAATAGGAACCATATTAACAGGGTGAAAATATTAACATAATAAGACTTAGGGTCATTTATTTTCAACTAAGAAGAACCCATCATAGGAAAATTTGAGACCATTGATAGTCAAAGTTTCCTTGTTGATTGATTATACTATTGTTTTTATATTATTTGATTTTGGTATTTCTCATATATTTATTGAGGCATATATAGTAGAGCAATTGGGATTATGGGTAGGAATTATATAACATGTCATGTGAATCTAGAAACATCTTAGAGACTAGGATAGTAATAGAATCAAATATACATAATTTAATATTAGAATATACTACATACAATGCTCATATTACTTCACCATATTCTATATGTGAATGTTTGATATCATTATAGGCCTGGACTAGTTTGTTACATATAACACTTATGTTATCTTCTATAGCTGGAACACAAAAATATCGACTCTATAGGGTGATATGAACACTCTACATACTATACCCAGTTACACGCACTCACATATCTATGGTTTATATATTGATTATCTCAAGAAGGAATCCCATGTTCACTTCTATGTTTTAAAAGGTTTTATAGTAGGCGATGGATACTCAATTAAAGCATAAAATTTCCCACCAACCTTAGTTAAATGAAAAATCTAATTGGATTATATAAACATAAAAATACATGCTCAAATTTTTGTGATGTATTTTTTATGTTCATGGGAGTTATATCGATTATTGATGGTTTTTTATAATAATAGTCATCATAGAATAATTGGTATGACTCCCTTTGAGACACTCTATGGGTGGCCATGTAATTATCTATTATGTTGGGCATAATTATATTATGTTTCCTTTTTTAGAATGAGTATGGACCAATAAATATTTAAAAAGATTCATTTGATTAATAAAATTATGAATTCAACATAGAGTAGTATAATTTTATATAATGATTGTTGTTAATGTACTTTGGAGTTCACTGTGGTTGATCTCATATTTTTAAGGGTTACCTAAGGCTGGGATAACACATGCTTAGGATGAAGGGTATGTTTTTTCCTAGATATTTTTTATTTATTGTGGTCACTGAGCGTATTGGGGATTTGATATATTGATTGTAATTTCCACCCTGTTCTATTTCTATGCATGATATGTTTTATATCATAAAACTATGAAAGTATGTACTGAATCTTTCATATGCCTTTGTCAGGGGAGGCTAGTCTGTCAAGCCGCAACTGAATGAGGAGCAGTAAAATCTTAGGGAGTATTACACCGCCTTCCTCAAGCAATATGAATCATCTGAATGGGAGTTGGTGGAGTCGGATGCTTCCTCTGGTTATGGTGCTTATTGGGATCCATATGGTGATGGAGACATTGGTTTGTAGTTCATGTTTCTTTCTCTTCTCCTTATCAGGGTTTTTGGGGTTTTTTGGTGTCTTGGGGGGTCTAGAGTTTTCGGTGTGGGTCATTTGACCCCGCCCCACCCTTGTCTACTTTTATTTTTTTAATAAAATTTGGGGGGCCAGGAATAGCCTGCCCCATGCCTTCCTTTCCTATGTACTGGAACCTTCAAACTTTATCTATTGGGATTGGATGAAGTTATATACAAACCCAATATTTGATTAGTATCCTATTAATATTATCAAACATGGTAGAAAATATTTTTTTGTCATCTTATTTTATTAGTATGTTTTCTTTTGAAACATGGTACCAAAAATGAGGAGACATAAGATCCAGAAATAATTGGTATTGTTTTAAAACTAACCCAAGATTATTACTAACACTGACACACTCAAAATTCAGGGGGATTTTATGTACAATGGTTAAGAGTATTACATGGATATGTTTGATGTATATAATGTTTATAATTGATATATATGGATTTTTGGGTTCCATGGGGGAGAAATCAAGGAGTTTTAGTGGATTTTGAAAGCACGAATGGGTAGATTCATGAACGAAATATCGTGTATTATAAAAAGGGGTCTATATAAGATATTTTATGGGTTACAGATCTAAATTAATGATTTAACACATGGTTTAATAGCACCGTTTATGTCAACCTTTCATGTAGAAAAATATTCCTATAAATAATGCATAAAACCATGTAATTGGGCCATGCATCAAATTAAAATGGACCTTGAAGCCCTTATTTTTACTAATTATTAGTTATTTTATCCTATCATCTCACTTTTAAACTAATATATCAACTTTAGGGTGATTTTTGAGTGATTGTGGAAGATCTATTTCCCTAAATCTTGTTTCTCTTGGTTCTTGGAGGGTTGAGGTGCTAGGTCTAAGGTAAGTCACCTCAGATATCTCTTATATGGATTTATTTTAATTTTCCACTTATTGAAACCCTAAATTGAGTATGTTTGAGTAAAAATAAATTTTTATATTTAGTTAAATTAAAGATTTTGGTTCTAGTTTCTCAAGGAGTTTTAAAAGAACACGGATCTCGAGTTTAGTGGTGTGATTTCACTCTATCACTAAGTTGAGGTAGGTGGCTTCTATTTCACTCTAGATTGTGAAAAATACTTTGAAATTGAGTTTTTGGTTCTAATTAAATTATATTTTTGTTTTAAAATTATTTAATTTTTCAAATTAATTTATCCTTCAAATGGTTTTTGGTGTGATTTATTTTGGTGAAAATGGTATTGGTGTATTTTTAGGGATGCATGTAGTTTTTTTTTGGAAAATTAGTGAAATTAAAATGTGTTAATTTTATAATAAAGTGGTTAAAGAATTATGATATTATGTATTGGATATGGTGTGAAGTCTTAGAAATAGAATTTTACTTATTGTTTAAGTGTGTACATCTCATTTGGTTTGATAGGGATTGTGTAAATTTTCACTTAAGTGTGAGCATCTCATCAAGTTTGATGGGGTTGATGGGAAAAGGGAAAAAGTTAGTTTGTCTATTAATGAGTAGGAGGTTACCATTGGTTTTTTAATTATTTTATATGATCCCCTAAGGGTTTTAAGTGAAAGTGAGGTGTACATTAATGGTTATGGAAATCTAGAAATTTTAATGTATTTGGTTATGATTTATTGAAAAATATTTTTATTATTAAAATATGAAATGTTTTAACTTGTTATTTTTAAAATTTAACAGGGTTGGGGTATGTTTTATAAAATATTTTTTTTTGTTTTTTACATTCATGGGGTATATTAGAAGCCTTGGTAATATATTATCATATCCTATACTCATCCTTTACATTCCCACCTTAGAGGACATATAGATTATGTGTGGCAAGATATAAGAAAAGGAAAATATATTTATTCACTAATGATGAAACATAACTATAATAAAATGGTTTCATAATGAGGTATGGACCCTTTAAATTTTAGTATGAATATAGTTTCCCCTAATGGAAGTGAATAAAGGTATTACAAAGGGATTAAAGAGCATTCATGGCTTGTTTAAAGTATAGAACTCTAGTTTTTTATAGAAACAACCTAAGGCACATGGTTGGTTCAAAATTAGAAGTAACTACATGGATCAACCATGCAACCTAGTAAGAGGAGGTGCCCAATTAGATTAACTATGCATTGGAGGCCTCACATCTGTGTGAAGAGCTATAGAGAAACTATAGAGGGGACCTACACAGGATGCACATGGTTTGTCAAACCATGCACTTAACCACACATATAATGCCACTTAGGATATATACCTTTATAGTTAGCACAAAATTTGGCCAAACCATGTAACATAAATATGTGAGGGGTGGTTCCCTTGGATAGTGGTGGCACATGGTTAGCATACAGTTTGGCCAAACATGCATCCAAACCGTATTCTATTTAAAAAGTATAAAATTACAGAAAACACCCTCTCTCTATGTAACTTATCTCCTACTCTATTATTACTCCCAAATATAGCATATCCCCCACTGCATAGAGTTATCCTATCCCCCTAACCTAGTATTTGTGATAGGTTATTCATATGGAATGAGAATATTTCACCATCGGTTGAGTTGGATATGTTCTGGTAAGCTCTCAAATCCTCTTGCTTCTATTCTTTAATTGTCTCACTGTATGGAATGCTAAAGTAGTGTAAGATAATATGCCCTATTTTTTAGGTAATTTTTATATTTCTTTGATTTTTCCCATTCTAGACCGATGAAGAATATGATATCAGATGGGGATTCTACTACTAAGATAAGGTAGGTGGTCTATACATTTTCCCTTAAAGTCTTGGTGTTTTATAAGGTATTCCATAGTGCTGCATGATGAACTTTTAGTGTATTTCAGAATAATTTAAACGTGTTATTACATCCATATGATTGGTTGTAGTTTTCTAGTCTCAACCTGAACTACTCTTGAGGCGTGTTTTTTCAATTGATCATATTTACACCACCCATACAATGCTTCAAGTTCTCCATGTATTAATGGGAGCCATGTATAAATTAAATAAATTATTAAAGATTGAGTACCTTGTTTTCAACCATGAAATTTGTATGATAAAGGGGAAATAAAATGTAATAGATAGAATTTGGGGAATTAAATGATGAATCCCTTGGCTTATGCATGATTATGTACATGATTAGTGAAGAGTCATGGAAACTAACATGTCCCTACTTATTAATTGAATGTAATTTTTTTAAATAATTTAATATTATAAATTCAATTGATAAAGGGCATAGAAAATAACATATCCTCTTGATCCCTTCAATAATTCATTAAATTAATAAATTAAAGGAATGTACACTAATATGAACTTATCCCTTTTCACTTGTATGTGAAATGGTAAATGAAATGTTTATGATATATGGAATTGATAAGGTCATAGAAAATAACATGAAACCTTGAATCATTATACTAATTACATCGATAATTGGTGATATAGTGTGAAATCAATGAACTACTTATTTATTATATCTTGGATTCCTTAGACTGTTACCTTGGATCCATCTTGTTGAACCACCTCAAAAAAGTTCCTTGGGATCCACTCAAATCTTTACCAAGTTTTCTATGGATGAGATTCGTTGACTCGAAGAGGATGCATGGCCATAGGCCCTGGGTTCCTAGACCATATAGGTCTACATTATACTGAGTTTTATATGGATGAAATTTGTGGATTTGAAGAGAATTTCTTTTTCCTTGGACTTGTTTCTTGGAACTTGTAGGTATTATATATGATTATTTGGTGTATGTATTACTTTCTTTACACTTGACATGACCATATATTCCATATATGATATTTTTATCTACTATAAAGATATTCATATTTTCTATATTACTAGTTATAACATGTTCTTATAGTCTGAATGATGTTTCTTTTCATTTACAAACTTTATTACTATTATACCTACACACCACTTTAGCTTATATGAAAAAAAATATTTTTTATAAACATTGTTGGTGGTGGGCTATTGTGTATATCTCAAACCCTATTTATAAAACTCTTTGGTACTCGATTAGACTTCATATATGAAGGTAGAGATAAGGGAAAACACCCCATCATGGATGCTTTATTTTCATATAAAATAAAAGCATAGAGCATGGGACCAAGCATAGGCTCACATTGATTTTAGATGTAGTTTTTTATTTTCTATCTTTTTGATATACTTGTATTTTATATTTTCATGTTTTCATGTGTTCTTATTACCTTTTATATAGCATAATGAAATTGAAATAATTTTGTATATAGTGCTGATTATTATTATTTAGTATATTTATCTTATCTAGATGATCACTTATTTTTTTTTTGTTTAGTCATTATGCTTCAATTTTTCATTGTTATTGTATTACTACTATGATACACTATGATCATTATATTATAGTCTCCGCACCATAATCTTATAGACCTTTTTTTCTGGTTGGAAGCCTATAGAATACAAGGAGATGTGTGTGAGGCCCCATGGACACTGGTTCAACTTTTTTTTTGGAGTGAGTTGGACCAAGATGTCACAAAGTAGAATCCGAGAAATAGTTTTACTTTTTTATTACTATTATGATTTCAGACATGAGACTACGAATGTGTCCAAATTTGGTGATGAGTCTGTGCCTAGGAGTAGCTAACCCAAGTACATGGAAAGTAAAAATTTTAGGGAAGAATTACTATTATGGATTATACCTATTAAACTTGTATTGATTTCATAGTTGAGTGACACGCATGACATATGTAAGTTATTATTATTGATATAGATTCCCTTTTAACCTTGACCATGTATGGAAATGAATTATTTTCTTATGGATCATTATAGGCATGTAGAGATTCACATGTCATGTAAATTATATGCCATGTAGATTGGATTGCTTGACTACCTGATTATGTTCCCTTTTTAATCTTTATATCAGGTTTAGGTATAGATTCAACATGCCTACTATTATACCATGTTTCTATGAATATCTCTAGGTTTATTTTTATTATCTTTTTGTGATAACATAAATTGTAGTTTTTATGATATAATATTGGTTATTAAAGTATATTCATCAACTTAAATAGTGTTTTCCCATATATCTTGATGGTGGAACCTTAATTAACCAATTATGACATGTTTGAGCCATTGAAAATTGACTGAATAGGCTAAAACATTTATAGTTGTGATTAAATTGGTGACAATAAAAATTTATAAATTGTATGTGACTTTATAAAATTTTAAGGTATCCCATATTTTTAAACCATAATTTTTGAACTATATTATTCTGATACCAAATATTAAAGTATAGTTACAGTCACATGACATTCTAATTTCAATTTACAAAGAAAGTACTCAATAAATTGGGAATACAAATTCATCTAACCGGACCATTATATATGTAAATTAGTATGAACAATGATCATTAAATATTAAATGAAATGGTTATCATTAAATGGTGATGCTAATTACAACTTAAAGGGTGTTTTCCTCTATAACTTGTAATTGTCACACTATATACCAGAACTCTAGATAGAAAATAGAAAACTTAACCCTGATTATATTGTATTAGTGGGAAGTATGAAATATCTCTTAAGATTTTTTATGGTCTTATATACCACCCATACCTGGCTGTAAGAGTAAGTAGACGGTTGTGAATCTTATATAGGAAGGATTGTATATGTCATATTATTATGTATATGATTTAAATTATTAAAAAATATACTTTAAGGTGAGTGATTAGAATCTGTAAAGATATTCCACCATGAAATCCTTGATTCATGTTCCCTAAGGGTGGAAACAAATATTCTTTTAAGGTTGTGGTCCATGCACCACTAGTATTACCTAATGTAGTGACACTTAAAACACCTCCTATTATACTTGATCTGGGCATTGAATCCTAGTTTCTAGAGGAATTATTACGTCTCATATAGACTATTTAAGGAGCCCCATGACTAGCCCCTACTATGGTAGAGTTGAAATAGTAATTTTATTAGCAGTATATGACCATGTTTTCAGGTGATGGCAGTCCACAAGCTATAAAGTCTTTCTTGGAGGCCATGTTATCTATCTTTAAGTATCTTAAGACACCTCCTGATAGGAGATTAAATATCACTATGTATATTCATTGTGATTATTCCAAGTGATTGTGGGGTTTTATCACCTAGGAAGATCATCATTGGGATTTGGTTTGGAGGTATTTTCAGATTGATTTCTACAATTATTTCTATCCCAAGTCATTGAGGGATGTCAGAGCTAGAGAGTTTATGTGCATGGAGTAGGGTGCTTTATTAGTTATGGAATAATCCATTCATTTCCTGGAGCTCCAGTGTTTTTCAATAATCCCTCTTGGTGATGAGTTATATAGGGATAAATGATTCAAGGATAGTATCAAGTATTGAATTTTATCATAGGTAAATGTGTTTTATTTGACCATTGTCACTGAGATAGTGAATCAGGTACTCATCAATGATAATAACCTAAGAGAGGTTGTGGGTGTGATGCAGGGGATTTTGGATCCTATAACCATAACTACTTTGACCAGTGGCATGAAATATCCCTTGGACATTTCTTTAGGAGGAATTAGTAGTAAAATCATTCACTTAGGTAGCCACACAAATTTTCATAAGTGCAGAAAGAAGATTCATATAGAAACCCAGTGTGATAGAGCCCTAGTGGAGTGTAGGGATTATGGAAAACCTTTATAGATCATGTAGAAATCTTACACCTATTTATAGTGGAAGATGATCTACACCAGCTTCAATTTCATGATTAGGATCAGAAACTCTATGCCATATAGAGAGATGGAGCACTTCTTACCGTACAGGCTGAGGAGGTGGTCATGGATGAAGGAGTTAGACCCATGATATACAACATCTGAAAAGTGGGACTACCTAGGGTAGTCAGGTGGTATATCAGGGCCACAGATAGGTCTAAATAGATGAGGTGCAACTAATACTTGAGGAGAAGAGTATCGATCCATCTATGGTTAGAGGTATAGTTTTGGTAGACTCTAGTTTAGTATCTTCCTTATTCGATACAAGTGCTTCCCACTCCGTCCTATCTATTGCTATTATGGATATCCTTGGGATTGAGATTCAATATTCCTATAGAGTAATGAAACTTAATACCCTAGTGATAATTTTATCATAATATGTGAGATAATTCAAGGAGTTTCCCCTTAATAGAAGTGGGTATCATTTATTTTGGGACCAATTTTCCTCGAGATGATAGGTTTTGAAATCATCCTTAGGATGAACTAGTTAATTCCTTATCATTATTATGTTGATTGATATTGTCATAGGGTGTAATTCAAATCACTAGAGGGAAATAGTTATATTCAGAAGGGTGAATGGGATATCCAAGAAGGTCAAGGTGGACCCGAGTATCGTGGGATAGATATGCCGACTTCCCAGATTTATAGCCTTTATATAGATGATTAAGGAACATGTTAGGATAATTTACATCTATTATTAGTTTATTTTAGGGATGTTTTCATTGATGAATTTTCTAGACTACCTCCTAATAGATAGGTAGATTTTACTATTGATATAGTTCCAGGAGAATCACTATAATCCATTCCTCCTAATAGTATGGATACTATTGAGTTGAAGGAGTCTAAGTGGTAGCTGAAGGACTTGGATGATAAGGGTTTTATATGGACTAGTACTTCCCCTTGGGGTTCACCACTCCTTTTCTATAAGAAGGTGGATGATATCCTTAATATTTGGGTGGATTACTATCAATTAAACCATATTATAGTTAATAATCGATATACACTTCCACCTATAAATTACTTATTTGACCACCTCTAAGGAGAAAGGGTTTTCTCCATGATCGATTTGAGGTTGGGATACCATCAACTACTTATTGGACCATCAGACAAACCTTGTACAACATTATGTATTAGATATGGATTGTATGAGTATTTTATCATGTCATTCGATCTTATGAACATACCAAAAATACTCACAGCTTTGATGAATCGGGTTTTCCACTAATATCTGGATTTATCTGTGGTAATCTTGGTGGACAACATATTTTTGTACTCATATAATCAACACGAACATGCCCAACAGATTTTTATCATTTTAAGCACATTTAGATATAATAATCTATATGATAATATTATCTATTTCCAATTTTTTATTGATAAATTCCACTTCTTGGGTCATATTATCTCAAAGAAAAGTGTATCAGTTGACCCATTATAGTCGAGAGCCATTGTTTTCTAGGAGAATCCCAAGAATGTCATTGAAATATGGAGTTTCTTGTAGTTGGTTGGATATTAAAAGTGTTTTATATATGATTTATCATATATTTAAGCACCACTCATAGGCTTGAATAATAATGGTGTCAAGTTTACATGGTATGAATAAAGTGATAAATCCTTTAAGGAGATGAAAGGGAGATTAATTTTTTTTGTTGATCCTGATTTTTCTTAAGTCTAAAAGAGGATATATGGTTTATCTTGATGCATCAAACATCAATCTATGAGTACTTCTGATGTAGGGAAACTAAGTTATGGTGTACTATTCTCATAAGTTGATGGCTCATGAGAGGAGTTACCCAATACATGATCTCGGGCTTTCAGTTGTGGTTTATGTCTTATGTTGTTGGAGGAATTACGTACTGGGAGATATTTTTATGGTATAAATGTAATAAAAAGCCTCAAGTATATATTTAAAAAACATGAATTGAATATTAGGAAATAGATATGGGTTTAATACCTACAATATTTTTAATTTGAGATCACATATAAACCTAGGAAGGGTAATGCTATTACTGATGCTATGAGAAGGAAGACTCAAACACATGCAGTCTGGGAGGAAAATAGTGAGTGGTAGCTAATAATATTATTTTTTGAGAAGCATTGGAGGTTCAATACCATCAAGGATAGAACATGCTCGCATTATTATCAATAACCTTTTCACTTCTGGATAGAGTGAAGATGAGGTATATTTCTGACCCTGAGGGATTAATCTGTTGGGATAGTATTCCATGCAAGGAACCACTGCATGGCTGGATCATTGATAAAGATGAGGTATTGTTCATTCATTTATGCATCTAAGTTCCTACATACATTTGAGAGGAATTTATGTGAGACTATAATTCCTATTATTGGGAGGTATATCCTGGACTTATGAAGATGTACTGTGATTTACGACACCAGTATTGGTAGTTGGTAATGAAAAGAAAGACAGATGGAATTATTACTCAATGCTGCACCTATCAACTATTAAGGGAGGAACAATATTAATTAGCAAGTATTTTAAAATCATTTCCTATTCTTGAGGGGTAATGGTATGATTTCTCTAGGGATTTTGTGAGGATATTACCCAGGTCACCTCAAGGATATTACATAGTATGGGTAATCATAAGCAGATTAAAAAATGTCTCTCACTTTCTACCTATAAAAGAGCCTATTTAAATGAATATGTTAGGAAGTATATATGTCATAGAGATAATAATATTTCATGGAGTTACACTTACTATAATATCAGGAATAAATTCTAATTTTACATCACGGTTTTGGAAGGGGTTATAGAAGGAATTGGGTTCATAGGTACTATTGAGTACAACCTATCACCCATAGAATGAGAGTCATTACAATAGTATTATACAAGTTTTAGAGGAATTTTTCTAGGAATGTTTCATTGATTTTATAGGTTCTTGGGATAAATGTATATCTCTAATATAGTTCTCTTATAATAAAAGTTTCCAAGTGACTATACAGATGGATCCTTATAAGGCCTTATATGGTATACCATACCATTCACCCCATTGATGATTAGTGGCGGTAGAGGCGGTACTTATAGGGCAAAATTTCATTAAGTATAATTGAGAGAATGTATAACTTATTAGAAAGTATATGGATAAAAATAAATATAGGAACAAGTATTATAGTGATTTCTACTGCCAACCACAAGAGTTATAAGTGGGGGATCGAGTTTCATTAAATGTTGCACTGAGACTGGGGAATATATGGATTCAGAGATAGGGTAAGGTTTTGCATCATTATGTTAGTAATTTTGGAGATTATGGAGAGAGTCAGCCTAGTATCCTATAGGTTGTAGTTACCTAAGAGGCAATGAACCAAGAACTATGTCTTCTACATATCTCAGCTACATCATTATCACTCAGACCCATCTCATATTCTTCATCCTAATGAGGTTAAGTTGAAGGTAGACGTTTCCTTTGAAGAATATCCTTTATGTATCATCGATTATAGCACAAAGTATCTATAAGGGGTTCAGTTACTCTAGTATGTGTGCTATGGTAGCATTTCCATGTAAACGTTGAGACCTAGGAGTGAAAGGATGATGTACATGATCAATTTTTAGAGTTATTCTTATTTGATGTTTTACCATCCTTAGAGGGGAAGCTCAGGTATGAGTTTCTTTAAGGTGTTGAGATAATAACATCCTAGTTTTATAATAAGGTATTAACCCTTTAAATTTTATTATGAATCTTTTATTTGTTTAAGGAAGTTATTAAAGGTTTAATGTGGGGTTCATAAGTGTCTGGATATTATTTGGAGAAAAAATCTCCAGTTTTTTATAGAAACAACCTGAGGCATATAGTTCATGCATGGTTTGGAGTAACCATATGGTCCAGTAAATAGGTTTCATTTCCATGATAATAGATTTAGAGAAACTACATAGGATACTTTCATGGGCTACAAACAGTTTTCCAAACCATGTGCTTAGTCACATGGGTAGTTCCACTTAGGTAGTCACCCCACACGGTTGGTGCACAGTTTGGAAAAACTATGTGGCCTAACCTTGTGAGGGAGTGGTTCACTTGGATAGTGCATTCACAAGGTTGTCACAAAGTTTGGAAAAATGTATGGCCAAACCATGATCCCTTTAAAAAGTGTGAAATTTCATAAATTTACCTCTCTATTTTACTTATATGCTCATCTTTTCTTTATCCCACACACAAAATCTCCCCACTACTTGAATCTCTCCTCTCCTCATCAACTATGATTTGAGATAGGTTCTTTATATGACATAAAAATAATTCACTATCAGTTACATTGGATCCATACTGGTAAGCTCTAAAATCCCCTTTCTTCATTTCGTTGATTATCTCTCCATATAGAATGCTAAATCTATGCAAGATAATATACCCTATTTTCAGGGTGCTAATATTTTTATTTAATTTATCCCATTATATATTGAATCAAAAGATAATATATTCAGGGGAGTGTACTACCATGTTAATTTAGGTGTTCTATTCCCTTCCCCTTAAAGTTTGGATGTTTTATAGTTTGTTTCATTGTGCTGCATGCCATAATTTCCAAGCGTTGCTCCTTAAATTAATAGAACCATAAATTGGATGTTTAAACTAAAATTTAAGAATTCCATTACAACCATATAAAAAGTTTGAGATTTCCAAACTCGACCTGAACCACCATTGAGGTGGGTTCACTCTATTTATCATGTTTACACAACCTGTATAGTGAGTCAATATATCCATGTGTTAATGGGAGACATATACACATTAATTAAATTATTAAAGTCTAAGTACATTGTTTAGAATCTTTTCATTTATAAATTAAGAAGAAATTAAATGGGATAGATGGTAGTTGTGGAATTAAATAGACAATCCCTTAGTTTATGAATGATTATATAAATGATTAGTGAAGAGGAATGGACAATAACATGTCCTTCCTTATTACTTGTATGTAAATTTATTATAGAATTTAATATGATAGATTCAATTGATGAAGGCAATGGAAAATAACATAACCCATTGATCCCTTCAATAATTCATTAAATAAATTGATTAAAGGAATGGAAACTAATAATACCTTCTCCCTTGTCACTTATATGTGAAATGGTAAATTAAATGATTATGATAAATGGAAATGATAAGGGAAAGGAAAATAACATAGAACCTTAAATAATTATAAATATTACATCGATAATGGGTGATACAGTATGGAACTAATGACCCACTTACGAATTATATATTGAATGCATTAGACCATTACCTTGGATCTATCTTGTTGGACTACCTTAGACATATTCCTTAGGCCCCACTCAAGTCTTTATTGAGTTTTATATGGTTGAGCTATGTGGACTCAAATAGGATGCCACATCTATGGTTCTTGGGTTACTGGCCCATCTTGGTTAATATCACATTGAATTTCTTTTATGGATGAGCTCTATGGAATCAAAGAGGACACCTTGTTCATTGTCCCTTGTGGGCCTAATATATTACTGTTCAGTGTATGTAATACTTTATAAACACTTGAAATGTTGGCATAGGCTGTAGCTGATGTTTTGATCTATTATATAGCTATTCATATTTTATAGAATGCCAGTTATAACATGATCTCATATACTGGATAATATTTCATGATATTTAAAAACTTTATTACTATTATAACTAAACAATACTTAAACTTATGTAAAAAAATTTTATTTGTTATAGAAACCATTGACGGTGGTCTACTAAGTATATATCACATCCTATTCAAGCCACCATTTGGTACTCAACAAGACTCCATGGATGTAGTTAGAGATAAGGGAAAGTTGGATTCTTGATTTGTGTATAGCAAGGTATCTTGGACTACGAGACCGATATTAGGCTTGTGATACTATTAAAGATAGTTTTGGTCTTTTGGAATTTTTGATATACCTGTATTTTATATATTACTATTTTCATTTTGTAACTATTCCATTTTGTATAAAATCACAACATTGACATTATTTTTTATACAATGAAAATTATTATTGTTAAATATATCTATTGTATCTAGATGTTCGCTTCTACTATTGTTGTATTTTCATTATGATTCTATTTTACATTGTTATTGTATTATTGTTGTGATACACTCTAAACATGAGGGTATAATCTCCCCACCATACTTTTACAAACCCTCATTTCTAGTCAGAAGCCTTTGATGCATGAAGAGATTCTCTTGAGGACATGTGTCCACCGGTTTGGCTACTATTATCGATTGAGTTGGGTCGGGATGTGTAAATAACCAAAATTATGGATATATGAAGGTGGGGGATATATTTTATGATTAGTTTTCCCTTATAGTTTTTTGGGTGATAAAAATGTGTCATTTGGATACTCTATTTTGGGTTTATAACTCTTTGTGACCTTATCATCCTTTATTGAGATTATACACACTTTTTACACTGAGTTGTTTTTTGGTTTAGTTATCTTACATTTTTTAAATGGTTTCATACATTATCTATATTATTTTAGATTAGAATTCCCATTTCCTAGTTATATTTCATCTTTTAGGTTAGGGATGTTTGATATAAAAAACCTTATGTCATTTTTTTAAAATATTAGCTTGAAAGTGTTAGTTATTTAATGGAATAACATTCCCCAACTATATTGTTTAATAGCTTAGAATTTATTTCTTATGTTTGGTGACTAAGGGGATGCACGTAGGTCCTAGTAAAATTTTAATTTGACTCGAGTGTTATAAATGGGTGTTGGGTCAATTTTAGATATTATATAAATCAATATATATAATTTATGCTTATTGAGTAATTCCAAAACCCCATTAAATATTTTGTATACAATTTATATATTTTATAATAATGAAGTACATCTTTATTCAATACCACTATAAATTTATAGAGGAATGAATATAATACACAACACATAAACACCATAAATATAGAATGTTCATTCGAAACTCTAAATATAATCACAATGAATTCAAAAAATATATATCAAGATAAAAAAGTTCTTTTAGGAATGTTGTAGTCCTTCACCCTCATCTCATGAAAACATAATCACAATTAGATCTTTAAAAACCATCTCTACCCTCTCAGTTGATCAAAATAAAACTAAAATCCCTACTAAAGGATATCAATTATACTCTATCACTTGATATAATTTTAAGTAATCAATTCATAAACATAAACTAACATTTACCTTAGAATAAAAAAATGTGGAGAAATACATGGTGATATGTTATGCTTGATAAATCTAGTCTATAATAAATCATCTCAGTTATTAAAAAAATTCTATAATATTTTCGAGTTCAGTATGGAATGATTCCATTGAAATGGGGGATAAAAATTAGTATAATTGTATTCCAAACAAGATTTCCACCATAATAGTAGTTTTTTAAATTATTCTTTAAAAAAATTGATGAAATTATATACTACCATAGAATACTCCTTCACATGTGCTTTAGTTTCATAAATTAAAAAAATAATGGTTTCCACCCAATAATTTCTTTACCTATGAATAGAATCCTACACCTAACTTATTATTGATGGGGTTAATAACATAAATTTTATTTTTTATATGATGTGATTTATTTTCCTAGTTGATCACCCAAAGTTGTTTTTGATAAAAATATTATTTTTTATTAAAAATGGTGAGATGATAAAATTACATTGATAGATGTGTCAACATGGAAAACATATTGAATCCATGAGTTTATAATAAAGTTTTTCTCCTAGGATAAGTTGCTGCATGATTTTTGAGCGTGGCTGAAGTTGTGTGCATCAATTATGGAGTATTTTTTTAATGAATTATTATTAAAATATAATAATTCATTTAGTATCATGATCATGACTCAATCCCTTAATATTAATAATTTAGGGAGGAATTTTTGGATTCTAGGGTTTGATGATGAGGAAACCACCATGGTGGGATTGTTGGAGATTAAAGGTCCTGGTTAGAGGATCATTGGAGCATGAAAACCAAGTATGGTTTTTTGATTTTGGAACCCACATTTCATGTTGAACCTCATTATTCTCATTTTAAATTAAAATATATTATTTTTTATATGAAATTTTAGTATGTTTATCCCTATTTAAAAATGAATCTACTTCCTTTAGATTCATCAAAATTTTATGAACATATTTCATGATATTATATAGAAGCTCTTGAGTAAAAACTAGAAAAATATTGATAATTTTTTCATTTAATTTATTCATGGAACCTACCATAAATTTTTGAAAATATCATAGATATATCAATATATACACTTTTCAATCACTCAAATAAGAGTTATGGATAATGATATAACTTAGATAGAAGTTTCATTATTTATCAATTTCTATCTAGATTTTTAAGTGCTTAGAGATCAAAATTTGATAGACCGATCCTAAATCTAAAATCAGTGGGTCAAAATATACAAACCCAAAATTTTGGTGGAATTTTGTGAAGGTTAACTTGTTCAAGTTTTCAAAAGAGGTAAAGAGAAGTGGAGGAATTGGGGTTTTGACAAGGGGGAATGAATGAAGAAATGAAATCCATCTAATATGTAATCAGGTGGTGATGGGGGAAACCGCATAACCCTAGTGGGTTAGGCCCATGTTTTTCCATGAATGAGGTCCTTATTCATAAAATCAAATAACCAGAATTCATCTACTATGGTAACAAATCCCTCGAAGAGGTTTGAGTGAGGAATTCATGTAGTCTAAGCTCATTGAGCATGGACCATCAAATTAATATATATGATGGCAGAGAATGTGAAATGTTTAAAAATCTATGGGGGAGACATAATAGAAGAAGGATCATCCAATACAAAGATCGGATGGCTGAGATCAAATGAGGGGTTAAAACCATAGTGGAGGCATTTCAAAAATCTTGGGGGTTCCAAATGGTACCCCAAAATAGGTTGATATGTTAGAAGGTGCATGAGAACACATATGGTATTTAAATTTAACTTAAAAAATTTATTTGGACTCCTATTTTCATGATGGATGAAATGAAACCACGTTTGAGGAATTTTTAGATCCTTTTATCAGTGAATTAAGTTAATGATTATTAAATTATTATAAATTATTATTATTATTATGAAATTAATTACAATTTAACACTGTTTAAACGTAGTGTTAGAAAAGTTTAGCACCATGGGTTATTCTACATGATATTAACAAATTGAAATGAATTTAGTATAATGTGAATTGTGAGAATGGGATTTCAATGTTTCTCAGTGACCATGTAAATATTATTATTAATGAATAATAATAATATTTTAATAAATATTATTTAACATAAGAATAATATATTGAATGAAATAATTTTATGAATTGATTAACCATAGGAAGTGGTGAATGGTCTATGTCAATAACTTAGTGGATAATGAATTATAAGACTAGAAAACCCTTGGTCACATGATATGATCTCATAAAATATTTTTATTTATCCAAATACCAATATTTAGAGAAATTTTTTCAAGAATTAAAAAGTAAATTGAACCGTTTCCTCAAAGGTATTTCTTAGATAGAAAATATGGAAAATTTATAATGAAGAATATCCATTGGTTATAATTAGATGTTATAGTAAGGGAAGAGAACCATTAACTTTATAATGATTTCAATTGAAATATACTGAAAACACTTACAAGAATTATGAATTCATGGTAAAAGAGTATGCTATAGATTTTGATCATGTTTGATCATATTGGATGGAAATAAACTAATGTAATGAAAGAAAATACATAAATTAAAGATAATTTTCAAATAAATAATGAATAATGTAACTTAAATGCTTAAATGAAGGAAGTGGTGTTATGAAGAAGTGGTGTCTTCTATATATGTGTTTCAAATAATAGAACTATGAAGTGTTGATGGGATGATATAATTGAATTAATTAATATCATATTATATAATTAAATTTATTATTATAATAAATGTGGATAAAAGTGATTGAATTATAAATAACGAGTGATAATGGTGCTTCATGTTATAGTTAATAATTGGGGAAGAAATATTGTTATAATGTTTAGTACGGGGTTACCTCAAGTAGAGTGACACAATTACAAACGAATTTGAAGTATTTAATGAATGTTATATGAATTATGGGGAGTGTAAAAAGGAATGGAAATGAGTAACTTAAAGGATAAAGCAGTGGAATAATCAAGATGAATATTTTTATAGCTCAAAATTTCTTGAGGAACTTAGAATAAGTAACTTGAGTTACTTCAGATAATTCAATTTTGATTCAATGTAGAGAGTTATATCTATTGTATCATGATATGAATAGAAGGATAATTGAATAACTAATTACTATATGTTATTTAATTATTATTCACACATAATGAGTTTGGGAAGTGGAACCCCATTGAGGAGGATATATTAGTTGGATTGCTACTAGGAGAGCCTCACGAGATTGATAGAAGGATACTGTTTAATCATTGATTATATGTACTCATTTAATCTATATTTTTGTGAAATATACAATGGGTGGATAAATTGTGACATGTTTGATTAGATGTACTCACACTACTAGAAAAATAACCTATAACCATAGACCTATAGCCACAGTTTAGTTGGTCTATGGCTATAGGTTAAGATATAGACACGATTATTAGAAAATCGTGGTTTTAGAATAGATAAATCCATGAGAAAAAAGACCATGTGGAAACAGTGATTCCTCCATCATCACGACTCATCTCCCTCATCACGACTCATATACACTCATCTCATTCATCCCAACTCATATCCCACCCGCAATCCCCTCCCACATCGCAACTCATCTCATCTCCCACCCACAATCCCCTCCCTCATTACGACTCATCTCCCACCCTAGAAACCCTCCTCCCTCACCGTCAACTAATCGATTCTCCCTCAGTCAATCCTCATCGGATTCTCCATTCGGTTCCTCCATCCCTCATGCGAGCCCTCTCATCCCCTTCATCGCGCATCTCTCTCCTCCACCCCCTTCATCTAGCATTACGCCTCCAATCGGTTCATCAACCGAACCAACACCTTCCATGAGAAAGATCCATGTGAGTCGAACCATACACATTCTGTGAAGATTTTTGTGGTTACTCCTTCATGACAACTGCTTTCTGAAGCAATTCATACTATCTCCAGTGATCGTTCTACCATACATCTGCAGTCGATGGTGGTTTTCAAGGTTCTTCCCCCAACTATAAATGTTTCAATTTCTAAAAATACATTTATTTCATATAAATAACAGTGTTCATGTTTTTCTATATATGTATTTCTTTTCCAGTGTTACTCACACTTCTATTTAATTCCCAGGGTTTGAAAGGGTAAGTCTGCTGTATTAAACCTTATTGTATTTTGTTTACACATAGGTCAATAATTTTTTTATTGTTTTGTGTATACAGATTTAGGATAAAAACATTATTGCATTTTTTGTTTAGATTGGTTATTGATCATATTACTATATTTATACACTGAGCATATTTTTCGCAAATAATAACCACTTATGTTGGTGACTGCCCCTATTTTCTAGTACTACTGATCAAAAATATCAATGCCTTTTTGTTGCAGTATCTCATCATAACAAATATTCCTATGATATATTCTAATTTCAGACCCATGAAAGTGATTAATTATTCATTAATTAATCAATGTGAAATGTACTCACTGATTCTGATTATCATGGGTCCAAATTTTGCTCTCATGAAAATGATCTACAGTTCATTTTATTTGCTTATTGTGAATGGTATTTATGGGAACATTCATTTAAGTCCCGATGAACATATAATTTCATGATCATTGTCTTCTAAATTTTATAGTCTCTTGATGCTAAAGGATGCAAGAATTTGGCATTTAATTGCACCATTACCATCGTATGGAAGAGGGAGAGAGCTTCCCAGAGAGAGGTTCATGAGTTGTATCCATGAAAGTGGAGTTGAGGATGAATTTAGTGTCTGGAGATGGATGTTGGATGAATCATATTTGGTTCTAAGACCACACCAAAATTAATGATTTACCTATAGTGGTTGGTATAGTCAGTGTGTTTAGTTAATTATGAGGAGTTTATATTGGTAAATATGCTATTTAGAGATTCTATATTTCTAAGATGTCATTCAGATCAATGTGTTGGGTTAAGTATAAATATTTGATATTGTAGTGGGATAGTTCTTGATAATTCTAGTGTGGAGTTTGAAAGAGAGCCTAAAAAGGGTACTCTAAAGGTTATTGAAAGTGTGTGTGGAAGGGAAACCAAGTAGTCCAAATTGTTAAGAATTTATGACATAGATTCCATAACAATAATAATTGTTGAAAGATAAAAGGAAAGAACCAATTATCACATGTTCGGAAATAGTTTCTATAAATAAGGAATATACAATCAAGAAGAAGGAATATCATGCACCAAAATATTTTCTAATCATATTAGCAAACTGATTTGAAAAATCCAAGCGGATTGAGTAAGAATAAAAGAAGGAAAATTCTCTACTTTATAAAATTTATAAACCTATATAAAATAAGAATAAAGGTGAATTCCAGAATAAGAACATGCTAAAAAATGAGGTTTCAATATAGAAAATTAAGAAGGATATAGGCATGAAGAGTTTTAGGTATTTTATACATTCAAGGAATGGATTTTCTAGGTTAAGAACAATGTCTAATCCCTATTTCTCACTTTTAAGTGATGATGGAGGTTTACTTTATTCTCATATTTTGGTGTTTTTTGATTTTTGAATAGGCAATTGAAGGTGATGTTTGAAAAATAAAGAGATTTATTAATGATCATGTTATTTATTATTGGGATGTACATATCAATTTGAATATTATTTTTTCATTGTTGGTCATGGATTCATGTATCATTTATCATGTACAGTTGACACAATGATCACATATATATAAGAAGTCGTTATATCTCATTTCTTTTCCCACTATTTTCTTATAGGTGGTTTCTTATGATAATACCGGTTCTATCCACCACCATTGAATACAATGAGTTCAAGATTTGGGTAAGGTTTAGTCCATTTTTATTCTTTGGACCAATTTTAATTAGGAATTTTTTTATTTTTGGGTTCTTTATATTTTTGTTGTGTGTTTTTGATTTCATTGAGGTGGATTCGAGTCACCGTTGACGAAGGCTTACATGTGTATGCATAGGTATCCATATGCATATATAAGTTCCCCCTTTATATATATTCACTCATGGCAGTATGAATATATATATTGGGGCTAGGTGTGCTTATATATAGATATGAAAAATGCATATGCGTGTAAGTGTAAAGGGGTATATGCAAGTATAAACATATATCTAAGGACCCCCTTGTGCTTATTTGGCCATGCAAATATGTACATAGGGGATAGGTGTCCTTATATATATGTTAAGTTTCATATGCGTGCAAGCGGAAAAAAGTAAGATTCGAGTTGTCGTCGTCAAAAGCAAACACGACTTGAGGTTGAGGTAGGGTCCCTCTCCTAGACTATTTAATTCAAGAATGTTTTAAATTGCATTTAGTTTCCTTCTTAATTTTGCATGTTTATATTAAATTTCAATTCTTGAATAAGTGATAGTTAAGATAATTGTTTCTTTTGATAAATAAGTCATGGTTTTGTAATAAAACCCCTCCAACGGAGGTGCACTGTCTGCGAAAACTCACAGTGGTATACCTTGATTAACATTATTGCATTGATGTTTTCCTTATACTTGATGTCGTTGTTAGTCATAAAGAACACATCGTACTTGACCCTTTTTATATCCCTGTAGGGGGTTTCCCTATTTTTATTAAAATGGTTGTTTGAGCAAAGACACTCTTTAAGTGCCGTTAGACTTTTAATATGGGTCCCATGTTGTGTGACCATGTCACATGGCATGTGATATTTAAATCCAACCAAAATCCCAGTTCCACAACCCAGGGGTCCCACTGAACCAGTAGTGTCAGATTACATGTTATGTAACCTGTGATTTTACTGATCCCATGGGGTATTCCTCTAGGTATTCCTACACATTTCTAGATCTCCAAACCTCACCGAATTAGGTATATCAGGGGTCATAGAATCCTCTAGTCATCCAAGATTAGCATTCATTTCTTTAAATCTTTTGATAAAACATCCTATCATGCCATCCATATCATCCTATTTGAAACTAAGTGGAAGATGCTGCCCTGCGGATGTCGCTGGACTGGGCCAACATGCTGCAGTCACACCGCGGTCACACCGCGGTCACGCCGTAGTCATGCCATGGTCACACCGCGGTCACGCGGCGGTCACACCGCGGTCACGCCACGGTCACACCATGATAATGCCATGATTTGGCCCTACTCCAGCCACATACATCCCACACCAGCCCCCTTCCACCTTCATTTCAGCTCGCTCCACCAGCATTCCAGCCCGCAACAGCCCCCCTTCCACCTTCGAATCAGCCCGCACCATCCTCCAGCACGTGCAACCAGCCCCCTTCCACCAACATTCCAGCCCCCTTCCACCTGCATTCGATCCCTCACCTAATTAAGTATATTAGGGGTCATCCAATCCTCTAGTCACCACATATTAGCATTCATTTCTTTAAATATTCTGAGAAAACATCCTCTCATGCCATCTATATCATCCTATTTGAAATTAAGTGGAAGATACTGCCCCGCAGATGTCACTGAACCGGGCCAACACGCTGCGGTCACGCCGCAGTCACGCCGTGGTCACACTGCGGTCACGCTATGATTTGGCCCTGCTCCAGAACGACACCATGTGGTGGTTCGTAGTGATAGTATTTCATGAGTTTGTGATCAATGTTGAGACTAACTAATCACAATTTTTTCCAATGGGGCGGTGACCAGAATGTTGCCTTGCCTCCTCTCATTCCCTTTGCTCATGGCCGGAAGATGTTTCCCCACAGATGTCGCTGGACAGGGCCAACACACTGCTGTCACGCCGTGGTCATGCCGTGGTCACACCGCGGTCATGCCGCAGTCACGCCGCGGTCACGCCGCAGTCACGCCGCGGTCATGCCGCGGTCACGGTCATCCCGCGGTCACACCGCGGTCATGCCGCGGTCACGCCGCGGTAATGCCATGATTTGGCCCTTCTCCAGCCACATCTAACCCACACCATCCCCCTTCCACCTTCATTTCAGCCCGCTACCACCAGCATTCCAGCCCGCAACAGCCCCCCTGTCACCTTCGAATCAGCCTGCACCATCACCCCAGCACCTGTAACCAGCCCCCTTCCACCAGCATTCCACCCCCTTCCACCTGCATTCGAGCCCACACCATCCCCCAACCACCTTCAATCCAGCCCACACCATTTAGGTCATGCCCTTTGGATTAAATAATGATGAAACTACATACCAACACTACACACATTATATCATTAATACTTTCTTAGAAATAATATATGAATGATTTTTTTAATGACATGGTTATCAAATCTCAACAGAGATGTGATTATTTCAAAGATCTTTAAACAATATTTAACAAGTTGGAGTAGCACAACCTAAACATGAATCTGGTAAAATGTGTTTTCAGGGTAATTCTAGGGAAATTCGATAGATTTGTGGTGTGATACCATGAAATTGAGTTTGAATATAAAAAAAAAAGTTCAGTTTTATCAATTTCATTTCCTCATATTCTTAAAGAATTGAGGTGGATCTAGGGGAACCTTTATTACATTTATAACTTCATAGCTAACCTGGATGACATGTCTCTACACTAATGTGAGATGTTGTTTAGAAGGGGGAATAATAAAGGGGGGATATTGTTTTCTAGAAAATGGATCTGCTATGAAGATACAGGGGCAGCGGCCATTGGCCTCACGATGCGACCATGGGGAGTCCTTTTTGGTAATTGGTGGTATGCATCTGATATACTTAAGCATCTGAGGTCTGCATGGTCAGCTCGAAACTCCAAGAAACCTAAGAGTTTGCAGGTTAGAAATGGTGTTAGACGTCTCACCATCCTGGACCACTGACGCAGCGTACACGTCCCTGTGGATGGAGATCTTTCCCTTCCGGACAACATCATGTGCACCATCAAATAGAGCCATGATCCTTGAATCCCACAAGGACACAATGACTGCCACAATAGCACCAGTGAGGAGGTTGCACAACTGCTCACTACATTACATATACCATAGACCGGACATGAGATCCGTAAGCAGAATGCCAGAGTCCACCGCAAGCCCAAACAACATTCCCAGATAACTCCAGAGTTGCCAGGCCTAGCTGCACTCCATAAACACATGATGTGTGGTGTCTTCTGCAGCCCTACATAAGGCACACCTGGAGGCCATCTGAAATCCAACTCACTTCAAATTTTTAGAGTTAGGAAGTCTATTTTTCTAGATTATTCAAATAAGGAGAAACCGGGATGGCCGAATGAATGGATCCCTGAACTTCATAAGCCAGGTTGGGGCGTGGTCAGTACTGCCACATGCAATCATGTAAAACTCTTTGGGGTCAAAAATACCAATCCTGCTATGAAGCCAGATCAGTTTTTCACAATACATAAATGCATAATTATTAACTTGAGACAACACATAGTCAGAAATATTCAAATCATGTGAAATTTGATATGAGAGAAAACCCAAGATGAACAATGAAGAAAATTCAGATGGGACATTCATAGAATGCAAGGGCTGATCCTGCCAGAAGGTGTTCTAGAAACTATGAGTGGAGTCTCTACTGACCAACCATTTATTATCCTATATTATCATTGCATAGGCCTTTTTAAGGGAATCCCATACTGAGGATTCAAGGTAGTATTTATATCCATTATATATCCGTTTTTGGAACCTTCTCGACAGAAACGCATCATCAACATCATTTGAGATCAGCCTCCAAGTGAATTTTCCAATAAGACCATCATTAATGGTACGAAGATCCTTGATCCATAATCCTCCCATTTCCATAGGTTTTATGCATTCTTTCCACTTCACTGTGACCAAATTCCTTTCAAAGATTGATCCTGTCCATATAAAGTTTCTCACCAGGATTTGATGTTCCTTAATAATCCCTCTCGACCATTTGTATCAAGTGAAAGGGAAAGGATCCCATCTTCACCCCAAGATATTGAAAGGGAAAGGATCCCCTCTTCACCCCAAGGTATCAAGTGATCCTGTTCTTTTTTCCAACATCAATTCCATTGCCAAAAACAATTGATGATTTGTCCCAGCTTATGGCCTGTCCAGCCACATCCTCATAGTGAGTGAAAAGAGCCTTTATATAGGATATGGTTCTCTTTGAAGCCTGCCCCAACAATACAATGTCATCAGCATAGAGAATATGGGGTGAGGCATAATCATTAAAACCATCTCTAATCCTCTTATAAATACCCAGATGAGCAAGCTCATTGATGCATCAGCTTATGTAATCCTATGAAATTGAAAACAATATACCCGATAAGGGGTCACCTTTTCGTACACACCATGAGCAAGAGAAGAACCCTATCGGTGCACCGTTCACAAGAATTGACATCTGTGAGGATCCAAGAATAGTGTTAACCAGGTTCAGAAATCTATTCGAGAACCCATTCCTGCAAAGTATCTCAATGAGAAAACTCCATTTATGGGTATCAAAAGCCTTAGAGATGTCAATCTTAAGAGAAAAGTTCCCTTCCTTTGACTTCCTTCGCATGAGGTTAACACTCTCAGAGGCCATGAAAAGGCATTTATATATGTTCCTTATCATATTTAGTAGGCATATCAATGTTATCTAAAGTATGAGAAATACCAATATTATGATTGATAAAAAGGGGAGGATATGTACCTGAAATATTTGTAGCAAGGTTGTCTTGTGAAGTACCTGAATGTTTTTCCATATTTTTTCTAGAACCTGGGGGAATCTGTGCTGTGTCCACCAGGTTTGGTTGATCTTGATAAGATGAAAATATACACCTCTAATTCTTGACCAATTCAATAGGAAGATTTGGGATTGCATCTTTATAATCTTGCAAACCAGAGGCAACCAAATTTTGATTTGGGTAACTGTCCAGAGCAGTCTTTGAAACACCCAAAACATCAGGTTCCATGGCCATCTCCTTGGGAGATGAACTGTCCTAACGAAGTGGGGGTTAAGGGGTCTGTTCAGAGCTAAAGGTATTCTACACATAAGTGTCACTGCTCAAGTGTAAACCCCCAAGAGGGTTGCATTTGTTCTACTTAGAGTCATTATTCATAATCAGCTTGGTCTGGTCATCTTGTCTGTCAAGTAGTGTGCCAACCTGTTTTGATTCACAGCCCAAATAAGAAGAAGGGTATGAAGATTGACCATTGTCAATCTTCATACCATTAAAAAGATCATTATAAATGTGATGTGCTTTATTAAATTTATAGGGGTACAAAAGAGTATCCCCTGCAGCTAAAACTGCCAAGGCAGGGTTTGTTGTAATATGTAGGCCTCCAGGAAGTGATGATACTATATGATTACATGCATTCAAAGCCGATTTAAAATCCCTATCTAGACCCAAAGGTGGGTTTGAGTGGCCAAGGTTTTTCATAACATGCAGGTCTCCAGGCAGTGATGAGCCTGTATGATCACATGCATTCAAAGCCGATTTAATATCCCTATCTAAACCCAAAGGTGGGTTTGAGTGGCCTTGCATGCTGGGTGAATTGGTAAACATGATCTAAAAAAGAGTAAGTGTAAGGAAATCCAAGTGAACAGCCTAAAGCCACCGAGAAAACCAGTAAACCCATCATATCCATCACCACTAAACCCCAACCTCCTAGTTTTCAATCAACAGCCAACCCCTAGTGGAACTAGAAATAGTAGTAGCCCGCTTGACACCAGAAGCACTCCCCACCAAGCAAAAACCAACTATAATCCAATAACACTATCCAATAGCACATGTACTAGAGAAAAACCCAATAAAAATCAGAGTTTTAGCAGTAACCCACTCAACAGTAATAACACCAACACCTATAAGCCAACAGCATTGTCCAAACACTTGGAATGTACTCAAATTTACATCCCAAGCCACCAACACCAACCCGTGCCACTCCTGCAACACACCCCATCAAAGAGGCATCCTGCACCTCACAAAAAACCCAGCCAACAACCCATTTACCAACTCACAATCAACAATAGCACCCAATCTATGTTAACAAACCAGTCCACAGAAACAGAACCTCCAACACCTCTAAGCTAACACCAGCCATAACTTTAGCCTCTACACCCATCCATCACCAAACATCCATCTTGATGTTCCTATCTAGAAGCTCACAGAACTACTCAATAACAGCTCCCAGCATCTGTAGCACCAAAAATAATCAACCAATATTTTGGAAATCTCCCAACAGCCACACCACCTCCTTTGATTATGTATTTAATGAATCAAAATACTATTAATATTTTTCTTTAGATGATTAGCCTCTATCAACAGTGGGATAGGATTGATCTCTAATTTTCGAAACAGAGTAAAAGAATGCAGTCTCAAAAACCATTTTAATATCAGTATGAATAAACAGTTCCATGTCTATGTAATCATTTATGATAGAAATTGATTGGATTTGGACTATCATTTTAGTGTCAAAGACTACTAGTTGATCTTGATGATATCTTTTATCATTGTCTTTAACTTGTTCTTCAGTAAAATACCTTTGATTCTTATTTTCATCATGATTGATAATAAAAGCCTCTTTATATTCTCTATTCTATGGTTGAGTAATTTCACTAGATACTAAAACCACTATGTTTTGTGCAAGAACTGTAGTACCCTGAAATGTAGGTTTGTTCCTGAAAACAAGGATTCTCTATTATATAACTCTAGATTCTCTCTTAGAAAACTAGATATTTCTCTCTCAATGAACCAGAATCAATATCATCTTTGAAACCAATGGGAAAAAAACATCATTATAGGTTGGTTAAGTGTAGGACACCCAAGTGTCCACAATAGATGAGAGATGCATAGATGAAAAAGATCAAGAGATAAATTTACATTTCTGAATGGGTAAAAATTTTACTTGACACATGAAAACTTATGATCGGCCATATGTTATAAGCTATGTATTAAGAAGTTATATGAGATGGTAAAAAACATCCCAAAAGATAAATCAGACACACACACATATGTGACTATAGGATCAAAGAGATATACAACTAACAGATCCCAAATAGGGTATCCCATAATAATAAATGAAAACAATTCTAGATATGAAATTGTTTCAGATGTATCATACAAACAAAAATTGTGAACCCGATGTGAATATTTCAATAGAAAAATTACAAAGTTTCCTAAAGAATCCATCTATTTTGTTTCACATGTACCCTATTAAAAAATAGTGAACCTAACATGAATAATTTTACATTGAAATTGATTGGTCAAACATGTAATTTCTTATAGTACGGTACTAATGGGTGTTCTTTTTTATAGTGTTCATGCATTAAAATAACCCCTATTAAGATCCACATTTTATTTAAAAGTGATGAAATATTTTCAAGTAATTGTTCTTACACTTCATCCACCACAAAATCCACAACCCTACAAATGGAAGGATGACATCACCCACTAACCAATCCAATCACAAGTGGAAAATACACTGGTGAGAGAGTATCATCATCATGGTACAATTACAACCCATGTGTCTAAAAATAAGAATATATAAGTACCAAAGCCTCATATCTCATCCCACCAAAAAAAATATAATGAAACCATTGATTCCCAATGCCACTTCTAAACTATTTAGGAGACTCTCCTTGGAGTGCAACAATTAGTACCTTTCAGATCATGTGTCGATAGATAAAGAGGTATAGTGATACCTCAAAATTATATAGTAATAATTAAGGAGGGTTCCTACCACCCACCATCACTGTCAATAACACTGTGTGTCCCTGGTTACTTAGAGCTAAAACAAGGAGGATTCCCATGAGATCTCAGTTACGACCACTTAGTCCTAGGAATCACGGAGGAGATATCACCAAGGATAGTGGACCCAAGGAAACCAAGAACATGCATGCATTCCTATTCCCAAGGATGAAATATTTCCACACATGTTGGTAGAATATTAGGCCCATATACCTTCACATACCAACCAATCCCTCCAGTGTGCTCTGAAGGAATTATGAAATGTCAGCATATCCTGATAGTGACTAGGGGTAATCCCATATTCCAACCCATGTATATAAATTATGTTAGCATATCCCATTAGTGATTAGAGTAAAATATTCTACATATATACCCACACCTATTGAAAAATCAGTTTATATTCATGTTCCTATTATAGAATATTTCCATCACATCTCGGTGGAAATGGTTGGACATACTTATATCCCTACCCACATCCTATATAGTTTTCATCACATCCTAATAGTGGCAAAAATAAGTGATATTTAAAATATCCCAATGATCACCTAGTAGTAGGATCATATCCCTGCTCATTTCAATGTTCAAAACATTTTACAGAATATCCTGAAATCCACTTGGGAGTGGGATTATATACCCACTTCCTTTCAAGAGGACCATCACCATATTCTGACTAAAACCTAGAAGTTATCTCATATCCCCAAAATTCCTAGGAGGTATGATGGTACATCCTAGAAAATTCTCAAAATCATGTACACATCCATATTCACCTTTATTCTAAGGATGACTGATGATACATCTTGGCCGCTATCAAACGGTGGGATGAAAAATAAGCTACATGACCATATTCTTGTATGACATCAAGGATTGTGTCATCCAACTACTTCTATGGACTGAGAATCACCTAAGAAGACTTATATCCAAATGGGTCACCAACCTTCCCAGGGAGAGACTCTAAAAATATATATTTGAAGGTATAAAATGACTTGAGTGTAGGAATTTATTCCCCCCTGTCCAGGTGGGGTGGTCCAAGGGGGTTTCCAGGAGGGAGGGAGGGTTTCCAGGAGGGAGGGGGGTGTCTAGGAGTGGGGAGGGGTGTCTAGTAGGGGTGGTGTAAGAGGGATGTGTGCAGGAGGGATGGTGTAGGAGGGATGGTTCAGGAGGGATGTGGGTATTGTATACTAGCTAAACATATGGGGGGCTGGTGGAGGAGGGCTATGTGTAGGAGGGATGATATGTTATGTCATCTGCTGAGTGTGGCTTGGCTCCTTTGAGGTAGGGTCCCTCTCTCAATAGGGGGGGGGGGCTGTCCAGGTAGGGGATGGGGGTGTCCAGCAGGGGTGGTGCTGTCCAGGAAGGGGGGAGGGGTGTCCAGTAGGGGTGGTGCTATCCAGGCAGGGGGGAGGGGTGTCCAGCAGGGAGGGGGGGGGGGGTGCTGTCCAGGCAGGGGGGAATGGTGTCCAGGAGGGAGGGAGGGGGGTTCTGTCCAAACAGAGGGGGAGATGTGTCTAGGAGGGAGGGAGGGGCGGTGTCTAGGTAGGGGGGGGGGGTGTCCAGCAGGGGTGGTACTGTCCAGGCAGGGGGGAGTAGTGTCGAAGAGGTAGGGAGGGGGGGGGGGGGTTCTGTCCAGGCAAGGGGAGAGGTGTCCAAGAGGGGGGGATGGGGGGGGGGGGCTGTCCAGGCAGGGGGGAGGGGTGTCTAGCAGGGGTGGTGCTGTCCAGGCAGGGGGGAGAGGTGTCCATGAGGGTGGGAGGGGGGTGTTGTCTAGGTTGGGGGGGGGGGGTGCTATCCAGGCAGGGGGGAGGGGTGTCCAGCAGGGGGTGCTGTCCAGGCAGGGGGGAGAGGTGTCCAGCTGGGAGGGAGGGGGTGCTGTCCAGGAAGGGGGGGTGTCCAGGGGGAGAGGTGTCCAGGAGGGGGGGGGGTGCTGTCCAGGCAGGGGGGAGAGGTGTCCAGGAGGGAGGGGGGCTGTCCAGGCAGGGGGAGGTGTCCAAGAGGGGGGGGGGTGCTGTAGGGGGGGGGGCTACCACATTAGACGATTTCTTCATTCCATTCAGAATAACTTCTTAACTACACATCTTGATTATTGTAATGCCATCATATATCTCTTCATTCAACATCAATCAGTACATAACAATTTTTGGGAACCATAGTTCTATTCAGATCCACTATAACTTAAATATCATTATGACTTGAACTTTGTACAACCACTCATAAATCTCCCATGTTGGCATAAGATGATTAAACTATTATTAAATTAGGGGGGGGTGTCTGGAGGGGGATTTGTAGGGGGAGGAGGGGGGACTGTCTAAGGGAGTCCTTGCAGGGGGGAGGGATGTCCAGGGGAGGCTTTGCAGGGGGGGAGGGGGCTGTAGTGAGGGTGGGGGCTATTTTTTTAGGGGGAGGGGGGGCTGTCCAGGAAAGGGGGGGGGGGGGCTGTCTAGGAAGGGATTTACAGGGGGGAGGGGGCTATCTAGGGGGGTCTTTGCAGGGGGAGGGGGTATGCAGGGGGTTTTCTACTGCAAGGGGAGTTGGGGGGGGGGGGGCTGTCCAGGGGGCTTTATAGGGGGAGGTGGGCTGCAAGGGGAGTGGGGGGGGGGGGGGGCTGTGCAGTGGGGTTGGGGGGGGGGTATTTTTTATAGATTTTCAGACCCTATAGACACGGTTTTAAACCATGGATATTGTTTAATTGCCACGGTTTTTAACCGTGGCTATAGGTCTAATACCACGGTTTAAAATCGTGGCAATAGAGTGTGTTTGTCCTCTTGTATAGCCACAGTTCTAAACCGTGGCTATAGTGATATTACCACGGTTTGAACCATGGCTATATACCTATAGCCATGGTTCAAACCATGGATATAGATCTAGAGCCACAATTTAGAACCGTGGCTATAGGTCTAGGCCTATAGCCATGCCAAACTTAGCCACGGTTCCTCAAACCGTGGCTATTACCTATAGCCCCGGTTTGAGTACCTATAGCCATAGTTTAAAACTGTGGATATAGCCCGAATTTATAGTAGTGTAATTTAATCTATATTTTTGTGGAATATACAATGGGTGGATATAAATTGTGCCAAGATGCGATAGTGGATCTCCTTTAAAATTACCCAATGTCTATAGTTGGAGTAGTATGACAGAGACCATACCCTGTCTTAACCATTGATATAGGTATAGATTGATAAAAAATTAATTATGTATCTATTTTTACTCACCCATAGATTTGGGTTGAGAAAAATTTAATACCTCTAGGAGATAGTTGGACATGATGATTTCTTCCAACATCTTCTACATAAGATATATGTTGAAGTGTAATACCTATAGTATACATGTTATGAGAATAGGTTGGATAAGATATATGAAGATGGTTAATACCTATAGTATCCCTGATATGATATTATAGTGGATGTCATAGGATGAGATGGTTAGTTTCAATAACATCCCAGTTTTGAGAATATGATGGTTAGTAATTCACCAGAGTGGTGACACCCACTCTTTCCTATTACATAGGGATTGAATACGATAATGATGCGCTAAATACTATCTTATCCTCTACCCATAGGTTTGGAACATTAGAGGACCTTTTATACATTTTTATCCATAGATATGTGTAATTCCTCTTATGTTTGATCATGTATATGTTGTTATATTTGGAAATATGTATTTATTACACATAGAAATGTGTATTTCCTTTAACACTTTTGAAATAGATAGATATGTGTATTTCCTCCTGTTCTTATGAGATAGGTGGATATATGGATTTGCTCTACTATCTCATGATCAGTTCATCTAGGGTGATTTACTTGGTTAGTAACCTATTATGGGTTATGATATATGTTATATGTCTCCATAATAATAAAACTTATTATTTTATGAGTGTTATGAATGTGAGATTTGGGTGGGTTGATAATGGATATGTTGATGATGAAATCATGTGATGTCAGGTTATATACACATTATTCACCATTGATGCATGTAAAAAATTTATATTTATGGGGTTGGATCATTTCTTAGGATAATAATATTAGATATTATTATACTCACCCCTACATGTTCACTTGCATGTTATTCCCCACGTTTCTATAAAAATTAGAAGAGGAGAATGATGGAAGGCTATAGAGTTGGGAAATAGAAAACATATATATATATTATCTATGGAGTGGAGATGATCAATATATATCTATTTTATTATTTGGTTTATACTTCATTAATATTATGGTGGATATTGATATATGATATTAAGTGAAACATTGAAAAGATTTAATGCCTCCCATGATTTGCGGATACCTTAGTGCTAGTTTCTATACCCTATACTAGTGGACGAATTATTAAGAATTTTATTTATCAGTAATATGGGATATGAAAGATTGGTATCAAAGTGATAAGATGGAGTATAGAGTGAGGAAAATTTGAAGATTGGTTGGGATAACACAGGTAGAGTCTTACTAAGGATCTCTAGTAAGTGTAGTCATAATATATAGATTTGAAAAGGTTACGATGAACAAAAAATATATTATCATTAATCTTTTTGATGAAACATTGCTGATATTTAAGTATGTGAACAAGGAAGGTAAATGAGGGGACCTTGAATCATATATATTTTGTTCATGATTTTTTTTAGATTAATTTGATTTCATTTGTAGATAGTATATATGGGACATATTGGAAAAGGATCCCTCAAAATCCTTTTTATTTGTTATGATTTCTAGGTTGAGATGTTGTTTGGGAGACAGTTGGTAGGGACATCTGACATTTTAATATTGCAATGTGAATTGCTGGTTTTGAAAACAACCAGATATGGAGATAGAAGATGGTATATTGTGGCATGGATCTAGATAATGGATTTTAGAGGACTCAAATAGACTCATATACTAGTCTCACTATGTGGTGGTATCAATTACCTATGGTATTAAAGAGAAATAAATCAATTTTCTCTATAAATATCTTGGTTTTAAATATTTGATTGAAATTTTTTATTAATCTCTTTGAGACAATAGAAACTATATTTGCATGAAGTTGAGATCTTTAATAACGAGTCTTCATAGATTATTGTGCTGATAGTGAGAGTCTTGATGCTACAGGATCATTGTGATCAAAGTATTATAGTTGAATAATAATAGGATTTAGGATCTCTAATGGTGATAAATGCACTTTTAGGTAATTATTTCCATAATAAGAAATCCCCACAGATAAATAGACATGTAGAATTATATGAATGGACATAAACCATACATTTAATCTCATTTATAGATAAGGGGACTCCACATGAGAATATATTATGAATCTTATAATTTAAGATGATTTTGTCTATTGGTTTTGGATATGGAAAATTTCTAGGAATGATATTTAGATATAGGTGATGTAATTGAAAAAATATTAGTTACAAGTCTTTTTATGGAATTATTAGTGTCACTATGCTCTATCTAAGTGATATAATAGAGCCTAAAATAGACCTCTATCTATGTATCAATGATTTTTGAATATCCTAGGTCAGTTGTCTGTGTATTATGTAGGATTATAATAGATATTATGGTAGTGAGTTCATGTTTATCATGTGTTGGAGTGATGATTGTGGTGAAGTAAGGTAATTAATGTCTTATCCATTTATGGGAATAGGGTGATGTGGTATGATCACATTATTGATGAAATATTTATATGATTTACTTGAGCAATATTTCTTGTACTAGGTAATTCTTGGTAATTATGGACTTGTGTGGTTATTAGTGGATAACATTAGTTTTAGGGATGGTGAAAGGTTCCCAACCTAACAAGATATTTTGTAGTTGGATATGTCTCATGAATATGAGTGAGGCATGAGAAATTACTCTGATTGGAATGGGTTATGAGCCTTGTGATGAGGAGTTATCTACTTAAATTAAATATGAAGTCATTAAACAAAATATGATACTATCTATGATTTTATAATTAACTATTTCCAAGTAAAATTGAATTATTCTATGGTTTTTTGGGCCCTTAATTAGTGGTTTCATTAATAAATTTACAATATCCTAGTTTCTTCCATGTTAAAACCTTATATAAACAATGGAAAAATATTTTTAGACCCATAGAGTAGGGTTTTAGTGTTATAGAAAAGTTTTAAGTGACGCCTTAAAAGGTTATAAAAGTTAGTGATGATCAATTATTGATATTTTTTAAAATTTCAATTAGTAGTCATTTTGACCACTGGGAAAAAGATAGTTAGGTGGGATTATTGATTGACAAATGATCTTTTATGTTGGGGATATTATGTGTCTATGTTGATATATTCATCATTGAGTATCAATTATCCTTGAATTTTGTGTTAACTCATGAGAAGTGGTAGGTGATAAGGTTTTTTGCAATTGAATGTATTTTTGAGAATCCTTGAGATATACATTTAATATGGGAAGAACGATTCTCTTTCTAGGGTTGAATGGAAAATAATTTTGAGATATGAAAGAATGTGTTGATTTAGGCTCACAATTTTAGACAATGATATCCTAAATATTTCTATTTTGATAGTTGAATATCTGGGTATGTGTCTTATTTCATTAGATGATGAGGATACTGATGGATAATATCATTATATTGGGTACAAAATTTATGGGACACATGTACCATTTTTATTTTTAAAACTTAATTTGATTTAAAGGGAACCCTAGAGAGGGTTTTGTTTTTGTGAAAATAAAAGAATTATTATGGTTTTTTTGATATTATTGAAGATCTTTTGGTGATTCTGGTTAACTACCTCAATTCTCATTAATTATAATTTTTTGTTATCAATTGATTGGAACGTTCCTCATTTTAGGATGGAATTATAACGATAGCGATGAGTGGAATTTATATGGGATGTTTTTTTAGGATGAAATGTTATAAGGTGGGGAGGATATAATAGCCCAGGTTTACACTCATGAATTTCTTCGACCATGAATATAATCATATTGTTGATTTAGTTTTTATAGGTTTAATGAGCACTCATTTAATTTTACATGATGTGATTTATTGGATTCATTGATCACATTGGGTAATTTTTAGTATAAATATTAATTTTTTATTTAAAGGGTTAAATGTAAAATTCACCTTGGTTGGTGTGTTATATTGGAAAACCAATTATACCACTGAGTCGAGAATAGAGTGTTTACCTTAGGATATGTGGTTTAATTTTTTTGGAAGTGGTCATAGTTGTGCTCAATGATAAAAAAGTAACTATAATGAATTATTATTAAATAATAATAATTTATTTATTATCTTTACCTATTATATCTCCCATTATATATATAATCTAGGTAGTAATTTAATGAGGCTAGGGTTTGAGGAGGAGACATTAACCATGGTAGGATCACCAGAGATTGAAGGGATTGGGTGAAGGATAACTGGATTAGGAAAACTAGGTATTGTTATTTGATTATGGCACCCCATTTTCATATTTAACTTATCTCTTATTGTTCTCTATTCAAATATTAGATTATGTTCTAGGAAATTTGAGTATGTTAATCTATGTTTCAAAACAAATTTGTTTCCTTTGTATTAATAAAAATCCAATGAATGAATTTATAGAAATTCTCAAGATAAGTTTTTGGTAAACAATTAGAAAACTATTGATATATGTTTTTCATTGAACCATAGATCCTACCATACATCATTGGAAATCTATTAGAGATAAAATATAACCCCATTGAAATCACTACAATTGGATTTGTGGATGAGGAGATAACATATAGAGAAGATTCAGTCTTCATCGACTTTTCTCTATATTTTTAAGAGATTAGGGATTGAATTTAAAGAAACCAACCCCATATATTGAATTTGAGGGTTGAAATTTACCCACCCTTGAATTTATATCGATTATTTTTGAAGTTCAACTTGGTCATAATAGTAAAATTAATGGTAGGGTTTGGGAAAGTGGGAACATCTAAGGAAATTCCATCCATTGGATCTATAATCTAACATTGTTGGGGAAACCACATAGCCGTAGTAGGTTGTGCCGGTTTTGTGTTGCAATGATAGCCCTCAACCATTCGATCAATATATTAGATGGAGTACCCTGGGGCCCTATATCCCTAGTATAAGAGTGGGGGATGACTTTGTGTAGTGCAATTAACTTGAACACAGAACATCCAATCCATAGACCAGAGGATAGAGAACACAATTTGGATGGCGATCCATAGGGATGACATGACAAATTCAAGGTCGTTCAATCCAAAGATCAGATGGACAAGATTAAATTAGGGGTTAATGCTAAATTAAATGCCTGTGGAAACATGTGGGGATTCCATATGGAAACTCTAGATAGATAGAAACATAAAGAGGTATGAAAGGGCACATATGAGGTCCAAATTAGACATTAGAAATTGTATTGCACTCCTATTTTCATCCCATACCCAATAGAAAAAAGTTTTTGGAATTTATACATCATTTTATTATTGAATTACGTTATTTATTATTAAATTATTATAAAAATTATTAATATAAAAAAATAATAGTTAAATATTTTTTAAAAAAATAGTTAGCATAGTTTATGCCGCCATTCACTATACATGAGACTAATAAGTGAAAATAATTATGTGACCATGTAAATATAATTATTATTGAATAATAATAATATTTTAATTATTATTTTTATACTTAATAGGATAATATTGAATTAAATAATTAGACTAATTGCATAACCACATAAAGTGGTGAATGGTCCCTGACTTAGTGGTTAGTGAATTGTAGGAATATAAAATCCTTGGTTACATAAAAGGATCTCATAAAATATTTTTATTTCATGAAATACTAATATTGGAGAAACATTTTAAAGTACAAAAAAGAAACTTGAATTATATACTATAAGTTATTTATTAGCTATGGGTAGTGTTAAATGGTTGATCATGAATATCCAATAATTGTAATTAGATTCTATACAAAGGTAATGGATTCATTAAATTTATAATCATTTCCCTTAAAATATATTGATAACACTTAAAGGTCTTTTGAATTCCTGGTAAAAGTGTGAATTATATATGTTGATCATATTTTAAAATATTGGAAATAAATTATTGGAATTAAAGTAACTATGAAAATAAAATAAAAGTTTCAAATAAATAATGAATAATTTGATTCAACTACTTAAATAAAGGAGTTAGTGTTAATAATAAATGGAGTCTTATATATATATATGTTTAAAAGAATACAACTCTATATAGTTAATGAGATGATATAAATGAATTCATTTATTTCATAAAAAAATAAAATTTATTGGGATGATAAATGTGGGTCAATGCGATTAAAATAGAAAAATAAGTGATAAGGAATACTAATATTAAAGTTAATAATTAGGGAAGAAATAATGGTATAATGTTTAGGATGGGTTTTCCCTCAAATGGTGTGATGTAATCTCAAATGAATTTAAAGTACTTTATGATTGTTTTAAAAATTATAGGAAGAGGAACAAGGAATGGTGATGAGGACCTTGAATCATAAATGAACATAATATTCATGATGAAGATTCCGATATCTTTTCATTTACTAAAGAAATTACAAGAAGTACTTTGAGTTACTTATTATAATTTGATCACAAATTTTACATGAAGAGTGAGATATCCTATATCATTATTGTCTCGTAGGATTTTTCAATAAATAAATATTATATGTTATTGAATTATCATTCAAACCCTATGAGTTTTGTATGTAGAACCCTAATGAGAAGGATACAATATATTTATTACTACTCTGGGAGTATTGAGAGACTGATAAGAGGACCAATGTTTATGATTGATTGTATATAATCATTTACTCTATGTTTTTTGAAACATATGATGGGTGTATATTGATAGTGATGGGATAGGAAAATGGTTCTCCTTTACACTCACTCTTTGTCTAGGGTTGGGGTGGGATGATACTGAACATACCCTATGTTATCCACCAATTTGGGTAGAAAATGATGATGAATTATTCACGTATAAATTTATACTCACCCATAAATATGGGTTGTGATAGATTTTATACCAATAGAAGGTATTTAGATAAGAGTATTTCCTCCAAAATCTCAAGAATTAGATAGATGAAGATGCTTAATACCTCAAGTGTCCCTAATTTGGTAACATGATGGATGAGATAGGATATGAACATCACTGATGAAAAATTGTGTTTTACCAACACATGTATACCAACAGTTTGAATAAACCGTTGGTATACTTAATTTTTCCCAATGGTTTCTTCAAACCGTTGGGATAATGGGATGAGAATTAGCTTTTCCCAATGGTTTAATCAAACGGTTGGGAAAATCTTGAAAAGATATATATATATCAATGGTTTTTTAAAACCATTCGTAAATACAATATTTTCCAATGGGTTTAAAAAACTGTTGAGAAAGTTTCCCCCCAAATAGAAGCACTTCCAGAATCCCTTCTCCTGATTGCATCCATAAACCTAGTCACTGCTGATGCTCTCTCTTCACCCCAAGGTATCTCTATATGTTCTCTCTATAATAAGGTAATTCTTTACTTCCACACTTATAATCTGTAAGTGGAATTTTGTGCATCTATTTTTGTTTGTTATCTATTTTTATTTCACCTAAATGAGATCCGTGTGTTCTACTTCTTCCTGTATTCCTATTTCTCCTATCATGTTCCCTTTCCACAAGACCCTTTTGCAAGAGCTGATCACGAGATTGAGGTTTTATATTATTTAATGTGATGGGGTCCTTGGGGTATAAGTTCCTTCTAGTGTAATCCTTTCCATTTGTACAATAAGGCATTCTAGTGTGCCATGTAGATAGTGAAAACCCATTCGAGGTGTTGAATAATTGTGGTTCTATTTTTTGTGGGTTATGTTATCTCAATATGAGTGGTATTGGTTGTATAATGAATCTAGTTTTATGGGGGATTTCCTAAATAGTGTAGTAAAAATATGATTCATCAATTTCATGTACAATTTGATAACCTGTTTTTTTATTTGTATTATTTATCTTGCTGTCTCTATTGATAAATGTAAGATGTTGTCTTAGTGTGGTTTTATTTTGGTAGACTTTTTGTAGTGACACCTCTTCATAAGAAGATATAGGGTGACATCCTTAGTTTTTTTATTCATATAGTACATGGAATGTGTTTGAAAGGGATAATGGTTTGAGTGACCCTTTGGGGTTATATTATTGAGTGATTTTCGTAAGTTGGAAATTGTTATGTGAGTTCCTTGTGGCTTATGGGGTATGGTTACAACCTAGAGGGGTGTTATGCTGGGATGTGAATGAGGGTGGATGATGAGATTGGACATATATCAATTACTTCCTGTGGGATTGTGTATAAAATTAGGATATTTCTGAGTTATAGAGTATTCCTTGGGTGGTATGGTATATGGTCGGATGGTATAAGAAAATTGATGATGATTTTCTTATATAAATTTTACTTAGGAGGGGGGTGTGGGCTGTCCAAGGAGGGAGGGGAGTTTTCCACCCCCACCCCCTTGGAAAACCCCCTTGGACACCACCCCTCCCACTGGATACCCCCATCCCTCTGGACACCCCCACCCCCTTGGACAACCCCCTGGACACCACCCCACTCCCTTGGACAGCCCCCACCCCCTAGATATCCCACATAGACACCACACCACCCCACCCCCTAGACAACCCCCACCCCCAGAAACCCCCCCTGGGCACCACCCCACCCCCTTTGATAGCCCTCCAACCCCCCTGGATAGCCCCCCTGGACACCCACCCCTGGACACCCCCAGGACAGCCCCACCCCCTTGGACAACCCCCCCAAGACACCACCCCACCCCCTAGACACCCCCACCCCCTGGACACCCCCAACCCCCTTGGACAGCCCCCCTGGACACCACCCCACCCCCTGGACATCCCTTCCACCCCCTTGGACAACCCCCCTGGACAACACCCCACCCTCTTGGACAACCCCCAACCCCTAGATCTAGTTATAAGGATACCCTTCTATTCTTAACCTTTCTCCATTTATTTCACTATCTAGAAATATCACTGTCATTATTCCCTATTTCTAGGAATTTTGTAAAATTTTACGAATCACAGTATTTGATATTGAATCAACGACTAATACTTGATTTGTAGATGTCTGTGAGTATATAGAATATGGTTTATAAACTATCCCTTAAAAGTATCATTGTTTTGTGTTCTTTATAATGTTAAGTATCATTGACATACTTTATTATTAATCTCAAATTTAAAAATAAATGTTTTTGTCTATACTTTATGAAATTAAACCTCTTTATGATTCATGAATAACCCATTAGTGTAGAAGCCTAAAATTTATCCACCCATGGGGTGTGCTTCACTTGGGTAACTGATTGGGTAATGAAAGGTATGACCATAGGGGTGCCAAGAATGAGTTATTGAACACCTGTGAATGATTTGGGATACTTATAACACATAATGGGACCTGAGGCATGTTCCTCTTATATGAGACCTATTGAAAATTAATATAAATAAATTTTAATTTAATTTCGAGTAATTTTTATTTGATTAATGATTTGGAATTACTTGAAGAAACCAACTAAGGATTCATGTTAAAATCATAGATTTTAATTCCATTTGAAAACCCCCTTGGATTCATGATGATTTGGTTTAGAATACCTTGGGGAAATATACCTTGGATTCATAGTGATTATGATTTAGGAAACCTTGGGGAAGTCCCCCTTGAATTCTAAACTAGAGGCCTCTCTATTTACATAGGTTGGGAACTCCTTCCTACCTATAAAGCCATCTAAAGTCAATCATTTTTTTTAGTTCTACTCTCCAAATATGTAAGTCTTAACTTAGTTTTAATGTTTTTAATATATTATTTTTTGTTTCTATTTTGATTTTACCTAAACCAGGCGGTGACGTGTTGGAATGACATGCCCAATAAGTGTAGTTTTTTTTTTCTATTTTCATTTTACAATTCAAGTTTCATGATTATATGAATCAACTTGATTTGAAGTCTTCATAGCCACTCCTATTAGGTGGTTTTCTTTTTCTTAGTGGGGTGATATGGTACTTTCTATGGAATTTAGTTTGGGTGTTATGAAATGTACTAACTTTTTACAATATTTCAATTTTTTAGCATTAATAACTTATTAAAAAAACTCTTTTTACACATTATTCATCTTTCATGAAAATCATTAACTTTATAATATCTTGAACAATGTTTTATCAGGTCCATGGTGTCTTCTAGGTATGTGATAAATGAAAAAATTACAAAAAAAATCTCACCTTAAATTTAGGCACACATAACTGAATTAATTAGTTTATCTTTACATTCTTTTAATAGTTCACTACATCAACTAGAAACGCCTTACTTTATCATTTAATTAAATATATTTTTGATTAAACTTCAATATTATTGAATTTATTATGATGAAATGACTTATAAAAATTATTTTTAAATAATGGATAGAAGTTGGATGTATGAAACCGACCAGATCTCAAGCGATTTTCAAAACAATTTGAAGAGATCTTTAGATTTTTCATTTCACAATGCTTCAGATAGTGGTTTCATACACTGCCCATGTTCCAATTATGTTGGTGGACCATGGTTGAGCCATAAAGAAGTCAGCTACCACATAAACAAATATGGTTTTCAAGCAAACTACTTTGTGTGGCATCACAATGGGGAGAAAATGAAAGCTCAAATTACTGATGATCGAAATGAAAGGTTTGGACTGGAGAATTTGTTAGATAAATGATTTCTGTTTATTTGTCATCATGAAAAAAAAGGATTTAGACTCAAGAAGACTTCGATATGAGGACATATGATCATCTAATGAAAATGATGATATTTTCAGGGTGAAAAAAATTGACTGATGCTACCACGAATCCAATATATCGACAGTGCGATAAAATTAAAAAGCTGTAATTTTTAATCCAATTGTTTCATGGGAAAACTTTTTATGGTATTTATAATAAAACAATCGATTACATTCTTACCTTATTGAAGGATTTACTTCCATATGATGTAGATATTCCCTCAAACCACTATATGTCATGGAAGTTAGCTAAGGAACTTGGATTTTCAAGAAACAAAATTCCTGATTTCCTAAAATATTGAATTTTATTCTGGGAGGAAACCGGTGAAAGAAATGATTGTATAAAATGTGGCACATCCCACTGGAAGTCAAAATCTGACGGAACACCATCCTGCATGCCACAGAAAGTAATGTGGAACTTTCCATTGATCCCCAGACTCCAGAATCTTTTTATTTCTGATGAAATATGAATAAAAATGAGATTTCATGATACCGAGAGAAAGAAGACTACTGATGAGTTGGTTCACCCTGGAGATGTATTTTCATGGAAGAGATTTGATTCTCGATATCCCAATTTTGCAGCTGATGTGCATAATGTGAGGCTGAGTCTTTCATGTGATGGTTTTAATCTACTCGGGTAGATGATTACTTCGCACAACACATGTCCAGTTTTTATACACATTTATAATCTCCCCCATGGTTGTGTATGAAAAAACCTTTCACTTTCATGAGTATACTCGTATCTGGCCCTTTAGATCCCATCATTGATATTAACATATACATGCAACATTTAATAAAAGAGTTGAAACTTCTTTGGGATGTGGGTGTGCGCATATACAATGCATTTTTGAATGATATATTTCAGATGCGTGCTGCGCTTAGGTGGACAATCAATGATTTTCCGGCTTATGCAATGATGTATGGATTGATCATGAAGGGAAAACTGTCATGTCCTGTTTATATGAATAATACATGATCCAGAAGACTGAAACATCACTGTAGTTTTATTTTTATGGGACATCGATGATTCTTTCCAATGGACCATCCATATAGAAATAATCATCAATGATTTGATAATACCATAGAGATTGATGATACACCTCAGTGTATGTCTAGAACTGATGTGCTTAATGAATGGAAATATTTTCATTTTTCATTCAGGAAGGGTCAAATTAAATCTAGAAAGAAAAAGAATGTTTCTTCTGAAACCTGTTACAATTGGAGGAAGATGAGTATCTTTTTTGATTTGCCTTATTGGTCAAATAATTTGTTATTTCATTACTTAGACATAATGCACATTGAAAAATAATATATGTGAAATGTTTCTTTCAATACTTCTAAATGTTAAGGGAAAGACAAAATATGATTTATGGTCTCAACATGACTTGGTGGATTGGGGAATCATACCAGAATTGCATCCTGGGCATATCAGTGAAAACAAATGGAAAGTTCCATGTGCTTCTTATGTGATGACACCTATGAATTTTTTTTGGAAGTATTAGAGACTATTAGAATTCTTGATGGCTATTCAAGAAACATATCTAAATGGGTCAATAGAAGAGAGTTGAATCTAAAATCTTTGAAGACTCATGATTATCACGTTCTTCTGCATGAGTTGATTCCAATACCAATTCTTCATCTTTTGTCCAATAATTTAAGGGGGACTATTATTCAATTGTGCCATTTTTTCAGAGATCTTTGTGCTAAGAAGTTTTCCAAGTCTTTCTTGCAAAAAATGTTGACAGATGACCCATTAATTTTGTGTGAGTTGGAGAAAATATTTCCTCCATAATTTTTCACATGCATGCTGCATCTGACTGTCCATATTCCCACTGAAATACTTCTCAGAGGACCTGTGTCTTTTCGTTTGATATATCCAACTAAAAGAAATATGTACACATTAAAGTCTTATATACGAAACATGAATCATCCCGATGGTTCTATCATGAACGGTTACTTGGATAAAGAATGTATGGATTTTTTCTCAATGTATTTGTCTGATATTACTACAAGAATGAACATACTAATGAGAAATTAAGAAGAACAGAATGAGAAAATTGAACCCAGTTTTCCATCACTTCCTTAAATAGGAGGATTCCTGGATCATATACATTAAAGACATTAAGCCTTGAAGAGCAAGAGATGGCACATCACACAGTTTTGTTCAATTGTGATTTTTACGATGACTACATCAAGTAACTAAATTGAATATGTATATCTTATATACATATATCTATTAAAATATTCATATTTTTTATCTAAAGGGAACATAAAACAATGATAATTAGAATTCATCATTATTTATCTTTGAGAAGGAAGGAGATTTTTCATAGAAAAGAGTTTTCTGCTTGGTTAAAATTGAAGGTAAAAATATTGCTGTTTAAAATAATTAAATCAATATTTAATTAAGTTTAATATTCATTTATATTGAAGGTATTGGGTTTTCCTACTGAATATGTCTCTAAAGAAATAAGAGCTTTGAATTTTGGTCCTAATACCATGGTTCATGACTGTAAATCAATTGTTATCAATGGGTACAAATTTATTGTCACTGAACGAGAAAAGAACATGAGAACACAACATGATGGTGTTATGGTTACTGCCACAACAGATTGTTATTCCAGTGCATCATATAGTAGACCACGATTTGAAAATGTGGGTTATTATGGAGTTGTTGAAAAAATAATAATGTTGGATTATTACTCTCATGGATGAGTCACAATGATGAAATTCCATTGGTTTGATTCGATGACGAGACATGGAACATTTATTGATAATTTTGGATTTCGAGTAATTAATATGACTCACACTCTTGCTACCAAAGAACCATATGTATTGTCATCAATGGATAAACAAGTTTTTTTATGTCAAAGACCAACTTCGACCGGAATTTTGTGTCATATTTGAAGTAATTCCAAGACATATTTTTGATGATGGTGATGATGAAATTGATACCATCTCTACTGCCATTGAAACGAATCTATTTATTTCTTTTGATGACTCCAATAGCTTAATTGTTAGAGTTGACTATGAACATGAAGTTGTGGTGAGAAATATATAAAATCATCCATTCATGTTCTCAATTCTTTTGGATTACCTCGAGTTTGGTTGTTAAGGTTGGTTATATTCAAATTGATTTAATATTGAAACCTGCATCATCTACCTGAGCTAATGAAATTAAAAATTTTCTTAATTTTGAAAATTTCTTTTCCACTTATGAATATGGTAGAATCAATGTTCCATGATTTTAATAGACTGATGAAACTTAGTAAATAATCATCCTGCTAAAAATTAAATTTCTTTATTACACCGTGTACGATTTATTGACTTCATTATATATTTGTTCAAGCTCACCTAAAATAATGGTTAGTTAAATTATCCATGAATACCCCTATTCCCTCTAATTTATTTTGTTTTTTGGGTTACACATTAGTTATCCTTTTATATTTGCTTCCATATTTGTTTTCAAATACAGGAAATTAAACCAATTGAATAGAGTCCATAAAAACAGATTATAGACAACAATCGTTGCATGACCGAGCTGGGCATTCCACCACTAGTGGCCGCATTGAGTATTTTATTTCAAATATATTTATTTAAATTATATATAATGTCATGTGATTAATTTTTTTAAACATTTTTTTAGGATCCATCTATTAGTCGACAGTTATTTGATGAGAAGCTGAGTAGTGGTTCTAGTACTCGGGGTGTTAGTACAAGGGGGGTGTTATGGGAGCTAGATGATATGGTCAGCGTACTCGATTAGACCCTACCCCTCCCACTGACATACCATCCATACCACATTCTGATCCTGATGTTCCATTAGGGACACACGGAATATTTAGGACTCCCATGTTTTCACCACCCTTTACATCTGACCCTCCTGACCCGTCTGTATCATATCCGATGATGATTCCCACTCCCCATCCAGCATTTGTCCAGCCATCCCTATCATCTTCTTTTACTACTGTTTCGATCTCTCCGGTATTTTATATTCCATCTTCTTCAACTCCTACTCTGCCGGAGTCTATTCCTGCAAAGCATACATTAGGACTCACTCCATCTGTAAAAGGTGTTCCTTCAGTTTCGGTGCATCCAGCGGTGACCATTGATTAGACTACCTCAGGTATACTTATACAACCCTAAAGAATTGTTACACTATTATTTATTTTTATTATAATATGTATTAATAAAATATTTGTTTTTCATTCATAATAGATACATCTACTGATAAGAGGTGGTGGCGGGGGCATACATGCATACGTGCGGTGTGAAACCGCCACACACAGTTGATGGTGGACTGTAATAAAGATAATTAGATGATTGAAAAATCAGGGCATCAATGTCAGAGTTTTTTTGTGACGCTTTCCAAATATTCCGTCATCATTCCTGTCAGCCCGCTCTCATGGATACAGATACCAAATAAAGTCAAGGATAAAACTTGGGCAGAGATATGGGTAAAAAAATCTATTTTATTTAATGCAATACATTAATTTTTTTTATTTATATGAATTAATATTTTGGTTTCTTCTTCGGTTTAATTTCCCTAATGGTGAGGGAGCACGACCAACACGTCTAAAGGATTTAGGCGATCTTTGGAGAGATTATAAGCATGATTTGTACATTGGCTGGTGTGATAGAGTGGGAATAGAGTTATAGGCAGTCCTTGTCATGGATGATTGTCTATTAGAACAGTACCGACATATGATTACTCATTGGGCGACTAGCTAATTTACGGTATTAATCAAATTAGAAGTATTTAAATGAAAATTTTCATGTTTTTCATTAATAATAATTATTGAATTTTATTTTGGATGCATCTGGAAAAATAAAAAAAACATTGATGCTAAGAAATATGTCCACACATTGGGATGTACTTGATTCCAAATCATGATAGATAACTGGTATGACAGTTTATAATATTTCTTTATGACTTTCACTTTCTATTGCTTCCTCCATAATTTATTCGATTGCTAAAGTTGTTATATAATTTTAGTTATGAAATTAATATTTATTTGGAATCCTATTTTTATTTATGGTTTCCTACAATCAATGTCATTGTAGAGGCATAAATTTAATATAGAAGGAAATGTGTCTCGAGCAAAACTGTTTTGCTTGAGTAGAAAGAAGAAAGATAGAAGTGCGGTTAAAGAACCGACTCAGCAGAATATTGTATGTTTTAATTTGGAGATTTAAAATTTTAATCTCTATTTTGTAACATAATAATCTATTTATATTTGTAACAGGATTCTTTAGAGGCCCTTGATGACTAGGAACCTGACAATTTTGGGCCAAACGATCACTTACATCAGGTGTTGGGAGATGAGTACCCTGGTAGTGTACACTGCCGGCCTGGGAAGAGTATAGTTTTGATGAGATATTGGACCTCCTCAGGGACGATTTATTGTGCCACTGAGTTACAACAGGTTAAGGCACAGACAGAACAAGATGAAAAAAGGGCCAGCGAGATGGAATCACAGTCTACTATGGAAAACATTTAATTTATGAAACTGATGGAAGCTTTACATCCCACACTTCCACCAGAGTCCAAAACTGCTTGTGATGAATATATGTCATTGATCATTCTATATATGGTGAAGCAGGTGTTAGTTCTAGTGCTGGTCATGACGATGGTGAGGAGGAGGCTGAGGTGGAGGTGGAGGAGGGCGCGGAGGAGGCCGAGGCGGAGGAGGAGGGCGAGGAGGAGGTCGAGGCGGAGGCGGAAGGCAATGAGGATGCTGAGGCTAAGTACAGGGGCGAGGAGAAGGGTGGGGATGATGATGGGGATGATGATGAATATGAGGTTGATGGTGAAGATGATGGTGATGATAGTGATGGTGATGAGGGGCATATTGATCCGTTATATTTTTGACGGATATTACTAACCTTTGATGTTTATTGATTTGTTTTTCCTGAATATATGTGTGATTAGGTAGGTCACGTTATCTTTATTTTTTATCTATAAATAATAAAACTTGATTTGATGATATTCTGTGAAATCCCCCTATTTTAATGAAATTGTAATTTTTTAGTGGAATTTAGAAAATTGGTGGTCTGATTAGAAGTTTATATAATGAAATTATTTTTTTAACCTTGAAATAATTTTATTAGAAAATATGTAAATACAATCTCATGAACCTGGGACAGCCCCCCTGACAGCCCCACAGACAGCCCCCGGACAGCCCCCAGACAGCCCCCCCAGACAGCCCCCTGAACAACCCCCACCCTCCTTCCTGGACCCTAGACGACCCTCACCCTCTTCCCTGGACACCAGATAACCCCCCAGAGAGCCCCCCAGAGATCCCCCCAACCTCCTCCCTAGACCCTAGACAACCCCCCCACCCTCCTCCCTGGACCCCAGACATCCCCCCAGACATCCCCCCAGACAGCCCCCCAGACAGCCCCCCCAGACAGCCCCCGGACAGCCTCCCACCCTCTTTCTTGGACCCTGGACAACCCCCCTCCTTCCTGAACCCTGGAAAACCCCCACCCTCCTCCTACCATGCATAACCCCCTCCACATATATCCTCATCCTCCACTGGGTACCTCACACAACTGTTTATCACCAACATAATCACACCAATCACTACATCATAAGGTCACTGAGTCCAATCTAAGCTATCTTCAAGATTCACCTCAAATCCCAATCTAATTAACATTCCATTACTATTACTTCAGTACCAAGCATTGACCACCTACCTTGATTCCGGAGACAATCACACTCTTAATTTGACATCTCTGATCCCAATCTAAGTTATCTTCAAGATTCACCCTAAATACCAATGTAAAATAGGGTTTTAGAGCTTCAGAAGAAGATGAGAGAAGAGTGCAAACCCTAATCGAAAAGAGGAAGCAAGGAGAGTATTTTATGTTAAAACAACAGAAACTCAGAAAACTGACCAAAATATTTCTGATTGTATTGATACTTTAGCACAAGGATCCATGGGTCATTTTTGACTTGTAAAAGTCAAAACCATCTCAATCCAAGGCACAGTGTGGCCGGTACCACTCAAAGTGTCTCACTTTTATTTGAATTGGACCACATTTTAAGTGAAAACAACAACTGGCATACGGAAAACTAACCAAACACATTCAGATTCTGTTGATACTTTAGAAAAATGATCCATGGGTCATTTTTGACATGTATGAGTCAACCCCACCTCAATCTGAGGCACAATGTGGCCGATACCACTCAAACTATCTCACATTTATTTGAAATGGACAAGTTTTTATGTGAAAACAACAACTTACATACGGAAAACTGACCAAATGAATTTTTATTTTGTTGATACTTTATTAAAATGATATATGGGTCATTTTTTATGTGTAAAAGTTAATACCACCTCAATATGAGTCACGGTGTGTCCAGTACCACTCAAACTATCTCACTTTTATTTGAAGTGGACATGATTTTAAGTGAAAATAACAACTTGCATACAGAAAACTGACCAAACTATTTCTGATTGTATTGATACTTTAGGAAAATGATTCTTGGGCCATTTGTGACATGTATGAGTCAACCACTCATCAATCTGAGGCACGGTGTGGCCAGTATCACTCAAAGTGTCTCTGTTTTGTTTAAAATGGAAACTGTTTTAAATAAAAACAACAGACATTCAAAAAACCAACCAAACATATTCTGATTGTGTTGATACTTTAGCACAAGGATACATGGGTCATTTGTAATGTATATTATTCAAACCCATATCAATTCTAGGGATGGTGTAGCCATTACCACTCAAAGTGTTTCACTTTTATTTGAAATGGACAACATTTTAAGTGAAAAAAACAACTTTCATATGGAAAACCAACCAAAAACATTTAGATTCTATTTATACTTTATTAAAACTATCCATGGGTCATTTGTGACATGTATGAGTCAACGCTGCCTTAATTTGAGGCACGGTGTGGCCAGTACCACTCATACTATCTCACTTTATATTAAATAGACACGATTTTAAGTGAAAACAACAACTTACATATAGAAAACTGACCAAACGATTTTTTATTGTATTGATGTTTCAGGAAAACATTACATGGGTCATTTTTTATGCATACAAGTAAACCATGCCTCAATATGAGGCACGGTGTGGCCAGTACCACTCAAAGTGTCTCACTTTTATTTGAATTGGACAACATTTTAAGTGAAAACAACAACTGTCATACGGAAAACCAACAAAACGCATTAAGATTCTATTGATACTTTAGAAAAAAGATCCATGGGTCATTTGAGATGTGTAGGAGTCAACCTTGCCTCAGTCTGAGGCACGGTGTGGCCGGTACTACTCAAACTATCCCACATTTATTTGAAATGGAAAAGATTTTAAGTGAAAACAAAAACTTTCATATGGAAAACTGACCAAAAGAATTTGGATTCTATTGATAATTTTGGGAAATGATCCATGGGTCATTTTTGACATGTACGAGTCAACCCCGCCTCAATATGAGGCACGTTGTGGCTGGTACCACTCAAACTATCTCACTTTTATTTGAAATGGACATGATTTTAAGTGAACACAACAACTTGCATACATAAAACCGACCAAACACTCTATGATTGTATTGATACTTCAGGAAAATGATCCATGAGTCCTTTTTTATGTGTAAAAGTCAACCCCACCTCAATACAAGGCACAGTGTGGCCGGTATCACTCAAAGTGTCACTCTTTTGTTTAAAATGGACACTGTTTTATGTAAAAACAACAGACATTCGGAAAATTGACCAAACATATTCTGATTATGTTGATACTTTAGAAAAAGGATCCATGGGTCATTTGGGACGTGTATGAGTCGACCCCATCTCAATACGAGGGATGGTGTGGCCATTACCACTCAAAGTATCTCAGTTTTATTTGAAATGGACAACATTTTAAGTGAAAACAACAACTTGCATATGTAAAACCAACCAAACACATTCGGATTCTGTTGATACATTATTAAAATGATCCATGGTTTATTTGTGATGTGTACGAGTCAACTCCACCTCAATATGAGGTACGGTGTGACCGATACCACTCAAACTGTCTGACTTTTATTTGAAATGGACATGATTTTAAGTGAAAACAACAACTTGTATACGGAAAACCAAACAAATGATTTCTGATTGTATTGATACTTCAGAATAATGATCAATGGGTCATTTGTGACATGTATGATCCAACACCACCTCAATCCAAGGCACAGTGTGACTGGTATCACTCAAAGTGTCTTTCTTTTGTTTAAAATGGACACCGTTTTAAGTAAAGACAACAGACATTCAGAAAACCAACCAAACATATTTTGATTGTCTTGATACTTTAGAATAAGAATCCTTGGGTCATTTGTGATGTTTAAGAGTCAACCCTGTCTCAATCCAAGAGATGGCGTGGCTGATACCACTCAAATTGTCCCACTTTTATTTGAAATGGATAACATTTTAAGTGAAAACAACAACTGGCATACGGAAAACCAACCAAACGCATTCGGATTCTATTGATACTTTAGGAAAATGATCCATGGGTCATTTTTGAGATGTAATAGTCAACACCACCTCAATACGAGGCATGGTGTGGCTATTACCACTCAAAATGTCTCACTTTTATTTGAAATGGACAATATTTTAAGTGAAAACAACAACTTGCATATATAAAACCGACCAACCATATTTAGATTGTGTTGATATTTTAGAACAAGGATCCATTGTCCAACCTCACACAATCCAATTCTCATGTGAGGAAATATTACCCCTATTCTAAAACACATGACATTTAATACGCCAATCCCATCCTCAAATAGTGGGTTCTAGGACCAAACCAAAGTCCCTTTGGGAACCTAGTGCCAAAGACATAATTGAATATTCATACCTAGTACCCAAAATGGGGATTCATCTCACAACACACCCAGGAGAACAAATTACAATTAGACACATACCCCCTTATTCCAATTGAAAAGTCTATGAAAAACATGTAGGCAATTCTGGTAACCCATATTATATGTCGAGATTGGAAAATGATTCCCTATAACACATCAGGAACCATTTATACATGGATACATAGTGATTAGAGGAATATAAACATCCCATGTGCTTCCTATAACTCATCTTAGGTCTAAGCACATGACCACTACCATTTTATATCTTATGACTATCATGATCCTTGTTCACTCTACCCATGTTTTTTTGTTGGTTTTAAGATAGTCAACTCAAGACCATGAGTAAACATCCCATGTGCTTCCTATGACATGTAGGATTTTTCTCTTGTGTGTATTGGTGTTGTGGTTTGAGTGAGGAGTGAATTATAAATTTTGAATACTGTTATGGGTGTTATTGATTTTCAATTCTAAATTTCTGAATTCTGGATGTATTGGATTTTGGTTGTATTGGTAATGAATTCTAAATTTTAAATACTATTATGTGTATTGGATTCTGGATGTGTTGAATTTTAATTTTGTATTGGTGTTATGGGTGTTATTGCATTTCAATTCTGTATGTATTGGATTGTGGATGTATTGGATTCTGGATTTTTCTCTTGTGTTGTGGTTTGAGTGAGGAATGAATTTTATATTTCTAAATTTCTAAATTCTGGATGAACTTTAAACATCCCAGGTAGGCTTTTAGATTCTGGATATGTATGTGTTCTTACAGGTCATGGAGAGTTGTAGGTTGGAGGGGGCTGCTGGCTGCTGTGGAGCTGCAACATATGTATACCAATGGTTTTTAAAACCATTGGTATAGCCTTTTGATTTATATTATACCAACAGTTTTGTTATAACCGTTGGTATAAACTTGTACCAATGGTTTTAAAAACTGTTGGAATATGATTTAGATGTATATTGTACACTATATACCAACGGTTTAGAACCATTGGTATAAGGGTAACATATACGAATGGTTTGTGAAATCGTTGGTATATCTCTTAATTTAACACATATACCAACGGTTTACATAGAACCGTTGGTATAAGCCTTTACCCATGGCTTACTTGGACATAGTTTGGGAAACCATTGGTAAAGGGTAGAATTATAGTAGTCTTCATTCCATACTCGTGTACTTTGGTCATTTTCTTTTAATTTGGCCATACCCATTTACCTAGACATGCCCAAGTACCAGGCTATGAATGTGTTCCATGTCTGTTCCCATGTACATGGAAATTTCTATACCTATGTATCCCTAGGTTAAGTTCTAATCCACATTACATGGGTTACAAAACATGTAAAATAATGTGTATTATTTTATTTCACACTTAAACCTAGCACCGTAGGAGAGGACCATGCGACATGTGTTTTTGGACTAAGAGAAGTGTCGTCAGGAATTTTCCAAAACCCATAGGTTCTTCACATGTCTACTCACACCACCACCACCTTGGATTCTACTACCAATATCACCCCAAAATTGTGAATCCAGTTTAACCAAGACCCATATTTTTAGTGGCTAGATTCTAGCTACTTGATTTACTTGGGAATTGATCTCGTAGAACCACGCCACCACCGTAATTACCAAATGCACATGAATAACACTAATCTGATCCAAATACGTTTTCATTTACATCACATCTCTATTTCATCATTGATCTCAAACCAAAACCCCCAATTTCTATCTGTTTACAATAAATAACAGTTACACATAATTGATTATCAGGTATTTTCCATACCACCTTCCAAATTGAATGCGAACAATGAACACATAAAGAATGGGGGAAGAGATAAAAAATTAGAAGCATGAGTATCAATTCTTGACCATTATTAAAATTGGTCTCAATCTATTTCCATTAAAATTATAAATGAATTACAATTTATCAATTAATATCAAATTAATATTCATAGGAAAATAATACATCAACCACAAATCATCTATCGACCCAAAAATCAAACTGTTAGATAATTGATTTATCTTTGATGAAAGATAATAAAAAACATGATAAAATAAAAAAACATCCTACCTCTATTTTCGATCAATGATTTACGAAGAATGGTTTTTGGCCCTTTTCATTGATGATATCCATGAGCTACGTTGGCGCACTAATTTCAAAAACATGATCTGTTGCAGATCATCCATGAATCCTCCTCCAATATCCCTCTATAATTCCCTAGGTTTATGTATCCAACACTATATATTTTCTACAATAGGGATTTTATAGAGGGATGATTATGTCAAGAATTTAAAATAATAAAAAATTAAAAAAATAAATTTATTTTATTATTTTCACCCATGCCTTCACTTTACCAAAACACCCAACATTGAAAAGATTATGTCTTTCCTAGGTAAAAAACCATATTATCTATTTAATGGAGGTCTTAAATTTTTTATTTGAGACTTACTTTGTGTGTTCTTCCATTATTTTATAAAAACTATTCATGCATGATATAATATATTAAATATTTTTATTATATCAGCACTAAAGAACACCAGGATGTGGAATCTCCTGTCATCTCAGTTCCTTGCTCCAAAGATATTTCTCAATGTATTAAAAATTTTTAAAAGGAAAAAATAGGGGTGTTACACTCTCCTCACCTTAGTTTTTTTACCCCAAAAAGAAAAAATTCTACTTAAAAAAATGAGGGTACTGGGTTTACATTTGGTTATACCGCTCTTAGGTGCTCCCTTGAAGGTTCCCATACTACCACCAGACATAAATCAAGAGAATAAATTTCCCATGAAGGATATTCTCCCACCCATCCTTGATGTATACTAGGAACTCTTTAAAGGTATCACTATCCTTGATGTCCAATTATCTCCAATCAATAACATACAATAAGTTATACACATAACTCCTCAACTACGACACATGAAAGACATCATGTACCCGGTCTAACCATGTTAGTAGGTCTAAGTGGTATGCCACCTCACCAACCATACAAAGTATCTAGAAAGTGCCATTGAACCTCAGAGATAAAATTTTTCATCAGCCAAATCTCTGAAATCCACACTGAGGTGATACTTTCAAAAACACGTGGTCTCTATCCTTTAATTACAAAGGCCTCCTTCATTAGTACTCATAAGACATATGATAGCTTTTTGAAGTATTCATGCACTCCTAGATGACTTTCACCTTCTCTTTTATTTTTCACACCAACTATGGGTCCATGAGTGCTGACTCCCCTAACTCAGTCTAGTATATTGGTGACTTACATGGTCTCCCATAGAAGACCTCTAATAGTTCCATACTGATTGGTTTTTATTTTTTAAAGAAAACAACCCCAAGGGTAGATGATCCTCCAAACTATGGAAAAATTATATCATGAAAGCCCACAACATTTCCTCTATATCCTTTATGGTCCGCTGAGTTTTACAATTGGTATAGGGGTAAAATTCCATGCCCAAAATCAACGGAATCCCAAAGGACTCCTATATTACTCTCCATAATCATGATGAAAAGAGAGAATTATGGAATGAAATGATCATCAAGGGAACTTTGTGAAGATAAACTATCTCTTATATATAAAGGCATCCTAGGATCTGGTCTGAAATCTTCTCTCAAATAGAGAGGAAGTGGGATGACTTGGTGGGCCAGTCTACGATCACCCCAATGAAATAACGTAGTCTATAAAATCATGGGATTCCAACCATGAATTCCATAGATATACCATTATAATTACACTCTGTAACCATAAGGGTTTGAGATAAACTGGAATGAACCTGGTGCTCAGACTTTACCAACTGATAAGTGAGGCATCGAGAGACAAACATTGTTACACACATCTTCATTTTCGGCCACAAAAAATGATGTCGAAGGTACTGGTACATATTTTACACACATGGATGTAATTCTAAGGGGGATATATAGAAATATCCTAGAACCTCATCACACAACATAATTAGTACCATGGTCTTCCCTCTTAAAAGAATTCTATGCTCCCCACCTTTAAAAAATACATCAGGAGGTCATCTACTGGATATATAAATACAAAATTTCACATTTTCTATATCTATATGTTGAGCCTCCCTAACTCATGTTATAATTAGAGGAGTAAAAACCATTGATAGTAGGTGGGCCACACTATCTTCTCCAATTAATGAAAACTATAATGAGTCCAATTTCTCTAATGCCTCACATAAGAACTGCTAACAATATCTCATACTGACAGAATCATCCACCACGTTCCCCTTTCTGAGAGTATTGATAATATTGAATTCATAATATTGTGGGAACTATATACATTGAATATATCTCAAGTTGATATCCTTATGTGATAAGATGTAATTGAGACTCTTGTGGTTGGAATAAATGAAAAACCACTCACCCATAATATAGCTTCTCTACATCTTCAAGGTAAAGACTACAGCTGTTAGCTCCATATCTTGGGTTGCGTAGTTCTTCTCATTTGGTCAAAACAATTTGGACATAAAGGTGCCCATTAACTTCATATACATTAGAAAAAATCCAAGCCCAGTTCTGAAGGCATCACAGAGCACTACATACACAACACTTTCCTCTAGTAGTCTTAAGAAGAGGGTGCTCGTCAACCTCTACAAAAACTCTTGAAAAGCCTGTTAACACCTATCTATCCACACAAAAGGATTCCCCTTCCAAGTTAAATTATTCAAGGGTTATGATATCCTATTGAAATTTATCTTGAATATTTTATATTAGCTTACCAACCTAAGTAATCTCTGTACCTCAGTCATGCTCTTGGGTGGATACCAAGATGAAATTGCCTCAACCTTAACTAGGTCCACTACTACTCCCTCTTCTAAGATGACATGTTCTTGAATGTGGACCTCTTGAATACATAACTGATAGGTTGAGGGATTCCTATAAAGTTGGTTCTATCATATTTTTTTCAATACCATCATCAGATGTCTCACATTCTCCTCCTTTTATGATAAGTACACCAATATGTGATCAATGAAGACTACTAAAAATTAGTCTAATAAGGGCTGGAATAATTGGTTTATGAGTCCCATGAAAACATTCATGGTGTTAATAATTCTAAAAGAAAACACTGAGTAATAATAGTGAATGAATCAACATCTTAATTCCATATTCTGTATGTCCTCATCATGAACTTGTAGCTGGTGATAGCCTGATTCAAGTTCAATCTTCAAGAACAATCCCGCCCTTCTAAATAGGTCGAAGAGGTCGTCAATCCTTGGTAGTGGATACTTATTATTTTTGGTCACCTAGTTCAAGTGATGATAATCCACACAAAACCTTAATATACTGGACACCTTGTTGGAGAAAAGAACTGGGTATTCTTAGGGAGACACACTGGGTATGATAAATCCCTTTACCCGCAACTCCTTCAGTTGTACCTTCAACTCATAAAGATCCATGGGAGAAATAAGATATGTTGTAAAAAATATTAGGGTTGTTATTTGGTGTATGTCTATGTAGATGTCTATCTATAAGTGGGGAGGTAATCCCGACATGTCCTCAAGGAATATTTCCTTATACTCTCCCACCACTACAAAAAACCGATGGATCCTAGAATCCATTTCTCTAAGGATAATACTATACAAACCTTGAGTAATCACCTAAATAATCCTCTATAAGAGCCCAACATGATCTTCCTTGGTTTCCTTTTCCCTAATAAAGGAGAACCTCATCCCGTATATGTGTACACACCACATCCTCCACCTAAAATAGCCAATATATGTATGAACTATGTGTATCTAGTCCATATCTAGTATGAAATCATAAGGAGTCATTGCTACTATAAATAGATCCCAACATAAGATATCTCCTCTAAGAGTCAGGCCAAACTACCAGAAGAAGTGTGTAATCATTGAGTCTCTTACAGTTGGAGTCTCTAATTGCATGGATTGAGCCAGAGGCTCAACTAAAATCTCTTGGTATGGAAATAGGGATGAGGTAAGAAAAGTTTGGCTTATGACTATGTATATTAGAACTATAACTAATGAAGAAAAATCATATATTATATCTCTAATAATCGTTGTAGTATCTAGGTTATTGACCTCTATTATATACAGCTATCCCCAACCCTAACAACCAGCTTCTTGAACTTACCATAGACTACTAGGGGGTATTGGTGGAAATAAATAAACTCACATCACACCTCTTACTACTCTCTTATATCCTATTTCACATCCGCCACCCATCATACCTCCTTGTTTGAACTGCTGCGTCTACCTAGGTGGCCCATGAACTGTCTCACTATCATAAGTATAGTGGTTCAAAAACCTGATGCTAGATGTCCTCGACCATCACAAGAGTAGCACCACCTCTTCCTAGGATGACTAGAATCTTCCCGTTATCCCTAAACCACTAAACCTATACATTGATATCACCACCTAAAATGTATCCCATATCTAGTTCATTGCATATGCTATCAACTACCTACTATTAAATTCTCAACACTTGTTTTCCCACAGCCATAACCAACTTTCTGCATCTTTTCATCAAAAAAGATATCAACTACCAAATCAAAATACAACACCCCAACATAGGTAGTAATGAAAATTGGTATCACACTAGCCCATATATCTCTACATAGCCCCCTCTTGAATTTTCGTTCCCAGAAGAATTGATCATGAACTTTATCCATAGAGTATCATGAGAGGTTGATGAAACTCAATGAATACTCAGCCATAATCATGCTTCCCTACTGAATCTGTAAGAGATCTTAGATACACACTTCTCATAATGTAGCTAGATATAGCTCCTTTATTAAAAGTTTCTCAAACTTTTTCCACAAAAGGGTCATCAAATCATATTATAGAGTCACCAAAATCATCCATAACCCCATAGATCCATGAAAAAGACTCACCGCAAGGACCACCATTTGTTTTGTAGGTGTCTTGATGAGGAGAAAAACTCACGCAACCTCCTCAAGACAGTACTCACCTTAATAGGTGTCTTGAATTTCCTAAATACTGAGGTTTTTCATTCACTGAAACTCATGAAGTATGCTCAACTTGTGCACCACAACCTATGGTACTTCCAGTATGACCAACTACTTGTTGAGTGGTGGAAAAAATAAAAAACTACTTGTAGGTACCACCAATTGAAAAAGACTCTATATGAAAGACTCATCATTAGGTGGATAATCCTTATGATCCTACTTTGGAGTCCTAGATAGAAATTGTCATGGAGAAATCTGGAAATAGATAAGATGTACCATGGTCAAGAGTATATATAGGGAGATGACTCAAGAAGGACATGGAAACCACAACCCATTCTTATATGATGCATGTACCAATTTTTTCCTTGAAACTAGTACCTATATGTGCCCAGTTAATAATAAAGTTATCAAAGTCCAAGTGAATGGATTTGTCGGCCTATGCATTAACACTACATTCCCTGGAACATGAGAATAACTCAAAAAACTTTAACACTATTTTCCTAATTTCCAAAACAATCACACAGCTAGAAAATATCCAGAATCCAATCATAATACAAACACCCCTATGATACCACTCTGTAATGAATTGACCCACTAAGGCCAACCTAGCTGATGGTATGTTGAGTGTGGAACCCAATCCCACCTCTAATAGGATAGGGGATGGTGACAATCATTGTGTAGGAGTATTAGACATATGGGAGGCCTTAGCCTAAGGTACCTTTAAACACATACACATCTCCAATTACTTATACAATTCTAAAAGGTAAAAATTAAACTAATACTACTGATTGAATACATCAATATTCAACATTAAAAGTATGAAAAAAATACTAGGATGCATAAAGTGCCAAACACAAGCCCATAAAAGCTGTAAAGGAATTAAAAAATGATAAGAGGAGATTAAAGCCAAATGAAACACATGATATGAACCATGGAATCTCTATCTTATCTGTGATCAATCTACTCATAGTCCACCAAGGACCCTATCAAATGGTTTTTCATTTTCATAACACATGACATGTGTGCACAGATCCCATACAAGGTTGAGTATAACAATTACCAATAGGACACCCTGTAATAAAAAAACATAAATAATTAATAGAGTAATCATATCATCACAAGATTATATCAATCATAATATGATACATGAAATAATAATACCCATATATACTCATGATAGACACTATGTCTCAGGTTAAGGTCAAAACTGCAAAGCCAACCTAGGATTCCTACTTGAGGTTCTAAGTTAATGCTCGTCTAGGAGAACTCACTCCATGATGTTGATAATGTTGATGGTTCTCATATGAGAGGTAATTATTTTCAGGCCTCACCATGAAGAATTATTAATTAGAAGTTAGGAGGTATCAATACAATGATAGGAGATCACACCCAGGGCCGTGGGGGGAACAAGAACCTTAATTGGATTAAACCACTAAATAGGGGACCAATACCCATGTATGTTGGTCATCAAAATCCCTAAAACACCCCATAAAGAAGAATATATGATAAAGGATAACACCCTGAGCCTCATATGGGATTCCTAAAACATGATCTGAGTCTGATCTTGTAGATTGGAAAATATCATTCACTCAAGACATGATTCCTGACTCTACCCTCATGGGGAATGAACTAAGGGAATGCACCACAAGGAAACTGATGCATACTAAATAGAAAAATGGACTCAATTTTATATGAAGAATGTACATAGAATGTACTAGGAGTAAAAATAATATCTTTCCTACCCATGGGTCAGTCCGTGTGTTCCTACCCGTGCTCATGTACTTTGGGCTATGCTGAAGTACTTTTGTTGTGCCCATATACTTTGGTTATTCTGATGTACTGCCTGTGTCTGAGTACCGAGATATTCCCATGCACTATGACCATGCCTGTATTCCTGGATGTTTCTATGCTTGTGTACCCCTAGGTTTCACACTAAGTTTCTATCCATGGGTTACACGGAATGTAACACTTGTCACATGATGTGCAAAATTTTATTTCATGCTTAAACCCTAGTTCTATAGGAGGGTACCAAACAATGTGTGTTCTACGAACTACATGAAGTGTCATTGGGAATTTTCCAAAACCCACAGGTTTATCATGCATCCACTCTTGCCACCACCACCTTGTATTCTACCTCTAATATCACTCATAAATCATTTATCCGGTTTGATCGATCCTCAATGTTGTAGGTGTCTAGATTTCAGTCACCCGATCTACTCGGTAATAGATCCCACAGAACCATGGTACCATTGCAATGGACAAACATGAATGAAGAAAACCAATATAATTACAATCCATCATCATTGAAATCACACCTCTATAGAATCATTAATCTAGAACCCGAACCCATGTTATCGATCTATTTTCACCCAAGAATGGTTGCACGTGATTGAGTATTGTGTATTTGTCAATCCACTGGACAAATCGATTACCGACGATGAATGCATTAAAAAAGATGTAAGAAATGCACAAAATAGAAACCTAAATAACAAACCTCATCCATTTTTTTATGTTTCTTGGTCATTTTCTTTTACAATTATGTATAAATTACAATTTATTAAATGATATAAAATTCTTTTTATTAGGAAAATAAAGCTCAACCTTAAATCATAAATGAAATGAAAATCAAACTATTAGAATAATTGATTTACGTTCAACACGAGAAAAGATAAAATACATAAAACAACATCCAACCTTGATTTTGGATTGATCATTAGGGAAGAATGGTTCCAGGCTATTTTCATTGATGAGATCCACAAGCTCTATTGGCGCATTAGTTAACAGATCATGATTCATTTTCGATCGTTCATGAATCTTCCTCCAATGGTCCTATAATGATCAATAAGGTTATGTGGATAACTTAAGGTATTTTCCATAATAGGGATTTTATAGAGGGATTATTAGGTCAATCATTTAAAATAAATAAATAAATAAATAATTTATTTTATTATTTGTTCTTGTTACTATACTTTTCCAAAATGCTCGATGATGATAATGATTAGGTTGTGTCTAGGGTAAAACCCACATTTAGGATTTTATAGTAGTCTCAGATTTCTGAATTTATTATTTTTTAAGGAATTATTCCATTATTTCAGAAAAATATGCACACATGATATAATACATTTAATATTTTTATTATATCAACATCGATTCTCATCAGGCTTCAGAATATCACATCATCTCAGCACCTAGATTTGAAATTATTTCTTAATATATTCCAATGTATTACATGAAAAAATAGGGGAATTATAATGGGGTTGGTAGATAGACGATGAATATGTATTTCTAATGGAATGGAGATAATGATGATGATTACCACTCTTGTGTTTTAAATATTTGAGATAATATATATTCACGATAGGATGGGTATACCAGGTGATTCATATGTATCATTTTACATTTTATCTCATAGAATTTATTATATATATATATTTCTATTTCATTGTTTAGTTTATATTTAAGGCATATGATGGATGTTATTGTATAATAGTTGGTTACTTTTGATATTTGGAAGTGAATCCCCGGATTATATTGATACCTCAGTGTTGGTTTCTATTCCCTAACCTAGTGGAGGAAGGATTTTAGAGTTCACTTATTGGTAAGCTTAAATGTGACATAAATCATAAAACATTCATTTTGAGATGTGATTTTTTATATCTCATTACACTTTAATCTATTATATTGACCCCAGTTACCAATGAAAATCATGTAATACCCATCAAATTTGGTAAATACCACTCTTTTAGAGTAAAAATAAACATAATCATATATAAAATTTAACTAATACATGTTAATAATGCCATCATTTGGTTTAATTTTTAATAAGACTAGGTCCCATATTGTATGATCATATCCCCTTACCCATTCATAGTCACATTTTATAAATAAAAATTTCAATTGACTCCTTACTGGACTAGATAACTTAAGTGATTCTTAAAGACTCTCTATACCAAAATTCATATCCCATTGAATAGGGTTAGTGTAATTAAGGAATATGAAGCTCTAATTTCAATCATAGTAGAATCAATATTTGAAATTATACACATCAAAACTCATTCCACCATGACTTCTTTAACCTCAACGACTTCTATTGGATAGAGTTTTATATAAAAAATTCCTTTTTCACATTTTTCCTATTTATTGACTACATGTCACCATTGATTATGTATAAATCTACAAGGAAGATGAGTTTTCTTCCATATAAACCATCCTTCATCAATGTCCCAATGGGGTTTTGACCATATGGTTGTGAAAATATTCAAGGATCATACTACAACTAATGGGACAGACTTTGTACTATCACTTTACACTTTGTTCAATAAAGATATCCTTGATTTTACGGAATTAAAAATTATCAATGACCTTTCCATCACATTGATAACATATGAAATAAAAATTTCCTCCCAATTGATGAAAATTGAAATGTATTGAAAATAGAGATTGATTTGACAATGGTTTCCTATGTCAAGAACCCAAATGTATTAAAAAATGAAAAATATTCTTCCTAGATCCACCGTGAAAAAATATCTGTTATCCTTCCTCTAGAATAGATATTTTCATTTCCAATATCTTCTTGATAACCTTAAATTTATTTATCATCTCTATTTAATACTTCAAAGTGAATACATTAATTTTTCAAAAACCATGGGAGTAGAACCCTCTAAAGTTACAAGTTCAGTACACATTTTCAAATAATAAATCATTGAAATCTTATAGAAAAATCATGAATCCAGCATCATAATCATGAACACTAGAATTAACTTGTTTAAGATTAAATAAAAAATGTTTATGATCAACTTAATGAGTAGCCGATAAAAACTATTTAATAAAATAATCTCAAACTAACTCTACTAGATCTTGGAAATATAATAATCTCTCACATAAAGAGTCCACTCTTGATTAGTTTATTCTCATAAAAATCTCATTGTTACATATATCCACTATTTATCTATGGCCTGTGTTATCTAAAAAACTACCCCACTCTCTATCCACTTTTAAATCCATTTTTTATAAACTATTGCCTCATACTTTAAAATAATAAATTTTTGAAATCCTTTTAGGGACATCTTCTAAACCTTGCTAGCTTCCAAGTAAATCCTTCAATTATTGGCCACTGGTGCCCCTTACACTTACTAAACTACTACTCTATAATTATAATATATGTGAGACAAAACTATAATTTAGTAAATATATTTCATCCCAATGATATATAAGGACGTTATTCTTATAGTATCCAAAACTTAACGTTAGAAGAAACATAATTTAATATTTAAGACATGAAATCATTAAAATCATAACTACATTATTCATGAACCAATGACTTTGAAGATATGCTAAACCCAATACACCTTCCCCTAATAATGATACATAGGTGACCAAAGTTCATATTAGAATCATTAGGTCAATTTTCATCTATAACTAAATTCTCTAGACTACTTCACATATTATGTTCAAGTAATACAACTACTATACCAACCTAATAAAATTACAACTAGTTACTAATCTAATATTTACCATGTAACACTTATAATGATATATTTGTTTACTGACTTGATCCTATTATGACTCATATTGATTCAGCAATGAGGTCTAAAGTTACTCCCCTTTCCCACCTTTAGTAGGATAAAGGTTTATAACCAATATAAAATATATAATCTATCATATTAAATAAATTATCCTATTTAAAACAACACCACATAAGAACATAATTTAAAACAAATAATGAAAAATTTCATATCTACTATCGAATAATAAGATCAATGAAAAAGTGTATGTGATGTTTTGAAACACCATAATGAATCTCAAAGGAAATGTTTTAGAATTAGTATATGACAATATCTCTAGTATACCCTAGGAAAATATAAAAATGTAAACACCTAATTCCAGGTCAAACTCTATATTTGTATGCTCATGATTGTGCTGACCATCACCACCATTATCTATACTATTTGAATTTAAAAAGAAAATATATAAATTAAGGGTGAATATATATATACTCATTAGCTTCCTCCCCTATAAAATTTGGCTTCCATGTTAGTAGTCCATACTAATGAATCAATCAATGATATTAATAAAACAAAATAAAAAGATCAAGGTATCTCGAAATATCATCTCTAACCAATATCAGACTGTAATCACACATTCTTGTAGTTAGAAATTATAATATAATAAAAATTCTATAGAATTCACCACTTATACATTCATAGTCACCCTTAATTCTCAATAAAAACCACTAATCACACTACCAATAACCCCTCTAGAGATAATAAAATACCAGCACAACCAAATACATGTTTATATAATTCTAATAATAGCAGCCATATGTTAAGTATTACAGAACTACTTCAACAAAAATGGTTAATTATAAAACATCAACTATAATAACCACATATCTTTCCACTATAAATTCTACAATATCATCATCATAATCAAGATTTAAATAATGGTTTCCAAGTGTAAAAAAATAATACAATATCTATTATATTAAATATTACACACATTTACCACTTATGCAATTCAATTAAAATAAGCCACATCATATTCATGCATTCCCATTCATCATTATAAATCCGAAAATATAAATCTTAATTTAAATTTGAGTACCCATTTCAAATATATTAACTTATTTCATATTCAATAATTTTTTCAAAATAAGTAATAGGTAAAATTTAATAAACAACCCCTAATAATATCATCGTATATTGGGCATTCTCAAGTACATAGTTAAATTTTATTATAATAATTACATATTATAAATATCAGCTAAAAACTCAATAAATATATTGTATCAATAATTCAAAATGAATAACCCCATCATTTTGATATATTATAAGAATATAGAAGAAATAATAATTAAAATATAATCATTAAATAATTATTTTCCTTTATTAACAAATTAAATTAAATATCCTCCACTATATTTTCAATATATTAAATTTTCCATAATGATATAATTTTTTTAAATTTAAAAAATAAATCTATTAACCTCTATAATAATTCAATAACATCATCTATAAAAAATTTTAATTTAATATTCCATTCACCTTATGAATTTCTCTTATGAAATTAATTATATAAAAACTAAATATTTATAAATAAATATAATCATAATTTAACACAAAATAAATCATATCACATTATTTTAACCATTCCTCAACCTCTTTCTCCACTTCAAAATTATTATTAATATTTCCAAAATGTTATGATTTATATAATTATCACAAATGAAAAATCATGAATTAATCACATAAAATTAAGAGAAGAATATTTTTATTTACCTAACTCTCATACTTTCTATAAAATCAGATATATATTTTATTTCTAATTCATTATTTATCACTCAACACTCATTAGAGATATTGAGAGAATTATTGATTTAAATTTAGAGAATTTAATATATTTATAACCATAGATATTGATTCTAAATATTATTATTTAGGACCTATCATTATATCTATAAATAAATAAAATATACTTATACCTATCTATATAAACCAATATAAAATGATATAAAAATAATAAGATAAAGATAATAAATATAGAGAGAGACGAAAGAATAGAGGATTTCTAAAATTTATTATCTTTGATCCAATGCCGATTCATTTAAAAAATGATATAGAATCATTAAATTATGATGTAAATCCCTCAAAATCATCCTATAAATATCCTAAACATGGAAAAATTTGTTTTAGTGTAATTAATCAGTGTCTATGGAGGATAACGGCGGTAAAACATTGACATTGTATATCAATTATCCATTAATATAATTTATACGCACAATTAATAATTTGAATGAAAAAATATGAAAAGATTCTACATAAAAATGGTCTTACATGATTTATGTGAATAGTTAAATATTATTCTTTATAATATTATTGAATTACTTCTTAAAGATAGTATCAAATAGTAAACATTCATGGTCAAATAATTGTTATTTAAATAGTGAAAAGTTACTATTTTTTCCCTGGCCATGTATGATTTGTATTATAGTTTACCAGTTGTATTCAAAAAATATTTTTGATATAAAACCCAAATAAAATTATTATTTTTATATTGAATTCACACTAATTTAATTCCCTAGGATAAACACCATATTTCAAGATCATCAAAATTTTTAATTCTTACCCTCAGATGTTAACCAAAATACTCTTAGAAATTTCTATATTCTAAGGCTAATGATTTTCAGGCCCCTATAAAAATTCCATTTCCTTAATATGTTTTTTAGAGTGGATTCCTAAAATAGATCTCTATTCAATGAATATCATTGAAATATACCCCATGATAGTATTGCTAATGGGATTGAGAAATCAAAAATCCTGAAGTGATTTATCAATGTAACTCATCTCAATTTATAAAATTATTTATGAGGCTTAATCTTAACTCTCATGCCTCATGGGGAGAATATCATTATTTTTATGGTAAGGATGACTTCTTTAGTGATAGTTATTCTATAAAAAATGGTACAAACTTTAATAAATCTACTCATGGGATAAAATTTGAATAATAATATGATAAGATGATGAAAATAATTGTATAAGGATTGAATAAATAATTATGTAACCATAAATACTTAAGATAAATTCTAGAATGTATTGGGTATTAATATAATTAATGTTTAATTGATTTTATCATTGATAGAAAAATCTTGGAATGTTGATGACATGAGTTTATGAAAATAAACTTTTACAACTTGAGTAATCTAATCAAGGTAATTCTCATTATATCACTATCAAAAAAATCCTTCATTATATGTGAAGGACTAAGGATACAATATTGGTATATGGGATTGATAAAAAACTTGTTATAAAATATTATAATAATGAAAATTTATAAAAATATAATAATTATTTTCTATCATAATATGGGGTTTTATTTACCCTAAATGAGGGTGTTATTGTCTGTATATTCTCTAATAAAATGTAATTGGTTAATTTTATAATCAAAATCAAATAAATTTAAACCTTTAATGAAGTAATTGATTAAATTTTGATTTAAAATATCATCATAAAACTAAATGTTTAATCAATAATTACAGATATCACAGTGCTATCTTGTGACAACATCATAGGGATCTCGCTTGATAAGGAACCTTGATCTGACCATAAATATAAAACACACCCTTTTTTGATATCATATTATTGATGTGATTATAAACCATGGAAGTGTATAAAGATCAATTTTTTTTGGAGACTATAATTCTATACATGTTCTAAAAAAACCATTATTATAGTATAATAATTAGAGACTTGTATAATACCTATATAAATGATATAATAGAGATCAAATCGACTATAAATAAGAGTGATAGAAATTATGTTAGTGATACTAATCATGGGGTAATGATTTGAAACAATGATTGTACCACACATCACACTATTTTTTAATAAGTATGAATTTTCTATTATCTTTTCCTTTTTTCTACTTTAACACATCACATGATGATAATAATCATCCTTATAATATAATTACTTCTGATTCTATCATTAGTCAAACCATAATGGATGGAAGAATTTTAATAGGAGATTAGAGTGAATATAACATGTATAAAATTTTACCTATACAAATTTCTCACATGATTAACATGTGTTATCTATTTAATGGGATGTGATTAAATTTGCTATACATGAGATGGAATTCATCCCTGTTGTCTTTAATGTATATCTTATGCAATGATAACTATGTGTCCATTTACTGAAATGTTCAAGATATTCTATTCATTATAACTTTCATGTTTTTTCTTGGATCTTATCATTCTATAGTTTTAGGTAATTATATTATCATTTACTGTGTTATTAATATTGAGTGAGTTATTTCTCATAGTGAAGATAAATTTTTTCATCATGTAGGAATAATTTGACATCATGAACATTACTAAGTATGATTAAAAAATTACAATTTTATAATTATAAATATTAATAAATTTATTTATTTTACTTAAAATAATAATTAAATTTATTATTGAAGTAATATGTAGCAGAAATTATACATTATTTATAATCCTTTCAATCTCTTTTTTTAGATTATTGAAAAATTTCTTTTAAGGATTTAGTGTAAACCCTCACATGATTCACTAACATTAATAACCAAAAAATCCAAAATACAAAAACCATAGATAATACCACATCAATAAACATTACTAATATTTGAGTATGAGGAGAAGTATTTCCGATAAATATCCTTGTCATAAATATTAAGGTGATGCTAAAAAAAGTCATCAATATTGAGAGTTATGAATTCAAATATCATAAGATAGTCATCAAGGGTGAGAAGATATAGTAATTCGAGGAAAGTTACATCAATATGTTAGTCATATGATTTACTTATCTCTTCATTGAGGCCCTTGGGATATATCTTCTTACACACCTTTTATTGATCTTTTGGTGCTAAATAAATTTTTTTATCTCTAGATATTTTTCATTCTTCTATTTAGGCATTTACATAGTTTTGGTTAGATAATTTCATCACACCAGAGGTGTTTGGGATAAATTCTCAGTGTACCTATCCTTTTAGGACTTTTTCCATCATCTTACAGGATATGGTACAAACCACACATTTTTGATAAAAATATTTATCTAGAGGCATTATAGACCCTTTCATGATTCCTTAGTTAGTATTATCCTCCCCCTCAGGTTCCTAGATGGTTGAATGAAAACAATTCCTAGGGTATGCATAGATACCCACTGGTCTTCTAATCATAGGCCTTGTATGCTTTGTGTAGTCTTTATGAGGTCTATATTTATTTCCTGTGGTAACTGAAACCAATAAAAGGATAATATTCATTCATTTATTCCTTCATATTCAATAATAATATTTATCCCAATATTTCTATTCATAATTTTATGATAACCCATAGCTCACTTCTATTTCAGTTCCATTCTCAAGAGATTCCTCTACTAGAATACACTCACCCTAGGATTCCAATGATGTTCTAGAATCTAATATGTTCTCCATGAAGTTTTTTCTCTCTTGAGATTTTCCATTTTCCAATATTCAGTCTCATTTATGTCCATAGAACTATCTACCAAGTAAGTGAACCAATTATATTACTTTATTCCAAATGGAGGCCTATCCATATAAGGCTCAATCGGGGTTTCTAGAAAGAGAGAATTTCCAATCACACCTGGAGAGGTAGGTGTACTAGATAAGAAACCCTCCCAATTACTAACTAAAATCCCCTTACTTGAAATCACTATATATATAAAGGATTGGATCAAAATACTATAAGAATTCATAGTATCTATAGGGATAGTTACATAGTATTGAATATCCTTAAGCATAATAAACTCCTCATACATACTGGTGGAAATCCTAATCTCTTGATGCGCTAGAGGATCACTATAAAACATCATTTCATGGATGATTCTATCAACATAAACTTATTAAATATCTTTCTACTCTATATTAGATATGTGGGACCACCTATATTTTGTGACACTAAATTATCATCATCCAATTATCTTTTCACATTTCACTAACTCCACCAGTAATAAATGGCGTTATTACCCTATCAGTTGTAACCCATATAGAAATAAGCCAAGACTCATTTTTATAGACAAAATTAAAAATTTTATGCATATCTATTGGTGACTGAATCAAGTGGAATATTACATTACATATTTAAAAATTATGAAATAGGTTAATAATTAATATGAAAAATTTAAATAATTAAATTATTTTATACAATGATCTTCATAATCATGAATTAAAATTCCAAAGGATTTAAAAAAATTTAGATGAATTATTGAATAAATATAGTTTTTATTAAGAGAGATTAATAAATAAAATAAATTAAACGTTAACTATATATTTTAGCATGATTAACTTAATATCTATCACACTCTCTCATACATAGATACATATATATCATAAATTTTTTTATCATCAATTTCTCAAATAATTATTTTGAAGGAATTATTCACATTCTTTACATTAATAAATGTCTAGATAAATTGGTTTGGGACACCCATGATGTCACTTTTTGGTATTTTATATATTATTATTTTATTTTTTCATGTGGTATGCATAGTTAGGCATATAGTTAGTGAAATCGTTCCACCTAACTATGAGCACCCTTAAAAATATAAATATTTTATATTTTAAAATTTGATTTATTTGAGGAGGGTATTATATATATTTTTTCTTATGGTTAGAAACAATCCATGAGCTCCTAGGTCAATGATACCCTCATATCCCATTTGTTTAATTCTTCTACCTGGGTTATTTCCCCTCCTTTGGATTTAATGTCCAAGTTAAGTCTATAAAAAACACTATTATTAATTTTTTTATTCTATACTCTTTCATTTTAATTTTCTCATAGGCTATGGTAGCCTAGGTTTTACCTTTTTTTAACCAGAGATTATGGGTTTCTAATTTTAAGGATTTAATTTATCTTCAAAGGGTTCATCTTCTCTTTTTTGTGTGGAAAAAACATCAATTTCTAATAGAATCATCATTAATCAGTAGGTGTCTCTATTTATTACTTTTTTTTGTTGAACAATTAGGAATTTATAATATTTTAATCATGTTTTGAATGATATTATATATATATATTATTTATGATGATTTTTGTGATTAAAATTATTGGTTTTTTAAATTTAAATGTGAATGTATTATTTTAAATGGGTAAAACATGATTTTACATAATATATTCCCATACGGTGTTCCTAAAAATTCCAACCTTAGTTTTATAATGAATTATTGAAATTATTTTAATGGTATGATTTGATATGAATTATAAATAATAATAGTGGTTTTCTTAAATGGTTTTCATGTATAAAGTGATATTTGGATTATTCAAAAGTGTTTGTTATATGATTCACCCATTAACACTGACTATATTTTATAAAATGAATTTATCTTGTATCACTTCACTTTATCAAATATTTATTGATTATTGATAAATGGGTGGATATATATATATATATATATATATCATGTTTGAGTAATTTAAGTCCCTTAGTTATTTAAATAACTTCATGGGAATACCTTGGATACTTTTTTAGGGTTTGGGATAAGTAACTAATCTATGGAGTGACTCCACTATTCCTAGACCACACCTTCCCAGTTATGATGCCACTATAATTATGGTAGAAATTATATGATGGCATTTTTACTAGTTTTGTTTTGATGTCACCAATATTTTAGGATTCTAAAATTCTAAGTAGACATACTAACTATTTTATAATTATAATCTTACTAGAGGATATCAAAAAAATTTATATGGTTATGGGCTGACTAGTATGAGGATCCTAGGTCTCCCTTATTTATTCTAATAGGCACTCTCCCATGATTATTTTTTACTATTTTCATTATAAATTGATTATCACTTATGTTTTTCCCATATACATATATATGTTCATCACTTTTATTCTTTCTATTACATTATTTCATGTTTAATATTGAAATAACTCTTAAAATTATAATCCATGTTACATGATTTCATAAATGATAAGAATAATTATACTTTTGTAGTTATAGTTCAAATATCATGAATTTGGTTTTTTATAATGGTTTTACCTAAATCATGTGGTAAAATCACACTAGGCATGTTTTTCTCACATCCCACATACACAATTCATGTTTATTTAGATTTTTGTTTTTCAAATATAGGTGAAGGTAAATAAACTATGCCAGGAAGTGAATTATTTATTGCATTCATTCAGGTTGGAGGAGGTGGCATGAGATAGATATTTACTTGTTACAAAGAGATGGGTAGTGATGGTTGATGTTTGTTGTTATATTTTGTTTGTATTATGGTAGTGGTCCTCATTTATTTATCCTTGTCAAATTCAACCATTTACAACCAATTTTTAGATGTACTTTTGTTTTGTATATAAAACAGAAAGTCAATTATGATTCATGTTGATTGAAAATTATGTATATTGTGATATTATTATATTTATATAGATATTGAGTTATTATTATTATATCAAGACAAGTTTATTTATTATTATTTAAAAGTTTATTACTTTTTTGTGAATGAATTACTATCGAGTTCTTAGAGTGAACCCATTCCTTTATTTTTAATTTATTGAGGGAAATATTTCTTAAGTGAATAAATTGATTCCTTAACACTAGATTTTAGAACATGGTGTTTGGTAATGTGGTTTGGGACTTATGAATGGTTATGTTGGGTCCTGATATAGGGTAACCCAATTCAGTTCATTAAAAAATGGCATCACAGCCTAATTTTAACTTATATCATTTAAGAATTTAAGGTAGATAAGAGATAGTATTTTCAAAGATCAAGATGTATGTTATGAAAACATTTCTAGGAAACAATTATCATAATAATAATTTATTTTTCATAGGATATTAGAAATTTGTATCTATGGTTTAAAATCTTAATAAATGACTCATTCTTAAGGAATTTATATTTAGATATAGAAAAATGAATGAAATTTTAGGGAACATAGTTAGGATGTGTGCTATAGACCATGCACTAATTTCACATGACCCAATTTTTTATTATCCAAAAATTATGTATGTTTAGATGCATTGTTTTATTGACCATGCAATCTAATGACACACAATATAAAATATGATGATTTTGTTTAATTGACACCATTAATGGTGAGTATTATTTCATAAATTGTTTTATAATTTTATTTTGGTTTAAATTGGCGTTGATTGTTTATTTTCTATTAAATTTTGAAGTGTTTTATGAGATTTTTTATTTATTATATTTGATATAGTCATTCCTCCCATAATATTTCCGATGAACCCTCTAGAGGGAGAGACTGTTAATTTTTTATAGAACAATCCTCCATTTGATTATAATTTGATTGAATAAATTGTATATAATATTTAGGATATGGAATAAGAATCTAAACCTGGTCTAAACCAAGATAGATATAAAGATAAATATTTTATTTTTCACAATACTCATTTTTTTTCAAGGAACCAATTATCTTAAAGATGACGAGGATTTTATTAATAACATTAAAATAATTTTCATCTTCATTAAAACTCTTATGATTTTAAATGTGAAGTTCCTTAATTTTATGTTTAATGTTCCAAGTTGGAAGTTATGGGAGTCTATTTTTTAGGAAATGTCACATGAGAACATAGCATGAAAATATTTCAAGTCCATTTTTACTTTGTAGTTTTATCCTAAAATAATGAAGTTATAAAATTCAAGATATTTTGTGAATATCTATCATGTTAATCATATTGTAATAAAATACACCAATAAATTTTATAAGTTTATTAAATTTTCACTTGAAATGGTTTAAAATAATGAATTAAAAGATCCATGGTTCAAGATGGTTCTTCACCCAAACATGCAGTATAAAGTATTATTGTTAAAACTACCTACCTATACTAAAATTGTTAACAAAGTGTAACGACTTAATATTTTATTAATGAAAATTCCTCTTGATTTATTTAAATGTATTATTATGTAAAATGGTTATATAAAACATATGTACTTACTTGGTTTTATGTTTTTGGATTTTAAAATACCATTAATAAATTTTACCATTGCTAATATAGCTGTTGAACAGTTATCACTTGATTATTATAAATATAGGGCATTAACAAATCCAATTTACTTAGACAAAGGAAGTGATGATCTCATCCTGTAGAATTGATACATACGAAGCCCATTTGTCGAAGATCATAAAGGAGGCAGCGTCACAGGGATTCACTCTTGACCAAGCCCAAGCCTAGCTTCAACACATTAAGCTTGAACAGAATCACCTACAGGAGAAGTGAAAGTTAATAGAGATTACCACCCGAGCAATGTTATCCAAGCCACCCCAAGAGTCTGTCACCTTCACACACCTTACCCTTAAGTATAATACGCATGTTATAAGGTGTTATGTAACAAGACCATATCACTATGATTATGTACATTCTTTTTAATAGAATAAATAATACACATTCATTTTATTATTGTTACTTTGTAAGAAGTTTTTAAATCACAAATAGTATTTTTAGTTAATATTCAAATTTAATTGACAAATATATTTTGATGAATTAATTAATTTTTGAATTTAATAATATTTTAATAAAATATTATTATTACTAAATTACTTTTTATTAAATATAAATTATTTTATAATTTTTATGAATAAAATATAAATTTTTATTAATGTTTGAAAGCTGTTTTTGTTGAAACCCATGAATTTTCAATAAATATCCATATTTATTTTAAAAGTAAAAATTCACATATTTAGAAAATTATTTAGATAAAATGAATATTATTTTTGGAATCAGGATGCCTAAATTATCCAATGGGCAATTTTTCATAAATTCCTGAGACAATTGAATTTTTGGGTAAAAATTAATTACCTTTTAAATATATAATGTGTTTTATGACATCATAATGACCCAATAGTGATGTAATAAAATACTATAAAAGGGGTATTCGGAAAATATATGTTTCACCTTTAAAAGAATGTGATTCTAGATTTTTTTGATTTATTTTACAATGCATTAGTGGACCCTCCAAGACCTATAACAAATTTTATCATTTTAAAATGATTTCTTTGAGAGTGTGACTCATCTCTAAATAAGTAAGCCTTATATTTTAATACATTCGGCCATTGAACTTATAAAATAATTTTTTACACTCTCAATCTGAAAAAACCATGGGCAAAAACCGTGGGTTGGTTTGTGGTTTTGATTAGTTCAATGTGTAGTGTCCAAAACCTAAATAATAAAGAATTATCTATCCTTTACTATATAAACCCACTCAATATCCCATTCCTCTCCACTCAAACCATTTGGATCTCAACCAACCCCTTCCTTCCTCTATATATAATCCTCACAAGGCTCCCCAATCTCTAAATAAGCCTATCTTAAGCCTCTATCAAGCCATTGGGATCACACATCCAAGTAAGGTATTTCTTCATTTCTTATTTTTGTCCGAATTTCTTTATGTTGTTAAACCATTATAATTTCAATTAAAAATGTTGGGGTTTGATTATTAACCTCCCCCATTATCCCCTCCTTATGTTTTAATGATGAGATACCTATTTCTCTCTCATTAATTCCTCCCATGTACACACGTTACCATGCCGAAATTCCGTAAGGAATTTATCTCTTCTCATTCACATTCAAGAAATTAATTTATATTATGAATATAAATTCCATTACACATGTTGGGATATTATGTTACATGACCCCATTACTATTCATTTCATGTATAAATTACTAGAGACCCCTTTCTCTCTCATCAACCCATTTTACTATTTCTATTTGACGTCGTTATGCTACCGAAGTTACACCAAATTTCCCATGCCAAAATCATCATGTAAGTGAATACCATACCCATTTCTCTATCAAGGGTATTTAATTTATTCATATGTACTTATTGATTGAGTAATTATATTTATGTATTCCAAATATCTTATTAATGGAGTAAATTATAATGTTTAATGAATCTAGGTTTTATGATCCATACGACACACTTATGCATGAAATTAAACGATTAAGAAGCGTGCACCCTGATAGCGCTCCAATGCATTGGGTAAATATTTGTATCATGATATGTCAAGTGAAATGAGGGTTTACTCATTATAATTCAATTTAAATGTGGTTTTACTCATGTTCTATGTGTAATTATCCTTATATCATGCTAATATCATGTTAAATGTTGTTTCCACATTTCCATGTTATGATAATCATGCTATATCATGAATTTATGTTCATATTTCTATTATGATACTTTGATATGCCTATTTCATAAAATGTATTTTATTCTTCATATTTTTCCTATTTTACTCCCTTACTAGGCTTTATAGCTCACCCTTTTCACATGTATGTCCTCAGGTTATCCCATGCAATTCTAGGTATGGGGGAATGTTGTGGTCATGTAAAAGAAGTTTTCAATAAAGATGATGTATTTTTATGTCTTAAGTTTTCATGTAATGTCTGTAATTTTCCAAGAAACTAGACCTCTAGATCCTTAGAGTTGTCTTAAGTGAAAGTTTATATAATAAATCATGTTTTAAGTGTGCAATAAATAGTAGGGTTGTTATAGATGGTATAAGAGGATATGTTTAGTTATTTTTGGGATTAGGATTACAAAACCCTAGTGAAACCCTTAGGGATAAGACTAAGTATAATAAAAACATCCCTAAATTTTTATGAGTATTGAGTAAGTTGTTTATCATGAAAATACATCCTTTTATGGATATGAGTAGGTAGAGGCAGCTCTGGCATAGATGTATGTAGGGGTAAAACCCAAAAACACCACTTAGAGCTAGAATCCAATGAGAACTAGTACACAAAAATGGGCCTTGCTGCACTCGTGGTTACGAAAATCTTGGGAGATATGATTTAGTAAATTCATAATCATATTATGAACCATTATTAAGAGAATAAAAAAAATTCCCCAAAGAACATATGTTGGGAATTAGATCAAGGATAAAATAGATTTAAGCCTATAAATTCATAATTTAAGGAAATAAATGTAATTTATAAGTAATCCCTTTTTGTATTTGGATTACCCTTTATGTGTTACCCATATATGTCCTTTTATTCCATCCAATGTCATGTAATAGGAGAACTCATGCTAACAATTGATGCGAAGATCAATGTGATGACTGTTTTAATGAGATTCCCAATCCGATGGGAGGGTGAATCACAAACTTTTTCATGATACTCTCTCAGTTCACTCAAATTTTGAATAGAAACATGGGTCAAGAGGAATGTTCACCCCGCCCAAGAAAGAACAAGCCACAATCGAGATCTTCATGAGATAAAGGCCTCCTACTTTTAATAGATCATCTGATCCCTCAATGTCCGAACAATGGATCAATTACATTGAAAAGATATTCTCCATCCTTCATTGTTCTGAAAAAGGAAAGGTTCTTGTGACTAATTATCATATATAGGGTGAAGCTGATCAATGGTGGACATTGATAAAAAATACGAAGCATAAGGAAGAGATCGAGGCATTGCAATAAAAGGATTTTATGAAAATGTTTTTCGATAAATATTTTCCATACACCCTATGAATTAATGTGGAAAGGGAATTCCTTTCCCTCAAGAAAAAATATGATGAATCCATCAGATCATTCGAGGAAAACTTCACAAGGCTTGCATGATACTCCTCCATATTTAGCATTACCTCTGAATGCAAGGTTTACCGCTTCTTTGGTGGGATAAAAACTAGCCTATAGAAAGCCTTATTGATCTGTTATTTTGGTAGCTATGAAGAGATTTTTAATGTTCCTTCAAATTTGAAATGGAGATTGATGAATATCAGGGGTATCATGTGGATAATAAGTGAAAGGTGGACTTTAATTCTAGCGGTCCAATGGACAAATCCAATGGTGCTAAGAAATTCCAGCACCCCACTTTCCGAAGGTGTAGAAAGAAGAACCCTATAAATTTCCTGAAGGGGACGAGGAAATGCTTTTGGTGTAGAGGAAAGGAAAACTTGGATATTAAATACTGACAAGAAAAACCCACTACTGTGAAAGAGGAGAGTAACATTCCGTTTAACCCTCATTGCATTGTTCATTTCTTCAACTGAAAAGAACCAGGGCACTTTTCAAACCAATGACCTAAGGCAAGGGTTTTTGGAGGCAACCAACAACCTCGAAGGTAGAAAGGGAGAGATTTTTCCATCAATACCACTGAAGAGAATCCCAAAAATAAAGTAGTGATAGGTATGATAGTTATTCATTCAGGAATAGAAAACATACTTTTTGATTCTTGTTCTACACATTCATTTATATCCCAAAAGTTTAGTAGAACAATCCCAACACCACCAAAATTCATGGAAGTAGATATGTCGGTGATAATAAAAAATGGTGAAATCATTGCATCCCATGAATATAACTCCTCCCCTATCACAATTTGTGGTTTGAACTTCTCAGAGAACCTCTTCAAACTCCCTATGGTGGAATTTGATGAAGTTATTTGAATGTATTGGATTTCACTATATAGATCCAACATAAATTTCTATGAGAGGGTAATCACTCTCTATATGGAGAATCTACCCCTGATTCTGTACAAATTCAAGGAAGAGGATGAATCTTCTTTAGAATCATCATCTCAAGTGTGGATATTACTACCTTATGAGCAAGCATATCTTGACCAGATGATTGAGTCTAAGCAAGCAACTATCCCTAAAGACATTCCTATTGTGAGGAATTCACTGAAGTGTTTCCTGAGGAATTTACTGGTTCTACTCCTAGAAGAGATGTTGAATTCTCAATTGATATTATACCTAGGGAATTTCCAATATCCAAAACTCCATATAGAATGGATGTTGTAGAGATTGAGGAGCTAAAGAAACAACTATAGTAGAATCTGGATGAAAGGTCTATATGCCCAAGTGCTTCACTATGGGGTGAACAAGTCCTATTAATCAAGAAGAAGGATGGGTCAATGCACCTTTTCATTGATTATCATGAGCTCAACAAAATCACAATAAAGAAAAAGTATTCTCTGAACTGAATTGATGACTTGTTCTCTCAGAAATGTGGATCACAATACTTATCTAAGGTGGATTTGCGGTCGGAATATTACCAATTAATGGTGAAGAAGGAGGATATCCCCAAGACTACTTTTTGTACAAGGTACGAGCACTAGGAATTCATAGTAATGCCTTTCGAACTCACTAATGCTCCATAAATCTTCATGGACTTGATGAATAGAGTCTCTAGAGATTACCTCAACAAATTTGTGGTAGTCTTTAAAGAATATATTCTAATATACTCTAAAACTGAGGAGGATAATGAGTAGCATCTAATAACTATAATAGAGACCTTTGAAAAGGAGAATCTCTATGAAAAGTACATAAAATGTGAGTTCTAGTTGAAGGAAGTCTCATTATTGGTCCATATCATCACAAGTAATGGGATATCTGTGGATCCCTCCAAGATATCTACAATTGAGGGATGGATAAGGCCAACATTGGTGATGAATATTCGTAGCTTCCTAGGGTTATCGGGATATTATCATCGATTTGTGTGAAATTTATCACAACTTCCAAAACCACTTACCAAGATAACTCATAAGGGAGTCAATTTTTCTTGGAGTGATGAATATAAAGAGAGGTTCAAGGAGTTAAAAAGGAGGCTTATCACTGCTCCTGTTATCACACTACAAATAAGTGGAGAACTTTTTTTGGTATTCAGTGATGATTCGAAAAAGGGCCTGGGCTGTGTGTTGATGAAAAATGACAAAGTCATTGCCTATGCTTCTGGGAAACTTAATATTCATGAGAAAAACTATCCAACACATGATCTAAAGTTGGCTGCAGTAATATTTGATTTGAAAATTTGGAGACATTACCTATTTGGAGAGAAGTGTGAAATATACACGAATCACAAAATCCTCAAGTATATATTCACATAGAAAGAGTTAAACATGCACCAATGAATATGGTTAGAGATGATCAAAGACTATTACTTCCCAATCCATTACCACCCTAGAAAAGAGAACAAGGTGGTGGATTCTCTAGGTGGAAAGGATCCAACAACTCTTTCATTGATGAGAATTTAAAAGGATCCAATCTTCTTATATTTGATGAAAATGGACATGGGAATCATAAATAAGGGAACATCATCAATCCTTTCACAAATTACTTCTCAACCGTCTCTTTTGGAAAGGTTAAAAGATACTCAAAAGGATGATGTGGGAATTCATAAGAAATTGGAAACTATCAGAAATGAGAAATCCTCAGAGTTCAATGTAAATGATGAAAGAAGTGTGATATTTGGGACAAGACTATGTGTTCTATAAAATTAGGAGTTAAATAAAGAAAATTTGGATGATGCACATAGTTTGAATTTCTCTATTCACCCAGAAAACAAAAAGATGTATCGATATATCTAAGAGCATTATTGGTGGGATAACATGAAGAAGGAGATCGCTGAGTATACATCAAAGTTCCTGGTATGTCAACAAGTGAAGACTGAGAGGAAAAAGTCTAAGGAGATGATGAAACCATTACCATACCAACATGGAAATGGGAGAACATCACCATGGACTTTATCACTGGACTTCCGAAGACATCCAAAGGAAACAATGCTATCTGGGTTGTTGTGGATCATCTTATAAAGACTGCACACATTATTGAAATTTGAGAGGATTTTTCATTGGATCAACTGGCATGAATATACATTAGAGAAGTGGTAAGGCTGTATGGAGTACCACTATCAATTGTATCTGATCAAGATCCAAGATTCACCTCTATTTTTTGGAAGAGTATCCAACAGGCTTTGAATACTGAGCTGAACTTCAGTATGGCTTATCATCCTCAAACTGATGGCTAATCTAAGCGGACTATACAGACACTTGAGGAAATGTTGAGAGCATTCCCAATGGACTTCAAAGGAGGATGGGATCGACATATTCTCCTAGTTGAGTTCTCTTAAAATGAAATTTTCTAATCCGGCATCCAAATGTATTCTTATGAATCCGTTTATGGGAAGATGTGAAAAACACTGTCATGTTGGGATGAAGTTGGGGAGAAAAAACTCCCAGGTTTAGAAATGGTTGAAGAAATGGTGGAGAAGGTTTAAAGCATCCTACAATACATTAAAGTTTCCCGGAGTCGAAAAAAGAGCTATGCTAATAATCATCGATGAGACCTAGAGTTTGATGTTGGAGACACATTATTTCTTTTCATATCACCACAGAATATACTTATGATATTTGGGAAGAAGGCAAATCTTAGTCCTAGGTACATCGGCCCTTTTGAAATCCTTGATCGCATTAGAGCAGTGTCCTATTGACTAGCACTCCCACCGAACCTATCCCAATCACATGATGTATTCCTTGTATCAATCTTGAGGAAGTACATACCTAACCCATCATTAGTACTCAATCCAGAGGTGGTACCATTGGGGAATGACCTCTCTTATAAATAGAAGACGGTGAAGATCTTAGATCATATGGAAAATGTTATATGAAATAAGACAATGCCCCTCATCAAGGTGTTGTGGAAGAACCACAAGTTTGAAGAGGCAACATGGTAATCATAGGATGTGATAGAGTAGAGTTACCCGTGTCTGCTTTAGTGTGGGAAAAGAAAATTTTGAGGGTGAAATTTCATAAGGGGGAAATATTGTAACAACCCAAATTTTTTTAATGAAAATTACTCTTGATCTATTTAAATTTCTTATTTTTTCAAATGGTTATATAAAATATATTCAATTCCTTGGTTTTTTGTTTTTGGATTTTAATATACCTTTAATAAATGTTACTGTTGCTAATATTTCCATTGAACAGTGATAACTTGATTAGTACAAGTATAGGGATTTAACAAATCCAATTTACTAAGACAAAGGAATCAATGGACTCATCTAGTAGAATTGCTCCATACGAATCCCATTTTTCGGATCTTAGAAAGGAGATAGAATCACTAGGCTTCACTCTTGACCAAGCCCAAACTAAGCATCAACACATTAAGCATGAATAGAATTTCCTACAGGAGAAGTGGATGTTAATAGAGATTACCACCTGAGAAATGTTATCTGAGCCACCCCAAGAGTCTGTCACCATCACACACCTTACCCTTAGATCTTATGCATGTGTTATAAGGAGTTATGTAATAAGACCCTAGAACTATGATTATGTGCATATTTTTTTATATAATAAGGAATACACATTCATTTTATTATTGTTACTTTGTAAGTAGTTTTTAAAGCATAAAGAGTATTTTTAGTTAATATTCAAATTCAATTGACAAATATATTTTGATGAATTAATGGATTTTTGAATTAAATAATATTTTAATAAAATATTATTATTACTAAATTACTTTTTATTAAATATAAATTATCATATAAATTTTATGAATACAATTGTAAATTTTATTAAGGTTTGAAAGCTATTTTTGTCAAAACCCATGAATTTTCGATAAATGTTGATCATTATTTTAAAATTAAAAATTCAAATATATAGAAAAATATTTATATAAAATTAATATTATTTTGGATTCAGAACATTGAAATTATCCAATGGTGATTTTTTCATAACTTTCTGAGATAGTAGAATTTTAGGATAAAAATTAAGTAACATTTAAATATATAATATGTTTTATGAAATCATAATGACCTAATAGTAATGTAATAAAATAATATAAAAGTTATGTTCAACCAATATAAATTTTACCTTTAAAATAATGTGATTTTATATTTTTTGGATTTATTTTACAATGCCTTAGTGGACCCTCCAAGACTTATAAAACATTTTGTCATTTTAAAATAATTTGCTTGAGAGTATGACTCACCTCCACTTAAGAAAGCCTAATATTTTAATAATTTCGGACATTGGAATTATAAAATAATTTTTTCATCTCACCTTTGGCAAAAACCATGGGCAAAAACCATGAGATGGTTTGTGGTTTTTATTAGTATAATGTGTAGTTTCTAAAACCTAAATAATGAAGAATTCTCTCTCCTTTCCTATATAAACCCACTAAATCTCCCATTCCTCTTTACTAAAACCATTTTGATCTCAACCAATACCTTCCATAATATCTTTATAATCCTCCTAAGGAGACCCAAGCACCCAAGAAGCTTCTCTCAATCATCTCCTATGCCTTTGGAATCACACTTCAAAGTAAGGAATTTCTTTCTTATTTATGTCCAAAGTTTTTTATATTGTTAAACCCATTTATTTTCAATTAAAAATGTTGGGGTATGATTTAACAACTCTCCCATACTTCCTCCTCATTTTTAATTTATGAGAGACCTCTTTCTCTCTCATTAATGCCTCCCATGTACACCTATTACCTTGCTGGAATTTTGTAAGGAATTTATCTCTTCTTATTCACATTCAATAAATTCTTTTATATTACGAATCTAAATTTCATTACACATGTTGGGATATTATTTTACATTACCCCGTTAATTTATATTTCATTTATAAATTATGATATACCCTTTTATCTCTCATCAACACATTTTATGATTTCTATTTGACGCCGTTATGCTACCAAAGTTACACTAAAACTTCCCATGCCAAAATCATCATATAAGTGAATACCATACCCATTTCTCTATGAAGGGTATTAAACTTTATGAACATGTAATTTTTGATTGAGAACTTACATTTATGTATTACACATATCTTATTCATGGAATACATTATGACGTTTAATCAATCCTGGTTGTATGATCCATGTGGCACACTTATGCATGAAATGAAATGATTAAGAAGGGTGTGCCCTAATAGCGCTCCAATGCATCGGGTAAAGATTAGTATCATGATACATCAAGTGCAATCATGGTTTACTCATTCTAATTAACGTTAAATGAGGGTTTACTCATGCTCCATGTTCAATGAGCCTTGGATCATGCTAATATCATGTTAAATGTTGTTGCCACATTTCCATGTTATGATAGTTATGCTATGTGATGCCTTTATGTTCATGTTTCTCTTATGCTCTTTAGATATGTATATTACCTAAAATGTATTGTATTCTTCATGTTATTCCTTATTTACTCCCTTACTGGGATTTATAGCTCACCTTTTTCACATGTATGTCCTCCGGTTATCCCATGAAATTATAAGTACGAGGGAATGTTGTGGTCATGTAAAGGAAGTTTTCAATAAAGATGTTGTATTTTTATGTCTTAAGTTGTCAGGTAATGTCCCTAATTTCCCAAGAATCTAGAACTATCAATCCTCAGAGTTGTCTTAAATGCAAGTTTATGTAATAAGTCATGTTTAAGTGTGTAATAAAGATCATGGTTGTTATAAAAACCATTAATAATAAAGATAAACCAAGTAAGAATATTAGGCATGGGAAGAAATTACTATTACATTATGAGTGTATGTGAATATAGATTCCTTGGAAAAAAGTGGAAATATGATGAATTTAAATGATTAAGTGGAATTAGTTTGAGATATCCATCTCAGTCGACCTCATCTAAAAAAATTTGTAGTAAGCACTTTATATTCATTCAGTGTGAAAAATCAACACATACAAGGAATTTATGCTAGGAAGAATCCATGGTTTTTAATGCTTATATAGAAAAGGTCCATCTTCAAATATTCTATTAGAAAAATACTTTATAAAGAATTATTTTTTATTCCTTAGATCTAAAGGGATCATATGTACCCTTTGATGCCTTAAAAGTAGTGGAATATCTTACCAAAGAGCATAAAGGGGGAGATAGTTCATCTCAAAGGTAGAATCAATTTAGGGGAATTCATAAATTTAGTAGGAGGCCTAAAACTTATCATAAATCTAGGTAGTTATATTTTACTGAGCAAGCCCCTATGGTATCTGAATTTGGTCCCACAATGGTGTGTGATACTGTACTTATAAAAATCATATATAACTAAAAATTTATTTAATATTGGTTCCCCCACTTATTTGTATATAATATTTTTTTTGAATTTATAAAACCTACTATTTGAGATGATTAGATATGTAATAGTTATATAATCCCATCTAGGAAAGATCAATGAGGAATGATTTTTTTGTAAATCTTTCTTATCTGTAAGTGGAGTTGTTGTGGGACTTTATTATTCTCAATATGAACCACTTTGATATAATCATTGGGATGGGTTATATGATCATATTTAAATATTATATCAATTTTAATATTTATAGAGTGGTATTAATCTCTTCCATTTTAGGTTCTCATATTTTTCAAGGTGAATGACACACTAGATAAAGTGAAACTAGAAATATTATTTCTAAATTTGAGGAGTTATCATGGTAAATATTTTATATTTTAATAGATATGGAAGAAGTGAATTCTGGGAGTGACATTAATCCTATAGAAAGAAAATTACATGAGGTATTTTCTAATGAATAATATTGGTTTCCTATAGAGTGAGAATTTGAGTTCTATATTGATATAATTTATGGGATACAACCCATATATTCTCATTCTTATCAAATGTATCCAGCTAAGATAAATGAGGCAACGACTTAAATTGATGATCATAATGAAAAATGGTTTATTTATCCTAGTATATCACCATGGTAAGCTTCTTTACTATTTTCAATAAATTCCAATTGAATCATACATCTATGTATTGGTTTTAGGAATTTGAATCAAGTGATAATAAAAAATTAGTACAATTTTCCATATACTAATGATATTTTATCAATTAAAAGGGGAAAAGTGGTTCTCTAAGATTGATATCAGATTAAGGAATCTCCAGTTAATATTGAAAAGTTTTATATACCTAAGTATACTTTTAAAGATTATATAGTCACTTTAAGTACCTTTTGATTATTTTTATTAAAAAATTATCTTATGATATTTATAGGTTTTATGAACTATATATTAAATTGATAAATTTATTATTTTATTGTAATTTTCAAAGATAGTATCCTTATCTATTAACAATATAATGCGGAGTGTGGGAATCACTTAAGAATCATTCTCAAAGTCCTTAAATAACACTAAATTTATTAAATGTTATCAAAGTGTCACTTTTGGATCTAATAAGTGATGTTCCTGGTGTACGTGGTTTTAAAACAAGGCATACCAGTTGATCTACAGAAGATGAAAGCTGTTATATCTTTGAAAGTACCAAATAATGTCTTCAAGATAAAAATATCATTTCTTTTAGTGGGATACTACCTTAGGTTTGTGAAAGAATATTCAAATATGTTATTTCCATTGATATCTCTCACTCATAATGAAGTAAATTTTTTTCGGAGCCATGAATTCCATATTTACATTGATGAATTAAAGTGATGATTGACATCTATCACTATTCTAATTCTTCCTATATTTTTTGAGGGATATTTATTTATTTTATGATGATTTAGTAAAAGTATTTGGTCACATTAGTATACAGGGTAACCATGTGGTTTTGTATAGCTCTCATTGATTTTGATCACATGATAAAAATTATCTGAACCATGAACTTCAATTATTAGTGGTTACACATGCTCTAAAATGTTTTCAAATATTTTACCCATTTCCTTTCGCTATGTTTCAAATTAAGGCATCCATATTTCACAAAATTGATTCCCTTAACTCCCCTGGGCCTATAAGTACCTCCCAATTTCTATCTTTTAAGGGGATTAAACCTTTAATCTTTTGAGAAAATCTCTAAATTTACGAAATCCAAAAACATCATGAGTGAGTTAGGATATGGATTACCATAGGTAATCATATTTTACGAAACCACATATCATGGGTTTTTAGAACCTCAAACCATGGTGGATATTCCTTTCATGAAGGCCCATGACCTTCATATAGGAGGAAATTACTTTGTGGATTTGGGGTTTTTCAAGATAAGTAACCAATAATTCACTCTAATGTAGGGTTACCCTATTTCATGAAAAATGAACTTTATTGAGACCCCTTTCCTTCATGAAACCAAAAAATTTATGAAACCCACACACTAGGCCTCTCTATGGTTCCTCCTCTTACCCAACCCCATTTCATGAATATTGAGTTCCCATGACCCCTTTACCTATCCAGAACTAGTTCATCCACACCTGAATTTTTTTGTGAAACCAATATCACCAACCCTTGTTTCGTTCCCCTTTGCTTAAAGAATGCCCTGGACCATTACCTTTCCCTTTTCACCAAATAATAGGAACCCTAATTCCTTTTCTCTTAAGAATAGGCACCCTATCATCTGTACCCTTGATTAATACTCCACCATTTAAGTGTTTATTCCATTCCCCACAAAGAGGTGCATGAACAATAGACATGAAAGCACCAAAGGTGGCATAATCAAGGGAAACTACCAAATTTTTCTGATAGAGAGGCATTTTTCCATATATTACTCTCCCGCTTTGAAATAATATCCCAAGGTGTAGGCCTCATGAACATATTAATTTCATGATGTAAAACTTCTTAGCCCCATGTCATAGTCATATGACATTAAACTATACGAAAACTTACTCAATACATGATGTTAAAATGTATCCTTACCCCATGTGATGAGAATGGTATTCCCCATGTATAATCATTATGGGATTCCACTCCCCCTCTTCATTGTATGTCACCCTATAACCAACACCCCTGGGTATCCCATACATGTAATCCCCACACCATGTCTAATTGATGCTCTTTTAATGACTTGATTATCCTTAAAACATGATGATAAACTAAATGGACTAATCCTATCACACAACTTCAAACTATGACATCTAACTACATGGGTTTTAATCAATTTTTTAAAAAATAATGTAGGATGGATCCCTGGGGTTCAATCCTGACATACCAATACATATGTGGTACCTCATTGTGGTTCAATCCCAACACCCCAATATCACCACAGAATCCCAAGTGTGAAATATTCCCCCTAGGGGCACAATCCACCTAATACCAAGGGTGAAATATCATCCCTTGGAGACACACTCTATCAAATCCAAATTGTAAAATCATCCCAATTTGGGACACACATAACCGAATTACAAGTGTAAAATAACCCCTTGGGGAAACAATCTACTAAATAACATATGTGAAATCATCCCCCATAGGGGAACACTCCACAAAATCTCAATTGTAAAATATCCCCCCAAGGGATACAATCCACTAAGTCCCAAGTGTAAAATATTCCCTATAGGGACACACTCTACCAAATCCTATGTGTGAAATCTCCACCCCTAGGGACACACTCTACCAAATACCATGTGTGAAATCTTATACCTTTGAGACACACTCCCTTGAATACTAAGTGTCAAATATTCCCCCTTTGGAAAAAACTTCACCAAATCCCAAGTTCGAAATATTCCCCCTTGGGGAAACAATTAACTGATTCTCAATTGTGAAATCTCCCCCACTGACACACTTAACCAAATACCAAGTGTGAAATCACCCCCCTTGGGGACACTCTCCACCAAATACCAAGTGTGAAATCTTCCATCCTGGGGAGACACATAACCATAAAATTATCCCCACAAGATGTTAAACTTATGACCCATCGGTCCCCACAAGATATTATACCTATGACCCACATGATATAGAGTATCTAGCCTATATAAGAAACATGTGACACATGAGATAAAAATCCTCAGAATAATTACACCCCTAGCATCAACAACCCTGGGGTCAATATGAGATGCCTTGGGTTCCACACCTAACATTCCTTATACATGAGATCCTCTTAACCTAAAAAGAGGAATAATTTATAGGTATCCAACAAGATGAACATCTAGAAATGGAAAATCATGCCCAATATTACTATATTCTCTAACCAAATGTTACTTTCTTATTGAGGTGGAAACAACATAATTAATCGATGTCCACCTTGATATGGAACCAGGAATGAGTTTCATGAACATGACTTAGATCTTTGAGGGAGACCCGAAATAAGTGATGAGATCTAAGGAGGAATCCATGGAAGGAGGTACTGACATACCATCATTCCATTTCAATCAAGGACTCAACATCATAGATTAAAGTGTTGAAAGATTCCCACCTTGGGAAACAAGAATTTGGGGAAACAAGAAGTGCATCATCTCCAGATGGAAAGATGATGTGTAGCCCTAGAAGAAAGTGTCAGAAACAAAAATGGTGAAACTAACATGAATATATTGTCCTTAAATTATGATGACTAGTAACATTGGAGAGATATCAGATTTTCATGTCAGTGAATCTAGATATTCTGTGCCAGGTACCACCAAACAAGTGATTGGCCCAACATGAAAATATCATGTGACTTGTGGAAAATAACATTGGGCATCCTAGGACTGAGATATCATCAACATGGATCCATATTATATTTTAGAAAAAATGGATAATATTGGGGAATTTTTATTCGCCTTCATCAGATCTATACTAACTGCCAATTCCGTATACTTTACAAGACTCAAGCTATAGGAAATTGTTAACACAGTACCATCAAGAGTAGAGGTAAGGGGAAGGTTGGTGCGGAAATTCTGCATGATTATGTATCTTCTGTAATATCTACTATGTCATCAGCTACTGGGAACCCACCCCCATCTCACCCTCTGATATCATCTAGAGGAGGGTGATCAATACACTCATTAACTGATATGAATAGGAAGGGGTCATTCCTACTTGGGATATGAACCAAAAGTATCTTAAAGCATCAACACCTCACTGACACCACCACCCCTATGGACTTTGTAGGGGAAACCACCCCTCTTTCCAATGAAAAACCAATTCTAGAGCCTCTCTCTAGAGTTATCTAATAGATTAATCCCTTTTACAAGGAGGCATGAGATGTTCATACTATAACCATCATGAACATTTCCTGAGAGATTCCCAAGAGGTATTCCACCCTCTTGTGTCAGCAGCAACATCGACCGATCTCATAGGACGATGAGCGGGTTGAACGCATCCCTGATCCACCATACTTGGATTAGAACACCTAACACCAAAACTATTGCAAGGCCTAGAATATTTGTCTGATAAGAGGAATATTTTTTACATCTAGTGGACCTTACCACCACTGGCATATCCCATGGCATTCCCATAGCTACTGAGTGGGGATTTTTTCCCCCTTGAGATCATGAACCCAACCGCCTGTCAGGTATGTTAGGTTGACTCTATTAGTCACTAGAACCATTGGAAACCATTACGAGACACCACATGATGAATAATACCCATGTGTAGGTCCTAAAAACACCATTATAAACCAATGTGGAGGTCCTCCTTATGCCAAAGACATGCCCTACTCTAAAGGTCTATCCCAAGGTAAGAGGGTAATAAACCATTGTGAGGGCCATGCCTACAACACATGTCACAACACACATGGATGGAACTTAGAAAACTCTCAATAGATTGATCTTGGAGAACACCCTCCCTATAAGAGGTAGAACCTGGGGAAGCATCATGTCCCTATTGAACTCTTAAGAATTGAAGCGACATATGACGCAAGGATGGAACCTTCTCCCCCACTACCAGAGTATGGGGCAGAAGATCCTTGACTAAGGCTAATGATTTTGGAAGCCAAGGTCCACAAGATTACCAAATACCTCCGAATTTACCTACAGATGGTGGAAGTTATTCCCCCTTCCAAGGACTCATAGTGAAACTATCTCCATCACCATCATTTTCCCTCCTATTTACCTAAAAAATTGAATTTAGAGAGATGTTGGGGTCCAGGTTGATTCCATCAAATGATAGTGAGCACTCTGATGAGCCTCAATGGGATGATACCACTCTCACACACGAGGAGGTAGTAAACACTCCATCCAATATGGATATGATCGTGAAGTTGGCACCACTTTTAAGATACATTCCAATATAAAGTGGATTTTTTACCCACACACACCGCCTCTCCTAGAAAATAAGCTGTAAATATGATCTATGACAGTTCCACCACCAGTTTCTCCACTTGTGACAATTAGGGATTGGGCTGAACAAGAGCAGGATCACCCCTAGTAATGAACAAGGGGACTTGTGGAGATTCTTGGCCACCAAAAAACCACTAGTAAAATTCTGGGCACCTTCATCATTGAAAATATTCAAACCAGAGTCCCTCGCTGAGGACTATGATGTTTTTTCTTATAGAATATTTGGGAGACATTCAACCACATTTAGGACTATCAGATGACTTACCCAGTAATAAAAAAGAACCTTAATTTAATTAATCCTTCATGAAAGAGGTTTGTGATAAAAAAACTCATATATCTCAACATACTGAATCATATTACTACCAATAGAATCTCTAGAAGGTCTGGGTTAAGAGCCTCACTATTCTCCAATGATTCATGGCAGAGTTAGATAGACACGTGCAGATCAGAGGCTAGGGGAAATACGATTCCCTCCATTTTAGCCCTATCCCATGGAAATAATGGTACTGTCAATCCATCCTACCCACCAATAGTAAAAGTTCTCATTTGAACACTTCCATAGTTAATCTGGTCACTATTAACCCTCAATGATTAGATAATCTAGACTGCCAACATAGGGAACGACTGGAAGAACCCACCTCAAGGGGTGGCATAGTACTAGGAAAAAACCCTGACATGTTCCCACACTCATCTGTAGAGATTGGTACTGGGCCTTGGGATTCCCCCAATGAGATATTTATTCCTTCCCAATGATATATTAGAAAAGGAAAGGGGTCTTCCGAGCTTACTGGTCCATATGAGACTATGTTAGAGACTGAGCCAAATGCTAGGATGACCAATTTACTCCATAAACTAGAGGGATACAAGAGACTTACTATAGATATTATCTTTGAGTAGTTCTCATGGCATGAAAATTTCAAGATTCCATTTTCTCCTCAAGTTGGGCACCCAGTTCTCTCGATCCAGGCACCCAAGTTTGAACTAGGTGGCCCAACGTATCCATTTAGGAGAAAATATAGGGGCTATGGAAAACAAATGAGATATTATTTTCCAACTCCATATAAGGAGTGTATATCTACATCAATATCAAAGTTGTCTAGACTTCTAGTACAATTATCTTGTTAGAGTATTGGTAACCACAAATACGCATGAGGATGATTTGGTAGCTACTCACACCACCTTCTTAAAGGCTCTAGAAAGGAGATATGTGTCAATTCCACATAAGGGAAAGATGTATCTGGATTGGGAAGATCATATGTTCCCACTACTAGGATTTGAAAATTTGTGTTTCACCCTATTCAAAGGTATGGGTAATCTGCTAAAACATCTGTCCCACTTAGCCTCAAGATGTGGAACTATGTTGGGAACTTTGAAAAAAAAATAAAGATACAAAGATCTAATGTTTTATCCAAACCTTGTAAGTACCTGTATTGGTGTGGTATAGAAAACTATCCTTGAGATCCATTTTAGGTTATGAGGATCTCTGTAGATAGTTCCTCTACAAGTTTAGATCCACCTTACACAATACCAACATCACACAAGACATGCATCACTGACCTCTATAAATGAAAATAGGGGCCCAATGAGCGATTTTTTGACTTCATCACCCAATAGAAGAGTCTAACGTACTCAATCAACATGCTTATTTTCTTGGAAAAACTAATTATAATATATGTGGATAACATTAAATAGAAGATAATTTCTAATATCATATTCCTAAATTACCCAAGTGGATTTTCAGAGTTATCTAAAAAGGACTAATGTCTAGAAGAAGACTTTCTATGGACTAATAAATTTTTGTTCTCATTACCACTTAAATATCCCATATGGAGGCCCATAAAAGAAGAGACAAATGTCACCATGCAACAAAGGGTCTTGATCTAGTACACCTACTAGCCCATCTACTGAATGAGCCCATCCAAGTGCATCCCATCTAGGTAAAACCATTAAAAGGGAATGTTTCCCCAACCCCTCATCAGGGATACAAACCTAGGTTTAATTTTTTATATAGAAAGAACCAAACATACTCATTTATGGATGTAAAAGTCCCAAGTTATTTTATTTTCAACCTAGAAAAGAGGATCATGAAAATTACTTAATATAGGAGACCCCAAGATGCCGAAATACCCTATTTCACCAATAAATTCCCATACCATAGGATCATTAGACACACCATTATAGAAATATTTTTCTTAAATAATTTGTTCTAGGACTAGGTAGACCATGGATGAGTCAATTTGGAAAATGTCCCATCATAAGTAGAGAACGTCTTCAATGATCCAGTTAGTGACTATAAATACTTCAGTGAGTGGTATTAGGCTCCCATCCATGTGAAATATAAGTAAAATTATTGGTTAGACCATAATACAATCACTCATTCCCATGGAATCATACTTACCCATTTGAGTAAGCCAGAATCTCTTTTAGGTTCCACACCTCCTCCAGTAGTTTCCTTAGAATCCATTCCAAAACCTTCAAAGTATCATAAGAATAGATGTCAATGACATAAGGTAAATTAGATCCCCCACTAGTTCTAAAACCACTCCACACCATTGGTGACTTCATTCCTCCCATGTTGAGAGATGTGCCCAAAGTACATCTGTCTTTGGAACATTCCATCGATGAGAATCAAGAGTAAACATATGTGAATGACATTGAATTGGTAGGCCACTATGTGGCGCTCTATAATGAGGGGCACCATGTGAACCCCTCATGCACCTTTGGCCAACATCGATGAAGGATAGGCATAGGACATGAAAGTGGGAAGAATACTCAAGGTAACACTCTAAAAAAAGTTGTTTACACCACTGATACCAGGCATCAAGACTCACACATGACTTATAAAAAAACCCTCTGTACACTCTGTCATGTATACCTCCATGGCCGACTATATTGGTTTACTATGTGACTCAACCTGATCATTCAACGATCATACATTTACCTATAAGGGTTGATCTCATCCATAGGGTATCAAAACATTATATTCTCAAATAAAATAAGATTAATAAAGATATAATATCACAAATACTAGTTAATCCATAGTACCTCATCCAACAACATCGGTTGTACCCTTTCTAATGAACGATCCATTGTAGAAAAAACATTCCCTTGGCATAGAAGTATGATGTGTTGAAGAACCTCACTGACATACCCATGAGGCTCTTGATTCTTGTGGAACTCCACCTATCAAAGTAAATACATGAGGACCTTATTGAATCCATGAAAACCCCTTTCTATAGAGACTACAATAGCTTCCACTGAGGGATACTAAGAAGAAGAGGCCAAATGAGAGGATTTTCGAGCCATCATCAAATTTTTTGGAGAGGATGTGAGTGTCACCTTTTAGGGCCATGTATGCCTACTATATATCATAGACCAGTTCAATGGCATAAAAAACTACCATTTATTAGTGGATAATAGCTCTAGAATCAACCTCATCATGATATAGAGACTCTATAAGATGGGACTTATATAGGAATATCTGACTCCCTTGAACATGGAAATTAAATGGTATGATAAGAGTGAGAAGAAGGCATGTGGAAAAATTTATCTAAAGAAAGAATTCAGTGTCATGATATTAAGATCTGAATTTATGGTTGTATCATAGGACACCACCAACAATGCATTATTTGGAAGGACCTGGATCCATTTGCATACATATTTCTACCCTTCATATCACTATTGCATCAAATAATCCCTTGATGGCTAAGTAGGGGTAATCCAGGTCGATGTGTCCCTATTTGATTCCTATGAGGCCTGCTATTTTGATGATGGTTACTATAAAAAGGATTAAAATTAGGTACAGACTGATAGATTTGAGTGCATCAATGCCCCTAACTATCTAGCGACTACTATAAAATATACATGGGTAGACTTGAAAGGTAGTTTTATTCTCCAAATTAATTGGTCGGAACCCATGACACCAAACCTGGGAGGTTTCTTCATAGTCCCCAAGAAGAAGGTGTGATCACAAATTATCTCATACTCCTACATCGAATAAGCTCAGATGATACCAAAATAACATACTCCTATGAAGTACTGAGAAGTTTTCCCCATGGCCACTAATCCATAACACTTCATAATGTTCCACAAGTTAGGACTGACTCAATAGAATTAGATCCTTCATCATTACTTTGAATTAAGGAGTGGGCCACATAGTCAAAAACCAAATAGCATTAGATTTTCAACCATTGTTTCTATAGTATCTATAGATATAGAGTCCCCAATTAAAGTCTCTTCCCAGGAAATATTAGGTTACATTTATTTCATTAGGACCATAGTGTCAGGAGACCTATTTCCTCCCTCTAAATATCTTATCTCAGATGATGAAGAGGGTCTGGGATATTCCCCTCCTATATTTGAATATGGCTTATCCACCACTATTGAGGATCTCTCTTGGGTGAGCCTTGGTACTAAGGAATATTTGAGGCTAACACTGATTAGTGAAGCTATGCTACAAGAGGACAAACAATAGTATATTTTCTTTTTAAAGTAGCATATTGATTCATTTTCCAAAATCTACGATGAGATGCCAGATATTTACTCTCAGGTCATTATTCATAACTTTTGTCTACCAGTTGGTCACCATAGGTTTAAGAAGCATCTATGAAAGATACACCCCTCTCACGATGCCATGTTCAAGACTGAATTTTATAAACTTATTAAATCAAACTTTTCTATAGAGGTCTAGTTCCCCATGTTGCTGGCCAATATTGTTCTAATGAGGGAGAAGAATGGAAAAATTATAGCCTGTATTAACTTTTGGGACCTAAAACACTATGGTATCAAGGATTAGTTTCCCCTTCCAATGAAAAATATATTGATCAATGCTATAGATATGTTCCAAGCACTCTTCTTCATGGATGCAATCTCCAAGTATAATCAGATATGGATGGCCCCCAAGGATGAGTAGGCTAATGCCTTCAGTGTGCCTTGAGAAACTTTTTCTACCAAGTGACACCTTTTGTCTTGATGAATGCTATATAAAATTACTGTCATGCCATGAAACATATCTTTAAATATCTCCTAACAATGTTGGTGGAATTTTACATGGATGATTTGGTGGTTATGTCCCACCAATTCTAGGACCATCTCAAAGACCTTTAGAAAGTGTTTGATTTCATTTGTTACCACCAATTTAATGTGAACCACTTGAAGTGTGAATTTGGGGTCACCTATGGAATATTTTTGGATTCATTGATAAATATAGATCCATTGAGATTTAACTAGATAATATCAATGCCATCAATAAAATGACCCATCAAAGAAACCTTCAAGAGTTATGAGGTTCCAAGGCCACATAACCTATATTTTATGGTTTATTGCAAATATGTCTAGTAAGCATAAGACTTTACTAAGGCTCATGATAAAGGTAATCATTTACTAGTGGGATGAGCACATCTAGATTTTGTAAGATATTAATAATTATCTTCTACAACCTATGGTTCTGATTCCACCTATCTTAGGAAAACTAATGATCCTCCATGTGACTTCCTTAGAATTTTCCCTTAGTTCACTTCTATCCCATAAAAAAATGAGGGTAGATAAAAAAACTTATGTTATCTTATCCACATACTCCTCAACATAGATACTAGATACAAAGATATCGATAAGAGTTTCCTCATGTTGGTCTTTGTAGTATAGAAGTTTTGAAATTATTTGTAGTACCATAAGATACAACTTGTGTCACAAGTAGACCCTTTAAAATACATAATGAATCTCCCCATACTGATAGGGTGATTGGAATACTGGATGATGATTCTCCAATAGTTTGACATTAGGTTTTTCCCACAAAAATTCTTCAAGGTCTAAGAATTGGAAGAATTCCATGCCTCACATATGCCCTTGAGGAACTACCCCTATGTTCTGATTTCCCAAATGAAACCATTCTCTCAGTGGATATGGTTGCACAATTTTAGTAGTTTAATTTCTATAGGGCCATATAGAGTCTGAAAAATAGAAGTATCTATAACCCTAAACTCAATAGGGTAGTCCTAGTGATCATTTACATCACTCAAACATAAACCGCCTTTCCATAATAATTCCTATTGTTAGAAGGATACCCTAATAATGAGGCAGAGTAATAGACCCTTATTACTAGTCTTGAATTGGCCCTTGAGATTATTGTCCCCTTTATACATGTGAAGGGAGACTCTGATCTAGTCATGAAGTAGGTCAATGGTGATTATGTCTTCATAAAGAAAGATATTGTGCCCCTACTAGATTGAAATCATTACCTAATGGTCTAGTTCCCCTCCTAGCCAAAGGTGACACATGTTCCTTGGTCACAAAATGGTCAAGCCAATGCTTTGAAAAGGTTATCATTACCCCTAATAGAGCTTGGTCAATATGATATCTTCATTAATGTGGCACATTGGGGGATCATCATCCCCACCACTCTAAATGATGGAAACCAATATTCGTGTCAATTGGTTGATGAAATTTTTTCACCAGGTCCATCAAATTTCCCCATGGTAGAAGAAATTCTCAATTAGATGACTCCATTTATTTTATATCTCCAAAAAAAAATCCCCCCACCAGGATGAGCTGATCATGGGAGAATCCACTGGTGTGCAACCTAGTTTATCTCCAAGAGTGTCCCAAACCTTGAGCATACTCTCTAGAGGTTAGGTTTCAATGGATTTATTCTATATTGCATCCAAAGAGGAAAGATAACTTAGGTTATTAAAGAGTTCCATGCTAGATCTTGTGGATACCATCAAGAAGGATTGAAACTCTCCCACCAAATTTGGAGGTTTGGGTACCTTAGTCGCACAATGGTCTTTACCTATATTGAGTTTTCCATGAGGTTTCATGCATGTCAGATCCTCGCTGAATTTGTGTATCAGTTTCTGAAACTTCTCTACACCACCAAATACTAATGTTCCTTCATATTTTAGGGACACGAAACTGTGGGTATCTACCCACCGGTAACATATCAACAATGCAGGTTCATTTTTACCACAATATACTTCTTTTAAAAGTGGTAAAAATTAGTTCCACTCAAAGAAGTTAAAACCCAGTATGTGATTGAATTCATAAACTATCACATCATTTATTGGTTTGGGGTTCCTCACACTATTATCATAGAAAATGACACTAACTTCCTGTATTAGGAGCTAAATAAACAATACACCAAGTGCAATATCTGGTCCAAATATACTTCATGCTACCATTCACAGAAAAATGGGAAGATAGAGGAATTCAATAAGACCCTCTCTAAAATCCTAGAAAAAATGGAAGGCCATAAAAAAATAGTTTCCCCCAAAATATCACTAAAAACCTTTTTTCCTATCACAGGATCAATTAAAAATCCACCTATGCTACTCTATAATACCTAGTTTATGGAAAAAAGTTACTTTTACCTATCAAGGATCAATTTTTGTGACTATAAATGGCTGTTAATGACAAGAAGATGCCAGAAAAAATAGTGAAAGTCCATCTAGTTGAGTTGGAAGATATTGTGGAACATATGCTTTATTAATTTGACAACATAGATAGGCATTGGAATAAGGTATTGAGAGCGTTAAACAACAAGGTTCACCTATACTATTTCATTTAGGGTGACATGGTATTTGTTCTCAGAATTCTAATGATACCCAGAAAAAAGTGGCCGAATTTGGAGCCCAAACAGGAAGGAGCATTCACTAACCATAATTTATATTCCAAAAGAGAATACTCTTTAATCACCATGGATGGAGAGTGTATCACACCTTCCACCAATGATAAGTTTATCATGTGAACCTTATTTTAAAATGTCTAATACAATAAATTGCATCACATCAGGGTCCAAGATTTATGACCTTAAAATCACAACTTCTCTTTTGGTGTAAAATTTATGACCAGAAACTAACAGAAACCATAGTCTAAGCTGTATGAATTTAAAATACAAATCCTAATGTCCTCAGAACATGAAATTAAATTTTAGCCTTAACCCACATAAAACTGGGCTTCCTCGTATGAAAAATATGATATGAAAAAAAACATCCTCAACACATCATGTTAAAATGTAGCGTTACCCTATGTGATAAACATAGGATTAATCATGTGATAAATATGGGATGATCAAAAATAATTTTTTCAATAAATTATGTTAAACTATAGCCTTAAAATATTTAAAAATAGGATGCCTCATATGAAAAATGTGAGATGATTGAAGGTCCCCACCAGAGGAGACCCCGCCTAACAAACATCGATATTCTACCATGCCAAACCCCAAAACTATGTGAGGATTAATTCCCACACTTATAGGGATATGTAAGGATACCTAGATCCAACATCTTGGGCCCAAACTCAACACTAACCTGCTTTGGGGACTCCCACTGGTCCAAACTTGATGACCTTAAACTGTGTGAAAATGGTTTTAGGATTGATTTATGCTGTGCATATCCTCCTTGGATCCTTCTTAATGTTGGATTTTAAATATTATACATCAACCAAGTATCATCAAAGTACCTAAACCCCTTCAATTCTAATCATTATGACCTTAAACTATGTGTGTTGGCCCCTCATGGCCCCTTTATTTGCATAGTTTTCTTCAGTCATGGTGTTTTTAGTAAAAAAAATCCCCCATATCTTTTTCATCGCATCCTCACTTGAGAATAAAACCCCTTAACGATGATAGTATTTACCACAAATAATCCCCTAACTTATAATGGCTTGGTTCTCATTCCCATGGGATACATAGTGATGCTCAGATCTTTTGATCCTTGGTCAAAACCACATTGTCAACTCATCACGAGGTCTCTCCTCACATAGCATCATGACATCAAATTATTTAAAACATTTCTTGGAAGTTTTTGTGGAAAATGGTCTCTTTAGACCTCCTTCACACCAGGTTATCATGCTCTCATTCCATACATGCCTTTTTAAGACACCCACACCTTTTGATCCAAGATTCATTACCTTAAACTAGTAGCAACCAAATTCTGAGTGGTATGACTCTAAAAAACAAAGACCAATGTCCCCAAAACATGATGTTAAAATTTAGTCTTACCTTATGTGATTAACATAGGATTATTCCTATAAAAAATATTGGATGACTAGAACCAACATCCTCACCACACAATGTTAAAATGTAGCCTTACCTTATGTGATGAACATAAGATACCTCACATGAAAACTTTGAGACCAACTCAAAATTACATCCTAAACACATAAAGTTAAACACTATACTTACACTATGTGATGAAAATATGATTAATCATATAAAAATTGTGAGATGGGTTTATTCCCTCGGTAGAGAGTACACCACCCTTATTGCATTGGTCACCTACCACACCATGCTCCAGAACTATATGTGGCTTGATTCCCATTCCCATGGGATATGTAGTGATTCCCAAACCTCTTATCCAGGGAATATTCATACCATAAACTCATTTTTTTTCTTCTTCCTTTGGTATTATCTTGGTCCTTTCCTACCCACATTTTCATCCAATTTTTTTGAGCGCATGGTGGGATATCTACTAGGGTATTCAACATTCTCTTTGAGATGTTCCCACTTTTATTTAAACACTTCATGATTTATTTTTTTTTTGGATAATCATCATTATACCTATATGAACAGGCTTCCTAATGAAAATGGTTCCTGGACACACAATATTAACTACCCTTTCATGATGATGCCTAGAAGGATCCTCGGTAATATATAGAGGTACCTATGTTTCAAACTCAGTCAATGGTGAATACCACATTTTTTCATAATCACTAAATTGTGTGGGTGTGAAACCTATGTTTTGAACATGGATAAAAGTTTTTCCCCACCCACTGGTGATCCCCCTTTTATTATATAGGTCTTTGAAACCATGATTTCCCTTTTTGGGGCTTCCCAAAGTTGGTCACTTTTCCCGTTATTTTGTTATACCATGGGAACAATGGGAACTACATACAACTCCTTGATTCAATAATCAAGAATGGATCACATGGGATTAAGAGTTGCGGAGGAATTTCCCTAAGAAAGGTTGAGATACAAAGTTTCCCATATATAGAGGATCAAATCTGTGGTTAGAATTATATGAACTTAAACTAGGATCCTAGGTCTAAGAATCATGATCATAAATTGTGTTCTAGTTGTCTCAGGGATGTTCCATGTGGAATCGGATTTCCTACTTGGTCCTCAATTCACATCAAGTAACCTATATTCCATGCCACACACATTCTTTTGAGATATTACACTCATGGTCCAAGAAATAAGACACTAAATGGTTATTAACCCATGAACCAAGTATTATGACCTTAAACTATTTGTGACTCTTGGTCCTAACATTATGACCTTAAACTATTTGAAAATTCTTGGTCCGATTGGTATGAGCATAAACCACCAAAAACAAGAGGCACATAGATCTTATAGGTTTAAAAAATTTAGGGGAAAACTAATAAAAAGTTAGACTCCCATCCTCCAGGACACTTTCATGACAAAGGAAAAATTAAGTGTATAAATAAAAAAGGTGAAAAGCTTGCAGAAACCACCATGATCCACAAAAAAATGGATGTACTCAATAAAACCATTATTTTTAGAAAAAGTTAGAGCCAAATCTCAGATCCATTTTCCATACGAGATCCTCTATGCAGTTACACCCAAGTATTTTATATCTGTGTATCCCACTACCTTAACTAGATGGTATCTATTCATGATGGTTTACACATCCTAGTCACAATATGCTAAACTATTCAACAAACATGATAATAATATGATGTTAAACTGTGCGATGAATTATACTCATCATAAGACATTAAAATAAATATTCAATTTCCTTTCCACAAGATGTTAAAAATCATTCTATTTTTCCTCAAAACTTGATGAAAAACTATGAAACATTTTAGGTCTTCACTGGAGAATCCCTTTCTCCCCTTTGGCACCGATCATCTACCACACCGTAGAGTTCTTTAACTATATCTTGTAATCCAAGATGATTCTCATCATAGAGTATGATTCTATCCTTTTTTTTATACTAACACACTTTCCAAATATTCTCAAAGCCTTGATGGAATAACTTTGTGGGTTTTGAAATCAATTTAAACTTTCCCCAATTCATCCCCATGATTTTTTCCTCCTTGATTTGGATCAACACCATTCTCCATATCTGAATGGTACCCCAAATGGAAATGGTATCTAGCCACACTGTCTCACCTTCCATACTAGTAACACACTCTGAAATACATCCGATAATATTTTTAAAGGTCATATTTTTCCAACAAATTCAATAGTCAATCATCATTTTTTGTCCCCATCATTGAAAAAACAATAGCGGAATATTTATTTTGAACAAGGTCAGTAATCATCCTCTATAATCATGTCACCCCATTTATATTCCATGACCTACATATCTCGATTAATTCACTTTATAAGTCCAATTTTTTGGGTATAATTCAAGACACTCGACATTTCCCCATTTGTGCACTAATGTAAATTGAGAAATAAAATTGGTTGTGAAGAGAGTCTCATTCTCCATCTAATTATTTATTGGTTAGGAAACTCTTAGTGGTTAAAAAATAGGTCTGGTCCTTGATTGTTCATCCCTTATATATAAATCTCATATAAATGAGCAATCTTATGTTTTTACCTTGTTTCCCACATCGAGTTTGACTCATATGGGCTTGGGTATTTATTTATAGCTGTCTATTTGATATGATTGTGGTAAATAAAATAATACACATTAAAGCATATGTGAAATTAAAGAAAAACATTCCAAAAGTTTTAGGAGGTTCATGCACATGTCTTAGTCTCTCATTTATTTCAAACTAAAATAAATTTCCCTAAGGCTTAGCCCCACTGACCGAGAACTTGAGCTCAACCATCCTCTATTGAGTTGCCTCCAGAGTTTACTACCACTTTTCCAGATTGAGTGCTTCCTCCTCGATGAAGGGTGAAACTATTCAGCCCTAATTTAAAAATAATCCTTCTAGGATTGGCACTCATCCACTAGATATTCCACCTCCACTTCACTATCCTCAAAAACCACAAAATACCCCTCAATTAGATGAAGATCTCTGCTTGAGAAGTGACAACAATTGTGTTCTATCATGCCTACTCCTCTAAATGAGTGATTATTCTTCAGCCATATAGATTGTTTGGGTTCTATCAGCCTTCTTCTTGTTCCAGGAAACATAAAGCTCCATCCACTCATCATGTTCCCATTTGATGATAAAATGATGAGCTAGTTCATAGAGGCCACTCTAATCCACCCATCCAGTCCCTAGACTGACTAACCAATAGAGAAGATATCCCACCAGTTTGGTAGATTAGCTAGTGGAGTGAGATTCCACACACTCCTAGAAACCTTGCATCTAATGACTCAATTATCCTTAGAAAAATCCAATACAAAATCCTCAAAGTCCTCTAGTATCACAGGTTTGTATTAAAGGAATACCACAAACACACCAATGGAGGGGTCATCTGTAGGAAAGTATTTGAGAGGGATAAGACACAGGTATAAGCAAAAATTCATCCTTTATAGACCCTTCACCTATAGTGGGATCCATAGCCACCTCATGTAACACTTTTTAGGTAGTCTCAGCCACTACATACTCCTAGGAAACCACCATTGGTGGAACAATATCAACCACCTTCATGAGGTCTGAGCTCTTGTATCTTCATCCAATTACATTTAAAAGGTAGGTACAGTCATCATAGTGTCAAGAAGAATTTATATTGTTGGAATGATTTCAACCCCCTCTATTGAGGCCTTAGTCTCACCATATTCCTCTTGTGGAACCTCTATGGTTGGACCAACAACCATATCCTCCCTGGAAATATCTTATAGGATAACTATTTCATCATTTCCTAAACCACAGGCTCTGATGACTTGAGCATCACTATAGGTTGATGAGATCTAAACATGGCTTGAACTACCATTTGATATATGGGTTTAGTTTATCATAACTCATGGAAGTAAAATCACAAATAAAAATGTGAAATGTAGATAAGGATAACAAGATTAGTACAAAACAACAAGTAACTTATAGAGGTTCACTAGCAACCCCTTGGTGATAACATTCCATTGGTAGTTGGAACATTGTCTATCCAAAGTTTTCCCATGGATGGATGTGTTGGATATATCTAAAAAGAAATAGATGAGTGAATTGTTTTTCAAAACATGTATTTCAAACCCATATGGGGAAAATGGGTTACCAGGAAGCACATGGGAATACTGATCTTTCACCTCAGTTATAGGCACCACTTCTATATATAGTGGGCCACCAGTGACTACGAAATTAGGAAGAGACCCCAATACCACACTCTGAAGGGTTGGGTCACCCTCATCATGCAATTTATGTTCATCATGAACCACACCATCTTTAATTCTATCTAATTCCTATAAAAGTAAAAGATTTAGACGATGACCTTGAAGGGTGGAAAATTATCAAAGAACACAAAATTAAGTAATTTACATGATCAGTAGTAGGGTATAATTTTCCTAGGTAATCCATGTAGGCATTACTTCCCCATGATTCCACCTCTTTCTATACCTCACCCTCAACCTCACAAGTAGCCAGTTTTCCCACAAATAGATCTAGAAGAAAAGGCATTCCCAGCAACACCTTTACTCAGCTGGTTAAGGGGGAATCAATTACATGAGAATGAATCAGTTATTCCAGCTCCTTGACATAATGAATCAAATTATACTAGTGAAAAATGAAGTTTTATCTTGAGTTACCCATCCTCAAGAGGTTTATTCTCTCATAGTGGAAACACTTCCACACAACACAGACAGATAATAGTTTTCTATTGATTCCATATCTCTCCCAGGATTCGAGAAAGAAAACATCACTATGGATATCTGGGAGACATAATAACATTTGAAGGGCCTGGACTTGTAACCTTTGAACCTCTATGGAGTGTCCACCTTCCTTTTGAGGCTGGTTTCCTAAGAGTATTGAGATTTTTTCTCCCTTCCCTAAAGATTATGTGTTTTTGAACCTAGAATTGATGGAGTTATAGTTTCTTCTCTACCTACTAGTATGTATCTACCTCCACAGCATTCACTACTCGCCTCTCTAACCAAACTTCATAGTTATAGGGACCCTACCGCCTCATAATATCAAGCCACTAGTCTCCTCATCATATACGTAGGATACACACTCTTGCAACTCAGTCCATATTCATGGATGAGCACATAGGTGGAATAAGGTGGTGGAAAGTCATTTCTCCCCATTACATACTTGTGCATGAAGATGCACCATATATGATGAAGTAATAAGGGGTGGAGATTACTATGTACCTTTGTATTAACCTTTGGGGTGAGATTCTGGGGGAACCAGAACATCCTTGCAAAATGGTGAGGGGTGTATGACTCACAAACCACATTATAGTCCACCCTAGCCACCAATACCCCACCTCAAAAGGCTAAGAGGTATGACTAATACTCGATTGTCCCCATTACATCATCAGTCACCCTATCTGTATGTAGGGTAAATAGATGAAAAGTTAAATGGTATTCCAGTTCAATCCTCACTTGAACACTGAGCCCAAGTCAAGAGGTAGAATCCCAATGATATTAAGGATCAATAGTTAGAAATTTAGGATAAGAAAGGATATGGGGTCTGAATATTCATATCCACAAGTGTGTGTGGTGACCAAACTATGAAGGAAGTGGAAGGGATCACACACACAAAAGGTATTCTTTTGCTGATTTATGTGACACAACACCTTATAAAACTTTTCTAACACCAGGACTATGAGGTTGATTCACTGCCCCCTCAACAACATAACCTCCATGATGAGGGTGCATGGATGCACCCTCATGTATGATCCCTAAACCAGGATCATCCACCCACATATCATCATAAAAATAAATCATTTCAGCTTGATCATGGGAGCCTCAGGCTTCACACTATATCCCCACAACTACCATTGGTTCTCTTCTAATATCCTCTAGCACAAGTGATCCTTACCTCAATGAAACATCTTAAAACACTAGTGTGGTCTCCTAGAAAACTTCACTTCATAATCATTCCAAAAATAACTGAACCATTATTTGAAGGGGATATCCTCCATCCTTAGTTTTTGGTCACTCCCCACTTCACCAAGCAGAGAAACACCCTTACGATCGCTAGAATTATACCCTGGTCATCACAAACATCCCCATTTAGGAGAAACTCATTATAAATATCCCCTTGTATGGGTATCCTTGTGATATAATAGATATCCCATAAACTAATACCGACCAACCCATGATGTAGGAGAAATGTGTTAGTCCCTAGTGAACACCTACTCATTAGCTCTGTCATGATGTCTTGATGATGGTATGCATGGAACTGTGAGCACCATGTCACCTCATAGAGCCCAAAACACACCGACTTTAACTCAAATTCATGATAGGAGTGACATAACTAGTACAAATAGGACCACTCATCTATAAATTTACCACCCTATCACAGGTCCCAGTTGTCGATCCACCTTTTGAGATGATTCATAAAACCCAACTTAATAATACTCTTATATTGATGGGGAGATGCTTGTTCCTCCAACGACTTCACATTAATGTTATTCACATTGTTTCATAGGGTATGAGCAGTAAGAGACACTCTTTCTACCATAATGTGTTCTATAAATATATCTATTTCAATGGTACTTCCCAAGTGTACTCTTAAACTATTAATAGGGCTCATCTCGATTGCACTGGGGATAAACACATCGTCTCTCTGGAAAAAACCATAAAACGACATCCTATTGTAAAATGAGAATTCCTATTGAGATTGGGTTAGTTGTATAATGAGTATACCATGATCTGAATCAATCTAGATGATCTTTCCAATAATCAGGTTCCCATCCAAGTACCATCATCAAAAAATGAATGTTTTAGCACCTTCAGTGGCCATTTTATCTACGACATAGAAAATTTATAGAGCAGGTTTGAAAAGGTTGGTTTATGATTGTTGATTTTGTGAAATTTTAAAAAATCACTAAAGTCTGGTAACAAAAGTACTATTCATAAGAGATGGAAGTTTCATGAGTGGCGAGGATCAGAATCACAAAGTTCTCAAAAAAGTCTTGAGTTTCTCAAAAAGAGAGCACTAGCCTATCTTTTCAGAAAAGCTCATGGTCCCCTCAGGGACCCCCACCCTATTTATAACCATAGTTTCAAACTCAATTTCATTAATAGAGCCTAAAGATCACAAATTTTCATCAGTTTTTCTTCAGATTCTAACCCTCATCTCCCTCATTAGGTCCAATTTTATGTGGGTGTATTTTTTGACACCGACTTAAATATGTCATGGGTGAGGTCAAGGAAGGCATAGTTAGTATGAAGTAAATTCGAGCCGAAACAAATTAAAAATCCAATTAAGGGTCTAGGTTTTCAAAGTTAAAAGACTTCATGAATGGAAAAAACTCATGAAACTCATAGGCTGTGTATAGATTGAGGTCGTACCCTTTACGGAGTGTAACTCCAGTTCATAGAAGTCACCAGACCAGGTGAATCTGGAGGTGATAACCTCTACAAAACATATTCCTATTATTGAAACATCCCTTCCTTCACAAAACACTTAATATTCTATAAAAGCCTCAATATTTTTGAATAATTTATTCCCTCACCAATTACAGGCCTATAAATACCTCTCAATGTCTGATTTTTAAGGGTATGTAACCTTTTAGCTTCCAAGAAAATATCTGAATTCATGAAACCCAAAACCTTCATGAGCAAGAGAGGATATGAATTTAAAAAGGAAAACATACTTAGCTTAACCACCTCTCATGTACATTTGAGAACCTCCACCCATAGTGTAGATTCCTTTCATAAATTACTATGGACATTTTATATGAATATATCCTTTTATGGACATTAGGGTTTTGTGAGATAAGTATCCTTAATGAAATAAACCCCATGGGAAACAAGAAATAACTTCAATGTAGGGCCACCCTGTTTCACAAAACATATACTTTTGCAAGACCCCTATACTTTGAAAAACCCAAAATTTTATGAAACCCACACACCATGACTCTCTATGGTGAGTCCTTTCTTCCAACCCCTTTCATGAAAGTTTAGATCCTAGGGCCCCTGTATCCATCCATAACTAGTTCACCTGCACTCCAAATTCCAATTTGACTAGTATCAATAACCCTTGTGTCCACCTGATTTGATTTAAGCATAGTTTGGACCTTTACCTTTCCTTTTACTTCTAATCATAGGCACCCTAATGTATATTTATACTAATAATAAGTACCCTATCTTTGGGACCCCTAATTACCACTCCTACATGGTAGTTTTTACATTATGCCTCACATAGAGGTGCATGATCAGTAGTCATGTAAGACCCCAAAGTGGAATCATAAAAGGAAACTGTCGAATTTTCCTAGTAGAGAGGCATTTCTCTAGATCTTCCTATCCTAATTATAAATGGTATCCTTAGGCATAAGCCCCATGAAAATCCATTCAACATGATGTAAAAATTCCTAACCCCATGTCTTAGTTGTATGTCTTTAAACTGCACGACAACATCCTTAGAAAATGGCATTAAACTGTATCCTTACACCGTGTGATGAGGACCTGATGCGCCATGTACGATAATAATGGGATTCAAATAATCTCCCTCCATGGGATATCACCCTACAACTAGCAACACTGAGTAGGCCATACATGTAATCCCCACAACTCACTCATTGATGTTCCTTTTGTGACCTGAGCATCCTTACCATATGATGTTAAAATGCATGGACCAATATTGTCACACGACCTAAAATTATGGCATATAAATACATGAGTTTTGATATTTGTTTCTTAATAGGGTATTTAGGACACCTTTATGAGGTTCAATCATAATATACCAAGACATTTGGGGTACCTCCTTGAGGTTTAATCTCGACACCCCAACACCAAAACTGAATACCATGTGTGAAATCTTCCACCCTGGTGACAGACTCCACTAAACCCCAAGTGTGAAATCTTATCTCTTAGAGACAGAATCCAAAAAATCCTAAGTTTTAACCACCCTTAGAGACATACTTAACTGAATTCCAAGTGTAAATTATTCTCTTATTGGGACACGCTCTATCAAATAAATTTTTTGAAATATTCACCCCTCGGTACACCCTTAACTAAATCTAAAGTGTGAAATATTAACCATGGGGATGAACTCCCCCAAATCCCATGTATAGAATATTATCCCTAAGTACACACTCTACCAAATACCAAGTGTAAAATCTTCCCCCTGGGGACACACTCCACCAAATCCCAAGTGTACAATATTTCCCTTGGGACACGCTCCAATGAATCCCAAGTGTGGAATCTTCCCCTTAGGACACCTTCCATTGAAACCCAAGTGTGAAATATTCCCCTTGGAGACAAACTTAACTGAATTCCAATTGTGAAATATTCCTACCTAGGGATACACTTAACCAAATCCCAATTGTGAAGTCTTTGCACCAGTGGAGACACTCCACCAAATCCTGAGTGATAAATCTTCCCTCTTTGGGATACACTTAACCAAAAACATGTCCCCATAAGTTGTTAAACCTGTGACCCTCCTATACCCATAATATTTTAAACCTATGGCCCACATGATCCAAAGTCTTTACCCTATACAATAAAAATGTGATGCATGAGATAAAAACCCTAGTAAGACTGATTCCCCTAGTTTCAACTACTAGATGGCTGATATGAGATTCCTTTAGCTTCATACCTAAGACAGATCATACATGAGATCCCCTAGAATTCAAAATAGGACGAATTTATAAGTTCCCAAACAATTTTTTTTAGAAATTCCAAAAGATTCCCAACATTACTATCTAATCTAATTGAAGGTTTCTTCCCTGTCCAGATAGAAGAAGTGAAATTAACTGACATACACCTCAAGATGGTAATGATAATGAGTTTCATGAACATTACTTAAATATATGAGGGAGAACCATACTAGATAATGAGCTCTAAGGAGTAATACAAGGAAGTAGGAACCAACAATACATCATCTCATTTTGACTAGGGATCTGAAATCACTGATTAAAGTGATGGAAACCACTCACCTTTGGAAAACGAGAATGTAGGGAAAGAAGAAATGCATTTCCACTAGATGGAAAAATGATACAGAACCCTGAAATAAATCATAAAAAAATAGAAGAATAAAATAATAGAAAAAGAATGGGGTAATAGGAGAGATAAATTAATATTATCAACACACAAATGGAATTGAAATGGACCATGCATGTGATGAAATCTAAAGTAGATTTAAGAAGTAGATTTAAAAAGAATTAAATATAATCAATGATATTAAAATTAAACAATATAATTTAATTTAGAGTATAAGAGAACAATTAGAATTTTATTAATGAAAAAATAACTTACCACATGATAAAGAGAATTAAATTGATTCAAAGATGAATATTATTAAACAAAAGAATAAGAGATAAGAGGTTTCTATAGTATAAACCACATTATTTAATGTATTAAAAACACTTCCTAAAGGTATGGTCATTATAGTTCTCCTCCTATGGTGATGAATTTATAACTCCCTAGAAAGAATGAGGGGAAAAAAATTTATAGTATAATAGAGGTTTTGTTACTCTATCCAAATATGTAATTTGACTTAGACTGGATGGTTGACCATAAATTACCCCAAATATTAAAAATGATAATATAAAAAGTTGTTCTTATACCTATTCATTATTTTAACATGTAATTTCATGTCTATTTGTCACCTATATACAATTTTAGAGATAAATTATAACAATAATTTCTTCTAGGATTAAATATTATACCCAATTCAATGCTCTATATTATCATGTATTAATGGGTCATAAAAATGAAGAATACAACTTATGTCATTTAAAGAAATATTTTCCCCATTTTCTTATATATTATCTATAAATTTTGTGATTATTTTTTTAGTTTGATATATATCCATGAGGTATTATTAATAAGAAGTCAAAACTATGGGTAGATTTAATTCTATACAATAAATCCCATTGTTGGTGAAGATAAGAATGAAATAAAACCTTGAAACTTTTAAAAGAATTTAATACATGTATTTTGTAATTTGGTACCAAATTAATTAAATTTTGGATTTCTGAAGGTGGCCTATTTATCCAAAAAATTAAATGTGGTCTAATAAAACCCATTAAAAAAATGGTTCTCCTTACATGATCCTTGTGGAAATTTAAATGACCAAATAAAACTCATACCTAGTTTAATTATTTTTATATAAATATATCTATGATCCAAAAAAGAAATATTTCATTAATTTGACTATAAAATATATTTTTATAAACACAATAACAAACTAACATAAAAAAAAGAAAATATGAACAATTCTTTATAATTGTATAGGGCTTAAAAGGTTGAAAATTTCATTTAAAACATAAAAATTTTATGGTAAAGTAATTATGTGAAGTAAAATAAAAATCATTAGTGAATATGAATTATCAACTCCCCACACTTAACTTATTGAATTTCATTTGGTTACAAAAACACATGAAAAATTATAATCACCCATTGACTAATATCAATGTTTTTTCTACTAATGAGGGGGGTATAGACATGAACACTCTTCCACATAGTATTTCAACACATATTATTTTGTAAATTAAATTTCAACCAAAAATTTATTTTGAATACTCAAAAAAATATTTGGAAACATTCCACCATCAAACTTTACCCCTCTCAAAACAATGTTACTTTTTAAGTAAGTTTCACTCATTCACCAAAAAATAATTATGATTTATGATTTTGTAATAGATCTTAGATTCCATTCCAAAACTATGGGTAAATTATCATGATGTATTTTGAAAATGGTTTCTATGTATCTTAAGGGAAAACTTCTTAATGGCCAAAAAGTGGGAAAAAAAGGTTGAGACACATACATTGATAAAATGATGCATGAATGATAAAAAAATGAAAATATTTATATAAAAATTTATGAAGTGTAAAAAAAACACAAGAAATAAATTTCATGGGATGAAATTTAATTATGATGAGAGATATAGACTGAACTAAAACTACCATAAAAATAAAGACAATGAGAAAATATTGAAGTGTTTTTTAAACATTTTTGTTCAACAAATTATTTTAAAATTATTTTCATTTTTTTTAAATTTGATTCAGTATTACATTATTTTGTAAAAGGTGTCTCAAAATATTTGACACAAAATTCCAATGAAAAATTTCCCAAGACTCTCTATATGGAAACATCTCCCCTATACTTAAGATGATTATTATCCCCACGAAAAATAATATTAGGTGAAAATCAATAGACATGAAACCTCAATGAAATCCCCCATTATTAAATGTCATCTAATAATGCATGAAATTTATAGGTAAATATTGGGTAGGAAAAATTCATGGGCTTGTAATGTTTCTAAAAAAATAGGGCCTTCCTTGACTCAAATAATATCTAAAAATCCAGTTTAATATATGGGTTAAGCTAGGTTGTTTGGATAAAATATTACTCATGTTGGTAAATAAAATTCCTATATCATTTTCCTATACACTGAAGTATGAAATTCAAGATAAAATGTATAAAAAATAATGGATAATAATCAGTAGTGAAAAAACAGAAGATGAAATGATGGTCATAAATTATCGCGGAATAAAGGCTTAATGTATACCTCACTGATTTGTGATAAAAAATCATTTTAATTTTCAAAATCAAGAATTATTAACTTTTTGTGGTTGAATCAATATTATTGGTAAGATTTTTTAATAAAGATAACAAAATTTTTAAACAGAAACAAAATATTTGACTCCTTATAAATGATTTATTTTTTTTCTAAAATTCTAGATTAGTAATCATGATTATCTTTGTTTTTATCTTTTCCATTTTCTTTTTAATTTATAAACACACACAAAGAATAAGGGAAAAAATGAAAAAGGAGATGATGGGATGAACAAATAGAAAAAGGTTGAATAAAGAAAAAAGGAAGAAATAGAGGGAGAGAGAGAATTAGATTAAAAGAGGTGATTCTTGGTTTAGAGGTGGTGTATCCTCTACATCAACCTCCATAGGTGGGTCTTTTTTGTAGTTCTGATTTTAGTGGAATTTGAAATAATTCTCAATGTATGAGTCCTTTTATGGTAGATGCAGTGACCTAGGATTTATATACATAGATATTACATCATTATAGATGAAATTTAATTACATTACACAAACAAATGCCTGAGGATTTTAAATGTATGGTGCCTTTAGAAACATTGAAACAAAAAAATAGGTCCATAAGTGGGCTACATCATCTCCTACCATGTTCATCATAACTATAATTTTTATTAGAAATATCATATATAATAAATTTCTTCATAACCTGTGGAAATGAAATATAATAAAGGGTTATATTAGATGCTCAATAAGGGTAAAAAAGGTAGATATGTAAGTATAACATTAACATAAGGGTATGTGAACATGGACATAACATGTGAAAATAATACAATACATATAAAATATCATAATATTATGTCATTCCATAAAGATTGGTAGTTTGTAAGTCATGAATCATAAGGTAATCAAAGAATATGAGCCATGCGAGTATAATATTGGTATAAGACATAGATTTTCTACATACACATAATCATAAAAAATAATTTCTTTAGTATTAAGGGATCATTTAAAAGGATATCATATTATAATGGGTTTACTCCCCAAACCATCATAGTAGTCAAGGTTCACTCACAAGACCATCACAGCAGACAAAGTCCCTTATAAAACTAGATTGACTCCCTATTCTAGTCCTATCTATCTCCTAATATATAAATATTTACCCAATGAAGTGGATATAGGTCCCACCCATCACATAATTAAAACCATATGTATGTGTACCATAAGGTCATAGAAAATCCATCATATCAAAACCTAAGAAAAAAATGGGTTTCATAATCATTTCATCATAACATAACATATAAAAAAGGTTTCGTAATCATTTAATCATTTAATCATTCTTAACCCATAGAAAAAGAAGTAGGTTTCATAAGAATTTAATCATGGTATAAACCATGGAAGATATATGGGTTTCATAAACACATTTTCATCACAAACATAAATCATTTTGATAAAGAATAAGAATAGAATCCTGTAATCATATCCACAGTAAACCTTAAGTAACATAAAAGGATGTCATATTAGATGAAAAATTATTTTAAAATATCACTTGAAAAATTTCTACAGTAAATAACCCTTCCACTTTAAAAAACACTTTTTAAAACATAATTTTTTTTCAAAATATTTTTCTTAGAAAATAATATTTGAAACATATGAATGAATCTTTAAAAAATAATTTAAAACATTTTTTGAGGAAAATATCCTTTACACAATGTATTTTTTTTCAGAAATAAAAAATATAAAAAATTTGATTCTTTGAAAATAAGTTTTGAAAACATATAAAGGAAGACTCAAAGAAAATAATGGTCTTGATAGTGTAAATATAATTCATGTTTTACAAGTTATTAAAAAGATTACTTTCACATATTTGGTAAAATCCAAATGGGAATTTCTTGGAAAACATCATGAAGATTAATTTTAAAGCATTTTTTAAAAATTGAAACAAGAAAAAATGTATTTAATTGATCCTTTTGAAAATGTTAAAGCACTTATGAAGAAGTCATTTTTATAAATCATTGATATTGAAAAAAGGATTTTTGACTAAAGAGAGAAATAAGGTCGGTTTTCTTTAGAAACATTATTTTTGGAATATTAAGTACATAAAGAGAGGAAAATGAGGGGAAAAAATTTATTATATATAAATAAATAGATTTTAATAAAATAAATAAGTTTATTGAGTTATAGATCATAATATTTCATTATTTTAAGCATAATTATGAGTAATCCCAAAAAATTATGAGATTTTAACATAAAACCCTTACCACTTTAGAAACATTTAATTGTAAGACCCATAGAAGAATATTGATAATAGAAACTTATAATATCATGAGAATAAATATATTCATGATATGAAATGTGAAACGGGATGTATATACATATAATGAAATAATATAGGTTCATAACATAACATATGTCTCAAAGGTGGTAAATTGAGATAAAAACCCCTTACCGTTTGGTAACTTTTGAACCATAAACCCCATGAAAGTGTGATCATAAAATTTATATTTAAATCCCATTAATTTCTAGAATAAGCATCATAAAATAAATTTAAGATCAGTATATACAACTCATAAATAAAATAGGTGATGAATATGGCATGTGTCTCTTAGAAGCAAAAAGTGAGATGAAAATCCCTTACCTTAAGTCTTGAATTCCTTCATACACATTCAAGAATCCTAAAAAATAAATATATAAAAGAACCATAATTTTATATATCATACCATATGTGATTTATATATGGCCTTTTAATAATTATTTATCAATAATTACTTCTTAAAATCACGTTTCAGGTAATAACTATTTTGTTTTTCATGTATGTTTTTTTTAATTTTAGACCTTTTAATGTGATCATAGTTACATAATATCCAGAATGGTAACTGTGATATAAATACAATATATATTAATTATATTTTTATTAACCATAATCCATAAAAGTTTGATATAGAAAATGAAATACACTGTTCATGGAGACGGTATGTCGTACGTACGCATAAATAATATTTCCATTTTCTCGATGGATTAAAAAAAAGAAATGTAAATAATATAATAAAATTATGAACTTAATTTTATTTATTATATATAAACTATTTTAATTAAACCCGTCCCTATTACCTTCCATGTAAAGCATGAACGAGTCGCATCACTTCGTGAAGCGACAATCCTCCGTACACACGAGCAACATTATAGTATTCCTATAGAATGGAGAGTAAGGATGTATATATGATATAATAATTATATAAGTATGATAATATTATATATATATATATAATATAATAATTTAATCCATAATTATATACAACCATGATAGGTTGTGATAGAGAACGAATAACATTAGTTGGAGAGGCGGTAGTCCGCTGTACACACAAACAAAGTTGTTGTATTCTCAAAGAATGGAACGTAAGAAGGAAAATGTGATATTATGATTCAAAAAGAATAATAATATCATAAATATCATATATAAACAATAAATTCACCATTATATCCAATTATGAGAGGTTGCTATAGAAAAAAAATAACGTCGATTCACAAGGTGGTAGTCCATCGTACACACAGATAACGATTTCCTAACCCCTTTGATGGAAGAGGAGAAGGATATAGTTTATTTGATTATCTAGTTAAAATAAAATTATAGGAAATATAATGAGTTTATTATATCATCCTGGTTTAATAATAATTTAATGAGGTGGCGGAATAAATAAAATAAAATTCTTGATTAGGGATGCTACCTCTTTTTTGAACAACTTCTTTTGGTTTGCACCAAAAGGATTATTTGGTTGGATTTGTGAACAAAATAAGGAATCTATGATGAAATTAAAGAAGTTATTTGGTTATTTATTGGTTGATAGAAAGGGTTTTGGATGTGTGAAGTGGAGAAGAGAGGGGGTGTCCATTTATAAGTTAGGTGAGCGGCGCACTTGTAATTTTTGAAAATAAAACGGTGTACCCATGTTTTCTACATGAAAAAGGCTTAAAAATGGGATATTATTGAAAATATATGAAATAAGGTCTAAATATGGCCATAAAATTGTATTTGAAAAAGTTTTTGGGTCATTTTTAACCATTATCTTTTCATTTTAACCCCTGATAAACACATTTTTACCTTAACCACATTAAATAATTTTTATTGTTTTTAGTATTCATTATGGTCAAAAATTACATTGAACATATTATATATTATAAATTATTCTAATTAAAAATATGTAATCCATTTTTTTAATTCCATATATATAATTTGAAAATTTCAATTTAAAATTTGTCCCACAGTCGCGACGAGAAAGCAATTTTTCAAAGAGAAAATATTTAAAAGTTTAAAAAGTTTTTATATAAAAAATTCAATATTAAATTGATTTCAATAACCTAAATTGGATTAATATATATATATATATATTTATTATTTAACTAATTTTACCTTTAAAACCTTCTTTAATTAATGTTGATATTCTTAAATTCTTTAAAAGAAATGACAATTCTTAATAAAACCCAATATTTTTCACTATTTATAAAAAAATTTATCTTCTAAAAAATTATTGAAAATTAACCCTTATTTGATTTTTAAAATTATTATTTGAAAAAATAATTTAACTTTTTGAAATAAATTTTCTAAAAGGTGAAAAAATTAATTTTTAAATAAATGTGCAAAATATGACAAAACTTTTTTTAAGAAAATGTAGTTTTAAGTGAAAAAATGGATTTATTCTTATATATTATATTTCAAATCATAGAATATGAATATTAAAAAATTTTATTTAATATATAATATATAAATTTATTTAAAATAATTATACAAAAGTTATTTTTTTTAATTTATTGACATAAAATGTGTTTGTGTGCATAAAAATAATTTTTCAGAAAAATATTTCATTAGTTTTGAAATGGTTTATATTTATATTTATTATTAATTGGTCACCAAATAATTCATCATATATTTTTATAATTTATTCAACACTATTTATTCCCTATATTCCAATAGAATGTTGATTACTATTATATTAAATAATAATATCTTAATAATATGTTACATTTTTTTAAACTTAGTGTTGCGTGTAATACAAGATAAACTCAGTGTTGTGTTTAATGAAATCTAAATTTAGAGTTCCATTTAATGAAAAATATCAAAAATATTACATTTATTTGAAACAAAAACAACAAATTTTTTGGGTTTTACATTCTACCCCACTTAAATAAATTGTTTCCTCACAATTTGGAATTGTGTTTGGTAAGAAAGGGTTTTACAATTGAGAATCCCATTGTGGGAAACACAAATTATAAAATGGGTTAATAAAAGATCCTATTGAAAATAGAGAAATAGATTTGTGAATGTTATATGGAATAATACATACTAGGTTTAAAAATAGTAGAACATAGGTGGGAAAGAAAAACATGGACATATAAGACAAAACTAACACCCAAATATTTATAGAGAGTGATAGAGAACATGTTTAGGAGAAAGTTAATGAGCACAAATCCATAGAAAAAATATGTGTTAAAAAGGTCCTTGATATCATCAAAAATAATGATAATCGGAAAACATGTTATTTCAATATTTTTTCTTGAATATTGGATAATTTTTATGAGAAGATATACTTAATTGATTTCATTCCATTTCATAAGAAAAATCTCATCCTTTTGTTGTGAATTGATCAATTTCCACTTTATATCTTACTCTAAGATATGGAACTTTCAGGTCTGAAGCACTAAATAATATCTATAGAATAATGATAATTTATTCCTTTTACCTCTAGTTATTGTAAAAAAAATTGTTAACACAAGTTATGAATAAATAATCATATGGAGAAATAAAAAATTAATCACAAAAACCCAATACAAAATTCAACTTAAACCATTCCACAAATGGTTAAACATATAACCCTTAAAAAATAAAAAATTTGTAAATAAGATCCCCAAATTTCACAAAATCAACTTAACATTAATACCCCAATTATCATAAAGTATATTTTTTTTGATTTTCCCATACCATAAATGAGAATACCTTAGTCATATATTTTATTGACTCTTGGTAATAACCATAATTACAATAAAACCATAATGAAAACATACATACCTCCTCATTACATGAATAAAACAATAGATTAATGGATATATTCCATAAATCAAACAATTCTATAAACTCTATCAATGATAACATAAACCACTTTTTCCAAAAATCATTAATCAGTTCCAAGATTATCAATACTATCCAATTTATTTTATTCATATTAATCATCTATTTATCCAAACTAAAAACCATTTTCTAAACATTAGGAACATATTAGGGGTAATATTTCCTTAATTAAAATATTACCCCACCAATAAAACAATTTTCTAGGTCATCAGCACCATTCAATAATTTTTTTCAAATTATTGATGAAATATTCATGCTGAATAATACTTAAATATTTTATGATTCCGATAACATAATTCTTGAATTACAATGCATAAACACATCAATCATCCAACTTCTTTCTTAATACATTAATTGGGATCCATAATATTATTCATTAATACCTTATTTCTATAATATAAAATGTGAATCATTTCTTGACATTCCTAAACCTCAAATTAATCATGCTTCTCAAGTTTAACATAAAAAATACTTTTATAACAACCCATACTTTTCATATTTCATTTGTAGTATCACCATCATCAACAATATAACCATTACTCATATCACCTTTCTAATTCTCATCATGATCATTACCCTTAGGAAATATATTTGTATAATTCCCATAATTTCCACATTTAAAACATTAAACCATCAAGGATATATTAGGGATAACATTATTCTTATCCATTTTTTCAATCGAGCATTTAATTCTTCCTCTAAAATTACTTTCTTTGTGTACTTCCCACACTCAAAACATATTACCATTGCTCTAAGACATCCACTTGGGTTATTATTCCCACATTATCAATATATAATAAGATTAATATTCTTCACTCTGTGGTATCCTCCACAAAAACTTTAGATAAACTATATCCCTCTCTTCTTTGTTGAGTCAAATATTTGGTTGAGGTTCAAGTTGTTAATCATGTATTATGATAACTGATTAGGAATAATCAAAATATACTTAACTCATGTTTTCATCCAATTTTGTTTCTCATTAATAAATTTTCTATAACATTCAATGTATATCATGTTTTTCTAGTTCTCGACATTAACTAAAACAAAAAATCATAGTGTGATAAATAATAATCATACAGGGGAACCACATAATCAATAGAAATAAATTAAAAATGTCTATATCATGAAACATTTTTTTAATCATTGACACATTAGGTTTATCCTAGTTCATTAATATTAATCATATATTTAAATCCATCATGATGATTCATAATGAATCTGTGAATTTTCAAAGCATATCCCCTGAGAGTGTAAATCCAGGTGTGTAATAAGTCATGTTGTCACACACTAGGTAAAGATCGAGTGAAGCTCAATGCACTTTTTTTAGAGTAATCACCCCCAGGTACCTATATTCTAGAGCCAAATCCACTTTTAATATCCAAAAATGGTTCAAAATTTTAGATTCCTCTTTCTATATCTTTTAAAAAAAATCTAGTATATTTTCCTATACATTGAATCATACTTAGAATTATCTTTATAATTATACTTAGAGTTCTCACTAAAATTTAATCATCCTAGTTTCCAAATGTTAACTAAACATATCCTCTAACACCAACTATAGAAACCCAGGATTTATATATATATATATATATTACATCTTTTTAGATGAATATTCATTACATTACACAAAAACACACTTAAGGATCATATTGGTATAATGCATCTAGAAACTTGGAAAACTAAAAAACTATTTTATAAGCGATCTACATCATCTATCACTATTTTATTTATAAATAAAATCCTTCTTAGAAATATAATTCACAATAAATTTATTCAAAACCTTAAGGATGGAAACATAAGAAAGGTTGAGCTCAGATTATCTCTAAGGTTGGTTAAGGGAGATATGTAATCATAACATGAAGATAAAGGTATGCAAAAATGATAATAACTTGTGAAAACTATACCCTACATATCAAAGATTATAATCTTGAGTAATGTCTTAAAAATTGGTATTTTGGAAGACATAAATCATACAGGAATCAAATAACATCAACCATTAGAGAATAACAATGATATAAGACATAAATTTTTGGTATAAACATAAGCATAATAAATAGTTTCCTTATTATTCAAGGCTTATTGGAAATTCTATCAAAGTGGAATGATTTCACTCTCCAATCCATTATAGTGGTCTAGGTTCACTCCCAAGACCATCATAGTGAATATATTTCCTTACTGAACTGGGTTCACTCCCCATTCTAGTATTGTATATCTCACGAGATATAAATCTTTACTCAATGCATTGAAGGGATAATGTTGGGAAAATATCCTTTAAGGTAACATTGCAGTGTTTTTGGGTTGATTGTTTTTGTCGATGAAGAGGGTTTCGAAGGATTTTTTTGGAGTTCCAAATATATTTTTGACATGGTATGTTGAAAAATATCCAAGAAAAAAGAATGGATTCCATGGATGTGGTACAATTTTTTTTATACAAGGTGATGTTGTTTCCTAGTGTTTACCAAATTTTTATGGTTGAAAATTTTGTAGGATGATTATCATTGGGAATATTGATTTCCTTGTAGAACCTATAAAAATTTGGTAAAGACCTGAGTTTTGAAAATACTAGGTTTTGTGACGTTTGTTTCAAAAAGGAATGAATCATCACGAACGAGCACCACAAAGACATGAATAATTTATGGTAATATCCATGACTAAGAGAAACTTTGTGAGCAAGAAATTCCCATGGTGCTTTGAAGAAAAGATGGAATCACGAATGAGATGGGAGATAATCATAAAGCTACGATTATGTGTATGGAATCTTCTGGAATCAGAGAAAATTCCAATAAATATTCCTCTAACCCTTCAAAAAAGTAGAGAGACTTGACAAAGATTCTATGGCTCTAGATTCATGAAAGTGATTCACAAAGGGAGACCTTGTGAAAATGTTCATGAATAAAGGTACTTCATGAAGTCTATAAAAACCAAAAAAATTGTGAGCATCATGAAAGTATTAAACTTCATGAAGTCCATATACAACCAAACCAAAGATTTATGCTTCATAAAGGCTAGTTAAATTTCACGAATTAAGTGAGCCTCACAAAAGGTGGTTTCTTTGTGAAGTCTATTTGAGCATCATGAAAGCGATGTGGTTCGTGAAGGAAATGAACATCATGAATGTGTTAGGAAAGGGATTGACCAGTAAACCCGTGGTAAAGTGATTTTCATCAACTAGATAAAAGTGGGACTTCAAAAGAGAATCCATCTAGAACTAAGGATATATTCATAATTTATAAGGAAGGTACCTACATATCTGTACACTTTGGGTGAATTCCTTTTAAGAGTTGTGAACAAAGGAAGAGGAATAATGTGATCCTTTCTACTGCTAGTGAGCTAGAGGATGTGAATTAGGGAGTTACCCTTAGGAAATTAGTGAGATGACCCTAAACCTTGGAAATGTAGTGATCTTGGGTATAAAAGTGGTTTATCCCAAACCTTGTATTTTGAAAGCGAGCCTTATTTGATTTGGTACATCGACACATGACTGTTGTTTCCTCCTTGTACATAGACAAATGATGGCGAACCAAGTAAAATTGTTGTTCCTCGTGTATGATTTCATTTTTTAATACATTTCTATGGGAGAAGGAGAGAATAGAATTTTTTTAATGATTAAATAAGACTTGAAGGGGTATTTGTTTAATCTGCCATACCAAGATTCACCTCTTTCAGGGTATTTAACCTAGTTTGGATAGTAATTGGTATTTAAGCTAAATGTTGAAAGTCAATGGTTCTCTCTATGAATAGAAGAAATAGAGGTTGTAAATTATAAAGGTATTCAAATATTCTATGGAAAAAAATTTCAATTGTGAAAGAATCAAATGTAACACTACTTATGATCATTGGTATTGGATGTCTTTGTAGCAGCGATGCATGGAAATTTGGAAAATATCAATAGTGCTTTTTTATTAGAAATGACCAATGGGAATTAGATGTTGACGCTAAATGAATCAATTATTTAGGGGGATCCATATAAAATGATATATATATATATATATATATTTTATGTCATGTGATCCATCACATGATATGTGGGAAAAGTTTATAAAAATTTATAAGGGTGACTCAAAAGCTAGAGAAGTAAATCTATAGGTTCTATGGAAAAAGTATAGGGATATAATAAGTCATCCTAATGAGTTTGTTGATACATTATTTGACTGGGTAAATGTTATTGTGGAATACATGCATGGTCTCAAAAAAAATATTGAATATATAAATATTTTTAATCATATCTTGAGAAAACATTACCCTCGGTCCTATCCAAAAGTTTCTTTATTGGAAGATAAATATTCTAAAGAGATGACATTGGATAACTTGCATGGTATTCTTGTCACATAAGAAATGATATATAATGATAATGAAGATGTAAAAAAGGGGGAGTCCAAAGAGGTGGAATTTAAGTCCATCAAGAAGATCATCATTGAATATGGACAGGAAGAAGAAGAGAGAGATGGGCTGATGTATTCCTTTCATCAATTTTTTATAGGAAATGAAAATTTTAAAGGGAAACTCCCACTTGCATGCTTTATATGTGGAAAATTTAGACATCTTGTAGCAAGGTTCCCCAAGAAGTTTCAAGAAGATGAAGTTGAAATTCCAATGATGAAGCCTTTAGCCTATGTGAAAGGAAAGAAAAAGTTTAAGAGAAATTTCTTCAAAAGGAAGAAATTTCCTTCAATAGAAGAAAAAAATTTATAAGAATCTAAAGTAGAGGAGTTAGAGGACTAAAAAGATCATGAAGAAAATTATATGGTGGCAGTTGTTAGAAATTTACAAAAATATAAGAAAGTGATGATGAAGAAGGATAACTTGAATGGAGGCTAGACCTTATAGTTGAATCTGAATCCTATCATGAAGAAATAGATGTTTGGAGATCCAAAACAATTAAATCCAACAAATTTGTTAGTGACTCCAGGCCTTATATGTAGCATCAGGAATAAGAGATGTCTAAGCTGAATGAAAAAATTGAAAAACTGAAGTCTTCAATACCACATATCTACGAACATTCTGCTGAGAATAAAATCAAAATCAAAGAATAGAAAAGAGAAATTTATTGTTCGACTAACATTGGAGAAAATCAAATAAAGAAAATCAAATAACTTGAATAGGAAGTCATCAGCCTATGATGAAGTGATAAGGATCAGGAAAAACTTTTGACTCTTAGTACGGTATTGGGAAATAAGATCATTCATGAAATAGAAAACATGAAAGTGAAGTATAGAGGTCTATTAGAACAAAAGAAATATTCAAATCCAATTGATAAGGCTGTTATGAGGCTTGATTGAAAAAATAAATCAGCAACTGTTGAAATCACACCACAAGAACCTGCTACAAGATTAGAGATTGATTTGGGTTTGAATCCAAACCATAATATTCTGATAACACAAGGTATAACCTTAAGTGTATTATTCCCACACATTAATGCACCCCAAATGAGTTGTTATTGTTATGGAAAGATAGGACACTCACAAAATGTCTCTTCCATATCCAATAGGTACATAAGGGAATAAGACCAACAAAGGCATCCATACAAAACTCAATATTATAGATCATAATTTTATGGTCACTATTTTAGGTGTGGATGATTTAGGCTAAAGTGTTCATACTTCTCATCGATAATGTAGAGAAATGTACTGAAGCAGAATGAATGTGTTTATAAGAAACAATTCAATGTATCATCAAATAAAATAATAATGAAAAATTGGTTTTCTGTGTTTCATGATGAATATGGTCCATCATACTTCAAGGAAGATCAATTTTATCTATATGTATCAAGTATGAAGTCCAAACATGGATAAAAAATAAAAAATATGAAAAATTAGTGATTATAGGGATGAATTTTAAAGCATCAGATCATAATAGAATATTGATCTTTGATAGTGGATTCACCTCCCATTTGACAGGAAATAAGGAACTGTTGATAGGAATTAGATATAACAAGGTAGGTATTGTAAGGTTTGGTAATGATGAAGGATTGAAAATTATTGTTTTAGGAAAATCCATATTTGGGGGAAAAGACATGAGACCTGTAACTGCCTTTTTTGTTAAAGTTCTCAGTTATAAATAACTAAGTGTAATTAAAATGTGTTACTTAGGAAATTCCATAAAATTTTCAAATAAATCATATATCATTACAAAAAAATATGTCATAGTTTTTTGTAGGGAAATAATAAAAAGGGAAATTTCTTCCTTTTAAGTAGAGAAGAAGATATGTTATTCTTGACCAAGGAAGAAGAAAATAAGGTATGAACTAAATGTCTTAGTCATTTGATCCAAAAATTGTTGGAAGATCTAATGAAATTTGATTCTGCTTGAGACCTCCCTAGGTTGTTACGTGATCATACCCATATACGCGATGCTTTCCAACAATGGAATATCATTCTAAATATATATATTGAGAAAGAGAAAATGTTAAAAATGTGATTGAGTTGGTGCATATTGATGTGTGCAGACCTATTTAACCAAGAGCTATTGATGGGTGGATTTATTATGTTCCCTTAATTTATTATTTTAACAGAATGGCATGAGTTGAAATCATCACCTAGAAATCTTAGGTCTTAAATTTCATAACTACTTATCGAACTGAAGTTGAAAAGATGTTGGGTCAAAGAATCTAGAATATTCGAACAGATAATGGAACAAAGTTCAAAAATAGGTAGGTGCATCATTATCTTGAGAAACATGGGATAAGGTACCAAGTGTCAGTAGTAATAACTTCACAAAAAAAATAGAGTAGTTGAGACAAGAAATAGAATTATCAACAACATGGATAAAATAATTCTCACTGAGAAAGACCTTAAAAAGAAGTTTTGAAAAGTAGTGGTGAAATTAGTCTACACATTAAATAGAGAATTATTATATCAGAAAGAAGAGAAGAATATATATGAGTTGTGGTGTGTAAAGAATCCAACATTGAATTACTTTTGAGTTTTTTAAGTAAGTGTTTCATTATCAGTAAGGATAAACATAATAAGTTTGAATCCCATGGAGATTAAGAGATATTTCTTGGCTACTAAATGAAATTAAAAGCAAATAAATTATTCAATAAGCAGCTGGGAATGCTAGTTAAAATACAAGAAGTTACTATATTAGAGAATGAGTAAAATATTTAGCAAATACACGATTGGTATTAGGAGGATAGTGATAAAGAGATAAGAAGACCATGGGATGTTCCAGTTCCAGAGACTAAGTTAGAAAAATATTCAGATAATGGAAAGGATGAGCAGAAACTAGTATCTACAAAAATATCTAATAGAGGAGAAAAAATTGATAGATAGAATATAACAGGTGATTAGATAGGCCCATTACAGACAAAGAGAATGAAGACTCTACAATAAGTATCATTCTTATCACAGGTTGAAACTAAATGTTTTGAGGAAGTATATGGAGGTGGAAACTAGTTCTAGGCTATGAATGAAGAGCTTGACCATATTGAGAAGCATCAAACATGGGAGATTATTTTGAGGCCAACAAATAAGAATGTTGTTGGGAATAAATGGTTATTTCACAAAAATATTAATTAGGATAGTGTAATGAGTTGAAAAAATCATGAATAGTGTGAAAAAGGTACTCCCAGATAGTGGGTATCAATGTTGATGAAACATTTTCACCTATTTCAAGGATAGATACAATCAGATTTTTCTTGGTCATAGTAGTTTAAATAAAGTTTAAATTTTTCCAGATGGTTATCAAGTCTACATTTCATAATGGGTCTATAGAATAAGAATTTTATATTGATTATCCATATGGTTTTATCATTCATGAAAATGAGAAAAACGTTTGTAGGATGAAGAAGGAGGTATATAAGTTAAAGGAAGAACAAAGATCATGGTATTCAAGGATAGATCAGTTTTTGATGAAGCTTGGTTTTCAGTGTGGTGGAATTGATTACAATATATTTGTCAATAATGATAGTAATCAACGGATTATGGTGATAGTATATATTAATGAAATAATATTTGGTGGATCATGTGAAGGGTAGTGTACTAAGTTTATAGAATTTATGAAAAGTGAATTTGAAATATAAATGATTGGTGACATGATTTTTTTCATAGTTTATAGGTGATACAAGGAAATAATGGCACATTTATCTCTCAATATAAATATTCCAAGGAGGTTTTGAGAATATTTGGAATGGGTAATTCCAAGGTGATGATGAATCAAATGGATACCTGGATGAAACCTTCATGGGATGATGAAGGAAATTCCATTAACGTAACAGAATACATGAAAATCATTGGAAATATATTGTACTTGACAATGACAAGACCTGATATGGTTTTTTTCCACATGCCAAGTATCATGGTATCAAATAAATAACAAGGAAATATACTTGATTTCAATGAAAATAATACTTTAGTATATCAAGGGAATGATGGATTTCAGTTTTCTATACAATGAAAAATCTCAACAAGAGTTATTGGTATATACAGATGCAGATTAGGCCAGATCATCTGATGATAGAAAATCAATGTCAGGTGGTGAATTATATCTTAGAGGATCATATATTTCTTATATAATAAATAAACAATATTGAATTTATTTGATCACTGTAGAATATGAATATGTTACGGCTACTCCAGAGTGCACATAGTTATTGTGGATGAAGTGGTGGCTTGATGATATGAGATTTGAAGTGAAGTCTCCATTCAGAATCCATTACGATAATTAAAGTGATAAAAACCTTAACAAAAATACTGTCCATAACTTAATAACAAAGAAAATTGAAATCAAGTATCATTTTATCAAGGATAATGTAGAGAACGGGCTTGTGAAGTTTGATTATATGCTTTCAGAACTATAGGTTGTGGAAATTTCGAAGAAGGCCTTACCAAAGAAGCACATGAATGACATTAATGGATCTTGGAGTTCATTTTACTCCCCAAACTTGAAATAGTGTGGATGTGGCACCCCTCTCCTCAAGGTGTGCTTTGTTTTACCAAATTTATAGATCTATGTTCTTCACCATGTTTCAAACCATAATGAAGTGACATTTGGGTTCATTGAAAAAGGGGGAGAAATTTTTGATATAGGGGGGGTGTCTTAATCAAGAAAGAAGGAGAAGATGAATAAGGGAGAAGTGATTTAGAGGGAGTTTTAAATATGACTATATGAAATGAAACTGATCAAATTATATATATATCACCACAAGTGGATTTCATGATGAAAAAAGTTGAGTGGTTTGGGAATGAAGTGATTCATTGATGAACTTTTCATACTACTCTTATTTATCCTAACAAGTATGATTCATGTGGGATTAGAGTCTGTGTTGAGTAATTAATTTATCACTATTTTAATTTAAGTAAGTGAATGGTGGTATAATATAGAATATTATTTAATGAGGTATCAAAATTCTAGGTGTTGTCAATAAACCTAATGGGGGAGATTGTTGTTAAAATATCTCTCAAGTTAAAATCAGATTGTTTTTTGGTTAATTGTGTTTATTGACAATGTGGGTTTCCAAGGTATGTTGTGGTGTTATAGATATTTTTTTTACATGGTATGATGATAAGGATCAAAGATAATGGAATGGATTCCATGGAAGTGGTACAAAAAATTATGTACATAAGGTAAAAGAGTTTCCTAGTGTTTTCCAAAATTTTAGGGTCTAATATTTTGGAGTATATATATCATGGTGAAAGTGTATATACTTGAAGGACTTGTACAAATATGGTATATTCGCGTGTTTCATGAATATTGGGTTTCAATAAGGTCATTTCTTGAAGGAATGGATCATCATGAATGAACATCGCGAATACATGAAGAGTTGACAATAATATCCATGACTATGAGAATATCCATGAGTAGGAAATTCCCATGGTGCTTCTTGAAAAATGGAGAATAATGAATGAGATATAAGAGTTTCATGAAATGGTGATGAAATTTATGGAAGATTCTATAATTGGAGTAAATTATTATAAATAGGTCTCTACCCCCTTCAGAAAATTAGCGAGACTTAAAGAAGAATATAAGGCTCAAGAACCGTGAAGGTGATTCACGATGGGTGTTCTTGGAAAAAATGATCACGAATAAAGGTTATCCTTGAAGGATATAAATCCCAACCAAAAATTGTTATCATCAGAAAATTATTGAGGTTGTCAAATCTATAAAAATATGACCGAACATTGTGGTCTTTGTGAAGGCTAGTTGAGCTTCATGAAGAAAGTATGCCTCATGAAATGTTGTTTGCTTCATGAAGTATATTTGAGCATCATGAATGAGATTTTGTGCACAAAGAAATTGTGTAATTCCCTAAACCTAGTAACCCAGAGTTGGTGCATTATTACATAACATTGGCATGATCACAAGAGATTAAGTCTGAAATACAAATCAGTTTAGAAGCCTTGGAAGTACTAGATACATACATAAGTTTTACATTACAACAAAAAATGGAAAACCAACGACATTGTGTGCCATTTTAACAAAATAATATCGTTTATCATATTACTACAAGTTAATCATAATATAATTTTTCACATCCTAGAAAAAATAAAACATAAGAAAGGGGTGAGCTTAGATACTCAGTAAGGATAACAATATAGTGGAAGCTATTATAAATAAGCATAAACAATTAAGGAAATGTATAAGACTAAAACACAAGACTTTTAAACTTAAAAGTCAAAATAATATGGAAAAGATAAATAAAATAATGGAATTTACTTATTCACATGGATTAAATACTAGTAGAATAATCACATATAATATCAATAGCTAATTTCATAATGATGGAATTCATAATGTCGGACATCATAACCATATAGTCAAGGTATCGTGCCAAGACTACAAATAATTAGTTTTTCAAGGCCTTGTGCCAAGACCCTAATTTTTCTAATGAGAAATACTGATGCATAGAGGGGCTATAGTGGGCCCCACCCATCACTTACTATGTCCAATGCATTCCTCATATGAAAAAGTTTGAACATAACATAAACATTCGTATTAAAAATAGTATACGAAATGTTAATAATTTAACCATAAACCATGAATGGCATAAAAATAGAACAACCACATTCAAACATATCACAAAACCTTTAATACAGTATGAAATATGTATCATAATAAATCAACTTCAAACAAGCATAAAATCCAACAAAGGATGTTGACATAGATGAAATCAATCCAAAAACTATTTGAGTGAAATATCTCTCTCTACATTGAAATCATTTTAATAAGTAAAGAAAAAATTTATTTTTAAAATATTTTTATAATCTTTTAAGGGAATATTATAAGGTGTTATAATGGTAGAAAATAGCCACAACCTCCTTATAAGTTAAAAAAACATTCTTTCCTTAATTTTTCAAAAAGGTCATAAAGTTCCTTGTTTAGAAAACGACGAAAAGATTCCTTTCAAAAAAAAATTTAAAAATTAATACAAGGGTATAAATGACTTTAACCCATAGTATAGGTAATAGTAAAAATGTTTTGAAATACATTATTAAGAAACACAAATGTGAATGATAAAGAAGTCTCAGTAGATACTTACGTATAAACAACCTCGGATAATAAAGAGATTGTAAAATTAACCCTTACCTTGTACTTTTATTTAGTTGAGGTTACATTAACCACCTGCATAATGGTGAAATAATTCTTATTAAATTATACAAGAACCATATACATAAATATAATATAATATATGATCTTCTAATATTGATTTTTATTAATATTATAGTAGTATCATTTTTTTGGGTGTTAACTGATTTATTTTATTTTATATGTTTTGTTATGTAAGTCATGTTTGTTATGAATAGGATGTATTTGATTCATATCAAGAATTATATTATGTTCTTAAACATTATTTTTAATTATCAAATGAAAATAATTCTTGAATGGTTATGATGGTGAATGAAATCTCATCGCGCCGTGGAGACGGTAAGCCGTACGTATGCACGAGAAACAATATCATTCTATTAATGGAGAAATAGTATGTAATTGGATGGAATATTATATAAATATAATCATTAACATTTTATTTTTAATATTTAAATCTATTATACTCATTATTATACCCATCGAAATAATTAAGTGTTGAATAACAAACTACACCATGATGTGGAGACGATGAGGCGTATATACACACATATGGCGAATTTTTCCTCCATTGGATGGATAAGATAATGAATTTGGTTGTACCATATTTATAATAACATCAATGTATGTATAAGGTACTATAGTTATTATTTTGGTATGGAAACTACAAATAAAGAGGTAGTGGAAGAAGAAAAGAACATTGAAAGAGGTGATGTAATAATTACTTCTTCTTCAGATGATTCCTTTTGATTTGAACAAAATGGCTCCTTAGGTTTGATTTATGGTCAAAGTATGGCCTATTTATTGATTTGAGGGAAGTTGGGAGGATATTTGAGAAGGGTTTCATAGATACAAAAGGCTTTGGAGGTGTGAATTTGAGAGAAGGGGAAGTGCCATTTTATAAGAGAGGTAATCCTAAAAAATTAATTTATTCTAAAATCATTTTCGGTTTATAATAGCTCAAAATGGATTTATTTAGAGGATAAGGTGGGTATGGGTCTAAATACTCTCATCCAATAGGTTTTAGACATGTTTAGGTCACCATATTAACCTTATCTTTTAGATTTAACTTTTAGTTAAATAGTTTAACTTTTACCATGTATTCTTGTATTCTTACACTATATGGTTAATAAACTTACTATAAAATGCCAAGAGAACCTAAAGTTGTTCATTAATGACATAACTATCATTATATAAGTCTTATGGACGAACCTTATATTTTTAGGAATATTATATCATTTAATAAAATAGTATTTGTTTTAAAAACTCATTTATGTCAATTTTGACACTATTTAGTAATTGTTTTCTGTGAAAGTCATAAAAACTTGATTAACTAGAAAAAAATTAATTTAATCAACACTAAAATGTCATATTAACCTATAATGTTTTTTGAATTTATCAAAATTCTGAAATTACATTTATTTTATTATTTATAATATCAATTATTTTAATCCTTCAATAATAAGGTAATTACTACATCATCATTGTGTCCTAAATAAATTTAATTATTTAATGTATAAAAATTAAAAATAAAATATCATTACATAGGATATCTTTTTATATTTCTAATGAATATTTATAGTTGAATTTATATTATGTATAACCTGATATTTAAAATTATTTAGTTATTAAAATCTGGATTTAATACTTTTAACTCTTCTTTAAATAAAATATAATAAGTTCCTGATCTAATAAAAGTGGATAAAAAAGAATCATATTTTATTAATAAGGTTGATTTTGGTCAAAAATAAACTTATAAAATAGAATTAGGACATGTTTTAGGGTAATTATAATATCATTTTTACCTTTAATTACCCTATTTACTTTTAACTGTGGTAAATAAAATTCAAAGGTTACTATTCACCAAAAATTATTTTTATCCCATTGAACAAAATTTTACTTACTAATGACAATCATGTCTCTTTAATTTTTGAAATTCAATTCACATGAGTGGTAAAATTATGTTTTATGCAAATTTGCTAATGTACCTAGAAGGTGGGTAAAAGACGTTAAAAAGTTCAATAAAATTTTATGTATCTAATCTTATTATAAAATGAATTCAATGAATTAAATTAGACTAATATAGGTATTATATATCTATTTTGACTTTAAAATAAATTTAAACAATAAAATTATTTAATTGAATAAAAAGTTTATTTTAAACAATAACGCAGTGTTTTTCACTATTCATAAAAAATTGAAAGTTTTCAAAAAATATCAAAAATTCACCCTAAGAAAATTTTGATATTATGAATCCAAAAATGAAGTCCAATTTGAAAACACAATTTTATAAAATTTACAAAATAGGGTAATACTATTCATAACTACTTTTTTAAATGGCTAGTTTGATCGGTCGTGGTGTGCTAGAACTTGGGGTTGTGTACAATGCAAGCTATTGTTTTATTCAAAGAGAAACATACCATGGAAGATTGGGGTGTTAGATTCTTCTCTCCATCAAATAATTTCATCCTTGAAATTTCTTGTATAATACTGCATAAAAATATTCAGGTGGTTCTTCATCATAAGTTCTTCAAGTTCCCACGTTGCCTCTTCCATTTTATGGTTTCTCTAAAGAACTTTACCCAGAAGAGTCGCCCGGTTTCTCAACACTTGTTTTCTAGTATCCAGAATCTTTATAGGCTCTTCACAATAAGACATATCGGGTTCCAGTTCTGTTTCTTCATAGGTGAGTACATGCGTTGGGTCTGACATATATTTACTCAATAGTGATATGTTGAATACATCATAATCTTTAGAGAGACTCAGAGGCATTTCCAACAGGTAACCCTCAACTCCAATTCATTCCCAAATTTATAAAGGCTCGATATACCTTGGACTTAATTTACCCTTCTTACCAAATCGTATAACACCCTTCCATGGAGATACCTTCAAGAAAACATGATCTCCTACTTGAAATTCAAAATCTTTCCTTTGGTTATCGACATATCTCTTTTTCCTACTTTGAGCTGCTTTTTTATGTGTTTGGACAATATTTACCTTTTCCATTTTTTCCTCAACAAGTTTTAGGCCTATGATTTTTCTTTCACTAACATCATCCCAACAAGTTGGTGTGCGACATCTCTTTCCATATAATGCATTATATGGTTCCATCTGAATACTTGAATTGAAGCTGTTGTTATAGGAAAATTCTACCAGAGGGAAATACTGATCCCACATACCTTGAAAGTCAAGTGATCAAGATCTCAACATGTCTTCTAAGGTTTGAATAGTCCATTCTGATTATCCATCAGTTCTTGGGTGGTAGGCTATGCTCAAATGATGTTTAGTATCTAGGGATTTCTGAATATTTTCCAGAATCTTGATGAAAAATAGGGATCATTATTATAAATAATCGATTGTGGTACACCATGAAGTCTTAAAACTTCATTAATATATAGTCTTTCTAAAAGTTCAAGTGGTAAATCTTCTCTTATAGCATGAAAATGTGGTGACTTTGTAAGATGATCAATAATGAACCATATTACATCATTCCTTCTAGGAGTATTTGGTAGCCCATAAAAAAGTTCATAGTAATATCATCCCATTTCCACTCAGGTATTGGAAGAGGTTGCATGACTCCTCTAGGATGTTTTCTTCCATCCTTCACCTGTTGAAAAACCATAAATCTTGACACATAATCATGAATCTCCCTATTCATGTCATCCCACAAAAAATATTCATTCAAATTTCTATACATCTTAGTGATACATATATTTATAGGGAAATTGGAGCTATGAGAATCATCAAACAATTCCCTTTTTAGATCAGGTATATTGGGAACACAAAGTCTCTTCCCAAATTTAAAAATTCCATCTTCATATAAAAAGTCGATCGATCTCCCATCATTCACAGCTTTAATTTTCTTTTGAAACTACTCATAACTAGTATGAGAACTTTTTATCATTTCTTGTAAAGATGGTTTGGAAACCATTTGATAATGAATAGATGTTTCACCTTCCATGATTATTTCCATATCCATCTTTACTAGATCTATGAACATAGGATCCCTTTCAACTCTCATCTTGTTCAAAACTCTATGATCCTTTCTACTCAAAGCATATTACACCTTATTTTCCTTCCTTGGGTGGTAGTGTATAGTGAATTTGTAATCCTTTAGTAGTTAAAGCCATCACCTTTTCCTCATGTTATGTTCTTTTTGTGAGAAAATATAATTCAAACTCTTGTGATCAATATATATCTTACATTTTTCACCATAGAGATAGTGTCTCCATATCATCAGATAAAATATTATAGCTGCTAACTCAAGATCATGAGTAGGATAGTTATTTTCATGAATTTTTAGATTCTATGATGCATAGGTAATAACTCTATCATTATACATAAGGACACACCCAAGTCCTTTCTTTGAAGCATCACTATAAATAACAAACCCATCTTACCCCGATAGTAGATTCAAGATAGGATCACTGAATAATATTCTCTATAATTATTCAAAACATTCTTCACACTCTTTAGTCCAAACAAATTTTACCCCTTTACGTGTGAGCTTTGTTAATGGGTTATCCAATTAGGAAAAGTTCTGGATGAAATGCCGATAAAAACCTGCTAAACCAATAAAACTGTGTATCTAAGTTATACTCATCAGTTCTAGCCATTATCAGATTGCCTTTTTATTTTAAGTATAAAAATATATTCAATACTTAGAGACAATATGGCCAAGAAACTAAATATCATAAAGCCATAATTCACTCTTGCTAAACATCGCATATAATTCACATCTTCTAAGAGTTTTCCGAATAGTGCGCAAGTGATTTTCATGATCTTAGTAGATTTTGGATTATACCAAGATATCATCAATAAATACCACTAAAAAGTCATCAATATATCATTTGAAAACTCGATTCATTTGATCTATGAAAATAGAGGGTGCATTTTTCAGTTCAAAAGGCATTACTGTAAACTCGTAATTCCCATACCTGGTTCGAAATGCTGTCTTTGGAATGTCTTCCTTCTTCATACACAAATGATGATATCTAGATCAAATGTAAATCTTTGAAAAAATATTTAGCTTCTTGAAGTTGATAAAATAAAGCATCAATGAGAGTTATGGGATACTTGTTCTTTATTTTTATAACATTGATCTCCCTGTAGTCAATGCACAACCTCATAGATCCATCTTTCTTCTTAACAAAAAATAGGGGCTCCCCATGGAGAAACACTAGGGAGAATAAATCCTTTATTACTCAATTCATATAGTTTTTTCTTTAGTTTAACTAATTCCAAAGTGGCCATTCTATAAGGGGATTCTATATGGGCCTTGAACCCGGAATTAAGTCAACGGAAAATTCAGTTTCCCGTTCTAGAGGATGTCCAGGTAAATCCTCTAGAAACACACCAAAATATTCTTGAACAATAGGTATATCTTATATTTGTATATTCCGTTCTTCACCCATAGTTATTTCACTCCCTTACTCTATAATAATTTAATTTAGTAGAGCTAATGGGGGTGGATCTATAAGAGAATAATATGGTGACATTTCTTCTCTAAAGACAAGGTATTTCTTATCATCATCAAAAATTTTAACCTCCTTCTTCTTACAATAAATTTTCGCATCATGGACTAAAATCTAATCCATATTGAGGATTATATCAAATTAAATCATGGGTATAGAAATAAGATCAGTAGGTAAAGCACATTTATATGCCATAATGGTAACAGATTGACAAAACATTATTGCAATAATACTTACCTTAGGAGTTTTTACTAACAACTCCCTTATTAAGTCAAACTAGAAATATCTAATTTTCTTTGAAAACTGGGAAGATATGAAAGAATGCGATGATCTAAAATCAAATAAATCATTGCTTGATTTTGAGGAAATGATTAAACTACCTTCCACCACGTTATTCGGAGCTTCAACCTCAGTAGTAGTGATCACATAATCTTGGCCTTGCTACCTTGGCGTTTTCTAAGGTAAGTTTAATTGGAGCTTAGGATATTCATTTGAATAATTCCCCATTTCTGAACAATTATAGCATTCAACATCGACAACCTCTTTCTTTCTCTTACAATCACGAGCTTGGTGGACTTTTTCTCCACACTTGTAACAAACTTCGATCCCCTTCAAGAAAGTACTGGGGTGTTTTTTCACACATTTACTATAGGGTGGATGTTCAACTATTACTTTCTTTCCCTTATTTCCTTTTTCAGAGTGTTCAAGAAATCTCTTATTTTCTTGCTTCTCTTTAAAGTCATAAGACTTAGACAATTATTTTTCTGTCTTGATAGCATATGAGACAATATCTTCATATGATGATAAGGATTGTGAGACTAATGCTTGATGGAGAAATGGTTTTAACCCATAAAAGAATCAATAAATCTTACTTATTGGGTTATATATATAATCTGAAACATTCTTTGATAACCTTGTAAAGCTATACATTGCGACATTCTCATCCTCCTTTTTCCTCAGACTCAAAAATTACCTTTCCATATCCACTCGATGTTCAAGTGGAAATTATTTTTCTAAGAAAATATTTTTAAACTCCCTCCATTATATATTTTATACTTATTCATCCTGTTTGGTTTTTTGAATTAATGACCACCATTTTTCTGTATCTCCCGTGAGGCGGTAAACTTCCATGACAACTTTTTCCCTTTCGCTACTCCCCAAAGCATGCAATATTTTCTCTAAGGAACTTATCCATTACTCAGCAAAAAATGGATTTTTATTCCCATTGAATATTGGTGATTGTTCCCTCATAAAGCGGTCTAACATTAATTCTCCACGTTTTTGATGAGGGTGCTCCATGCGGGTAAGGTTGTTATTCATAACCTGAGCGAGTTTTCCTAGTATGGTTATAACATGATCAACACCAGTTGCATCACCGACTACACTATAATTATCTTGAGTAGGATGGAAATCCCTACATGGATTACGTTCATTGATATTGATTCCATTCCTTCCACTAGGCACAATTTATTAACAATTTTATACACTAGATTAGTTTATTAATCACAATTCATAATTTCAAACTTGTAAAACAATTAACATAAATTGAATAGTTTATGCATACAATCCATAATAATAAAAAATGTTTTCATTATGGAATTATTTACTCATAATTAATTCATAATGGTTTGTAATGAAAATGTGAATTATCCAAAGTATATCTCCCAGGAGTGTCATAAACAAGAGTGCATCAAGACCCATTGTCGTGCACCAGTTCCCGTTCAAGTCTAGATCAAAGCGGTGTTTTCAGGTTTTACCCCTAGATACATCTGTGCCTAAGTCTCCTATACCTACTCATATCCAGATAGGGTTGTATTGATTAGAAAATTCACAAAATCTCTACATTACTAAAATTCTAGTAAGTTCTTCTATACTAATCTTCAAAGTCCTTCTTAGGGTAATGTTCTCAAATTAGAGTTTTTCTAAATCTAGTTTCCAAGGTTTGTACTAAAATTCCTATGATACCAACTGTAACACCCTGACGCTAGTTACCTAGAGTTGGTGAATTATTATATAACATTGGAATGATAAAAAAATATCAAGTTAGAAGGACCGATCAGTTTAGTAGCCTTGGAAGTACTAGATATATACATAAGTTTTACATTACATCATGAAATGGAAAAACAACAACATTGTGCCCCCTTTGAACACCCTCAAATCCCTAAGCCTATTCGTACAAGTTAATAATAATATACTTCTTCACATGTTGGAAAAAATAAAACATAAGAAATGGGTGATCTTAGATGCTCAGTAAGGATAACAATATAGTGAAACTATCACAAATAAGCATAAACATTTAATTCAATATATAAGACTAAAAAAATCCTTTTAAACATAAACGTAAGAATAATATGGAAAAGATAAATCAAATAATTCTATTTACTTATTCACATGAATATTCTACTAGTCAAATAATCACATGTAATATCGACAACTAATTTCATAATTATGGAATGCATAATGCCGGACATCATAACCACATAGTCAAGGCCTCGTGCTAAGTTTAAAAATAATAATTTGGTCAAGGACTTGTGCCAAGATACTAATTTGTCTCATGAGACCTACCAATGCATCAAGGGGCTATATCGGGCCCTGCTCGTCACTTACTACATCTAATGCATTCCTCATATGAAAAGGTTGATACATAACATAAAAATTCATATTAAAACTAATATACGAAATTTTAATAATTTAACCATAAACCAAGAATGGAATACAAACATCACATCCATAATCAAACATATCACAAAGTCTTCAATACAATATGCATGATTGTATCCTAATAATTCAACTTCAAACAAGCATAAAATCTTTCAAAGTATGTTGATATAGATGAAATCCATCCAAAAACTATTTGAGTGAAATATATCTCTTTACTTTGAAATCATTTTAATAATTAAAGAAAGAATTTATTTTGAAAATATTATTTTAAGATTTTAAGGGAAGCTTCTAAGGTGTTATAACAATGGAAAATAGCCGCACCCACCGTATAAGTTAAAAAAACATTCTTTTCTTAATTTACTAAAAGGTACTAAAGTTCATTATTTAGAAAATGAAAGAAATATTCCTTTCAAAACATTTTATAAAAATTCAAAAAAGGGTATAAATGAATTTAACCCACATTCTAGGAAATATTAAAAATGTTTTGAAATGAATTTTTAAGAAATAAAGACGTGGATGATAAAGAAGTCCCTGTAGATACTTAAGTATAAACAACCATGGATAATAATGTGATTGTAAAATTAACCCTTACCTTATACTTTTCCTTAGTAGAGGGTACATTTAACTCATTTATAATGGTTAAATCATTTTTATTAAATTATAAAAGAGTCATATAAATAAATATTATATCATATATGATCTTATAATCATTCATTGTTAATAATAGTACAGTAGTATCATTGTTTCGGGTGTTAACTGATTCATTTTACTTTATATGTTTTGTTACTTAAGTAATGTTTGTTATAAATAGGACGTATTTTATTCACATCCATAATGATATTAAGTTCCTAAACATTATTTTTAATCATCAAATGAAAATTATTCTTGAATGGTTATGATGGGGAATGAAATCTCATCGCGTTGTGGGGATGATAAGCCGTATGTATGCACAAGCGATAATATCATTCTATTGATGGTAAAATCATATGTAATTGGATGGTGTATTATATAATCAGAATCATTAAAATTTTATATTAATTATTTAAATAAATTATACTCATTATTATACCAAACTAAATAATTAAGTGTTGAATAAGAAACTACACCAAGATGTGGAGACGGTAATCCGTTCGTACGCACGTATGTTGACTTTTTCATTCATAGGATAGATAAGATAATGAATTTGGTTGTACCATATTTATAATAACATCACAGTATGAATAAGTTACTTGATTTATTATTTTTGTATGGAAACAACAAAGAAAGAGGAAGTGGAATAAGAAAAGAACTTTGAAAGAGGTGATGGAATAATAACCTCTTCTTCGGGTGCTTCCTTTTGATTTGAATAAAAGGGCTATTTAGGTTGGATTTATGGTCAAAGTAAGGACTCTAGGTTGAATTGAGGGTATTTGGGAGGATATTTGAGTAGGTTTTGGCCGAGAAAAAAGGCCTTGGAGGTGTGAATTTGAGATAAGGGGAAGTTACCTTTTATAAGAGAGGTGAGACGCACTTTAGGAAAAAATTGAAATATTAATTTATTCTAAAATAATTTTCTGTTTCTAATAGATCCAAATGGATTTATTTCAAGTATAAGGTAGAAATGGTTTGAAATACTCTCAATAAATAGCTTTTATACATGTTTAGGTCACCATATTAACCTTATCTTTTAAATTCAACACTTAGTTAAATAGTTTAACTTTTACCATGTCTTCTTATATTCTTATGCTATATGGTTAATAAACATACTATAAAATGCCAAGAGAACATCAAGTGGTTAATTAATGACATAAATATCATTATATAATTCCTTTGGATGAACTTTATATTTTTACGAATATTATATCATTTAATAAAATAGTATTTGTTTGAAAAACTCATTTATGTAAATTTTGACACTATTCAGTAATTGATTTTTGTGAAAGTCATAAAAATTTGATTACTTTGAAAAAAATTCATTTAATCAACCCCACCATGTCATACTAACCTATAAAATTCGTGGAATATATAAAAAAATCTCAATTTATATTTATTTTAATATTTATAATATCAATTTTTTATTCTTTCATTAATATGGTAATTACTATATCATCATTGTGTACTAAATAAATTTAATTATTTAATTTATAAAAATTATAAAAAATATAATTATGTAGTAAATATTTTTAAATTTATAATGAATATTTATAATCGAATTTATCTTATGTATAACCCTATATTTAAAATGGTTTAGTTATTAAAATGGTTTAGTTATTAAAATATTGAATTTAGCACTTTTAACTCTTCTTTAAATAAAATATAATAAATGTCCTAATCTAATCCAAGTGGATAAAAAAGAATCATATTTTATTCAGAAGTGTTTTTTGGTTGAAATACACTTATCCAATAGAATTAGGACATGTGTTGGGGTAATTATAATATCATTTCTACCTTTAATTACCCTATTTACTTTTAACTCTGGGAAATAAAATTCAAAAGTTACTATTCACCAAAAATTATTTTCATCCCATTTAATGAAATTTTAATTATTTATGACTACCATGTCTCTTGTATTTTTGAAATTAAATTCACATAAGTGGTAAAATTAAGTTTTATTTAAATTTGTTAATATGCCTAGATGGTGGGTAAAAGACGTTAAAAAGTTAAATATAATTTTATATATCATATATTACTATAAAATTAATTAAATGAATTAAATTGGACTAATATAGGTATTATGTATCTATTTTAATGTTAAAATAATTTTAAATAAACAAAATTATTTAAATAAAAATTCGGTTTTAAACAATAACACCGTGTTTTTAACTAATCATCAAAAATTGAAAGTTTTCAGAAAAATAACAAAAATTCACCCTAATATAATTTTGATATTATAAATCCAAAAATGAAGTACAATTTTAAAAATAAAATTTCAAAAAGTGGGTATACTATTTATAACTAGTTTTTAAACTGCTAGTTTGATTGGTTGTGGTGTGATAGAACTCAGGGTTAGGTACATCGCAAGTTATTGTTTTATTCAAAGAGAAACATACCGTGGAAGCTTGGGGTGTTACACATTGAGCATCAACAAAGTGTTAGAAAATGTATTTTCTAGTAAACTTTTTGTAATGTGATATTCATCAACTAGGTGAAATTGGGACTTCAATAGAGAATCTATCTACAATTGAGGATGTGTTCATTATTAATAATAAGGGGAACTAAATTTCTATAAACTATGGGTGAATCATTTTCAAGAGAAGTGATAAAATAAAGAGGAAGAAGGTGATCCTTTACACTGAAAATGTGGCAGATAAATAGAATAATGGATTAACCCTTGGGAAAGAAGTGAGCTGACCCTAAACCTTATAAAGGAAGTGATGCTAGGTATATAAGTTATCTAGCTCGATCATTTTATTTTGGAAGTGTGCCTTAGTGGATTTGGTACATCAGAACATCACTAATGTATGCTACTTGGATGTATCCTAGTGAGGGAGAACCAAGTAAAATTGTTGTGTCTCATGCATGGTTTTATTTTTATTCATACATTGCTACGGGAGAAGGTGAGAAGATTGTTTTGTTTGTCGACGAAACAAGATATTAAGGGGTAATTGTTTTAATCTATTATACGTTGATTCACCACCACTCTTAGGGTATTTAACCTAGTTGGGATAACAAAGATATAGATCCTAACCATCACATAATGAAAATCAAACTTTTTTTTATAGAAAAAGCTAATAAAACATTCATCATATTAGAACCCATGAAAATAAATTGGTTTCATAAACATTTTATCATAACACGACCCAATTAAAAGAAACAAGTTTCATAATAATTTCATCATTTTATTGTACTATAACCCATGGGAAATGAAGAGAATTTTATAATAATTTTATCAGGGTACAACCCATAGAAGATATACGAGCCTCATAACATCTTTTAATCATAATCATAAACCATTCAAAGAAAAAATAATAATGGTATCATTGGATCATATCACCAATAAAGCATAAGTAATTTTAAAAGATACCATCTTATATAGAAAAATATTTTTAAATATCACTTAGAAAATTTATAGTGGAAAACAACCTTTCCACTTTGTAAAAAACTTATTCAAACATAGAACATTTTTCAAACAATTTTATTTGAAAATAACCTTTGATAATTATAAAGGGAGCTCTAAAAAATCATTGAAAACATTTCTTTAGGAAAATATCCTTTCCACTTTGATTTTTTTAAAACATAAATCATTTTAAAAATCATCTACTTTGAAAACATCATTTGAAAACATATTATGTAGTATTCAAATAAAATAATGGTTATAAATTTAGAAATACCTACCATGCTCTACACATTAAAATAAATATTTCTTTCATGTTTTGGCTAAAATAAAAATGAGCATAGTTTGGAAAATGACATGAAGATTCCTTTGATTTTTTTAAAAAGTAAAAAATGGTTAAAAATGTATTTAATAAATCCATTGGATAATTTTAAAACATTTTTGAAAATATCTTTATAAATCATTGATATAGAAGAAAAATGGTTCTTGACCGAAGAGGGAAATAAGGTTGATTTTATTTTAAAATATTATTCTAAAATATTTCCTACATAAATAGAGGGAAATTAATGGAACACATGAATTATATATAAATAACTATAGGATAATAAAATACATGATTTTATTGAGAGATATGTTATAATATTTCATCATTTGAAGCATAATCATGAGTAATCCTGATAAAAGACGAGATTGTAACATAAAACCCCTACCACTAAGGTAAATTTTAATTATAAAACCCATGAAAGAATAATGTTAAATGAAACTTATAATATCATGATAAAAAATATATTAATTATATTACATTTCAATGGGGTTTTATATACATCTCATAAAAGAAGATAGACCCATAACATAACATGTCTCAAAGAAGGAAAACTAAGACAAAAATACTTTACCTCTTTATTAAATTTTGAACCATAAACCCCATTAAAGAGTTATCCTAAAATTTATATTTAAATCCCAATAATTTTTTGTAAAATAATCATAAAACATATTCATGTATAGTATATACACCAAATAAAAGAAATAAAAGGTGAATATGACATGTGTCTCACAGAAGTAACAAGTGAGATTAAAATACCTTACCTTAAGTATCAAATTCTTTCATAAACGTTCAATCCTCCTGTATAATAAACATAATTTTATTATAAAAATATTATAGAACCATAATTATATATATCATACCATATTTGGTTTAATTATATCCTTTTATTACCCACTTATCAAAAATTATTTCTTAAAATCATGTTTTGGGTAATAATAGCTTTATTTTTTGTGTATTTTTTATTTTTTTAATTTTTGATCCTCTTAATTTGATAATGGTTACATAATATTCAGAATATTAACCATGATACAAATATCATATATATTCTATATATATTCATTTATCATAATCCATAATATTTCGAGATAGAAAATGAAATTCACTATTCATGGATATGGTGGGTCATACATACACATAAATATTGTTACCATATTCTAGAAGGATTAAAATAAATAATGGTAAATAATATATTTACATTATAGAATAATTTTTATTTCATATATATTACATGTTTTTATTAAACCCATAATTGTAACATTCCACATAAAGTGTGAATCAATCACATGGCTTCGCGAGATGGAAGTCCTCCACACAAACGATCAACATTATCATATTCTTATAGAATGGAAATTAAAGAGGTATATATGATATAAAAATTATATAAGTATGATAATATCATATATATAGTACATAAAAATTTAATTCATCATTATATCCAGCCTTGAGAGGTGGTGATGGAAAATGAATAACATCTGTTCACGAGGCGGTAATCCGCTGTACACACAAACAATGTTACCATATCATCATAGAATGGAAAGTAAAAAAAGTGATAACATGATTCCAGATTCATAATAATATTAAAAATATCATATAAAAAATAAATTCAATATTATATCTATATATGAGAGGTGGTGTTGGAAAATGAATAACATCAGTTTATGAGGCGGTAGTCCACCTTACACATGAATGATGATTTTATAACCCATTTAATAGAAGAGGATAATAATTTTTTTTATTATATTAAAATAATAACATTATAGTATATTTAAGATACTAATATTATTATATCATCATGGTTTAATAATAATTTAAGGAGGAAGAGGAAGAAATATAATAAAACCCTTGATTAGGGACAATACCTCTTCTTCGAACAACTTCTTTTGGTTTGCATCAAAAGTATTATTAGGTTGGATTTATGAAAAAACTAAGGATTATAGAATGATATTAGGGAATAAAGGAAGTTTTTTGGTGAGTTAATGTATGAACCAAATGTTTTTGGAAGTGTGAACAGGAGAAGATAGGGGGTATCCTTTTATAAGTGAGGTGAGTGTCACAATTATAATTTTGGAAATCGAAAATATATCCACAAATTTTTCATAAGAGAAATGGATTAAAAATGGTCCATTATAGAACCAATAAGTTATTATGTCTAAATATTTCTATAGAATGGGTTTTTTACAAATTTTCAGTCATTTTAACCATTATCTTTTTAGTTTAACCCCAAACCCATTTTTACCATAACCACGGTAAATAATTTTTACTATTTTAAAAATTAATTAAGGTAAAAAATTAATTTTAACTTATTATATAATATAAATTATTATTATTAAAAATATGGAATCCATTTTTCTGAATTCCATTCAGTGAAGTTGAAAATTTTAATTTAAAATCTATCCTGAGGTCCCGACAAGAAAGTGGTTTTCCAAAGAGAAAATATTCAATAGTTTATAATGTTTTTATATAAAAAATTAAAAATTAAACTTATTAAAATAACATAAATTTTATAAATAGATATATAATTTCACTAATTTTAACTTTAAAACCATATTAAATAAAATTCAGCGTTTTTCAATTCTTTAAAAGAAATTGGAATTCTTAATAAAAACCAGTATTTCTCACTATTCGTCGAAACATTTATCTTCTTAGAAAATTTTCAAAGGTTTAACCTAAGATCATTTTTAAATTATTATTTAAAAAAAAAATTTCATATTTTCAAATAAATTATCTAAAAGTTTCAAAAAATAATTTAAAAATAAGTTTGGAAAATATGACAAAATATCTTTTTAGAAAAATATAGTTTTAAAGAGAAAAAAACGTTTTATTGTTTTATATTTTATACAGACCATAAAAGATGAATGTTAAAATATTTTATTTAATATATAATAAATATATTTCATTAAAATAATTTTAAAAAAATTTGTTATTTTATTTATTAACACAAAATGTGTTTTTGTGCATAAAAATAGTTTTTCATATAAGGATTTCCTTTGTTTTCAAATGTTTTTTTTTAATTTATAATTAATTGGTCACAAATGAATTCATAATATATTTTGATAATTTATTTAATACTATTCATACCTTCCATTATAATTTCTAGGTGATAATTATCATATTGAATTACAATATTTTAATAGTATTTCACATTTCATTTAAACTCGGTGTTGCATGTGACACAATATAAACCCAGGGTTTCATGTAATGAAAGATAAACCCAGTGTTGCATGTAACACAAAATATTAAGAAGATTAAATATATTTAAAAATTAATAATTTAAAAAATAAATGGGTGTTACAATAGATATTTAGTTATTTACCATTAACTATGAATGTATTCAAGAAATAAGGATCCTAAACTTATAGTACAATAAAAGGGTAAACTTTAGTAACAAAAAATAGACCCTCTAAATGAGAGTGAGGTTTACCTAGGTGGACTCAAAATTGATATTTTAAATAGAATTAAAAAGTCACATTTATGAAATATCCATACATGATGTGTTTTTCTTGTGAAAGTTTTTTATTTTTCTAATTCAATATATAATGATCACCAGATTCAATTTGAATTTCTTTAAAATTAATTTCTCTTGGAAGGTAATATAATAAGAAATATAATAACATTTTATTTTTCTATAAAAAATGATTGATATTTTATTCCTATATAAAATTAAGAAAAGTAGACACTAGGATATCAAAATATGGGATTATAATTTTTTTCAATTACTTTTAATTTTACACTTCCAAAATAGAGCACCAAGGATCAGAGGTGACATCAAACTTAAATTTTTTCCCAAGTTCTTTATATTGATGGATTTTTATAATAAATGTAACTTTCAAACTCACAAGGTATTAATATTTTAATGATATTGAAAATTTCATGATAATTAGTTTGATTTTCTCACTAAAATCATATTTGTTTGAGTTTCACCTCACACCAAAGAAAATTTCCAAAAACAAGGGTGGTTGAAGTAGGGTGTGAGATAATCATAATGGTATCATAAGATGAGATCAATATTCAATTATATTAATTTTTCATATCACTTTAAAATTTATATTATAAAGGATTGATGGTTATATAGGAATCAAGATCATTTTCAATATCTTTTACCTAAACGGAATCTGAAAAAGAAAGATTGACTTGAACTTCTCCAATGATCCCTTTTTTAACGAGGTACATTCCTAAAAATATCCACTCTCATTATAATAGTACTCAAATGATTTTTCATGGTCCAATTATAAAAAACCCAAATATTCTATTTATATTCATTTAAAATAATGTTCAAGTATTCAATATCGTTCTTTACACAAAACCTAGATTCTAAATAAACCATGATATATTATAACCTTTATAACATAGCCATTTGATTTGAGGGTATGAATAAGATAAACCAAATTATTATATATATATATATATATATATATTTCCCTTAATTCAAATTATTTATTAACTCTTAATAAATAATCATTAAATTTTAATAAAATCATTTCATAATGAAAAAACCAATTTTTTTGAAGAAATTTATTTTTTCTAGTTGTTAAATTTTTTTATAAAATAATTAAAAATTTAACTATTTAGAAATTATTATAATAAAATTTATAGAAAATTTATTAATAATAATTCATTCATTAGTTATCTAATGGTTATGAATGAAGATAAAATCATTTTAAGTTAAAAAAAGTTTTTTTAGAAAACTGTTTTTATGTGCGTACTATGTATTTATCTTAAAAAATTGAATATGTTAGAATTTATATAAAATTTTAATGTAATTTATCGAATATTTATTCAATCAATTATTTTAAAATTCATATAGTAATTTTTTCTATGCAAGGAATGATAATAAATTATATTTAATTCTTAAAAATGCATTTTTTAGAAAATAGTTGTTCTTTGTATTTTGCACGATTATTTTAAAATTATTTTCTTCCAATTATAAAAATTCACTTTTATAAAATGGATTACATATTTTGAATCATAATTTTAATTTTTTTAATGATTTCACTTTCTTTTTTGGAAATAATTAATAATAAATATTGAAAAAATTTGTTACCACATTTATAGCTAAAACAGGTTTACCAGGGGATGGGGGTTAAACTAAGAGACAAGGGTACACATGCCACTTAAATTTGTATAAAACTTTTTTTGAAGATATTTATACATTTTATTTTCTCAATTTCAAATTCTCTTCCATTTTCATTCACTTTTACATAAAATTTCCTTTACATCATTTAAATCATTTAGGTTGTTCTATATGTGTCCCTCCTATCAATTATAAAAGGGAACCTATTATCCTCCCTTATACACACAATTTGATCTCTCTATATAAGAAAATAACAACTTAAAAATATTCATAAATATATTATTTTCATTTTGGAGATTCTACTCTTACCCTAAGACCATCCTAGGAGGGTTTATTGTGTATGCCAAATGAGGTCTCTCAAAGAAGAGGTAATTATATTTACCGACTATTTAAAAGTTTTTTTCTTCATGTACTTACAATAAATATATTGTATCCCTAATAAATGATAAATACAGTATTATAAATATACTAAGTTGTTATTATGATTATGGTATTACCATTTTCCACCTCTTTTCCATTGAATATGTTATGAATATATCACTCGTTCTTACATGTGGATTACAACCTCCATGTAGTGATATGATTCATTTTCCATAACTATATTTCATAGATGGTAATTAAGTTAGATTTAATGTATATATATGATATTTATAAAATTTTTATGATTATTCAATTTTAATATCTTATCTACCTTCTTACCTTCCCATCTGTTGAAAAATGACAGTGTCGCTTATGCGCACGTGTGGACTACCACCTCCACGAATCAATATGATTTTATTTTAATTTAAAATTTACATGGATGGTAAAAAGGATATATTTAATGAATATATATGATATTTATGATATAATAAGTATTCTTTAAAGGTGAATTATATTTTACCTTTTCTTTTGTTCAATCCATCAAAATGTGGAAACATCACTCGTTCATATGTACTGACTACCACGTCCAAAAAGTGATGTAATTAATATTTCATAACCACTTTATATGAATGGTTATAGAAGTGACCATAATGATTAAATATTATAATTGTGAAATGATTAATATTCTGGAGATTATGGAACCAAAAACAAAGTGCAAGAACCATAACTCCTGAACTAAAACATACATGAAGAACGAAGTAGTTAACTCCTAAAATGATGTTGATGATGAAATATTGTTAATGGAAAGGTGAAAAGATATTATAAGTAAGCTGTGAATGATATTATTGATATTAATATGGTTTTAGTTTAAAATAAAAAAAATTTAATTTATTATAAATGAGGTTAGAGTGATTAATAATCAATTCATACTTGAGGTAAGAGTTTCTTGTCTCTCTTTTATTTTTGTGAGACATACACCACATTCACTACTTGTTTCTTTCACATTGTGTATATACTTAAACTTTGATATTTTATATCATGAATCTCTTTATATTAATTTTATTTAATGTTTTATTTGATGTTATTTATTTCATGGGGGTTATGATTTAAAATTAATCATTGTGGTAAGAATTTTATGTAACAATATCACTTTTTACTAGGTTTGTTTGTGCTAAAATTTACAATGATAAAATTATATGATCTATATATAAAAAGTATTATAAAATTTATTATCCTTTTTTATTTATATAATCAAAAAAATTTCCATTTATTTTATTATCTTTAAGTTCTCAAAATATTGAAAGAATGTTTTTAAAGAAAACTGACTTTATTTCTATCTTCAATCGAGAATATTTTTATTCCATGTCCATAATTTCATTAAAATATTTTCAATAATGTTTTTAATAGTATCTAATAAATTATTTAATCCATTTTCCAACTATTTTAATTTCTATAAAAATGTTTATAGGGAGTCTTATTTTCATTTTCTAAATGAGGAACTTTTTAAAAATGTGTGCATAAAATATTTGTTTTAACATATACTATATGAATAACTTTTCCCGCCATCATGAGAATTATTTTACTTGAATATTTCTTTAAAATCTCCATTATTGTTTTCAAATAATTTTTTCACAAATATTATACAAATTGTTATATTTTAAATAATTTTTTTTAAAATATAAATGTAGTTTTCCTTAAGAAATTTTCCAGTGATCTATTAATGGTGTTTTAATCTATGAAAAAATCCAATTTTTATCTATGTTTCGTGGGGGATATTATTCAATGATACCATCTTTATTATTTCACTATATGGTTATTTTTTATGATGATGAAATCTTAACGAAACCTATTTTTTTTTTCCTTAGGTTAATCCATTATGAAATGATAAATTTTTTCATGATCTTATGAAATATATATGAATTTATTATGATTATGTGATGGGTTGGTATATCATATCCCTATAATGAATTGTATAATTTTTAAAGATTATGAGCTAAAATTTTGCATATGAGGTTATATCAATCCTAAAAAACGGTATACGAAAGGTTATACCAAGTCCAAAAGAGCGTACATGGTAGTTTATTATAATAACAAAGAGTTTACCCATGTGGTTATCCCATAACCAATATGTGATGAATTTTTTAGTATATAGCCTTGAAAAATTATTTCTAAGATTTTGATTATACCAAACTTTATTCCATTATCATATGACATGATCTTATTCTAATGTTATATTTTCATGGCTCATGATCTTTGATTCTCTTATGATTCATGTCTTATTAAATACCAAATATTTATTCCATGATTCAATTTCATTATCTATGAATTTCTCGAAATGAATGTATAATGTTACTATCTTGCTCTCATACCCTTATGCTTATATTATTCTTACTTATTATCATTTTTTATATCTCCCATATCCACCCTTACAAAGAATTTGAGCTCACCCTTTATTATATCTCTTTTCCTATGTTTATGAATAAATGTTTTAAGTAGGGTATGTCTCGGAATTGTACTATGTGAGATGAATTTGTTGGAGATATTGAATTTATTTCATGAAATACGACTATTATATACCTAGTCTCTAAATAAACTAAAACGTTACAGTCCTTGAGCGTATATTATTATGAAATGTGTTTCATATTCATGAAAATTAACCTATTTTTATGTATGTAATGTTTGGGTAACCTCATTTGGTATCAGGAGATCGTTTATGTATTTTTGAAAATTAGGATTAAAACAATTATTGAAACCCTTAGGATAATATTAAGTATATGAGAAAATCCTATATTATTATAAATAATGGAGTTTTATTTTCTTAGAAAATACATCAATATAAAGATACTTGCAAGTGGATGTAGCAATAACATGGATGTACCTGGGGGTAATAACATTGAACAAGGTACATTGGGTATTTAATCAATCATCATCAGTGCATGATGAGTGGGAATAATATTTAACACCAAGATAAACACTCATGGGGTATATTATTGGGTTAATTGACATTTTATTTATGAATAATTATCAATGATTTTAATATATAATGACCATGGATGACCTATGTTAAACCTAATTCATTATAGATTTAAAATATTGTGTCATGATTTAGATAGTGTATGAAATATTTTTCATTTTTATATGATTCATCACTATTATTATTGATTCTAACAATGTGGTTTTTGGTGTTATTCATTGACTTGACCAAGAGGAATCTTTTTAATGTTGAATGTGATAAAAAATACAATGATTGTTCCCCTGATCAACTAAAGTTCATGGGATCTATAATAAATAATAATATTTCTTTTATTAAACAACTTTCTCAAGATATGAATAACGTTAAACTTCCAAAAAAACAAAGAGGTAATAATGTAAAATTGAGTCATTCATAAGGAAACATACAGATTATTTTAGTCGGTCTACTGATTCACTAATTATCGATAAATGGATAAGTACCGTTGAAGATATATTTTCCATCCTTTATTGCTCAAATAATGAAAAATCTATTTTGGATTCTTATCATTTATAAGGTGATGAAAATAAATGGTCAAATATTATCAAGAACAATAGGAAACATGATGAAAATTGACATCATAGAGTGGTATGAGTTTATGAGGTTATTTTTCAATTTTTAATTTCTTCATCTTATTAATATGAGAATAGATAATGAATTACTTGAGCTAAGTATATGGATGATGAATCTATTAGTTCATATGAGGAAAATTTTACAAAACCTGTGAGGTAAACTTCTGTTATTATTTATCCACCTATGCTTTTCATACATAGATATCACATCTTTTTAGAAAAATATTCATTATATAACATAATGATCTATTCCATAATCATATAGGTCTAGTGCATTTTGAAATATAAAAAACGGGTTTATAAAATATCTACATTGTCTCCCACTAAGTTCTTTATAACTATCACCCTCATTAGACATATCATACTTAGTACCATTCTTTATAACTTTGGTAATGGAAACATAAGAAAGTTTGAGCTTAGATTCTCAATATGGTTAAATAAAGGAGATATCAATGATCACATAAGCATAATATAAATATAAGAGTACAATAATATGATAATAACATTTGAAAATAATACCTTATATATCATAGATCATAAAATTAAGTCATGGAATAAATATTAATAGTTCATAAAAAATGAATAATAAAGGAATAAATGAAAATGAGCTATGAGATAATAATATTGGAATAAGACATGTAATTTTATCATACACATAATCATAGAATATAATTTAATTCGTAGTCAATACATAATTCCAAGATTATCATAGTAGAATGGGTTCACTCCAAAATCCAATGTAGTTATCAAATTTAACTCCCAAGACTATCACTGTGGAAAAAGTGACTTATTAATATGGGTCCACTCCCCATTCCATTTCTATTAATCTCATGAGATATGAATATTTAATGAATTAATTTGATGAATATATAGGTCCCAACTTTACATAATTTAAATAAAACATATTGGTTCCACAAGATCATAAAACATTCATTATATTATAACCCATTAAAAGAAATTGGTTTCATAAACATTTCATAATATCATAACCACTGGAAAAGGAATGGGTTTCCTAAAAATTTTATTATTTCATCATAGCATAACCTGTGGAAAAGGAAAACATTTCATAAATATAAACTATCTAAGGAAATAATAATGATGGTATCCTTAGATCATATCCCTAGTAAGTTATAAGTTAAAGTTAGTGTTGTTAGCTTTTTTGAATAAAAATACCATTAAAAGATCAGTAAAACATTCATGAGGAAAATAAATTTTCCATTTTGAAATAACTTATTCAAAATCAAAAAAATTACAAAATATTATGGAAATAATTTTATTTAAAAATAACCACAGAATCCTTTAAATTAATCTTTAATTCATTGATTGGTTATGATGGAATGAAATTCTGTTCATACCATATGTTCTAAAAGAAGAACACTCCTTAAAAACTTTTATAAAAGTACCTTGTGAAAAAAATAACAAGAAGATTAATTTTAAAACATTTTTTAAAATTTAAAACATGAGTGAAAATGTATTTAAGAAAACATAGTAAAATATTAAAAACCTTATTTAAAGCATTTTTAAAAAAACATGTATATAAAATAAAATGGTTTTAACTGAAAAGATAAATAAAGTTGATTTTACTTAAAAACATATTCTTGGTATATTGACAAAATAGGATGATTAAAATGAAAGGAAGACATTTATTCTCAATAAATAACCAGTGGAGAAGAAAATTAATTATTTTATTAAGAGGTAGATCATAATAATTCATCATTGGGAACTTAATCAGATACAATATAAAAAATGAGATTATAACAAAGAACCCTTACCACTTTGGTAAATTTTAAATCATAACCCCCATGAAATAAATAAACTTATATAAATTTTTATATCCCATAATTTGATGATAATAATCATAAAATTCATTAATGGGTATTTAATACACCACACAAAAGAAACAAGTGGTTTATATGGCATGTATCCCATAAATATAAAAGTGAGATGAAAATCCAATAACTCAAGCTCCCCTTGTTTTGAAAGCAATATAACCCACTATATAATAAATTTAACATTATTTTAATTTTATAATAAAATTATAAAAATACTTATAATATCTTATATGGACCCTTTATAAAATTCCAAAACCCATTTTATCAATAATTTATTAAAATCATCATTTCCAGGTGTTAACTTTTTCTTTTAACATGAGTATTTCATTTTTGTAGTTCTGATACATATAATTTGATTTTAGTTCCATAATATTAATAATTTTAATCATAATAAAAATATAATATATATTAATTATATACATATTTAGAGTCATCCTTAAAATTTATAGATAGAAAAATTAATTACACCATTCTTGGTGATGGTTGCCCGTATATACACATGAGCACTGTTTTCACCTTTCAAAAAATGGATTGAAAGAATGTTAAATAACAATTCACTTTCCCAAAATCATTATACTAATATATATTTCATATATATTCATTAAATATATCATTTTTACCATCTATGTAAAATGGAAATGAGAAACAAATAACATCACTTTGTGGGGGAAATAGTCTACACATACACATGAGCGACATTATCATTTTCCAAAAAGATAGAAGGGAAGAAGGTATATGTTATATTATAATTATTGAAGTATAATTATTTCATAAATATCATATATAAACATTAAACCCATCATAATAATCATCCATAAAATATAGTGGTGAAAAATGAATACAGTCGATATGTGGTGAAGGTAAGTAGTACATATACACAAGTGATAATTTCACTTCTCATTTTATGGGAAAAGGGATAATAATGGAATTTTAATAATCATAATATCATATAAGTATGTTTAATATAATTAAGTTATTATGTTATGAAAAATACCATAAATTAATAGTAGGTAATGAAAAAGTATAAAAGAAAGTGATTGGTTAAGGATATTGACTCTTCTTTTAAATAACTTCATTAGATCACATCCTAAGGAAACTAAATTTTGTATTTTTGAAAGATAAAAAACTATATAATGTGTATATGGAAGTTAAAAAGGGATTTTTATAATATGTTATATATATAATGTAACATCCCAAGTAAGTAAAGAATTATGGATTTTCATATCTATGTCTATTTATGAATTAGATAGTGTTTTAAATACTTAAAATGAGAATAAATCTAATCTTAAACATAGAATTCTCAAATACTTTTAAAAGATTGTTTTACAGCCTTTTGATGGTGAACCATTTTTAAATCTATATTTTGAAAATATTATAATCTATATTTTTCAAAAAAAACTTATTCATTATAATTGGAACATTGAAATTTACTTTGGATAATTTTTTGGTATTTTTCTAACAATGTTCATTTTTAATGAATAGTGAAAAATACTTCATTTTACTTCAAAACTATTTCTTATATAATTTAATTATATGGTTATATTGTCCTTTTAATTGGTTTTCAAGTGTAAATAGAATATATTTTTACCATTTAATCCAATGGCGGTCATTGTAATTAATTTCACTTTGAAATTGGACATAAACAATTGTCAATCTTTTGATAGATATTGTTTCTAAAAAACCGCTATTTGTTTTGAAACAAGAATTATTTTTAAATTAAATATTGCAATTTCGGTGTTTATAATTTGGTAAAATGGATTCCATATTTGGAATCAGAAGGTCCAAATTATCTAATTAAGACTCTTTTGTTTTTGGATATTATGAATAGTAACGACGGTAATTATCTTTAATTATTGTGATTAATTATTAATCGGGTATTTAAGGGCAATAAAATAATTACATAATAATAAAAAATGACCCTAAAATGTGTCCTAATACTACTGGTTGTGTCATGGCCGACCATAGGATGCCTTTTTACAAACTTTGGGACCCCATCGAATCACTTTTGTGTGATAATGACTTTTCATCTTTTTATTTTTAAAGAAAGTTAAATATAACAAAGTATGTAACACCAAAGTAAATAAATTTTAATTTTGTCTAAATAAATGATATCTTGGACTATAAATATTAATTGAAAATCTAAAAGGATTTCCTATATCATGATATTTTTTTTTTATAATTTTTAGACATTAAAAAAATTAAATTTTTTATGACACCATGATGATGCATCAATTACCTCATTAACGAACGATTTAAATAAAATGAAAAGATAATGTAAAATATAAGACTTAAACTTTTCAAAGACCTATTGGATGAGTATATTTCAAACCCTTATCACCTTATCCTCAAAATATATCAATGTGGGACCTTTAAAATCTGAAACTCATTTCAATATAATGTAACATTTCTCGACTTTCCAAGAGTGCCCCTCCTCTACCTCTTTACACACACCTCTCAAGCCATTGGCTCGGCCGAACTCTGATCATTTAATCTCTCCACATCCCTATATTCATCCTAGAAGCCTTACCTTAGGCATAAAGCTCTTCAAGAAACCCTTTTGGTTCAAACCAAGAGGAGTTACCTGATTTAAAGGTAAAGAATTCTCTAATGTTCTTTTGTTTTATTTTGCTTCTCCAACCCCCTAAACTCTTTTTATTAATTTCCTTTGTAACAACACCAGTATCTTAAATATACTAGTATGTTTTAATAATAATTATTTGAGCTACACTTCCACACACCTACATCTAATGGTTAAAGAGCATACTGTTTCCGTGGATGACGAATTTCTACCTCACGAAACGATGATTGTTCAATATTATTCTAACACCTTCAAGGGTGGCCATTAATATGTCACTATATTTATATATGATATATAACATGTTTATGTTTTCCTTAATCATTTGTATTTTTCATTTATGGAATACCTTTATGGTTTCCATTAAGGGTAAACACGATATCTTCATTTTAGGAAGTGTGGACTACCGCCCCCTCAAAGTGATTTGATTAGTTAATGCCATATGTGGGATATATAAAGGATGGAGTTAATGATATTATATATTATATTATACTAGAATTATAATATACCTTTATATCATTATGAATTAATTCCATTAAATACGAAATATAAATGGAAGTAGCATTCATGCGTAAGTACAACTTACCGTCTCCATGAACGGTGCATTTCATTTCTTACCCCTAAATGTTATGTAATATTATAAATTCATGTATATAATGGTTATATATGATATATGTGATATATAAATCATTAATATAATTCTGGATATAATGGATATTTTACCACATGAACAACTTGTAATTATAAGGAGTTTATTTTTGGCTCAAGTACCATAGATCGACAAAACGACCACTATTAAATTAAATAATTACATAGTGCTCATGAAATGGTAATAATTGATATAAAAGGAATAATGAACCTGAAAAAGGTTCTTAAGAAAGTATAAATTAACTCATGTTTATTATTCAGGAGGTTAAAGAACGATCGAGTCAAGTTGGACCCGAGGCATGAGACCTCGTCTCAATATCTTTTCATTGAGGCATATTTTGTTTTATACACAAATTTCTTTTATACAGTATATAAACCTCTTTTAATTTTACGTTATTCAAAAGGAATCTTTTTTATATGAAGCGTTTTACTAAATTATGAAAGGGAATATTTTTTTGTTGTCGTACGTATGCGGCGACAATGACTTCTCCACCGCCGTGACTATTATTTGAGTTTCATCTTCCTCTACAAGCCATAAATTTTTTAAATGAAAAATAAAATACCATGTTTTACTTTTCTTTTATTTTGGTATTGAAAATGTTTTTCATGATGTTTTTATTATATCAATGTGTTGTATTGATATTTTGTGATTGAAATGTGGAAATGTAATGTTTCCTTTATGGATGATTTATGTGATACGATTATGTTATGGTTCTTGGGCATTGTTTTTGAAGATGAGTGGTTTCGTGATAAACTAAGGGCATGTGAGCCCGGTATAGCTCTCCAATGCATTGGGTAACACGAAGGAGTTAAACTTTATGGTTTCTCTGAAGAGATTTAGGGAATATACTATGATGGGTATTCCAAACGTAACCATGAGGGTTACTCCCTACATAAGAATGTTATGAATGCCTTAAGTTAACTTCATGTCTTATATTTTTTATGAGTTATTCATAAATATTATGATTTCATGAGGTATGATAAAGTACATATGTTTTATGAGTAAAGCATGATTTTATCAATTCTTATGTATACATGGTCTAATGTTTTCATTCCATACTTTTATATCCCTTACTGAGCTTTTTATACTCATCCCAAGTTTTTGAAATTTTTTTCACAAGTCAAGGGAAAAGTACATGATGTGATTATAGTGTCTAGGAAGTGTCAATAAAGAATCCATTATTTTATTTTAAATATTTATCCTTTGATGGGAAAAATGAATATTGTCTTTTATGTAACCACATTGTTTAAATGTGGAGTGTAATACATGATTTATGATCTAATTCTCTAAAACTCTAAACCTAAAAAGATCCTCAATGTGTATTCTTGAAATAACTTAAGATTAAGTGAGGTTTAAGGCTGGGGCCTTATAGTTGGTATCATAGGTCAGTTTAGATAACTTTAGGAGTAAAAATTCTATTAAATTATTATCCAAAAATATTTTTTTTATGGTCAAATTGAAATGATATAACATTTGAAGATTACCGTGTTTCTTTATCTAAGACATGTTTGTTCATAATGGTTTTCTGTAGAGGAAATAGGGAAGCAATGCTAGGAAGGCATACAGAAGTAAATGACCTTCCAAATCAGCATCCTAAGATGATCAGAATTGGAACTGAACAGTTTATTACAGTAATGGCGCAGTTGACTCAAGCGATAAATGGTGGTGGTATCCATGCACGATATCAACCAGATCAACCATAGAGGAACATGTCAGTGGTGGAACATTTCATGAGGTAACATCCCCCATCATTCATAGGATCATCTGACCTTGTGCTAGATGAAGGGTGTATTAAAGCACTGGAGAATATTTTCGATGTCATGGGGTGTTCAGAAAATCAAAAGGTTAGTCTTTCTATTTACCATTTGGAGGGTGAAGCAGATCAGTGGTGGTCGATGGTTAAAAATATCAGTGATACTGATGAGATTGATGCTCTCGACTTTGATGAATTCAAAGGAATGTTTCTTGAGAAATATTTTCTTAAGGTTGTTCGACTAAGGAGGGAAAAAAATTCTTGGAATTGAGGCAAGAGGAAGACTTAGTGGCTACTTTTGAATAAAGGTTCACTCGAATGGAAAGGTATGCTCCAAATTTTATCCTAGACCTTGATAGTAAAATCAATCATTTTTACTCAGGATTAAAGCCAAAATATCGAAGGGCATTGGATTCTCATGAGTTAAAAAGTTATGAAAAGCTTGTTCGATGTGATAAGAAGGTGGAAATGGAGTTTGCCGATGATCAAGTGTTCTATAACAACCAAAATAAGAAGAGACCGAGGTGGCAGGAGAAAGGGAAGAATTATTCAAAAAGGTCTGATGGTAAGAAAACTATGTTTCCAGTTTGTGATAAATGTGGTAAAAGGAATGCTGGGGAATGTCTTCTGAATTCCGGATAGTGCTACCAATGTGGTAAGATGGGACATAAGGCTCGTAATTTCACTAAAAAATATCAGGGTGATGGTAATACCAAATTTTATTTATAGTTAGTGAAATGTTTCAAGTGTAATGAGATGAGTCATTATGCAAACGAGTGTTCTTCAAAGAGCTCGAATGATGGGAAGCAGTCAGACTACAAGCAGAAAGGTGTGGTGAAATCCTTTGCAACTACTTCAGAAGATGTTGGGCCATCAAATGAAGTGGTATAAGGTACTTTGTTTGTTTTCTCAGATTATGCTAATGTGTTGTTTGATTCGGGGTCTACACATTCTTTCATCTCTGAAAATTTTTCTAGTAAATTGGGAATACCAACTCAAGAAATGACTCTTGAACTTGTGGTAAAAACACCTGGGGGAAATGTTAAGGAAAAAATAATTTATAATAATCTTCCTATCCTTATCCGTGGAAAGAACCTACTTGAAAACCTTATTGTTTTACCTCTAGTAGATTTTGATGTTATCCTGGGTATGGATTGGCTCTCTATTTACCATGCTAAGATTGATTGTAAAGATAAAGAAGTTTCATTGAAGAAAGACTTTCAGTTTGTGTACAAGAATGAACCCTTACTGTTGATAACATATCAAGAGGCTGAGAAACTTGTAAAAGATGGAAATGAATTTTAACTTGAACATATTGTTGAAAACAAAGGAACTGTTCAGATTAATGATGTACCGGTGGTAAATGAGTATCCTGATGTTTTTCCTAATGAGTTTCTTGGAATAATACCAGATCGGGAAGTTGAATTTACTGTAGTCTTAGTTCCTGATGCTAAGCCAATTTCAAAACCACCTTATCGAATGGTTCAAATTGAACTTTTAGAGTTGAAGGAGAAATTGAAAGATTTATTAGATAAAGGTTTCATTCGACCTAGTACATCACCATGGGGTTCTCTAGTTTTATTTTTTAAAATGAAAGATGGTTCAATGAGACTTTTCATTGATTATAGAGCCTTGAATAACATCACTGTTAAGAACAAATATCCTTTGCCTCATATCGATGATTTGTTTGATCAACTCCAGGGAGCTCAGTATTTTTCAAAGATTGACTTGAGATCAGGGTACCATCAGTTGAAGGTAAAGGAAGCAGATATTCCGAAGACCGTGTTTCGTACAAGATATGACCATTATGAATTTGTAGTTATGCCTTTTGGGATAACCAATGCAACTACTGTATTCATGGACCTTATGAATATAATTTTCCATGAGCTCTTGGATAAGTTTGTGGTTGTTTTCATTGATGATATTTTGGTGTTTTCTAAAATTAAAGAGGAGCATGAAAGACATTTAAGAGTTATTTTGAAAACCTTACAAGAAAATAAATTGTATGGGAAATTCAGAAAGTGTGAGTTTTGTTTGCAACAAATTTCTTTCCTTGGTCACATTGTTTTTAAAGATGGAATAACTGTTGATCCTACAAAAACAAAGGTTGTTGAAGAATGTCCAAGACCCACAAATGTAAACAATATTCATAGTTTTCTTAGTTTGGCAGGCTATTACCGAAGGTTTGTTAGAAATTTTTCACGGTTATCTAGTCCAATGACTAAGCTAACTCGGAAGGGTGTTAAGTCTATCTGGACAAAAGAATGTGATGATTGTTTTCAGGAATTGAAAAGAAGATTGGTGAATACTCCAGTTTTGGAACTACCTTCCAGGAATGGTGAGTTTGTTATCTACAATGATTCTTCATTGAAAGGACTTGGTTGCATCCTAATGCAGAATGATCAGGTAATTTCTTATGCTTCAAGTGAGTTGAAAACTCATGAGCTAAATTACCCTACACATGATTTGGAATTAGCTATTGTTGTTTTCGCTTTAAAAATTTGGAGGCATAATTTGTATGGAGTAAAGTGTGAAATATATACCGATCAGAAAAGTTTAAAGTATATATTCACTAAGAAATAATTGAACATGAGACATAGGAGATGGCTAGAATTAATCAAGGATTATGATTGTACAATTCATTACCATCCGGGAAAATCAAATAAAGTTGTTTATGCTTTGAGTCGAAAAAGTAATGCTTCGTTAACAATGTTGCATTTGCAACATGATCCTTTGGTTAAGAATTTGATGAAATTTGGAATAGAAGTTATTGGTGCAGAATTTCCTTCTGTTTTGTTTCTGGTATCAGTGAAATCTTCTCTATCAGACAGAATTAAACAATCACAGAAGCAAGACAGTGAGTTGCATAAAAAGGTAGATATGGTTCAGAAAGGTAAGTTGCCTGAATTCAACATTGATAAAGATTGTGTTTTGAGATTTGGGAAGATATTGTGTGTGCCTTGTGAATCACAGTTGAAGAGAGAGTTGTTATGTGAAGCTCATAGTTCTTCATTTTCAGTTCATCTAGGAAGTACTAAGATGTATAGAGATATTCGTGAGTACTATTGGTGGGATGGAATGAAAAGAGATATTTCTGATTTTATTGTGAAGTGTTTGACTTATCAGTAGGTTAAAAAAGAGAGGAAATTACCAAAGGGGATGAATCAGCCTTTACCAGTACCAGAGTGGAAATGGGAGAATATATCCATGGACTTCGTTGTGGGATTGCCAAAGACACCTCGAGGTAATAATGAAATCTGGGTTACTGTTGATCATTTGACTAAATCTGCTCATTTACGTTCTATACAAGATACTTTTTCCCTAGATAAACTTTCCTGTTTGTATCTTAATGAGACAGTCAGGTTACATGGAGTTACCCTCTCCATTGTATCTGATCGTGATCCCATGTTTAATTCTAACTTTTGGAAAGGCCTTCAGAAGTCGTTGGGTACTGAATTAAATTTTAGTACGGCTTTTCATCCTCAATCGGATGGGCAGTCAGAACGAACAATTCAGACTTTGGAGGATATGTTATGTGCTTGTTAGATGAATTATCAGGGAAGTTGGGACCAACATATTTCTTTGGTTGAGTTTTCTTATAATAACAGTTTTCATTCCAGTATACAGATGGCACCATTTGAGGCATTATATGGGAAGTGGTATCAAACTCCAGCTTTTTGGGATGAAGTGGGTGAAAGGAAGTTGATGGGACCATAATTGGTAGAAGAGTTGGCAGAAAAAGTTTAGCTGATATAGAGACACATGAGAACAGCTCAGAGTAGGAAGAAGAGCTATGCGTACAACAGGAGGAAGGATCTCTCTTTTGAGGTAGGTGATCTTGTTTTTCTCAAAGTATCTACATGGAAAAGTGTGATGCGATTTGGTAAGAAAGGAAAGCTGAGTCCAAGGTTCATTGGAACATATGAAATTCTGGAGAGAGTTGGATCAGTTGCATACCGAGTGGCTATACCTCCGAGTTTATCTCAGGTACACAAAGTTTTTCATGTTTCAATGTTAAGGAAGTACATGCTAGATCCATCTCATGTTTTGAGTCCAGAGGTAGTTCAGCTGGAAGAGAATATATCTTATGAGGAACAACCTATCCAGATTCTTGACCATAGGGAGAATGTGTTTCAAAATAAGGTGATTCATCAAGTAAAGGTTTGTGGAAAAAACGACATTATTGAAGAGCCAACATGGGAATCTGAAAATGCAATGAGGGATAAATACCCCCACTTATATGATAAGTAAATAAATTGTGGGGACAAATTTTTTTAAAGAGGGTAAGGATGTAACATCCCAAGTAAGTAAATAATTATGGATTTTCATATCTATGTCTATTTATGAATTAGATAGTGTCTTAAAGGCTTAAAATGAGAATAAATCCTTTCTTAAGCATAGAATTCTCTAATATTTCTAAAAGATTGTTTTACCACCTTTTGATGGAGAACCATTTTCAAATCTATCTTTTGACAATTTTATAAGCTCTATTTGTCAAAATAAACTTATTCATTATAATTGGGACATTGAAATTTATGTTGTATAAATTTTTGGTATTTTTCTGACAATGTTCATTTTTTAATGAATAGTGAAAAATACTACATTTTACTTCAAAACTGATTTATTATCTAATTTAATTATATGGTTAGATTGTACTTTTAATTTATTTTAAAGTGTAAATAGAATATATTTTTACCATTTAATCCAATGGTGGTCATTGTAATTAATTTCACTTTGAAATTGGACATAAAAAATTCCCAATCTTTTGATAGATATTGTTTCTAAAAAACCCCCTATTTGTTTTGAAAACGAGAATTATTTTTAAATTAATTATTGAAATTTAGGTGTTTTGAATTTGTTAAAATGGATTCCATATTTGGAATCATAAGGTCCAAATTATTTAATTAAGTCTCTTTTGTTTTTTGGACATTATGAATAGTAATGACGGTAATTATCTTTAATTATCGTGATTAATTAGTAATCGGGTAGTTAAGAATAATAAAATAATAACATAATAACATAAAATGACCCCAACATGTGTCCTAATGCTACTGGTTATGTCATGGCCGACCATAGGATGCCTTGTGCCAAACTTTGGGACCCCATGGAATCACTTTTGTGTGATAATGGCTTTTTATCTTTTTATTTTTAAAGAAAGTTAAATATAACAAAGTATGTAACACTCAAGTAAATCAACTTTAATTTTGTCTACATAAATGATATCTTGGAATTTAAATTATAATTTTAAATATAAAAAGATTTCCTACATCATGATATTTTTTTTTATAATTTTTAAACACTAAATGAATTAAATTTTTTATGACACCATGATGATGCAACAATTACCTCATTAATGAACGATTTAAATAAAATGAAATGATAATGTAAAATATAAGACTTAAACTTGTAAAAGACCTATTGTATGAGTATATTTCGAACCCTTATCACCTTATCCTCAAAATATATCAATGTGGGACCTTTAAAATCCAAAACTCGTTTCAATATAAAGTAACATTTCTTGACTTTCCAGGAGTGCCCCCTCCTCCCTCTTATAAAAGGAACCCACCTCTACCTCATTACACACACCTCTCAAGCCATTGTCTTGGCCAAAATCTGATCACTTCATCTCTCCACATACCTATCTTCATCCTAGAAGCCTTACCTAAGGAAGAAAACTCTTCAAGAAACCCTTTTGGTTCAAACCAAGAGGAGTTAGTCGATTTAAAGGTAAAGACTTCTCCAATGTTATTTTGTTTAATTTTTCTTCTACAACCCACTAAAATCTTTTTATTAATTTATTTTGTAACAAAACCAGTATCTTGAAAATACTAGGATTTTTTTATAAGAAGTATTCAAGCTAAACTTACACACACCTACATCTAATGGTTAAAGAGCATACTGTTTCTATGGATGGAGAATTCCTGGCTCACGAAACGATGATTGTTCAATATTCTTCTAACACCTTCAAGGTTGGCCATTAATATGTCACTCTATTTATATATTATATATAATATGTTTATGTTTTCCTTAATCTTTTTTATTTTTCATTTATGGTATACCTTTATGGTTTCCATTATGGGTAAACGAGATATCTTCATTTTAGGTAGTGCGGACGACCACCCCCTCAAAGTGATTTTATTCGTTAATGCCATATGTGGGATGTATAAAGGATAGAGTTAATGATATTATATATGATATTATATTAGAATTATAATATACCTTTATATCATTATGAATTAATTCTATTAAATACGAAATAGAAATGAAAGTACCGTACGTGCATACGTACGGCTTACCGTCTTCATGAAAGGTGCATTTCATTTATTACCTCTAAATGTTATGTAATTTTATAAATGCATGCATATACTGGATATATATGATAAATATGATATCTACATCATGAATATAATTCTATATATAATGGATATTTTACCACATTAACAACTTGTAATTATAAGGAGTTTATTTTTGGCTCAAGTACCAAAGATCGACAAAACGACCGTTATTTTCTTAAATAATTACATAGTGTTCATGACATGGTAATAAGTGATATAAAAGGAATCATGAACTTGAAAAAGGTTCTTAAGAAAGTTTAAATTAACTCAAGTTTATTATTCAGGAGGTTAAAGAACGATCAAGTCAAGTCGGACCCGAGGTACGAGACCTCGTCTCAATATCCTTTCATTGAGGAATATTTTTTTTATACACAACTTTCTTTTATACAGTGTATAAACCACTTTGAATTTTATATCATTGAAAAAGAATATTTTTTATATGAAGAATTTTACTAAACGACAAAAGGGAATGTTTTTTTGTTGTCGTACGTATGCGGCGACAACGAATTCTCCGCCGCTGTGACCATTATTTGAGTTTCGGCTTCCTCTACAAGCCATAACATTTTTAAATGAAAAATAAATACCATGTTTTACATTTATTTTATTTTGGTATTGAAAATGGTTTTTATAATGTTTTTATTATATCAATGTGTTGTATTTATATCTTGTGATTTAAATTTGTAAATGTTATGTTTCCTTTATGCATGTTTTATGTGATACAATTATGTTATGGTTCTTGGGAATTGTTTATGAAGACGGGTGGTTCCATGATAAACTAAGGGCGGGTGAGCCCGATATATCTCTCTAATTCATTGGGTAATGCAAAGGAGTTAAACGTTAAGGTTTCTCCTAAGAGATTTTGGGAATATAATGTGATGAGTATTCCAAACATAACCATGAGGGTTACTCCCTACATAATAATGTTATGAATCCCTCAAGTTACCTTTATGTCTTATGTTTTCTATGAGGTATTCATAAATTTTTTGATTTAATGAGGTATGATAAAGTGCTTATGTTTTATGAGTAAAGTGTGATTTCATCAATTCTTATGTATATATGGACTAATGTTTTCATTCCGTACTTTTATATCCCTTACTGAGCTTTTTATGCTCATCCCAAGTTTTTGAAATGTTTTTCATAGGTAAAGGGAAATGTACATGATGTGATGATAGTGTTGAGGATGTTTCAAGAAATAATCCATTGTTTTATTTTAAATATGTCTCCTTTTATGGGAAAAATGAATACTGTCTTTTATGTAACTGGCTTGTTTAAATGTGGAGTGTAATTCATGATTTATGATCTAATTATCTAAAACTCTAAACCTGAAAAGATCCTCAATGTGTATTCTTGAAATAACTCAAGGTTAAGTGAGGTTTAAGGCTGGGGCCTTATATATAAGGCTCAATGTTATGTAAATAAGTGAGTGAATAAGTTCCCTTTTATAATTAAGGCATGGAACTCTTCTAAAATTTCTCAAAATATTAAATTATAATAAATAAATTATCAATAGAAATGCCTAAAAAAGGACATGAATTCAAATATAAGGTAGTATACGGTTGTAATATCATGAAACAATAAAATTTATACATGTGATTTTGTCATTTTAAACCTTATCTTTTTGGATGACCCTCGATTAACCAATTCTAATTTTAACCGTGGTAACAAATTTTCCAATGTTAAAGGGTTGAAATTTTTACTTATAAGGTTAAAATTAAACTAAAAATGGAATATATTTGTAATGTTAGACCATATAAGTTCAAAATTGTCTTATTACAACTTTTCATTATTTCTAAATAATTTAATAAAATATTATTTTTATAAAATATCATTATTTTCAATTTTGACACTATTCATTTTATTTGACTTAAAAAACATAAAGAAAAAATTTTAATTCAAATATAATATTTTAAAACAACACTAATATGTCATATTTACCTACAAAATTATTGTAACATAATAAATTACTATAAATATATCACTTTTAATATTTTTAATATCATTTATTATATTTTTCCATTAATTGAATAAATATTGTTTTGATGTTGTGTAAGCATTTAAGGTAATTATATAATATGTAAAAATTATAAATAAATTACCATCATGAATATAATTTAACTATTCACAATATGATTATTATAATTAATTAATAACTAGTGTTTTCCCTATGTGAACACAGAATGCACATTTAAAACTAAGAGAGTGACATATTGTAACTTTCATTGATTTAAATAATATATAATTATTCTTCATAGAGAAGTGTGCATTAAAAAACTTAATTTTGAGACTATGGTGATAATGATAAAATTAAATTCATCTATTAAGAGTTATGATGAAAAAATTATGGCATTGTCAATTAGTTTTAACCTATACTAACCCGATTTACCCTTTAATGATTTGATAAATTTTACCATGATTACTATTCATATTGGTAAAAAATAAAAGGAAATATTTAAAAAAATTGAAGTCCAAATTAGAAATATGGAATAAATTTTATAAAATTAAATACATATTATTTTTAGTAATTTATTTTAATATAAGCATGTAAAATGCGACGAAAAAATATTTTTAGAAAAATACATTTTTAATCATAAACCATTGTTAATTCTTACCCAATGGATAGAAAAATATTAAATGAATGTTAAAAATTTTGTTTTAATATAAAATATAAAACTTTCATTAAAATGTTTCACTAAAATTTATTATTATAATTTATTAATATAAAAATACATTGTGTTCATAGAAAGAGTTTTTTAGAAAAACAATACTTTTTTATTTCAAATGATTTTTATAATCAATTGAAAACCAATGAATTAATTTTTTATATATGTAACAAAATATTTTTTATAATTTAGTTTTTTTCTATTTATACGCACTGATCTAATGGATGAGAGATAATTGTGGCATTATATAATAATATTTTAATACTATATCGTGGATTGTTTAATCTCGGTGCTTCATGTAACACAAGATATCAAAGAAATTAAATTTATTTTAAAATATATTTCATAAAAATTCAAGGTGTAACATTCTAACTCTCTTAAAATGAAATTACTGCTCAAATTTTATCACTATGATACAAATAAATTATGATATGTAACAACCTATTACTTTTGGTCAGGTATTTCTTGACTCTTGCTTTATTTTCCCTTTCTATTTGAGTGTGTTTCTACCCTTTTGAGGATGAAGAGATTATTCTGGGGGGAATGAACTAATGATTGATATTTATGTTTTTTTGGAGTTAATGGAATCCTGATATAAATTTATCAGCCTAAGTTTCACTTTGGTGTTTGGGATATGGAATAGAGAGTCTAGGTTGCATTGTTGGCCAACATGCTGCGGTGTCGGGGTGATTTTGGAAAGTTATCATGGATAATATCAATTTTTTCATAGCTATTCCATGGAGGAAGGGTTGTTCCATAGCTCCTTATGGAATTTTTCCCCTTCAGTATGGAAGACCAACTACGGTATATAGTCTTGAGTGAGTGAGTTTTAGTGTCACTGCCTAATTAGGCATAACTATGACATGGTTATTGTGGTGCACTGTGGCCATACCTTGAGTGAAGTAGACATGGGTGAGGTCAGCATAATTTTTTAGAATGTTGGTTGATCGGAAGGTATGTCGACACGGTCTATGTTGGATACACCATGGTATGTCTATTTTCATCCTTTCTATTCCATAGACATGGGGTATGCAGCGTAGTATATGTTTTTACTAAGTTAAATGTCCCGATACCCATTCTATATTTAATTTACTCTATATTGGATCCCATTCAAACTTTTTTTTATTAAAGTATCCCTAGAGGAATTTAAACTCCTCTAAACTCCATTCTTCTATGATTAAATCTCTAGTGTAAGAATTTGATTCCTCTTTAGTAAGGGATCTTTCTTTATTTTGGATATCCTTATTTTATTATACTATACTTTGAGAGTGATAAATCCTTGTGTTGATGATAGATTAGATCTATGTTTTGATGGTTGGTGTTTATAGTGATTTTATCTTGATCTTCCAAGCCTTTGACTCTCTATTGGAATTCCCATTTTGGGTGTTTTATCATTAGATCACTAATTAAAGGTTGGTGATTTCATAATGCTTCTTACACAAAATTTAATACTTGTTTTATTGATTTATTCATAGATAATTTATAACTAATTTTATATTATTTTAATTAAAGTGGATTATATTTATGATTTAAAAGAAATGTGTTTTGAAATAAAACCCTGTTTTGGGTGGTTTTGAGATATCAAATGATTTGAGAAAAAGATGTATTCTGATAGAAATAATTTGGTAAAATAATTATCATTCATTTTAAAAAAATGGATTTAAATGAAAGACGATTTTAAAAGGGAATTATTTTCTTAACAACCAATGATTTTATTCTCAAATGAGAAATTCATGTTGAAAACTAAAAGTGGAAAATTTTATTTTTGAATTGATATGAAATGATAGATTTTACCATGATTGATTGACTAATTTGTTGATTAAAGAACATGTAAACCTTGGTAGTAAGTGGTAAAAAGGAAAATTTAACTACGATCTAACCCCCTAGAACATGATTTATAATGAAAAAACTAACTTAAACATACTGAGGCATGATTTTTTATTCATTGAGGAGTTGTTTTTTGACTATATGAGTCATTCTACATATCCATACATTGAGTCGTGATCACTGATTGAGTAGTGTGAGGATCCTATTACCAGAAAACTAATGTACCACATGACTTGATACATGGTGTTATTATATACATAATTTGATTATTACATTTCATTATTTTATGAAAATTTAATATTATTTAATTTATATAAATATTTTATATAAAATGTTCATTTAAGACTGTTTTGATATGTATTCCATTTATTTTGATTATGAAAGCATGTTTTATTGAAAACCTATTCATTCTATTTCATGCATTATTTTATATAAATTGAAATTATTTTAGGTTTAATTATTATATAATTCATTATGGAACACTTGGTGAGACCCTATTGGGATTTATAGCTCACACATTAGCTTTACCTTAGTGTTTTTTATACTTTCTTATGCTAGTTATGATCAAAGGAAGAGGTATTTGGAGGCGGTGTATATTCTTAATCATTGGGACCTAGAGTGATGGAGGTGACCAATGGAGACATGAAACACTTGTTATATGGGCTTTATCATTGATATTTACCTTATAAGATGTTGAATCTTTTGATGATGTTTCATTTGGGTACTACTTTAGAAGTTGGTTTATGGTACATTATCCCTTTATATTGTTCAAAATACATAATTTTATCCTTTCTCTTAAATTGTTTTATGTCACAAATAGTTCCCTCATGATTTTTGTATGATTCTAGGTTCTAGTTTTTGTGGGTATCCAAAACATGCTACGGGATATATCAATTCCATCTCAAGTGTTAGGGTAAAAGGGTATCCATGATGGTTCCTAAAAAATTCATATCAAAGGGGTAGGTTGTGAATCTTTCATTGATGTCAGTATATAGTGGGTTGTCCTAGTAGATTTAAGGTATGATTTTATGGGGTTGAGGAGGTTATTGAGAGAGAGTTCCTGGAAAACTCTCATCATAATGAGCCTTAAACCACCATGGTTGTTTGAGAAAAGTGACTTGAGGAATATCTGATCTGGTTATAATTTTTCCCTACTTTTAGTCTGAGTCTGTTGAAAACCAAATATTTATTTCTATTTTATGGGATTGATATTCCCATGAATCTTGTTTGAGTTGAAGATCTATGAATACTTACTAATTCTTTCAATGATCTCTATTGATGTTGTGTAACATCATACCTCCAAGAATACATTTGAATATTCCATAAGAGAAATCTACCAGTGAACCGCAATAGGTGAATCCTTTGATTGAGCTGAATATTTTTGGAATATTGGTGTGTATTTTCCATACATTGGGATACTCATCGACACATATTCTCATTCAGGATCCAATTTTTGAACCTCAAAGTAATGAATGTAATGATCGTGCTCTAGAGTTTTTTCTCTTAAAGATACTAATGTTCAAAGGATAAAATGATCATCAAGTGGATAGGGATTGGGTGAAAAAGATTGATCTAATTTTTGGGGTTTTGTAAATTCATAATTTGTAAAAGGTAAATTGTTGTACCATCAATCTTGAGCGGCCTAGAAGAATATGGTGGGATTCTATAGTGATGGTGAATAAAAATTAACATCTAGATTAGGAAGAAAATATGTTTCTTTTCATAGATCAGTTCTACCTGGAGTCGATGGTCTTGCCAAAATCCATGGATTTTCTCAACCTCTTGTTGGGTGAAAGGACGATGACACAGTATGGAAACTGTTTTAATGAGTTTCTATAGTTTACTCCTAAGGTGGTGAAAAATGATAAGATGAAGGCACATATATTTGATATGGATCTTTTTTATAATATTCGATCTTATGTTTTCTTACCAAAGCTCACTTATTACACTCACATGTTTGATATATCATTAATGGTTTAGATTGACTTGGCTAGAATGTCAGGGTTAATGGGAATTACTTTTTCTCCCATGGGTAGTTATGCATGTTCCTTTAATGTAAATGGAAAGTGTGATGAGTTTTATCCTTTAGGAATCATCTAGACCTTTAGAAGTACATAAAATAAGACATTTGAAATGTTTCTAATATGGAGTGATGGGTTATTCAAGAAACATTTATACCAAGGAACCCAAGATCTGTAGTTCATGTGGTCACTTAGGCCACCTATAAATGTTCTTCCATTATTTATGCTATTCACAATGAAATGGTATCATTAGAACCAATAAGTATTATGGTGTAATTAGATTCATCAAGAACTAAGGGGTTCTATACATAGGAATCTAGAACGAAGATTCTTCACATAGTGGAAGAGTCTCTAGAGGAAACTATAATGGGTAAAATGACTGTGAGAGGTACTATAACTATATCTTAATTTTTAGTCACTACGTTATTTGATTCTAGTTCATCTCACATATTTATATTAACCCACTTTATGAATTTTTTAAATATTCCTATGAAGATTTTATATTAAGTGATGAATATTACTACAACCCTTATAATGAAGAGTGATTATGGTATTCAATGTCCTTATTTTGTTTTCTCTTTATCATAGGTTAAGATTACCTGGTATTTTCTTGTTTTCAATATGAGACCTCTTGATGTAATTTTAGGGATGGATTGGGTGATTTCTCATCAGGCCCAAATTTACTATTACCATAAACATGTCTCTGTTACTACAACCAATGGGGTGTTTGATGTATTTCAGGGATAATGGGACCAGAGGTCAAGTGGAGCCATAAATTATTTTCTAGAGTTGGGGGGGGGGGGTAATATTGGTTTTTGGTTTTGACTTGCATCAAAAATCTATGAGTGAAGTTATCCATCCAATTATCATCAGGTTTCCCAAAGTTTTTCCTTCTTATTTATCAGGATTTCCATTGATGAGATAGGTGGTGTTTTCTATTGATTTGGTACATGGTATTTAACCAATGTCTTTTACTTCTTACCATATGGCACCATCATATATGATATAGTTGAAATATCTGTTGGATGATTTTATATATAATGGTTTTATATACCTGAGTGTGTCTGTATGTATAGAACCTATTCTCTTTATGAAGAAATTTAATGGGATGCTTCACCTATGTGTTGATTAAAAGAAGATAAATGAAGGTATGGTGAATAAAATGTATCCTTTACTAGGGTTCTATGATCTATTTGATCATTTTAGAGGGTAAAAGTGGTTTAAAAATATTGAACATTGATCTGGTTATCACTAGTTGAGAATACAATAATCTGACATTCAGAAGACAACCACCATGAGTAGGGATGACATTTTATGAGCATCTTGTTATGTCATTTAGTCTAACCAATTCTCCTTATATTTTTATGTATTTGATGGAAATGATATTTTATGAGTAATTTTACTCACTCATGGTGGTATTTGTCGAATAAATCATACTTTACTCATAGAAAAAGGAGGACCATGTGTGTCATTGGAGAATAGTTATTTAAACCTTGATGAATCATCTAATTTATGCCAAAATATAAAAATTTAATTTCTAGATTAAAGAAGTGATGTTCTTGGGGCATGTGGTCTTGGAACATGTTATTTCAATTGATTCTAAGAATGTGAAAATATATTATGACATGGGAGAAACCATGTATTTTCTTTTAGATACAAAGCTTCATGGATTTACAGGGATATTTCCATTGATTTATTAGATATTTCTTAAAGTTGGATTCTCCAATGACTGCTCTCACTTGGAAAGGAGTGATATTCATTTAGTAAAAAAAATTAGTGTTATTTTCTTGAGTTGAAATGAATTTTGACCTCTATATTGATGTTGACCATTCTAGAGTCCCACTTGTATTATGTGGTCTTTTGTAATTCACCAAGTTCATTTTTGGGTTGTGTCCTTATATGGGGTGATTATGTGGTAGCTTATGGTTCTAGGCAGCTTACACCACATGAGAAGAATTATCCCTACCATGGTCTCAGACTCACAGCTATGATATGTGATCATAAGAGTTAGTGGCCTTCAATTTTCAAATAATGGTTTACTATTTATTCCAACCACAGAATTTTGATTTATTTATTCCCTCAGAAAGATATAAATATCAAATAGAGGCATTGGGTGGAGTCTCTGTAGACTTTTGATTTTGAAATTTCCTATACCCCTAGTAAGGGGAACGTCATTGATGATTCCTTGAGTAGGAAAAATTGGACCCATTTTGTGAATGAATCCTCAAAATAGTGGTACCTGTTGGATCTATTTTCTCAGTTGCACACAAGATATTGGGTTTGATGTGGTTTTGATGAAGTTTAATGAAGTTGACCTCACCTCCTATCGAGATGATTCTTCCATAAAACATCCTAATGACTAATTATATAAATTAAGGAATCTTTTTATATTAGGGAGACCACTGGTGAATGGTTTCTCTCTCCAGAGGGCATCCTATGTTTTTTAGAATTGGCATGTTGTGCCTTTTCCAATATGAAATGTTATTATGGGGTATTTACATAGTTCCCAATGGTTTGTGCACTCTTAAACCAAAAATATGTTTTACAATATGAGATGATGATTCTGGTTTACATGTATGAGATGAGACATATCCAAATTTTTCTTTAATTATTATACCTACAAACAATTAACACCGAGCATGAGAGAGCTTTGAGTTTTCTTCAACCACTTCTAGTGCCAACTTGGAAGTGGTATGCACATTTTATGGACATAGTGGTTGGTTTTCCACAAACCCCTCAAGGTAATAAAGTGATATGGGATATGATCGATACGATAAAAAAATTATCTCACTTTATACCCATTCAATATTCAACAAATGTAGAGGACTTGGGACATATATACATGCATAATATTTTCATATTACATGGATTTTCATATTCTATAGACTCTGATAGGGATCCTTGTTTCACTTCTCACTTTTGGAGAGGCCTTTAAGTGACATGGGATCCCAAGTATGTTTGAGCACAACATGTCATCCATATATGGATGAACATATAGAGAGTGATATTCAAATTATTGAGAACATGATATGTGATTTTTTTCTTTACTTTGATGGATCATGGGATTAAAATTTGGTACTAGTTGAATTTTCCTACAATAAAAATTACTAGTCTTATATTTGGATGAATACTTTTGATCCCTTGCATGGATAGACTTTAAAATCTCCACTATGTTGGTTGGAGAATTGTGAAAGTTACTTGGTTGGACTAAGGTTGGTCGAAGAGATGATGAAGAAGATTCATTTGATTCATTAGATAATATTGATCGAACAAAGCTAGTATAAATATTATACTAATATTAATCGATGACAATTGGAGTTTTTAGTGGGTGAAAAAGTGATTTTGATAGTTTCACCTTAGTTAGGTGATGAACATTTGAAAAAATAAGAAATTCTTTCACCTATATTTTCGGGTCCTCACAAGATTGTTGAGAAACTCAGAAAAGTGGCCTAAATTATTTAACTTTCCCCACATTTGAATTTTATACACAATGGGTTTCATGGATTGCAACTTAAAACGTTTCTTTCTAACCCATATCATTTATTGATCTTGGAAGATCTTGATGTTGAACCAAATATATCCATGACTAATCATCCATTTATGATTTTTGATTCCTAGACAAAGGTTCTTCATGGGATGATGATACATTTGGTATTTGTAGCATGATTTTGATTCACATGAGACTTAGGATCTTGGTGTATAGATGAGAGAGTAGTGGACTCATCTATTTGACATGGAATCTTCTTAACTTGCCTTTTGGGAACAAAAAGTTTTAATAGTGGGGGGATTGTAACATCATGTTACCTTTTTTTAGGTATCTCTTGACTCTTGGTTCATTTTTCCTTTCTAATTGGGTGCATTTCTGTACTATTTAAGACAGAGATCTTTTTCCAAGGAAAATAACCTAATGCTCAGGTTGTATGTTTTTTTTGAGTTAATAGAGTTCGAGTATAAATGTATCAGTATGAGATAGATCTTATTGTATAGAATAAGACATGGAGATTAAAAAATGCACTATGGACTAATAAGCTGATATGTAGGGGATCTTATGGCCAGTTTTCATAGAAATATACAATTTTAAAATCACTACACAATGGAGGAAGGGCTTACCTATAGCCTTTTCTGATAGTTTTCCCCTATGGATTATAGGTTTGACTATGGCATAGAGGCTCAAGTGACTGGGTTTTAGTGAAACTTCCTATTTGAGAATAGGTATAGCATGGTTCTTGTGTTGCACCATGTAATTTTTCTGGGTGAAGTGGTTTTGGGTGAGGTATTCGATGTGTTTTCAGGAGTCCATTTGATTAGGAAGAGTTATAGTGTGGTCTAGGGTGATTGTGCTAAGGTTTGGTTATTTTCATCTTTTCTGTGTTGTGTCTATGGGGGATATAGAATGATTTTTGTTTTTATATACTTAACTATCCTATGAACCATTATATATTTATTTTACACTAGCTCTAATCTCATTCAAACCATTGTCTATTAAAGGATTCTAGAAGCATTTAGACACTTCCAAACTCCATTCCTCTCAGATCAAATCTCCAATGGAAGTATTTAATTTTTCTATGGTGTGAGATCTATCCTCATTTTGTATTTCCCAATTTTTTTGTTATATTCATTGAGAGTGATGAATCCTCATGTTGACAATGGATTTGATCCATGTTTTGATGTTTGGTGTTTATAGGGATTTAATATTGATCTTCTACACCTTCGACTCTTTGTTGGTATTCCCATTTCGAGTGTTTTATCATTAGATCAATAATTAAAGGTAAGTCATTCCATGATGTTTCTTCCACAAAATTGAATCGTTATTTTATTGATTTATTCAATGTTAATTCAAAACTAATTTTCTATGTTTTGAATTAAGTTGGATTTGATGTATGATTTTAGAGGCATGTATTTTGAAATAGAACCCCCCTTTTGGGTTATTTTGATATAGAAAATGATTTGAAAAAATGGATTATGATGAAAATAATTTGGAAACATGATTTTTCCTAATTTGAGAAAACTAGATTTAAATGAAGGATTATTTTATAATGTCATGAATTTGATGAAAACTTATGACTTGGTTTGAAATTAGAAAATCATGTTGAAAATTGAATGCGGAAAGTTGTATTTGTGAACTGATCTGAAATGATTTATTTTTCCATAATTGATTGATTGATTTTTTTATTGAAGCACATATGATCGTGAGTAGTTAGTTGTAACTAGGGAAATCATGATAGGATTTGACTTTCTATCACTAGATTAAAAATTGAAACACTAACTTAAACCTACCACATCATAATTTTTGCCCTGATGGGGAGTTAATTCCGGATGAAATGATCTGTGGGACGTGTTCACACATTGATCCAACATCATTGATTGAGTAGTGTGGGGATATTATTACCAAAAAGATAACATATTGTAGGGATTGATACATGGTTCTATGATATACTAGATTTTTTTACATTTCATTTATTTGTGAAACTATTCTTTTCATGGAAACTGATTTATATAAATATTTTATAAAAAAATTCCATTTAATGTTATTTTGATATTTCTACCATCTCTTTTGATTATTAAATCATGTTTTTTTTAAAAATATTTGATTTCCATGCCATGATTTTTTTTATATAAATTGAAGTAAATTTTGTATTAGTTTTTATGGAATTGATTATGTAAAACACTATAAGATCCTACAAGGATTTATAGCTCACATACTTCTTTTTTTTACTTTTGGAATTTGTATATTTTATTATACTAGGTCTAAGAAAAGGAATATCACCACTTAGCGGTGGTGTATTTTCATTATCTTTGGGAATAAGAGTGATGGAAGTGACCAGTGGAGATGTGATCCACTTGTTTATGGGTTTTTGTCTTTGAGATTTATATTGGAAGATGTGTTGTCTTTTGAGGATGTTTCATTTGGTTGCTCGATTAATTATTTATTTCTGGTGCATTCTTCCTTTGGGGTGTTGAACATACTAAAATTGAATATTCGGTGCATATCTGCTATGGCTGTTTTTTGGACTATTTGGGAAGTTAGGAACATGGCTCGAACAAAGACCCGACCTTCAATTTTCCTGCTCCAGCTGAGAATGAGAAGTCTGGTACTTGATCTTAGTTCCTTGTTAAAGAATGTTTAGTACTCACACTCCCTCTACAATTTCCTCAACAGTATAGTTGAGCCTCCATGATCTAATGGATCCTGGATCAGCTGGAAACCTCCGGCGAACGGGCTCAAACTCAACATGGACGGGTCCTTGCTACATGGAGTTATGCGTGGAGGAGGGATGGTTCACGATGGGAAAGGTTCTGTAGTGTTGGACTTCAGTAGATACCACGGATTGGGGTGCTCACTTGAAGCAGAGATTCGAGCTCTACTTATAGGGATTACGCTGTGTAGCAGATTTTTTTCTTAGAGTGCGCTGAAATTGAATCTGATTTGGTGGTTCTGGTCCGAGAAATCACAGATAAAGGTGAGGTATCGTGGTCTTTGATTTATTTGATTCGTAGCTACATCTTAATGATACCCAGAGGCTATGTGGTTCGACATGTCCCAAGGGAGGGAAACTTTATTGAGGATTCTATTTCGAGAGGTGGTAGACCAGAGAAACCTTTGTTGATCTTTTCTCATTTTGGCTCATTACCTCTGGAATGTAATTTGTTTGTTCAAGGATATTCCTTAGATCTCTATCACTTTAGACCACCATGACTTTTCGGTTCCATGTAAGGTGTTTGACATTATTTTATAATAATAAAAAAGCATTTTAAGTCAGATTACCCAACCAATGGGGATTGAGAATTTGATTCGATCTATTTGATTTCCAAATTGGGTATCAGGTACTAGGGTATCTAGGATTGTTAATGAAATGATATGTTTTTTTCATTACATCCTTGGGTTACCTTGTTGCTTCATCGAATTTGTGAATTATCCTGAGAACTTTCACTTGGTGAGTCATCATGTTCTATATCACTTTATCTATATGATCTAGTATTTATACTGGTTGTTCTTCATAAGAAATATCATGTTCCAATGGTACAAAATATGAGTTTAGTACATGTTATAGATTATATATGTACTTCATCATGATAGATATTTGGAACACATCATGAACTTTATAGAGGTTTGATAGAGGTTCCAAGTGATAAGCTATTGTTCCCAATCGATCATGAATCTAAACAGGGATAATATACCTAGGGATCAAATATAACTTATTTCCAAATCTCATAATCTTTTTCCATGGATAAATAAATAGAAAACCCTTCTCACAAACTTAAAAATATTGGTCATGCTAAAGATTTTCAGTATATCTTTTTTGTCAACTCTGAGCTATCTTGATGTGTTGCTGAATAGATTTGAATTTATATATCATTTCCTCAGATAGATTAGGTTATAAGAGATTTTTTATCTAATCTCAGGACGAAATGTTGGAGTTATACACTTATTTATAGAAAGGGATTCATAAGGATCCATCTGAATACTTGAGTGAAAGAATTTATTGTAAGAAAACTCTAATAGAGGAAGAAAATGATACCAAATAGATTTGAAATCCATAAAACAATATCTCAACATATCCCCCAGGGTTTGAAGCATTCTATCAGACCGACCATATTTCTAAGGATGATATACCTTAAAGAAACTGAACTCTGTATCCAGATCCTATTGAATACTTCACCAGAACTTAGAGGTAAACCACATATCCTAATCAGATACAATAGAATATGATACTCCATGAAACCTTATAAATTATTTCATATAAATTTTGGAAATCCTATTAAGAGATATATATTCTTTAATTAAAATTATTTTTGTTTAATTCATAAAGTGATTGACTATAACCCATACATTATTGTTCCCTTTCTATGTTTTGGGGAGTCCAATGAAAAAATCCATGGTGATGTTTTCCCATTTCCATTCTTGTATGGGTAATGGTTGTAACATTCCCTTAGACATTTTTCTCCCAGACTTAAATTTATAACATACTAAGAAATGAGATACATACTCAATAACATCTCTATTCATACAATACCATGAGAAATAATCTTTCACATCTCTATACATGTTTTTTACTTCCAGGATGAATAGATAATGGTGAACTATGAGCTTCATCCAATAGATCATTCTTCAAATATGGTATGGACGAAACACATACATAGTTCGTAAAGCTTTTCATTCCTAACAATTAAGGTTAAGATCAGGAATATTTCACACCTATTTTTTATAGTTCAATATCTTCCATACAAGCCTCTTTAATCATTACTCGGATAGATGGTTGAACACCCATTTGAGAAAGATAATATTTCTCTCATTCCTTCATGATTTAAAGATCCATCATTTTTAAATCCAAAAATATGTCAACTTCTAGGGTCCTTATCATAGAAAATCACAAATGATAGTTTTAGATTGGAGAATATTCCACCTTATTTGATTTCATAAGGTGGTAATTTATTGAAAATTAATCATGTTTAATGAGCTATAGCTATCTTCTTTGGTATATATTCAACTATTTCTATGTAAAAATATACTTTAATATTTTATGATCAGTATATATGTCTCAATTTTCTCTATAAGGATAATGCCTCCATATATTTAATTCATAAATTACCATAGATAAGTCCAAATCATGATTTTGGTAAATTTTCTCATGAATTCAATTAGTGCAAGGCATAAACTATCACCATATTGTTTTTCATAAGAATGCATCCCAATACTTTCTTTGATGCATCATTATAGATTAAAAATCATTCTCCACTATAAGATAATGTATGAACTGATGAAATGACTAATGTTCTCATCAGTTCCTTAAAATTTTAATCACATTAATCTATATAAATAAAATCATCTCCCTTTATAGTTAACTTAGTGAGTGGATTAGACAGTAATGAGAAATTCTATATAAAGCACTAATAATATCCAGAAAAATAAGAAAACTATAGATCTCAGTCAAATTGGTCAGTCTGGGAAAATGTTCAATAACATCCATCTTCATAAGATCTACTAATATACCCTCAATTGAGATTTTATGACCCATTAATGAAACTTTACAATGAAAACATTAACCCTTGATAACATTTTTCATAAATCTTATCCTTCCTTAGGTTCTTCAGTACAATTATCAAGTGATCTACATGATCTTAATTTATTTTTCAATATTAATAATATCAGCAATAAAGACTACCAAAAACTGATCAAGGAAATATCTAAAGACTATATTCATTAAATCCATGTAGATAGAGGGATAATTAGTAAGGCCAAATGGATTCACTATAAGTTTATAGTGCCCATACCTTATATGAAATGATGTATTTGGTATATGATCCTTCTTAACCTTCAATTTATGATATCCAGAAGAAATATCAATCTCAAAAAAGAATTAACATCTATGAATTTGATCAAACAAGTCATCAATTTGGGGTAGATGATACTTGTTCTTGATAGTGATTTTATTTAGTTCTCTATAATGAATACTTCTTTACATTGTTCCATATTTATTCTGAATAAAAAAAATTTCTCACCCCCCATGGTGATTCACTTGGTTGAATGAATCCATTTTTCATGATTCTATTGAAGTTTATTCTTCCATGTCTAGAACTGAATCAGACCAATTTTATATTGAATATTTGAAATCGGTATAGTACTATGTATAAGTTATATCGATAACTCAAATTCATGATTCAATGAAATAATGGGAAATTCTTCCAGAAAGAAATCCACAAAATCTGGTATGATAATAATATCATTGATTTTGTGTTTATCTCTTAACATTTGAGATAAAAATACATTTGAATTGGATTCATGACCCATATAACAGATTATTATCTATTGAAAGTTAATTATTTTCATTGTATTGATGGATGATCATAGGTTGGTTTAAAATATCCAATGTAACTTTTCTTACTTGAAATTTGATGTGGGATTTATGTAAATAAAGGAAATACATGACTAAAATAAAATCAAATTCAACTAGAGGAAGAATGAAAATATTTATAAGAAACATATCCCCACAAACTTCAATCAGAGAAGAATCATAAACTTGAGATGAGATCATTATACAATCTATTTTTTATACTTATAATTCAACATCTAATAATTGTGGTGGTATTTTGAAACCCTTATAAAATTATTTAGATATAAAAGAGTAGTTAGATCCTGAATCCAATAAGACATTAATAGATCTAGAGTGGATTTTAAGTGTACCTTTCAACACTTCATTATTATACTCCACATCAATAATACTAATCACATGATACCTACCTTTATCTCTATGATTAAGTGGTTATTGATGTTGATCATCATCATTAATCATAATTTTTTGGGAATTGGAAAGAATAAAGGCCATATTACTTTAATTTGAAACATTGGAGTGTAGGTGGTGAATTTTGTGGATATTTATATATTCTTGTATCATTAGATGACTTATTCCCATCACTTCATCATTCGATTGCTTTATGTCTAATAATACTAAATTGAAATTTTATTTCAAAAGACACTTTTAAGGGGTAAGTGGTAACCCTAAAAAATGAACATGTCCCAAACCTAAAAAATATAAGAAAATATTAAACCATTATAGATAAATCTAAAGTAGGTTGAATCCTTCACACTATATATACTCCGATCGATAGAAGTTACATACATGTTTGGGCCATCTTTGATGATACCCTCAAAGTGATAGGACATATTTTCCCAAGTCGAAATATACTCTTCCAAGTTTATCTTCACTGCATTAATTCTATATGCTAGAATCTGATATTGTTTTCCAATCTAATTTTTTTATCCTCATTAATATTAACTTGCAACCTCCTCTCAAACATTCTATCAGCCTCATAATTTGGAACATTGATAATGAAGGAAGCCTAAAATATGTCATATTTAGAGTGAATAAGAAGCACCGAGACATTTTTTCTACCAATTGTCTCATTTCCTACCACCTCTTGGGAACCATCAGTTAACTTCCTTATGATAAACTGTTCTATGTAAAACCTCATACCACCTTGAGCCTCCTTGGACTTGGCATAAGAAGTTCAACCTAACTCACCCAGTTTGATTAATTAATGGGTAAAACCTTCTTGAAGTGGTAATGTCATCTACCTTACCTCATACTTGGTCACCTTGGGTGTTCTAGATGTTCTAGTGACCATGGGTTTTGGTAAATTGAAGTAGTGTTTGCAAGGCCTTATTTTTCTCTCCATATTGACTAGAAAAATTCCATAAGTATAATTACCCTTATTCCTTTTACTTATTCTAGACCCAACATTCATTATCTCTTGATGATCCTACTCATAGTCTGAAGATAGAGGAGAGTTTTATTCTATGTCACTTATCTCAGAATCCCCATGGGTCCTTGACCAAGACTGCTTTATTTTCTATCAAGGAGTAAAATTTATCCAACCATCAGTATCTATAGTATATTATTTATTTACATTCAATTTATTCAAACTATTATGATGATTTATCATGTTTAGGGGATCTCATGAGCTAGAGGACCCCACACCTGAGGAGCTATTGTATTCAACCCTGAGAAATATTGTAACAAAGAAAAATAGCCTAGATTAGTCCTGATAATAGGGGAGGTGCATTCTCTAGTTCTAGAATCAACAAATATCCCTTCTACAGTACTAATTTCCTTGAAATAATCTATAAAATAATGGGATACAATGAAGATATTTATCCAAATTACTCCCTAGATCTACAAAATTGGATTAAATCCATCGAAATCACACCTCAAACTAGCATAAATGTCCACAACCCTCAGTTTGGGATTCTAATGTCTCACTTATTTCTAAAAAGAGCCTGTAGTAGGTGTTTCTTTTGTACACAACCAACCATATGAGAGGAATACATGAGGGATATGATTTTCTCCATGCTTACATTTGGATTATTAATGGCCCAACCTCCTACAAGATGAATAGAAGGCAACCCAAGACTCATAGAATACCTACTAATTCCATTGAATCCCACCTTAAATATCAATGTAAATGAAATCCAATGGTTCCATTGAGAAATCACCTCAACAAAAATTCAAGGAGATAAAGGAGGAAAAATATCTCAATTATGATGATCCGAACAAAGAAATAATCCCACTATGTTACAATTTAACCTAAGGATCACTATATTTTGGAATGGGAGAGGGAGACCAGGAAGGAAGATCTAAATTATAATATATAGAGGATCCTTTTTTTAGATGAAAATAAAATGAACCATAAGAAAGAGAGAAATTAAAACATGAAACATCCCATGGAGCACTTTCCCATGAATAAATGAGGTTGTATACTAATAAAAAATGAATCAATAAATGGCACTGATCCAAAATCCTAAGGATTTCTAAATTGAAGAAAAACCAAGATTCAAATACAAAATAGTTGAATACATCAACCATAGGTTGAGTCTTTATGAAAAGATCCATTGAGGTCAAATCTAATTGCAAAGAAGCCTACATGTGCTCCAAGGATGAGATTAAGAGAAAAGAAACACTATCGATGTAAGATTGATCCTTAGGGAAAACATCACATTTTGGGAAAATGGGGAGATTTTAAGTATTAGTGAACAATAAAAAAGACCATAGATGAGAAAATAGATGATTCTTGGAGAAGCCTTCCCCCCACCCTCTAGGGGAGGGGGGATAAAAGGAGCATCCATACTGCATAGCACCTATGCCATTAATGGGAGATCCAAGTGAGAACCTCAACCTATAATATTTGATATGTATTTCTTGATATTTATCATTTATACAATAAAAAATCATTTACTATCCCCTGTAAGAAAATTTAAACCAGGTTTCCTTCCGCACATTGATCATAAAGGAAAGCTCATATTCTTCTCTCCATGTTTTTTATAATTCCTATTGAATTCTATATTTCTTTTCTACTCAAAATTATGAGATAGATAGGTAACTCCAATACTGATATCCAATTTTACAGAGCATTGAATGATTTTTTCATAGATACTATAGTCCCTTATGGCTAATTCCATTTGATAAGATTGTTTAAAGTCACTAAAGGATCATTTGAACTTTCTTTTAGGTTTCATGATAATGAAAAAAACATACCTTGTATTTCTTGTAAAATTTGTCTCATAGATACCAAAAAATTCATCATCCTCTTAAACTCATCCCACTCCATGGGGTCAATTTCTTCATGTTTCTTCATTTTCATAATAAAAGTCCACCATTGGTACACTTCACCCTCGAAATGATAAACAACCAGAATAAATTTATCATAATACAAACACTAGAGAATGGAAAATATCTTTTCAATGGTACTGATCTATTTCTCAATAACTAGTAGATTAGCGAATCCACTAAAAGAAGGTGGGTGTTGCCTCATGAAGGAATCAAAAAAACATTGTTCCCTATTTCTATCATTTTTAAGCTCAGTGTTAGTCATAGATTGAGAAAGTTGTGTGATAATATCAGTGTTATTTTTTATTTTAAAACCTATACAATTTTGTTTCCCCTCAGGAAAATCATTTCATTGTCCGTAAAATTGAACAATAACATGATTACTTTTGGTTCTATCCATTGAATAAAACAAAAAAGCATAATTTGATCAATAATAATCATAGTGAAAAACCATATAATCATGATAAATATATTATAGGATGTATATATCATGACACCTTCTTCTATGAAACCATATGCTTAATGTAGACTTTAATGATAGTTACTAAAACATTATGATTTTATCCTATAATTAGGCTTATCCCCAGGGTTCTCGCTAATTATTTCTTTTCCTAATTTCCAAATACTAACTAAACCCTAATCTAATACCATGTATTACATACAAAGATTTTAATACATAGATATAACCTATTAGTTGATGAATATTCATTACAAAACATTAGGATCCATGCCAGAATCATACAATTCTAGTGCCCTAGGAAACATAGAAACATAAAAAAATGGTTCATAAAAGATCTATACTATCTCTCACTAAGTTCATCATCACTAGAACCCATATAAGAAATATTTTATTTAGTACATTTCTTCATAACCTAGGAATGTAAACATAAGAAAGAGCGAGATTAGATGCTCAATAAGGGTTAATAAGAGAGATAACAATGATCACATAAGAATAACATGGATATAAGGGTATGAGAACATGACCATTATATTTTAAAACCATACCTTGTATATCATATATCATAATTGAAGATCCTTTGTGATGTTTTTATAAAAAAGTTTTTTTTTTGAAAACTAAGTTTTATTAAAGAATGCTTTTGTAAAAATGGGAAATAAGAGATGTTGGAGGTTAAAAAACATTTTTTATGAAGTTTCCAAAGAAAATAAATTTCTATAGTGAAAGAAGTTAAAATATATAGAAGTTAAGATTTTTTTAAGATAAATAATTTTATAACACATAGGAGTTAAGAATGTTATTGAGATAAAAAGATTAAGGAAGCCTGGAAGCTAGAAAGATTACTTTATTAAGAAACTTCATTACAAAGTCAGACAATTCCTTGTTTCTATCATGTTCTTAACATCATGATAAAACTCATAATAAAATCTTTTGAGGAAATAAGGATGTTAATTTTTTTACGATAGAAAGATTTAGACACAGTGGTTTGGACACAACTTTTCGGATGTAGCTCTGGATATAACGCCCCGAGCCAGCTCTTCTAGGCATAGTGCTTAAAAATGGTGTGCAATTTTTTTTTATAAAAGTAAATAAACAATTACACAACACTTAACAAAAAAGAGGACCTTTTATTGATCTAGGTTCTGGAGGATTATAATAAACCTTACATTTATCAGAGTTGAAATGAAAATAAAACAACTATCTACTACGCTTCTACACATGCTAACTCCAAAAGTGATGACATTTACGATAATCTCCTAAGATACCTATGAAAAATAATCTTAAAATAAAAGGGTGAGCATTCAATTTCCCAGTAATGTGTTTTGAAAATCTTTGACAAATCCCTTCTAAAAATATCACTTTGATAACACATTTGAAATATTCAATTAAAAATACATTTGTAAAATAATGCTTTGAAAAATAATTATACTTCGAGAACACTTTTAAAATTAATCCAATGATTCAGTTGAAAATATTAAGCAATCTATTAAAAACCAAACAATTAAGGCCACTCGAAACATTGAAGGCTATATTGGGCCTACCCAGTTGAGGGATGGATTAACTATCCAATTCCCTATTTTATTTACAAAGTTCGAGTACTGATTTTTATAAAACTTTTTTGTCTTAGATTTCCTTATATGTATATATATATATTCCATTGGTGTTTAAATTTTGAAAATATATTTATAATCATGTTTAGAACAAATAAATACTAATATTTACTGAAAATTATATATTCAACTTGTATAATCAGATCTCATGATACATGAATTTCTATAATCACATAGAAGTTAAATCAACATCCACGAACTTGAAATTTCAAAGACATATTTATTAAATTTATTATATGCATGGAGGTATAAACTCATAAAAATAGCGAACATATAATTATATCTTCTTAAAATTAATCAATTACAATAGATAATATGTGTCCCGAACAAAAATCATCAAAGAAACATTTCTTTACTAAATACAATCATCCTTTTATACTCACTTATGTTTTATGAAACATAACTTTAAGTAGTACATATATATATATATATTTTAATGTATAAATTTCATGATAGAAAAAACATTGATGTATGGTTATAATATTAACTTTTATACGTCAACCATATGATAAGATCATGACATTATTAATTTATAAATTCATACTTCAACAAATATTTGGTTAAATTATATTTTTATTTAAGACAATTACATACTTGAAGATTATACAAGTACATATATATAAATATATCACATAACAATAGGATAAATCCATGTTAATATGAAACATCGATATATAAAAATATCCTTGGATGAATTAACATGTAAAAAAATTAGAATATAAAACTTGATATTCATATATATATATATTCCAATCATATGTAATAATATGATCCTTAAAAAATAAGTTGAATAAAAAAATAATAATTAAACAAATTGTCTAAAAGATTCAAAAAAGCAGCTTACTAATAATTTATCAAAATTTTTAGAACATCAAAACATGTTTGAGTTTTGATTTCAAGAAACCAACAATAAAATGCTACCAAAATAATTTTTCCCTTTTGGAAAATCAGAAAATTGAAATAAATAAAAATATATATTACACTAAACTAGATTTGAACATCATTTTGATAAAAATAACCATTATAGATTTAATTAAAGAAATTACTTACACATAACTAGGAAATTAAAATAAAAAAACTATCTATCCCTTACTAAAATGTTTGAAATAGATTAGTTCTAAAATCAAATAAAACTATCACTTATAAGAATAAGATATTAAATTAAATAAATATTTGAAATATTTATCCCTTTCCTTATATATGAAGAAAACTAAAGACCTATATATATATGAAAATCTTAAAACAAATATAATTTGTTTTTTAAAAAATAAACCCTTAGCATGAGAAATTTAAATAAATGAAAAACTTTACCCACTTAAAATTTAAGATCAAATTATGTATATGTAGTACTGTTCAATTAAACTCACTTGACAGAATAATTTTAACACAATTTAAATTCTAACCAAACTAATTTATTTGGAATAAATTTTTCTTATAAAACTAAAATAACTTACAAAAAATATGATTTCAAAATAAGAAACTAAATATTTATCCCTTAAAAAACAATAATATGAAATTTCAAAAAAAGTATTTGGAGATACGAAATCCCTTACAAAAACCAAAAAAAATAGATATTATAACTTGAGATAAATAAACAAAGATCCGTATAAAAAACTAGAAAATAGAATTTATAAATTGAAAGGAATAAATAAAATTCCCTTACATGCTATTTGTAGACCAATTATTCTAATATTGTTGCCGCTAAATCTCTATTACACTCACAGGAAGGGAAGGAAGGGCAGCTGCCTAACAAGTTAGCCTCTTATACATGAAGTACCAGAAAGGAGACATTGCAGAGATAACATTGCTCATTACTTCTAGAACAAGATATATTTATAGTCATAGTGTTACTATTTAATATATAAGTATTTTATTTATAACTTATTCATAAACATTAATTCATGGATTGGATATATGTAGCGTATCTCATATTCTGTCAAAAACTAAAACTCAAAAAGTAGTCATTGAATGAAAATTATTCAATGAACCTAAATAATCTAAAAATTGAAACAAATAAACACATTTAAATCGGATGTTGAAAGGTTTGGTTAAAATATAGTTTTTTATTCATTTGATAGTTACTAAATGAACTCAAACAAGAATAGTTGGAATATATCACTGTGAGGAAATCGACCACAACCACAAAAAAGTTGACAAAAATATAAACTATATCTTAACAGAACTGATTGAAGAAAAATCCTAAATCGTGGCAAAATCAGTTGTATAAATTCAATACAAAAACATTAAACATAGATGAAAGTTGATGAATTAAATAGATTCGACAATGGTAATCTGATTTTTAGAAGATTCAGATAACAAAAAACTAATTAAACAATACCAACTTGAGATTTCAGAAAAAACAGAGGTTGTTATCCCCAAAATCTTGTTCGGATCCTCCACACGTCTCAATTACAATCGAAAATGTTAATCGAAGGCCTCCATCCTACTTGTGAAAACTTACGAATCAATTCATGATTCATCTGAAGGTTAAAACATCTAACTGTCATGCTCAGCCTCGACCACGCATCAGAAGACAAAACAGCCCTAAATCAGTCTGATTTATCCATCGCGATTGACTCCCAAAGACAAAGACGAACCTTTAGTGAATAATCCTCTGACGTCAGCCCTGAATCACACTCTCCTATCCAGAACAATGACATCCTATGGATTCAGTTTTTCTCTAACCCTAATCATGTCACGATTTCAGCTTAACCCTAATATTCTTTCACTATTAAGTTTTATTTTTTTAATCACATTATAATATATATATATATATATATATCATATCATTTCATAATTAAATATATATCTATATACATACATTTATAATTCATTTTTTTATTCTATCTAATCTGAAAATTTAAATAATAATATTATAATGGCATTAATATTCATAGGTTCATATACAGAAATAAAACAAATTCATACATATATTTATATAATAAACATAATAATTATTTTCATTTAAAAAAATGTCATTTATAAAATAAAAATTATTTTATAAAATCATCGTTTATAATTTAAAGTGTCAATTTATTACTAGATATTATTAAACATTAATATTTTACTTTCTAATTATCATAAAAAAATTATAATTACATTAAGTTTTTAATTTTCCTAATTTCAAAATTGTATTTCTCAAAACTAATGTAAGGTTTTTTTAAATATTTATATGTCAATTTATATACATAATTTAAAAATAATTTCATAAGAGATTTTATAATAACAAATCATTATATTATTAATAATACTAATTTTATATTTTATAAAAGTAGTGTTTAATCAAAATTCATTTCATAAATTGTTGTTATAAGAATTTAATATTTATTAAAAAATTTATTGAACATAAAATTGAATTAAAAAAATACTAATAAAATAAATATATCTTTCATTTACAACTTGGGGTGTTACATTCTCCCCCCTTAAATGTACTGCGCCCTCGTAATTCATTTTTTGAACTTGAGAAAATTTTGAATTTCCATCTTTAGAATTAAAGAATTTATAAGGGAACTTGACTATCTAAATGAAAGTCTTACACGTAGATTTGTTTTCCTCAAAAGACAACATATAATCTCTAAAGTTGTCTAGACCATGCCTCTGATACCAATTATAATGCCCTGAGCCCATTCTTCCAGACTCAGTGCTTAAAAACATTGTGTAATTTTTTTTATAAAAGTGAATAAATAATTACACAACACTTAACACAAAAGAGGACCTTTTACCGTTCTAGGTTCCGTAGGATTAGAAAAATTCATACATTTATCAGAGTTGAAGCAAAAATAAAACAATTGTCCACTAATCTTCTGCGCATGCAAACTCCAAAAGTGATGACATATATGATAATCTCCTAAGATACATGTGAAAAATCATTTTAAAATAAAAGGGTTAGAATTAAACTGCTGACTAAGGTGGTTTGAAAACCTTAGATAAGTACCTTTTAAAAATATCACTTTGATAATACATTTGAAATATTAAATTAGAAATATATTTTTAAAATAATTCTTTTAAAAATAATTATACTTCACAATCACTTTTAAAATAAATCCAGTGATTCAGTTGTAAATATTAAGCAAGATCTTAAAAATAAAACAACTTAGGCCACTCGAAACATTGAAGGCTATCTTGGGCCTACCCAATTGAGGGATGAATTCACTATCCAATTCTCTAGCATATTTACAAAGCTCAAGTACTGATTTTTATAAAACATTTTTTTATCTTGCCTTATATATATATTTTCCACTAGTGTTTTAATTTTGAAAATATATTTATAATCATGTTTGGAACAAATAAATAGTAATCATTACTAAAAATTATATATTTGACTTTGTATGATCAGATCTAATGATACATGACTTTTCATAATCACATGGAAGTTAAATCAATATCCACACACTGGAAATTTCAAATAAATCTTTATTAAATTTATTTTATGAATATAGGTAAAAACTAATAACAATAGAAAACATATAATTATATCTTCTTAAAATTAATCAATAAAATTAGATAATTTTGTGTCGCGCACAAAAATCATCAAATCATCATTTCTTTCCTAAATAAAATCATCCTTTTATATGAACTTATGTTTTACGGAACATGACTTTAAAGAGTACATATATATATTAATGTATAAATGACATGATAACAAAATCATCGATGTATGGTTATAATCTTAACTTTTTTATAGCATAGATATGATAAAATTATGACATTATTAATTTATAAATTCATACTTCAGAAAATATTTGATTAGATCACAATTTTATTTTAGATAGTTATATACTTGAAGATTATATATGTATATATATATATATAAATATATCACATAATAACAGGATAAATCCATATTGAAATGAAACGCCGATAAATACAAATATCCTTGGAAGAATTAACATGTAACCAAAATAGAATATAAAATTTGATATTCATATATATATATATACCAATCACATATAATAGTAAGATACTTAAAAAATAATTTGAATTATAAAAATAATTAAACAAACTCTCTAAAATATTCAAAATAACAGCTTACTAAAAATTTATCAAAAATTTCAGAACTTCAAAATACGTATGATTTTTGATTTTCAGAAACCAACAATCAAATTCTTGGAAAATAATTTTTCCCCTATTCAAAATAATGAAATAGAAATAAATTAAAACTTCCATTACACCAAACTAGATTTGAAAATCATTTTTATAGATATAAACTTTATAGATTTAATTGATGAAATCCTTTACACATAAAAAAGAAATTACAATAAATAAACTATCTATATATTACTAATAATTTTTGAATAGATAAGTTTTAAAATCAAATAAAAATATCCCTTATAATAATAAGATATTAATTTAAATAAATATTTGAAATATTTATCCCATACATTATATATTTGGAAAAATAAAGTCATATATATGTATATGAAAATCATAAAACAAATATAGTTTTTTTTAAAATAAAACCTTATCACGTGAAATTTAAATAAATGAAATACCTTACCTAAATAAAATTGAATTTAAAATTACACATATATAGTCTTTTTTAATTAAATTCACTTGACAGAAGAATTTTAACAAAATTGAAATTCTATGAAAATAGATTTATTTGGAATAAAAATTTCTCATAAAACTAAAATACTTTTAAAAAATATGATTTCAAAATAAGCAACTAAATATTTCTACCTCAAAAAAACAATAATATCAAATTTCATAAAAATTATTTGAAGATATGAAATCCCTTACCAAAACCAGAAAAATAGATATTATAACTTGATATAAATAAAAAAAGGTCCATATGAAAAACTAGAAAATAGAATTTATAAATTGAAAGGAATAAAAAAATTCCATTACATGATATTTATAGACCAATTATTCTAATATTTTTGCCTATAAAGCTCTCTTACACTCACAGGAAGGGAAGGAAAGGCTACTACCTAACAAGTTAGCCTCTTATAAATGAAGTACCAGAAGGGAGACATTACAAAGATAGCTTTGCTCATTACTTCCAGCCAAAGCTCAATTTATTATCATAGTATTACTATTCAATATATAAGTATTTTATTTAAAACATGCTGATAAACATTAATTCATAGATTGGATATATGTAATGTATCTCATATTCTGTTGAAAACTAAAACTCAAATAGTATCCATTGAACGAAATGTATTCAATGAACCTAACTCATCTAAAAATTGAAAAAGATAAACAGATGTAAATCAGATGTTGAAAGGTTCGGTTCAAATATATTTTTGAATTCATTTGATAGGTACTAAATGATATCAAATAAGAATTGTTGGAACATATCATTGAGAAGTAATCGACCACATCCACAAAAAAGTTGACAAAAATCAAAACTACAGCTTAATAGAACTGATTGAAGACAAATCCAAAATCGCAAAAAAATCATTTGTAGAAATTCAATACAAAAAATTAAAACCAGATGAAAGTTGATGAATTAAACAGATTCGACACTGGTAATAAAATTTTTAGAAGATTCAGATGACAAGAAACTAATTAAATAATACTTCAATTTTTGACAAAACAGAGGTTGTTTTCCCCAAAATCTTGTTCAGATCCTCCACGCATCTCAATTACAGCCACAAATGTTAACCGAAGGCCTCCATCCTACTCATGAAAACTTCAAACTCAATTCAAGATTCATCTAGAGGTTAAAACATCTAGCTTTCATGCTTGGCCTCGGCCTCGCATCAGAAGACAAACCCACCCTGAATCGGTCTGATTCATCCACCGTGATTGACTCTCAAAGATGAAGACGAAACTTTAGTGAAGAAGCCCCCAACGTTGGCCCTAAATCACGCTCACCTATCTAGAATGATGACATCCTCTAGATTCTATTTTTTTTCTAAACCTAAGTTCATCCCGGTTCCCCCTTAACCCGAAAATTCTTTCACTATTTAGTTTTAGTTTTTTTAATCTCAATTTAATATATATATATATATCACATCATTTCATCGTTAAATATATATCTATATACTTATATTTACAATTCATTTTTTATTCTATTTAATCTAAAAATTTAAATAAAAATATTATAATGGAATTAATATTCATAGGTTAATATACAGAAATAAAACAAATTCATACATATATTTATATATTGAACATAATAATGAATTTCATGTAAAAAATGTCATCTTTAAATAAAACTTATTTTATTAAAGCATCATTTATAATTTAAAGTGACAATTTATTACTAGATCTTATTAATCATTAATACTTTATTTTATAATTCTCAAAACAAAGTTATAATTACATTAATGTTTTAACAATCCTAATTTCAAAATTGTATTTATATAAACTAAAGTAAGGTTTTTTAAATATTTCTATGTCAATTTATCTACGTTATTTAAAAATCATTTCATAAGAGATCTTATTAAAACATATGATTATATAATTATTAATAATAATTTCAAATTTTAGAGAAGTAGTGTTTAATCAAAATTCATTTCATAAATTGTCGTTATAAGAATTTAATATTTATTATCAAATTTGTTAAACATAATATTAAATTAATAAAATGCTAATAAAATAAATAAATCATTTATTTAGAACTTGGGGTGTTACATTTTCCCCCCTTAAATGAACTGTTCCCTCGCAATTCTTTTTTCAGACTTGAGATAATTCTAAATTTCCATCTTTAGAATTAAATAATTTCTTAGGGTACTTAACTACCTAAAGGAAACTCTAGCATGTAGATTTTTTCTTCAAAAGAAAATATATAATCTCTAAATTTTTCTAAACCATTCCTCTAATACCAATTATAAAGCCCTGAGCCCGCTCTTCCAGACTCAGTGCTTAAAAATGTTGTGTAATTTTTTTTATAAAAGTATATAAATAATTACACAACACTAAACACAAAAGAGTACCTTTTACCGGTCTAGGTTCTATAGAATTAGAAAAAACATTACATTTATCATAGTTGAAACAAAAATAAAACAACTATCCACAATGCTTCCATGCTTGATAAATCCAAAAGCGATGACATCTATGATAATATTCTAAGATAAATGTGAAAAATCATTAAAAAAAGGGTGAGCATTCAATTTCCTAGTAAGGTGTTTTGAAAACCTTTGATAAATAACTTTTAAAAACATCACTTTGATAATACAATTGAAATATTCAATTATAAATACATTTGTAAAATAATTCTTTGAAAAATAATTATACTTCACAAACACTTTAAAAATTAATCTCGTGATTCAGTTGAAAATATTAAGCATGCTCTTAAAAACAAAAAAAATGAGGCCACTCGAAACTTTGAAGGATATCTTGGGCCTACCCACTTGATGGATAGATTTACTATCCAATTCCCTATCATATTTAAAATGTTTGAGTACCAGTTTTTATAAAGCATTTTTGTCTTATCTTGCCTTATATATATATATTTTCCATAGGTGTTTTTATTTTAAAAATATGTTTATAATCATGTATGGAACAAATAAATACTAATCTTTACTAAAAATTATATATTCAAATTTGTATGATCATATCTCATAATAAATGACTATGAATAATTACATGGAAGTTAAATCAAAATTCACGCACTTGAAATTTCAAAGACATCTTTATTAAATTTATTTTATACATAAAGGTATAAACTAATAACAATAGAGAACATATAACTATATCTTCTTAAAATTAATCAATAATAATAGATAATTATGTGTCACGCACAAAAATCATCAAAGCAAAATTTATTTACTAAATACAATAATCCTTTTATATGCACTTATGTTTTATAGAACATGAATTTAAGTAGTACACATATATATTAATGTATAAATGTCATGATAACAAAATCATCGATATATGGTTATAATCATAACTTTTATATGTCATAGATACGATAAAATTATGACATTCTAAATTTATAAATTCATACTTCAAAAAATATTTGGTTAAATCATAATTTTATTTAAGATTGTTATATACTTGAAGATTATACAAGTACACACACACACACACATATATATATAAATATATATCACATAATAACAGGATAAATCCATGTTGAAATGAAATGTCGATAAATAAAATTTTCCTTGGCAGAATTAACATGTAACCAAATTAGAATATAAACATTGATATTCATATATATATATTCTAATGAAATGTAATAATATGATCCTTCCAAAATAAGTTGAATTATAAAAATAATTAAAAAAGATGTCTATAAGATTCAAAATAACAGTTTACTAAAAATTTATCAAAATTTTCAGAACTTAAAAACATGTATGATTTTTTATTTCAAGAAACCAACAATAAAACCCTTCGAAAATAATGTTTCCCTTAAGAAAAATTATAAAATAGAAATAAATAAAAACTTCAATTACAGCAAACCATATTTAAACATCATTTTGATAGAAATAATCTTTATAGATTTAATTAAAGAAATTACTTAAGCATAACCAGGAAATTACAATAAATAAAATATTTATATCTTACTAATTTTTTTTAAATAGATAAGTTTTAAAATAAAATAGAACTATCCCCTATAAGAATAAGATATTAAATTAAATAAATATTTGAAATATTTATCCCATACCTTATATATTCAGAAAACAAAATTCATATATTTGTATATAAAAATATTTAAACAAATATAATTTGTTTTAAAAAAAGTAAACCTTTAACATGAAAAATTTAAATAAATGAAATCCTTTTCCCACTTATAATTTAAGATCAAATTACACATATGTAGTGTTTTTCAATTAAACTCACTTGATAGAAGAATTTTAACACAATTGAAATTCAAACCAAACAGATGTATTTGGAATGAAATTTTATTATAAAACTAAAATACCTAAAAAAATATGATTTCAAAATAAGCAACTAAACATTTCTCCATTACAAAAACAATAATATGAAATTGCATAAAAATTATTTGAAGATACAAAATCCCTTACAAAAAATATAAAAATAGATATTTTAACTAGAGATAAATAAATAAAGATCCATATGAAAAACTAGAAAATAGAATTTATAAATTGAAAGGAATTCACAAAATTCCATTACATGCTATTTGTAGACCAATTATTCTAATATTTTTGCCTCTAAAGCTCTCTTACACTCCCAGGAACTGAAGGAAAGGGTACTTCCTAACAAGTTAGCCTCTTATACACGATGTACTAGAAGAGAGACATTACAGAGATATCATTGCTCATTACTTCCAGCCAATGATCAATTTATAGTCATAGTATTACTATTTAATATATAAGTATTTTATTTACAACTTGATGATTAACATTAATTAATTGAGTGGATATATGAAGCATATCTCATATTCGGTCAAAACATAATACTCAAACAATAGCCATTGAACAAAAAGTATTCATTGAACCTAACTCATCTAAAAATTAAACCAGACAAACACATTTAAATCGGTTGTTGAAAGGTTCGGTTCAAATATAGTTTTGTATTCATTTTTTAGGTACTAAATGATATCAAACAAGAATATTTGGAATAGATCATTGTGAATAAATCCACCACAACCACAAATTTTTTTGACAAAAATTAAAACTATATCTTAATTGAACTAATTGAAGACAAATCCAAAATCGCGACAAAATCAGTTGTTGAAATTAAATTCAACAACATTTAAAGTAGATCCAAGTTGATAAATTTAATATATTTGACACCGGTAATATGTTTTTTAGAAGATTCAGATAACAAGAAACTAATTAAATAATACCTACTTGCGATTTCAGACAAAACAAAGGATATTTTCCCGAAAATCTTGTTCATATCCTCCACGCATCTCAATTACATCCAAAAATGATAATCGAAGGCCTCTATCCTACTTGTGAAAACTTCAGACTCGATTCAAGATTCTTCTAGAGGTTAAAACATCTAACAGTAATGCTCGGCTTTAGCTGTGCATCAGAAGACAAACCAGCCCTGAATCGGTCTGATTCATTCACCGCGATTGACTCTCGAAGATGAAGATGAACCTTTAGCGAAGACGCCCCCAATGTCAAACATGCATCACACTCAACAATTCAGATTGATGACATACGCTAGATTCAGGTTTTGTCCAACCCTAAGCGTATCCCAGTTTCCCCTTAACTCGATAATTCTTTCTCTATTCAGTTTTACTTTTTTAATCTAATTTTAATATATATATATATATATCATATCGTCTCATCGTTAAATATATATCTATATACTTAAATTTATAATTAGTTTTTTGATTCTATTTAATCATAAAATTTAAGTAATAATATTATAAATGAATTAATATTCATAGGTTCATAACAAATTCATACATATATTTATATATTGAACATAATAATGATTTTCATTTAAAAAATGTCATTTATAAAATCAAAATTATTTTATAAAAGTATCATTTATAATTTAAAGATTCAATTTATTACTAGATCTTATTAAACATTAATATTTTATTTTCTAATTGTCAAATCTGAATTATAATTACATTGAGGTTTTAATTATCCTAATTTCAAAATTGTATTTCCCAAAATAATAGTATGGTTTTTTAAATATTTATATGTCAATTTATATACATCATTAAAAAATCATTTCATAAGTGATTTTGTTAAAACATATCATTATATAATTATTAATACTAATTTAAATTTTTTAAAAAGTTGTGTTTAATAAAAACTCATTTTGTAAATTTTTGTTATAAGAATTTAAGATTTATTAACAAATTTATTAAACATAATATTGAATTAATAAAATACTAATAAAATAAATAAATATTTTATTTACAACTTGTGGTGCTACATTCTCCCCCACCCTTAAATGAATTGTTCCATCGCAATTCTTTTTTCGGACATCATAAAATTCTGAATGTCCATCTTCAAAATTAAATAATTTCTAAGGGGACTTAACTATATAAAGGAAACTACAACACGTAGATTTGTTTTCTCAAAATATCACATTTAATCTCCAAAAATTTCTAAACGATTCCTCTAATACCCCTGTGACCACTATTCTGAACTCAGTTCTTAAAAATGTTGTGTAAATTTTTTCATAAAAGTGAATAAACAATTACACAACACATAACACAAAAGAGGACCTTTTAACAGTCTGGGTTCTAGAGGATTAGACAAAACCATACATTTATCAGAGCTGAAACAAAAATAAAACAACTTTCCACTATTATTCCACGCATGCTAACTTCAAAAGAGATGACATCTATGATAATCTCTTAAGATACCTATGAAAAATCATTTTAAAATAAAAGGGTGAACATTCAATTTCCAAGTAAAATGTTTTGAAAACCTTTGATAAATCCCTTTTAAAAATATCACTTTGATAATAATTTTTAAATATTCAATTCTAAAAACATTTTTAAAATAATTATTTGAAAAATAATTGTACTTTGAAAATAATTTTAAAATTAATCCCGTGTTTCAGTTGGAAATATTAAGCATGGTCTTAAAAACAAAACAACTAAGTCCACTAAAAACTTTGAAGGCTATCTAGGGCCCACCCACATGAGGGATGTATTCACTATCCAATTCCCTATCGTATTTACAAAGTTAGAGTACCGGTTTTTATAAAATATTTTTGTCTTAGCTTGCTTTATATATATATATATATATATATATTTTCCACTCATGTTTTAATTTTGAAAATATATTTATAATCATGTTTGGAAGAAATAAATACTAATCTCTACTAAAATTTATATATTCGACTATGTATGATTAGATCTCATGATACCTGACTTTTCATAATCACATGGATGTTAAATCAACATTCACACACTGGAAATTTCAAAGATATCTTTATTAAATTTCTTTTATGCATGGAGGTATAAACTAATAAAAATAACAAACATATAATTTTATTTTCATAAAATTAATCAATAACAATTGATAATAATGTGTCGTGCACATAAATCCTCACAGAAACATTTCTTTACAAAATACAGTCATCCTTTTATATGAACATAAGTTTTATATAACATGACTTTAAGTAGTACATATATATATTAATGTATAAATGTCATGATAACAAAATCATAGATGTATCGTTATAATCATAACTTTTATATGTCATGCATATGATAAAATTATGACATTATTAATTAATAAATTCATAATTCAGAAAATATTTGGTTAAATAATAATTTTATTTATGATCGTTATATACTTGGAGATTATACATGTAGACACACACACACACACACACACACACACACATATATATATATATCACATAATAATAGGATAAATCCATGTTGAAATGAAACATTGATAAATACAAATATCCTTGGAAGAGTTAACATGAAACCAAATTAGAATATACACTTTGATATTCATATATATATATATATACCAATCATATATAATAATATGATCCTTCAAAAATAAATTAAATTATAAAAATATTTAAATAAACTATCTAAAATATTCAAAATAGAATCTTAGTAAAAATATATCAAAATTTTCAGAACTTCAAAACATGTTTGACTTTTGATTTAAAGAAACCTACAATCAAACACTTGAAAAATAAATTTTCCCATATGAAAAGTTAGAAAATAGAAATAAATAAAAACTTCAATTACACCAAACCAGATTTAAACATCATTAAAAAAAACATTATAGATTTAATTGAAGAAATTCCTTATGCATAACATGGAAAATAGAATAAATAAACTATCTATCTATTACTACCAATTTTGAAATAGATATGTTTCAAAATAAAATAAACTTTCCCTTATAATAATAAGACATTAAATTAAATAAATATTTGAAATATTTATCCCTTACCTTATATATATGGAAAACTAAAGTCATATATATGTATATGAAAATCTTAAAACAAATATAATTTGTTTAAAAAAAATAAACCCTTTGCATAAGAAATTTAAATAAATGAAGTATTTTACCCACTTAAAATTTAAGATCAAATTACACATATGTATTATGTTTTAATTAAACTAACTTGATAGAATAATTTTAACACAATTGAAATTCTAACCAAACTGATTTATTTGGAATAAAATTTTCTTATAAAACAAAAATAACTTACAAAAAATATGATTTCAAAATGAGAAACTAAATATTTATCCCTTACAAAAATAATAATATGAAATTTCATAAAATAAATTTGAAGATACAAAATCCCTTACAAAAACCAGAAAAATAGATATTGTAACTTGAGAAAAATAAACAAAGGTCTGTATGAAAAACAAAAAAATAGAATTTATAAATTGAAAGGAATAAACTAAATTCTTTTACATGCTATTTGTAGACCAATTCTTCTAATATTGTTGTCACTAAAGCTCTCTTACACTCATACAAAGGGAAAGAAAAGGCTACTGCCTAACAAGTTAGCCTCTTATATATGAAGTACTAGAAAGGAGACATTGTAGAGATAGCGTTGCTCATTACTTCCAACCAAAGATCTATTTATAGTCGTAGAGTTTCTATTTAATATATAAGTATTTTATTTACAACTTGTTGATAAAAATTAATTCATTGATTGGATATATGCTGCATATCTCATATTATGTCAAAAACTAAAACTCAAATAGTAGCCATTGAATAAAAATTATTCAATGAACCTAACTCATCTAAACATTGAAACAGAAAAATGCATTTAAATCGTATGTTGAAAGTTTTAGTTAAAATATAGTTTTGTATTCATTTGATAGGTACTAAATGAAATCAAACAAGAATAGTTGGAACAAATCATTGTGAAGAAATCCACTAAAGATGCACAAAAGTTGACAAAAATAAAAACTATATCTTAACAGAACCGATTGAATAAAAATCCAAAATCCCAACAAAAGAAGTTGTAGAAATTCAATACAACAACATTGAAAGAAGATGAAAGAGGATGAATTAAACATATTAAACACTATAAATACAATTTTTATAATTATTAGATAACAAGAAACTAATTAAATAATACCTACTTGCAATTTCAGACAAAACAGAGATAATTTTCCCCAAAATCTTGTTCTAATCCTCCATGCATCTCAATTAAAGACACAAATGTTAATTGAATTCCTCCATTATACTCTCAAAAACATTAGACTTGATTTAATATTCATATGTTGGTTAAAACATCTAACGGTCATGCTCGACCTCGACCTCACATCAGAAGACGAACCAGCCCTGAATCGGTCCGATCCATCCACCACAACTAATTTCTAAAGACGAGGATGAACCTTTAGTGAAGAAGCCCTCGATGTCAGCCCTGAATTGCATTCTCCTATCTAGAATGAAGACATCCTATGGATTCGGTTTTTCTCCAACCCTACCCATGTCCTGGTTTCCCCTTAACCCAAAAATTCATTCACTATTCAATTTTCATTTTTTTAATATCATTTTATTATATATATATATATCATATCGTTTCATCATTAAATATATATCTATATACTTACATTTATAATTCGTTTTTTATTCTATTTAATTTGAAAATATAATAATAATATTATAATAGAATTAATATTCATAGGTTTATATATAAAAATAAAACAAGATCATACAAATATTTATATATTGAACATAATAATGATTTTCATTTAAAAAATTTCATTTATAAAGTAAAAAATATTTTATAAAAGCATCATTTATAATTTAATGAGTCAATTTATTACTATATCTTATTAAAAATTAATATTTTATTTTCAAATTCTCAAAAAAATTATAATTACATTAAGGTTTTAATTATCCTAATTTTAAAATTGTATTTCTCAAAACTAAAGTAAGGTTTTTTAAATATTTATATTTTAATTTATATACACCATTTAAAAATCATTTCATAAGAGATTTAATTAAAAAATATCATTATATAATTATTAATACTAATTTCACATTTTAGAAAAGTAGTATTTAATCAATATTCATTTCATAAGTTGACGTTTTAAGAATTTAATATTTATTAAAAAATTTATTAAACATAATATTGAATTAATTAAATAATAATTAAATAAATACGTCTCTTATTTACAACTGGAGGTGTTACACAGGATACAGACCTTCAGAACTAGCATGGTGGACGTAGATCTTCAGATACAGATTACAAGACATAATAACATCATATGGAGTTTTTTTCCAATTTGAGGTTTCTCAAATTTCAGAACACATTTATCCAGAAAGAGAAAATATAAGAAATATGAAAGTATGAATTTACTAAAGTTCGATGATGTACAACATTTCTAAATAGAATAAACCATATAGAGATAAATTTTAGACAAAACTTTTAGTAGAATGTATGAGTTAGTGAAAGTTACTAATATTGTGAAAAATATAAGAAAATGAATATTTTGTTTTTAATTGATATGATAATGTATGAGTGTTAAACTTAGAAAGAAAGCAGTTGAGTTTTGAGAAAATAAAGGGGGAGATTGTCTGTGGTTTTAGATAGAGGTTTCTAGATGAAATACTCTTGATAGAGTTTTGTTATAAAATTTGATGATTTATCATCAAGAATAATATGATCAGATGATAATGTCACTAAAATTAAAAAAAATCATGTTTTTGACCAGATGTAGTTTTCATAAAGATACGAAGAGGTGTCTCCTGACAAAAAAAATCTTATAAATGTCAAAACTACTACAAAACAGTCATTGCAGAAAACTAAAGTCTTTATAAGTTTCAAAAATATAATCAACATTTTTTAAATTGGATTAAAAAAATTAATATAAATATATAATTTTAATTAGTTTATAAATTTTATTCAAAGTAAGAAAATACTCTAGTTGTATGAGTGAGTCTAGAATACAATACAAAAGATGAAATGTTTGGTCACAAATTTATGGATTGAGAAGTTCTGGATTCACAATTTTCATACTAAACTCTAATTTATCTTTTTAATGTTATATATATAAGTAAATTAGAGAATGTTTTAAATACTGGAGAATTAAATAATAGTTTATAAGATTAATTAATATTCTATAATACACTTTAATGATTTCTAAACATCAAAGTGGAATTTGAAATTCAGATTTGTAAATTTCAATAAACAGGGGAATGAAAAATATCTCCCACCCATTTCTACTTATGGAGAGACTATACATAGATACAGAAAAGTAAATCATACTTTACACTATTTAGAGAGATACAAATTTTAAATGATGAATGTTTTGTGGTAGAGGATCTTTCTGTATACAGGCTTCAATCAAAAGATCATAAAATAAGATGTCAAAATTTCTAGGAAGATATAAATATATAGGGAGGATCAGGAAGAGTTCTGAGAAGAATTTTGTAAGGTTACATGTTTTTTTAATTGGGAAGAACAAATATTGATTTGGGAGCAGTTTGAGAAATATTTCAATGGAAATAGACTACTAGATAGAGGATTTTTGAATAGAGACGATTAAATAGAGGGAATATCATATGGGGATTCTGGATGTACCCCCTATGGATCAATTTTATTAAATATAAATTCTTTATTGGGGCTCAAATGTTGTATGGGTTTTTAACTAGAAGGATTTTTTATAATCATACCTATTTGGAGATAAAAGGAGACCAATATTAGTTTGTTTAAAAGTTGTATTCACTTATTTTTTATAGTGAATTTCCATGGACCCATTCGAGTGGCCATAGAAAGGGTGTAAGTTCTCACACTAAATCCAAACATTTTGAATATTATGTTCTTTAATTTATTTCTTACATTTTCATGCATGTGAGTTTAGAAAAGGTGATAAGAAAATAACTCTAAAAAGTTGCAGGGTTTATGTTTTTTAAATATGTAAATTTTCAAAAATATTACAATTGATTCAACACCCCATCTTATTTGTTCTATGATATTTAGACACATGAAGTGGTTTCAGAGATAAGGTTCCCCTATAAAATCTTTATCATGAAGAATATCAATTATTTAAATAATATATGGATTCCTATAGTTTATTGTAAAAATAATCATGGATAAAAAAATAGTATTATACCCTATCTCTTATCTCTTGTCTTGGAGGTTGTAGACGCATCAACAATTGGGTTTTCACCCATTGGGAAATATTCTCCCAGGAATTTTTCATACAAGATAACCATTAAACATAATTTAAAGGTTATAAATTTTATTCTTATATCTTTATTAGGAAGTTTTTACCTGAATTTGATGGGAATTTAAAAAAAAAAGATAATATGGGACATGCTTGAAATTATTTTCAAAGGAAATACTAATGTGAAGGAAGAAAAACTAAAAATCTAGCATAACAATTTTGGAGACATAATAATGAGAGGTAAATAAACTATTTATGAGTAACTTACCAAAGTGAAGGTAGTTTTATACAATATCATAGGTTTTTTAGATGTATTAAAATATTTTATAACTGTTAAGAAACTCATGAGAAACTTTCTAGATAAGGTTGATTCTAAAATATCCACCTTCGATGATAATGAAGATTTATCACTTGAAGAATTGCATAAGATTATTAATTCATATAAAAAGATAAAATCTACCATATTAAAAAATAATATAAAATTTGAAATGGATTTTTGGGATATGGGAAAGTTGAAAATTAAATAAAATAAATAATTTGATCATTCTGATTCTAAAAATAAGGTTGATGATGATTTGAATGAAAAAATCATGTTTCTTATCTCCATGTAATTTTGATAAGGAGGAATGTTTGAAGGAAAAAGTCCTCTTGCTTTTTTTTTGAGTGTGGTATAGTTGGGGACTTTGTTATGAATTTACCAATGAATAAAGTTAGTGAATTTGAATACCATTATGAAAAAGGAATCAATGTTGGAAGTTGAAAAAAACTTCTAATGAAGAGAAGAAGTACACTAGTAGATAGAAAACGTTCACTAGAAATAGAAGAATCATGCTGAGTATGAAATTTGAATCTAAATTAGACAAGATTGATTCATCAGAAGATGAATGTTTGAAAAGAATCAGAACCTTCTTTTCAAATGTTGGAAAAAATGAATATTTTTTAAATATTGAAGAAGAAGGAGGTAAGGAATATTACAAAGAGTATTAGATCAAATCAAAATTTATATCATGTTTGTAAAAAAATAAATGAATTAGAATGATGAATAAATAAGAAGGAAAAGTTTTTGAAGTATAAAAATATGTACTTAATCAAGAATAAAAGTACATCTAGGGAATCATAAACTAAAACTTTAGAATTATTTAACATTAAAATATGGTTAAATTCCTTAGTAAAAATTTAAAAGCTATGGAATATGAAGTAAAAAAACTCAATAAAAATTCCATAAGGTTGAAAGTACCTTAAGAAAGTTGAATGAAAATTTTTATCAAGGATAGAGATATATTATTTGAATTATCTAAAGCTATAAAAAACTATCTCCAAGAAATAAGTGAAATCTTCAGCAACTAAATGTTAAATTTATTATTATTTTTCAAACCTTTTAAGTGTTATGAATTTTTTTGGGAAAAATTGGGTTCTGAAGGTATCATAGAAACCGATCACATCCATGAAAGTTGAAAATTCCCTCCATAATAATAATGGCCCAAGCCCAGATAAAGTATGAATATAAATATGTTATGAACCTCAGAAAAATTTATATAGAGATTATTCATACTTCAATATAACTCCAAGATTTGATGGTTTTTAAGGTTCTATGGAATTTAGGGGCATAAATATTACAACTATTGGCATAAATTTCAATTTCAGGAAAGAGTCATGAATAAAAGGGGAAATAATAGTGGAAGAGGAATGGGTAACTTTCCCAAGCCACACGAAGTATGAAATGTGAAATATCAATTTGTTAGAAAATATTCAATGAAAAATCAGTTTGAATGTGAGGAGGATGTTTGTGGATGGTGTGATCAATCAGGTCACTTTGCTGATTAATGTATTACATTACTTCTTGGAATAAGTTCGTATTATAGAAAATAATTGGAGGATAGAAAGAAGAGAGATGATTAAAATGATTTTTTTGAGACATCTCTAAATGAAATAAAAAATGTCAAACCATTGATTCTTGAGAGTGATTGTTCCCCACACATGATAGAAGATATAAAAATAATGAAATAAGTTGAAAATCATGATAGTGGAGTAATTACTTTTCAAAATGATAGTTCCCTGAAATCAGAGGAATAAGAACTACTTAGATAGATCCATAAAAACTAAAATATAAGGAATTTTTATTTGTTAATGGGCTTAAGAACATACTTCTTAGTGTGTTTTTCACATTGTGATAATGAAAAATAATTGATATTTATAAAAAATTATTGCACCATCAGATGTTTAAAAGATTGAAAACTTGTTATAAAATGATAAAGAACTAGTAGAAATATTTTTTAGATTGGGAAATTTGGAAGCTAATGTTACTTGGGTGATGAAGATGAGAACAAGTTATGGCATCAAAAAACTGGGAATCTTGAGAAGAAAACATTGAACAAACTTTCTAAGGTAAATACCGTATGAAATACGTCAATATTTAGAAGAATAGAACACAATGTTTTTATACATTTTCATAAAGAATATATTGTTAGTAAAATCTACAAGAAAATAGAAATTAAATATACTATAACTCTTGATATTATTCACTCAGATCTCTGTGGATAGACGTGACATCAATAAAAAAAAGGATATTTTTACATTGTCACTTTTATTGAGGATTTCACTCATATGAGAAACATTATATTTATTAAACATAAATTAAAGGGTGTAGAAATGTTCAAATATTTTATAAGAGATGTTGAGAGAAAAATGTGGGTTTATATAAAAAATTTTATAAATGATAATGGTACATAATCCATATGAAATGATTTTGAATCTTATCTAAAGAATAACAGAATCAAACATCAATATTTTTCTCTATAAACCCTTCAAAAAAAATGGAGTTCAGAAAGGAAAAATTGAATATTGGTAGAAATGGGAAGAATAATGTTGTAAAAGTATAAAAGTTCAATGTTCTACTTGCAAAAATATGACAGCACTACTGTACATGTGAAAAATAGATGTTTATTAAGACTGGAATCAAATAAGACTTCCTATAAAATGTGGTATAACAAAAAAACCTTTAGTAAAATATTTCAAGGTTTATGGAAGTCTTTGTTTACTAAAAATCAAGAATCCTAATCTTGGGAAATTTGATAAAAAAGTCTAAGAAGAAAATTTCCTGGGGTATTCACCAAGCAAAGGATTTTAAGAATGTTAGAGAAAACATCTAACGAATTTATTGTATTCCTATGATGTAAAAGTTATTTAAAATACAAAATCTTTAACAAAGGATGTTGAAAATGTTGAGAAAAAAGACTAAATATTCTCAATTAAAGTGAAAGTGATCCAAAAGAGATATATAAAAACTCAAAGGATATGTGTGATGAATAAATTGAAGATATAATAGAATCATTGAAATTTTCAACTATACAAATATAGTTTGAAAAAAATATACTAGGAAATAAAAATATGCAATTCAGACTACAAGAAGGTTGAGATTAGAAATACATACATCACAATTTTCAATGATTCAACTAGAGTCAGTTTCATAAGAAATAAAACTTAATGAATGGGTGAATGTAATGAATTATGACTTATATCAAATTGAGAAAAATTTAATTTAGGGATTTATTCCACATCTAGTAGATAAAATTATTATTAGAAAAAATTGGTGTATAAAGACTTTTTCAATGATCAAGGAAAATTTTTAAGTAATAAATAAAACTTGTTCTTAAAGGTTATGCATATATAGAAGGTGTGGGATTTGAAGAAACCTTTTCCCCTATTTCAAGGATAAAAATCATCAGAATGTTCTTAGTAGTGAATTAAAATAAATGTTATAAAGTTTATCATATAGATGTAAATTTAGATTTATTAAATTAGGAGACTATGGTAGAAGTGTACAATGAGAAAACTAGTGGTATATAACTTTATAAAAAAGAAATAATGGTTTTTAAATTGAATAAATTGGTACATGGTTTAAAAAAATATCCACATTCCTGGTACTCCAAACTTGATAGTTGTATGAAAAATTTGAATTTTTCTAAATGAAAGGTTGACATAATATTAAATTTGATAGAAGAGGATCCATTCCCCCTAATTTTTATTATCTGTATGGATGATATAATATTTTTATAAGGATAAAGAAAATGTTTGAAAACAACTTTATGATTAAATGAAAAAGAATTTTAATATTCAATGTTAGGATAATTAACATTATTTCTGAGTTTACAAGTTCAACAAAAGAAAAAGAATACATTTTCCTTTCTCAAGAAAAGTACGTGATATAGTTTTTACACAAATTCGACATGGAATATTCTAAAGAAGTTTGTACTAATATTTTAGTGGCCACAAAGTTGAGTAAATATGAAACCAAAATGAGTGTAAATTGTAAATATTTTCAGAAGCTGATAAGAAGATTTCTTTACCTTATAACCCCAAGACAAGATATTTTTTACACTATGAGTTTATGTGAGAGATATCAAAGTGATCCAAAAGAATCTCATATGTTTTAGGAAGTGATAATTTTATTAGATATATTAAAGGAACAACATAATATGGGTTGATGTATAAAAGTATTTATGATAAAAACATTCATGGTTATATTAATGCTGATTAGGCTAAAGATTGAAATTATAGAAAATAGACTTTAAGAGGAACAATTTTTTTAGAATAATGTTTTTTGATTTAAAATATTAAGAAACAAAGTTCAATAACATTGAGCACAATGGAATCATAATATTTACATAAAACCCATGATTATACTCAAATATTGTGAATGAAAGATTAGATGGAAGATTTGAAAATGGAAGTTTCTAAATCATTGAAGATACTTTGTAATAATCAGAGTAAAATTGATGTTTCTAAAAAACTTATCCAACACTAAATATCAAATAAAATTGGTATTAAGTTTGACTTTATAAAAGATAATGTTTCTAGAGATGATTCATTTTCTAGAATATATTTCAACAAAGTATCAAATTGTTGATATATTTAGAAAAGATACACAAAAATAAGGATTTGTGTATTTGAGGCTATAAATTCATGTTTAGTCTCCACCAATGACTTATTAAAGTTATAAAGGATGTCCCCGACTATGTTTTGTATTATATTTAAAAATAGGTAGATTAATTAATAACTTTATAAGAAGTTTTTACATTTATTTTTTGTAATTAATATGAAGTTTTGGATTTCATAAAATTGGAAAGGGAATAAAAAGGGGGAGAGTAAAAAACCGAGTTTTAAAAAATAGAAAATATCAAAGTTAGGAGATTTTATCTTAACAAGTCCACAAATTTTCTTCTCATTGAGGGATAAAATTCATTCCAAAACATTACTTTATCCAGTAGTTTAGGGTCAGGACACTCTCATTTAATAAATTTGTGTTTTGTTAGTAGTTAAATTTTGTTTAGTTTTATAAAAATTGGTTGTGAAAATGTTTGAGTGATGAAAAATGACGAGGGTTAAATATTTATAATGAATTTAGTCAAAAAATAAATAGGCTGATATTTATGGTAATTTTTTATGTTTTTCTAACAATGTTTTTTATTTTTTGAAAGCTAAGTTTTGTTAAATAATGTATTTGTAAAACAAAAGAAAAAGAGTTACCGAATGTTAGAAATTTTTTGTTATGAATCATTTAGAGAAAAAGAAATTTCTATGATGAAGAAAGTTAAAAGGTTTATAATTTAAGAATGTTGTTAACATAAATAAATTCAAAAATTTTGGGAGTTAAGAAAGTTTTTATGATGAAGAAAGGAAGGATATAAGAAGTTAAAAGACATACTTTGTTAAGAAAATTTATAACAAAGTCAGACGATGATTTACTACCCTCATGTTATCTATATCATAGAAAAACTAATTATAAATTATTTTGAAGAAAGGATCTTGTTGAAGTTTTTTAGATAGATAGATCAAGATATAGTGTTCTAGACATAACTTTCTGGATGTAGATCTTCAAATGTAGCTTTGGATGCATACCTTTAGAAAAAACATGGTGGACATAGAGCTTCAGAAGTAGATTAATGGAAAGAACAACTACATATGATGTTTTATTAAAAGTTTATGTTTATAAAATAAAATTTATGAATACATTTTTTTGAAAAAAGAAAATTAAAGAAAGATTTAACTATAAATTAATTGAATTTCGATGAAGTACAACCTAGATAAATAGACTCAAACTTCTAGAAATAAAGTTAGGAAGAATATTTTGGTGGATTTTATGATTTTGTGAAAGTTTTTGAGCAAATGAGAATATTACGAAAATGGAAACTATTTTTTTAGTCAGGCTGATATGGCAGGAGTTTTAACTTATAAATAAAGTAGCTGAGCATTTAGAAAACAAAGCGAGAGAACATCTATGTTTCTAGATAGAGGTTTTGGATGAAATGTTATTGAGAGTATCTCGTTATAAAATTATATGTTTTATAATAAAAAACAATATGATCATATGATAAAGTTAAAGAAAAGTTCAAAAAGCACATGTTTGTGATAGGATATAGTTTCTGGATAGATATGAAAATAAGTCTTCAAAAAAATAAAATTTTGGATATGATAAAGTTGCTAACATATAGTCATTATAAGAAACTGATGTCTTTATGAGTTGCAATAATAGAATTATCCTTTTTTTATTTGTCTTAGAGAGAAATATAGGCATATATTATTTTAATTGGATTTTAAATATTGTAGTAATGATAAAAATCTTCTTGTTTTATGAGTGAGTCAAAATAAAAGAAGAAAAGTATAGACAATGTTTTCCAAATAGAGATTTTTTGAACAAAAATTTTCTAAAAGTAACTATTACATAATTTTGTAAAGTTCTATATATAAGGATATCTGAGAAATTTTTAAATGTTTGAGAATTTAGGAAGAGTTCAGAATATTCATGAATGTTTAATAAGACACAGGAATACTTGAGAAGCATAAAGGTGGGATTAGAATGTATATGATATTATTATTTTTTAATATCAATAAGATGAAAAATTAAATATAGTTTCTACCCATTTCAACTTATGGAGATATTATAAAAAAGGTGTTGGTCAGAGTGGGACACTCAAGAGGGGGTGAATTGAGTTCTTATAAAAATTTCTATCTAAAACAATTATTTAAAAATTCCCCAATTTGAAATAAAAAATGGCCCAATTAACTAATATAATAGATTTATAAAAGTTTTGATCTTTTGAAAGTCTTATCAAAGGTGATTAGTTCTCAGTTAAAGTAATATGGATTATTATTTTATCATTTTAAATCAATATACTAAATCCAATTCTAATATAAACACTATCTAAGATTATCTATCAAAGTAAATTAATGTTTTCTGATTTAAATAAATCAGTGAAAACAGAACTTTGAATGAAATAGTGGATTAAAAACAATAGGTTCAGTATCAAGATAAGAATTCTTACTATTTACTTTTTGATAACCTAGAACCAACGAAAATATATAAATTTTTTGATGCAAACCCTGGATCATGGTTAACAATAGTACACACACTTTCTAGGTCAACTATAAATCTTCCACAGTTTTTGTGGGAGTGATAAAAATAAACCGGAAAAACTGTGACCTCTTTCAATATTATCTATGTGATTGTAATATTTAAAAAGATAGGCCTGTGAAGATATGAATGTATCTTCTAGTTTGGAATAGGATTCAGTGTGTGTTTATGACACAGATACACACACATTTCTTATAAAGAAAAAACAACATACAATCAGAGCATAAATAGTGAGAAAAGATTTATAAGTCTCTGTGTGTTTGTTTATGAAGATCGCGACTCCATAAAGTTGTGTTGAAATTCATTTTGATTCGATTTCTAGAAACTGGAAGCAAAACAAAGTGTCATAAGTGATTCTGTCTTATTCTTTTAGTGGGGTAATGATGTGTTCGATGAACATTATCCTTTTTCGTTGGATGCTGCATATGTTCTTCAATTTTGGTTCTTAGAAATGTCTTCTTATATTCATATTTTTCAGTTACTCTTTCATATTTATTGGATACACAGCTTCTTATATTTTTTCATCTCTGTTTTCTTGTGAATCAGGTTCTTGCTTTATACACTACAGGGTTGACAAGAAGCATGATCTTGATCGTGTTCCAGTACCTCGTACCTTGTACTCTGACATCAATATTAATGTTGTTTATAAAAGTCGGACAAATTCATTAAAATAAATCATGGTAATAAGTTAAAAAAAATATGACCATTAGAAATAAATTGAAATTTAAATGACAAAGGAATGATGATGTCTCAAGATCAGTAGCTTAGGAACGGTGAGTGAGGATGGGTAGGTTATTCTATCAGTAGGTCAACTTGATGGTGACTCAACTATCAGTAGGTCATTATTATGGTAGATCTTCCTAATTATAGGTCAACTATTGGTAGCTCATACTTAGTGAAAATTTTGAACATTGTTGATTCATTATGTAGGTAGCTTGAGCTGACGATGACTCTTTCCATCGGTAACTCGGATTGAATGGTGACTTATACTTAGCCAAAATTCTGAAAAGTTGTTGGTTACTCAATGTAATAGTTACTTATCTATTGGTAGGTTAGGCATCAGTTACTCATATCAGTGTCTTTTCCTTTCCCAAATTTTAGTATCTATGTTAATGATGAGATAAATGATAGTGAGAAATATCATCGGTAGGTCCAATAGCGAGTCCACCCTGATGATGACTCAACCTCAACAGTGACTTATCCTCAATGATGACTTATACATAGCCAAATTTTTCTAACCTATATTATGTATTAAAACACAATTAGAAAAAATTAATATTATATGTAAACATAATTAAATATAGATAAACATAATAAAACCTGACCAAATGTAATAAAACATGATTTGTGATCATTAAAACTAATAGAGGACATCAATCCCCCCTTTTTGATGATCATAAATCATGGAATTAACAGGAAATTCATAATGATAAAATAAACAATTATGTTTAACATAGAATATAGATTATATGAAATTAAATCATAGGAGAGACATACTCAAAACAAATAAAATTAAATAAAATTAAATTCATCTCTTTCTCTGAACTCCATAATGATTCTCTAGTTATGTTAAATTCCATCTCATTATTCTTCCCCTTTTTTTATTATCAAAAATAATAATAAATAAATTAGATTATAAAGAGTAAATAACAAGAGATAAATAACATATAATAGAGAAAAGGTGATAATTCATGTCATGATAAAAGGATGGTACAATATATGAGAAAAAGAAAAAATTACATCCCTATTAAGGATCAATCCAGTCACTTTTTTTCCCTAATCATTTGCATCGTCTATATTTTCTTCACCATTTTATTCTTCTTCACCTTCATATTCTTCCTCTTTATCAACATCATCATCTTATTCTTACTCATTGTTATGTTATTCATTTTTACCATTAGACTGTTCATATTATTTACTTACACTTTTAATAACATATTCAACATTCTCTGATTCTTCAGTCTCTTCATCATCAACTTTTGGCTGGAGAGGTTCTTTTGTAGTAAGAGGCTTAGGAGGGATAGAAGGTCTATAGGGCAGCCCTTATAGTCTTCCTTCAATATCTGGGTCACCACTATCATCAATAGGAGATTCTTCTCCTTGATTTGATTTAGTTACTTCTTATACAACAGAATACTTCCCAACTTCATTAGGTCCTAGACTAGGATCAACCATGTCTCTTAGACTTGAGGGGTTGTAAACATTATTGAATTCCTCACAAATATTATCATTGTCTTCAACCCAGTGTTTCTTATAGGGATTCCAATTTATCTTCATCCTCCTATAAATGATCTTAGTGATGCAAAACCCATCAAAGTCAGTTACTGATTCTTCATCCTAATTCACCAGAACCTTCACATTCAAGATTATAGAAATAAACTTTGGTTAAAAGAAAGGAATATGAATTGGATTGAGGTGTCATCGTTTCATTCATATGAACCACTAAATACCAACATAATTTAATATTGAATCCTTCCTTTAGTATATATAACAAATATACATCCTTGAATTTGAGAGAGGTAAAATCCCTTTTTGTTAGACACAACTAGTACTGAATAAATTTGAACAATAACCTCTATTCACCATCAAGATCTTTAGTTATTGGTCTTCTAGGAGCTCCATATCAAGTAATCTCTATCAATGCTTCCTCAAAACTAAAAAATATCATGGGTAGGAGGATGGATGCATTGATAATAATTTTAAATACCTTTATGAGGCACTTTCAAGCATTATTCCTACTACTTTTGAGAAAATGAAACTCTTACACCATTTATCCAAGACTTAACCCAAATCCCTTCCATGCCTTCGAGAATAAATTCCACATTAAAATAAAACTCATGCACAAGCATATGATGAAACGTTCTCCTGTTGTTGGAGAACAACTCCAACTACCCTTGTTCTTATAACAATTTCAACAAGAGATACTTACTTGGTAGTAACTATTTAGAATGAACTTATTTTTCTGGAGTGATGATTTGGATCGTGAGATAGAGATGGATAGGTTTTAGATTAGGTTTAACGATTTCACATTTTCTTCTTCTTAGAAGGATGTGATTCATCCAAAAACTTCTCAAAGACATACTTAACTCAAGACATTGGTGATATTTGAAGGTTTCAGTTCAAGGGAAAAGGGTAGTATTTTGGGAGAGAAGAATGTGAGATCCGAAGTGTGAGAGTAAGCAGGTGAATTTTATAGATTTGAGTTTTATCTTTTAGTGACATAGAAATCATAAATAGAGAAATTTGGATTAAAATAAAATTAAAGAAATAAAACAGTGAGGTTTTAACTACCAGATAGAAAAATAACAAAGTACATAATTGTGTGACATAATGGAAAGTCCTCTTGGTGAGTCATCAATGGTGAGACACAATAGTGAGAAACAATGGTGATACATCAACGATGAGATATCAAGGGTGATAAATCAATAGTGAGACATTAATGGTGAGTCATCAATAGTGAGACATCAATGGTGAGTCATCAATAGTGAGAAATCAATTGTAAGTCATCAATGGTGAGACATTAATAGTGAGTCCTCAATGATGAGTCATCAATGGTGAGACATCAATGGTGAGTCCTCAATATTTAGTCACCTCAAATTGATTGTCCCTAACTCATGTATTACGTAACTCATTTTTTTAGAATTTAATGTATTAGTAAAAATATCTGCAAGATGATGTCAGTGACACTGAATTCTATTATTATATCCCCATTTTTATAATGATCTCTCAAAAGGAGATGTCTTACATCAATATGTTTTGTTATTTAATGAGAAACTAGATTTTTGGAAATGTTAATAGAACTTGTGTTGTCATAGTTTATAGGGACATGTCTAAAATGATAACTATTGCCTAGTAATGTGTGTTTCATCCACAAATTTTTAGAACAAAAACTACCAGTAGCTATGTATTTAGCTTCAGAAGTAGATAATGCAACCAAATTTTTCTTTTTTACTACACCATGAAACTAGAGACTTTCCTAAAAAGTGACATGTTCCAAATATTCTTTTTTTATATCAAACATGCAACCAAAAAAATCAAAATCATAATAACTAACTAAGTCAAATGGTTTTCCTCTATAGTATAACAGTCCTAAGTTGGTAGTATACTTTAGGTATTTGAAAATTATTTTAACATCAAGTAAATGTTACTATTTAATATTTTCTTGAAAACAAACACACATACACACAATAAACATAATATCAGGTCTGCTAGAAGTCATATAGAGAAGACTTCCAATAATACCTCTGTAATTGGTTTGATATACTAATTTTCCATATCCTTCAACATCCAATTTACAAATGGTACTCATAAGAGTATCACTACATTTATTGATATCCAAGTTAAAAAATTCTAAAATATATTTAGTATATTTACTTTTATTTAAAATAACACATTCCTTATTTTGAAAAATTTGAAATCCAAGAAGGAATTTGAGTTCACCCATTAAACTCATTTCAAACTCATTTTTCATTATTTTTGAAAAATAAATATATAATTTTTTTTAAAGATCAAAAAATAATATCATCAACATATATTTAAACAAATAAAAAATATTTAGAAATTATTTTTATGGAAAGAGTAGGATCAACTATACCTTTAGTAAAACCTTTATAAATGAGAAATTTTTTGAGCCTATCATACCAAACACTTGGAGCCTATTTTAAACCATACAAAGCTTTTTTTAATTTAAAAACATGATTTGGAAAATTTGGATTTGTAAAACCATGGGGTTTTTCAATAAAAACATCCTCAACTATTTAACCATTCAAAATTTTACTTTTGACATCCATTTGATAAATTTTTAAATTAAGATATGTTATATAAGCTAGCAATATTCTAATAGCTTCAAGTCGGGTTATTAGTGCAATGGTATCTTTATAGTCTAATACATCCTCTAGACTGTAACCTTGTGCAGCTAGTCTAGATTTATTTCTTACTATTGTACCACCACTATCCACTTTGTTTTTAAACACCCACTTAGTGCCTATAGTCAAGGTGTTTTTGGGTTTATTGAATAGTTTCCACATGTTGTGTCATTTAAACTAGTTTAACTCTTATTGCATAGCCACCATCTAGAATTAATCATTAAATACATCATTGATGTTTTTAGGTTCAAGATGTGAAAAAATACTTGATGTTCAACCTTGTTTTTTAGAGAGCTCTAGTCTGTGTTCCCATATATAAGTATCCAACTACATCATCCAAAGGATTATTTTTATGAGTTATAACATATCAATAAAAATAATGGATTGTTATTTCAAGTTCATATATATGTTTGGGTTCCCTTTGGTCATAATATAGAGAGTTTCTAGAACTGGAATTTTATGATTCTTTAACAGAAGAATTAGAAGGTTTAAGATTTAAGTCTATATTCGATAGACGTCGTCAAGATTTTATAGGGAGGTGTGACTCATATGGATCTGTTTCATCAAACATGATATACAAATATTCTTTCACACACATGGTTCTCTTATTAAAGACTCTATAGGCCTTACTAGAGTTTTAGTAACCTAGGAAAATTATTTCATCACTCTTGGAGGCAAATTTTTCTAGATTATGTTTTGTATTTAGAATAAATACTTTTCAACCAAATACGTAAAAGTTGTTAACCTTAGGTTTCCCAATGTTACAAAACTCATAAGGGGTTTTCTTTAAGATAGATCTAATTAAAACTCTCTTTATTATATAGAATGATATATTCATAGTTTCTTCCCAAAACATAAATAGGTAGATTATATTTATTAATCATAGTCTGAGATATTTATTACAAGGTTCTATTTATCCTTTATATAACTCCATTCTTCTGGGGTGTCCTAAGAGTATAGAACTTATGTCTATATCCATCTTAAGAGATAAAAGGTTCAAAATAATTATTTTCAAACTCACATACATGGTCACTTCTTAAGGTTTTGAATTTAAGTTCACTTAATTTTTCTGCATATCTAGCATACTAAGTGAACTAAGAACAAGCCTCAATTTTGTGAGGTAAAAAGAATGTCCAAGTATACCTATAAAAGTAATATAATAGAAAATAGACATAGTGATTACCATTTAAACTTATAACTCTAGAAGATCCAAAAAAATCCATATGAACCATCTCAAGAGGTTAAGAAGTTTAATCTTCTTTCTTTAGTTTGAAAGATATTATATGATGTTTTCCTTCTTGACAAGGATTATAGACTTTATCATTTGGAAACTCTAGTTTAGGTAGATCCTTGAAAAATCATTTTTCAAGTAAGTATTATAAGTGTGTGAATTTTACAGTGACCAAGTCTCTTATGCCAGATCCTAAGCTCTTTATAAAATGAACTTAAGCAAGAAATATTTTGTGAGACTAAAGAATCCATATTTAGAGCATAAGAATTTTCATTCCTAGAAGCAGTAAATACTAAATCAATTTTTGAATTGAAAACATTACAAGAAAAATTTCCAAATTTAACATGAAATCCATCATCACATAACTATTAAATGCTAAGAAGATTTTACTTAAGACCATAAACATATAGAACTTTAGAAATTAAAACTGAGTTGGTGTTACCGATTTGGCTAAGGCCAATAATTTTTCCTTTTTCATTATCACCAAAACTGACATGTCCTCCATCAATCTTAATAAGGTTCTCGAAATAATATTATTCACCTACCATATGTATTGAACACATACTGTCTAAGTATAATAAGATCTTATAATAACTATTTAAGAAACTTTCAAACAAAAAAAAATTAACCAAGAAAGGAATTTGGTACCTAGATTTTTTTGGGTCTAGTAACATTAGTAATTAAATATTCATGAACCCACATTTTCTTCATGGGTTTCTTATAGGTAGTTTATAATGTCATATAAAAATAAACCCTATTATGTCAAGAAAAAATAGTAGTAGAAAATATGTTCCACTACTAGAACTTGTAGAATTTTTTTAAGATTTGGACATAAAACCATATTTCCTAGAATTGGATGCAAAGTTAGTTTTAACAAAATAAATTTTCCTAGGTTGATAACCAATACTCGTAGTATATTTAAAAGAAACTGATTTACCAAGAATCTTAACTAAGGTATCTTTACCATTTTTAAATTTATCTAAATCAATTTTTAATTTTTAATTTAAAAGTTTTGGTTCTGTATTTTTAGGGAGTAGTTGATAATTATTTTTCTTTTCTATAGTAAGTTCAGATTTAATAGTAGCAAAAAGAGCATGCTATTTTTTGAAAGTTTTATATTTATCATTTATCTCATTGAAAGTTTCTTCTATAATTTTATATTATTCAAAAATTTCTTCAATATTCATATTTTAAGAGTCATATTCAAAATCATCTTAAGAATAATAATAATTCGATGTAGGAGATTCTAGGGTTACCTCAGACGTGCTTATCATAAAAAACATATTGTCTTTGTCATCATTTTCATAATGAAATGATTCTGATTCATTAAATATATTATCCAAATCACTCCAAGTGGCCTTTATTTCCTTATAGTACTTTATATCTTTGTCATCATATTTTTCTTTTACTTTATCTTTGTATAATAATAATTCACATGTCCTTTTTTTTATATTCATATAATAATAATTCATTAGTATTCTCACTTTTTTTTCAATTATTTTTCTAGTTAACTTTGTTGTCATACTTTCCTCTATGGCCAGGATTTCTGAATAATTTCTTCCTTCTATAGATTTTCTTAAATCTTCTATCTAGTTGAGACATTTCCACATCACTATCACTTGATGCATCTTCCCTGATGGAACATTTAGCATAAACTTGAATTTTCTTCTTTTGATTGGATGTAGTGGTTTTGAAAGCCACTGAATTTATTTTAGGTTCATAATCTTCTTATCTGTTAACTTTCAAATCTTTCTCCTTGTTTCCCTTGGATTTCGGGATGGGAGGTTCAAACGTTCCAATCAGTTTCTAACGGGATTGTTCATAGAACCGAAAACATCCAATGATTCCACATCCATTCGGACCTACTTTCCAAAGGTAAGTGCTCATTCGTTTATGGACTGATGAGGTTCATGAATTTTCATTGGTCGAGAGGATGGGAGGTCGGACTCATCACACCTTTTTGAGGGGAATTATTGTCTACTCCGGGACTCTCTTTATAGATTTAAGTTATGTTCGTGAATCCTTATTACTTTACCAAGTATAAAATGAGCTTTCCTTCAGATCTGACAATCAATGATAAAATATATAGGAATTTTATAGAATCCTTTATATGTATTAGAGGTTCTTCATCGATATAGAATCATCTGTATTTATTAGAGATTCTTGGTCAATGGTACCCTTCGACACATTTATATAGAAGTCTCTTGGTCATTATGATGATCATGCTGGTTTTAAAGCCACTTAGTGGGGAACTTGAAGTTTATTGTCATTTAGAAGGACATGGATTATTTCAGAGTTGGGATCGAACCCACAGACGGGCTACCTACGTATCCTTTGTTTAGAAAAGAATTCAGAACCCACATATTTCGAGTAAGGGAGTATGATGTTTATGATTGATGGCTCAAAGAAGAATGTCATAGTCACTTTTACACTCTAAGCTCACGTGAGTCATGTTCAGTGTGAGAAACAAGAGGTATTGGTAAAAATTAGACAATTGTTCCATAAAATATGAAATCATAAGAAATAACATGGGACTTATGTATGTATGACTGCCCAGATAAATGAAGGTTTGGATTTACTTTAGGGAAGAAATCCAGGAGCAGGGTCCATAAAAGTATATGTGCTTCATGGAGATTTTAAATACTCTAACTTGGGGCTTACTCCTGAAAAGGATGCCCAAATTTGGAGAGGACTTATGATTGGGTTTTATTTCTGAAAAGAAATCCTAGATCAAAGTTAAATTAGGACTGGTTAAGAGAAATTAATACTGGGGCTTACTTTTGAAAAGGAAACCCAGGTTAAGAGATTTGAAAAATTATGGGACTTGGGGCTTACTCTTAAAGAGGATGCCCATGTTTGAGACTGGGGATTACTCCTAAAAAGGAAGCCCATGTTAAGAGAATTATGTTTGGGGATTACTCCTAAGGAGGATGCCCATGTTTGAGGATTATGACTGGGGATTATTCCTGAAAAGGAGGCCCAGGTTAAGAGATTCTCTCATCTTAAAGGATGAGGTTGAATGAATGAAATCTCAATTTTTAGTGACATAAAGATGTATAAATCACTAGGTTTTGAGATATATTCCACAGAATTCCTTTTAGATAAGGAATTCAAGTCAAGAAATCATGCCATAAATGGATTTTAAGAGTGTCTTGAATACTGAATCTTGAATAAGAAAGGTGGAATGGCTTAAGAGGGGTGAAATGGGCAAGAAGGGCACCCATAAAGGCAGGGGCGCGCAAGTCCTGGTAGGTGCAGGTACTGCGTGGGTGCGCAAGTCTTGGTCACGCAGGTATGCCTGAGCGACATGTGGGTTACTTGGACGATGGTTAACCAGCATGGTAATACTTGAGCGACTCTTGATTAAAGCCTTTAGAATCCCATTGAGGTTCTTCCAGAAGAGGGGTGCACAAGTTCTATTGAAGGAGTAAGGTGGCGCGCAAGTGTGGCCTTTTCCCCTTAAGGTCTGGCCACTCAGGCGCGCAATTGTTGATGAGTTTCAACACTTAGGCCTTCCTACCCCTCTTTAGATCTTCCGTTCTAGGTAAGAAATTACCTTAGAAGTGTTTTGGAAGCTTTGAGAAGAGACTAGGGCACCGGGAGCTCAAATCTGAGTTTCTGGAAAAAACATCTTCTCTAATGGGGGGCCCACATGGTCTATTTATAGGTAGGAGAAGACCCCAGGCGGTTATCACTTAGGTCGCGCAAGTCACTTGCACGACCATCATGCGTCACACAAGTAGACTTGCGCGACAGTGATAGAACTTGCGCGACACATGTGCTCTTGATCCCTTGTTCATGCCTTTGTTGATTTTTGATGTTTTTTTTCAAAGGATGAATCAATTCGTACTAAGTCATTTCCCTTTCCATTATTTTAGACACTGTGATGAAAAAAGAGCGTTAAAAAAAGTCCCCCCCTCAGAGTTGGATCTAAAAGAAATGAGGGTGTGACTCTGAGGAAAAAGAAGACATCCAAAGGAAAGGTGCCACGCAAGTGTTCAGTGTGCAACACTTGGCACGCAGGTTCGAGTCACGCAGGGCTGGAGCGCACTGGGTGTAGGCGCGCAGATAGGCCGCCTGGCCTATAAATATATGGTCATTGGCCGTGCATAGCATCTGATTCCAAATTCTCGAGATCTCGCCGCGCAAGTCATCTTTCGGAGAGAGCAGGAGCAAAAGTTTCACAAAGATCTGACCAGGGTGAACTTGACCAACTCAATAATTCACTAGAGGGAGTTCAAAAAAATGGTATAAAGACCATTTCGGATGCCAAGAAAGCACCCCATCAGGCTAAAAAGAGTGAAGTTGGTCGAGTGCATGAGCTTCAAGTAGCTGCTGATGAATCTCAGGATGCAGTTCATCAATTGAAGACTTATGTTGAAAGCCTCTTGTAATTCTTGAAAAAAGTGAAGAGACTCCAGTCTGTGGATGTCCTTCTAACTCTTGTACATCAATTAATAACACTTTCACCTTCAATCATTTGTACCTGCATTCTTTTTCTATATGCTTTATATTTTACCTAAGCCAATGGGCCTAGCAAGAATAGTTTGATTTTTACTAGGATCAATGTAAATAATTCTACAAACTTTGAATCTTTTAATTGGTCAATATTACCTAAATCATACAAAATGCATGTTTAGTGAGCTGGAACTTGACTTTTATTCAAAGTTCCTTTGTCTTTTGTGGGAAGTTTAAAGTCATGCACATCGGACATAAAGAGGCTGATGTTTAAGGTCGAAATAGCTTTGACCGAATGAATTAGAATTGACTCAATTCCTTGAAAATTCATCTGAAAACATATTACCATACTCATGTATGAGGGAAAATATGTAAACTATGACTTAAGAATATTTGAATCTGAGGAATGATATGAAAAAGAGCTAAATTTCATTAGAAGAAGTAGTTCCTAAGAATGAAGTTACCATTATTTAACAAACCCATTAGGGGGTTGAATTATGTAGGGCCACCTAAGGGCATTGGCTGCATAGTTAAATAAAATAGTATCTTTTGGCTAACAAGTCTGTTATGTAGACTATTTATGCAAGGCCACCTATCGGCACGTGCTGCACAGTCAGGCAAAAGAACTCTAAAAAATTTACTTTCCTAGTGCTAAAAGCCAGTGAAAGTTTATGGAGATTCAAATTTTCAAATCTATAGAGTTTACTGTATAGAAAGAGGTACTTGAATATGGAGAAGATATTTCCAAACCAGATTATCGAAGAACTGAATAGATATCACTCCTATGAAGATCTGGCCCAAGCATAGGGTTGTAGAATATAAACCATACACTTGAATACTTTCAGATCATGAAAAAGGATATGGGACAAGTATGTTAAGGATGGCTGTTTTTGCGGATCCCTACATACTGTCATTTAAGACAAATAAGGAAAAAAGAGGCATTATTCCCATGACCAAAGTTACCACTATCCTAAAAACCCATTAGGGGGTTGAATTATGCAGGGCCACCTAAGGGCATTGGCTGCATAGTCAGATAATAGTATCTTTTGGCTGAAAAATCTGTTATGTAGACTATTTATGCAAGGCCGCCTATGGGCATGTGCTGCATAGTCAGGTAAAAGAACTCTCAGAAGTTTGACATTTTTGTGACTAGAAGTCATGAAATGGGTTATGAAGATCTGAAAATATTTAAGGTTAGGATTATGAAACATAAATATGGGTATTGTCCAATGTATACAGAGATACACAGATCAATGCTAACTATAATCATGTTGTGGATGGGCCCTGAATTGAAATGTTGGAATTCACTACGTATCCCATAAGGATGAGAATCAAGCCATACATAGTTCTTAAGCTACAGTTTAACGTCGTGTGGGACAAAAGGATTATAGATCTTAGTTTAGGATCATAGATATTGGACCATTAAAATAAATACACAGTGTGTGCTTTCATGGGGAATTTTCAGCCAAGGTACTGAAAGTAGAATTTGGGGTTAGGCCCAAGGACATGGGGCTGGATTTGAGGGACACTCGAACGTTCCTACGTATCCCATAAGGATGAGAATCAAGCCCACGTAGTTCTAGAAATACCCTTTGTACAAATTTGGTTCATACATGTGAGGGTGAAAGGGGACTTTAGTACAATGATGGTTTAACCCAAGATAAAAGGTTTGGGCGTCGCCATGTATGCACGCAGTCTTTGAAATGAAACATGATTGAAAAATCAATGTAAATATTGGTTCCCTCTCTGGAGAGGGTATCAAATAATATTGTATTTTATTGTCATACTGGACAAAAGTGTTGTATAGTTTAACGTCGTATAACAAGGACGAAAGTGAACCAATGTAAAAATATTGATTCTAGGGGCGGTTCCACGAATTAAAATCGTATGAGATGGAGGTGAACTGATGTGAAGATATTGGTTTTGGGATTGAACCTTAGGAGGTTGCCTACGTACCCAGCCTGGAAGGCAAGGATCAATGTTCGTGTAGTTTAATTAAAAAATGAATTAATGTTCAAGTTGTTCTTGGGGACAACGACCTAAAAAATGATGTTGTTGGGACTTACACATGGTTAGTAGCCCAGAGAGAGTGTTATGGTTGAGTTTTTCTCTAAGCTCACATGAGTCAAACTCGGTGTGAGAAACAAGAGGTAACAACAACCTTAACGATTCATAGTTTTATTTCATGTAGGACATATAAAGGGACTATGTAGTTTAAATTCCTGCAGTTAAGACTATTGGTGCTGCACAGTTTAGTGTCATGTAGCAGGGAAAAAGTATGGTTTAATGTCATGTAGGACGTATCACGGACTTTCTGTACAGTTTAATGTCATGTAGTCAGGACGATGGGGACAATATAGTTTAACATCATGTTGGATGAAAGGGGGACTGTGCAGTTTAATGTCATGCAGTGAGGAGAAAAGAGTACACCATTTAACATCATGTTGGACGTATTAGGGACTTTTTCACAGTTTACCATCATGTTGGACGAAAGTGCGAATAGTTTAAGGTCATATGCATGGACCATGGAAGGTGCAATTTAATGTCATGTTGGACAAAACTATAGTTTAAGTTCATACAGGATCTTTGATAATTATGTAGTTTAACGTCTTTCCCGATGTAAGGGACTTTAATACAGTTTAGCGTCATGTAATTATGACGTCACAGTTTAACATCTTGCTGGACGTAAGGGACTTGCAAATAGTTTAGGGTCATATGCATGGATTGTTGATGTTGCAGTTTAAGGTCATACATGACCAAGTTGCAGTTTAAGGTCATACTCAACCATTTCCATATAGTTTAATGTCATATAGCAAGGACAAAAGAGTACACCATTTAACGTTATGTTGGATGCATTGGGGACTTTTTTTCACAGTTTAACGTCATGTTGGACAAAAAGAAGAAGAAGAAGGGACGATACAGTTTAGCGTCATGTTGGACAAAAGTGTGAATAGTTTAAGGTCATATACATGGACCGTGGATTATGCAGTTTAAGGTCATACATGACCTAGTTGCAGTTTAAGTTCATACTGGACCATTTAGGGAACTTATTCACAGTTTAACGTCATGTGGGATGAAAGTTCAAATAGTTTAAGGTCATATGTATGGACTGTTGCTGTACAGTTTAACGTCATATAACAAGGAAGAAAGAGGTACTTTGCAGTTTATACAAAATACTTCTTCAAAAATCTTGCATTGGTTGGAGTAGTAATGAGTTCTCCATCCATTGAGATTAATGAATAAGCTCCATTGGAGTAGACGCTATGTATTGAATAAGGTATATCCTATTTTGTCTCAAGTTTGGGAGGTTTCTTTCCTGGTATCATTGGAGTTCTGAGAACTAATACCAAATATCCCTGAGTGAATGAACGAAGACGAACTTTTTTGTTAAAAGTTCATGCTATTCGATTCTGATAGACTTCCAAGTGGTGCAAAGTGCACAATCTTTTCTCATCTAACCGTTCCAATTCATTCAATCACTTTTGAGATTGTTCATCTGTAGATGATTGATCACAAATCGCAACTCTGAGTGAGGGTAGTTGAACTTCAATGGTCAAGAATGCTTCCGTTCCATATACTAATGAATATGGAGTTAACCGAGTTGCAGTGCGGGTGGTAGTCCGATAAGCCCATAAAGCATGAAAAAGTTTATCAGGCCATGACCTCTTATCTTTATCCACCATAATTTGCAGTATATTTGAAAGAGTCTTGTTAAAGGATTCTATCTGGCCGTTGGCCATTGCATGATACTGAGATGAATGGTTGGATTTGATGTTGTATTATTGATACATCTTCTTCACCTCGGATGAACAGAAATTGGTACCATTGTCCGTCAATATGGTATGAGGGACACCAAATCCGGTAATGATGTTAGACTTGATGAAGCTAAAAATTCATTTAGAACTGACTTCCTTGAGAGGCATTGCCTCTTCCCATTTGGAAAAGAAGTCATTAGCAGTAAGAATGTACTTAAACTGCTTGGCCGTAGCCGAAGGGTAAGGTCCCACCACATCCATTCCCCATGTGGCAAATGGACATGATTATTTAGCCATATGAAGCAACTATGTAGGTTGATGAATGAAGTTGGAATGTACTTGGAATGAATGACACTTCTTTGTGAAATTTACACAATCTCGTATCATTGAAGGCCAAAAGTATCCAAGCCTTAGAATCTGATTAGACAGTCTATGTCCAGACTGGTGGGCACCATAGACTCCTGCATGTACTTCTTTCATAACAGCCATTGTCTCTTCACCATCAATTCATCTGAAGAGAAATCCATCAAAACCACGTTTGTAGAGAATTTTCTCTAGGTGATCTGGGCTATCATAAAGAGTAAAATTAACCACGCATCACTGGATTTGTTCTTTCTTAGCTCTATCAAATGGAATTGTTCCATTTTGAAGGTATTCCCTGATAGGTGACATCCATCCTGTAGTATGACCATACGGTTCAGGAATGGGACAAATTTCATTAATTTATTCTGTTCTGATTCGAACATATGGTGAAATTGCACGACGGTGGGCAATACTGATGGTTGTCTCGTCTCGATTTGGATCTGCCAGAGCTGTGTCTATATTAGCCAATGCATCAGCTTGATCATTTTGTGATCTTGTGACATAAAAAAATGTTGGTTCCAAAGGGAATTCCGCCATTAACTCTATGATGTAATCATACAAAGGGATTAACTCTTTTTTTCTAATGGCATAATCCCTATTGACTTTTTTGATTACCAGGTCTGAATCACCTTTCACCTTTAAGTGATTCACTTGTGCTTGAAGCGCTAATTCCAAGCCTACGATGAGAGCTTGGTATTCTGCTTCATTATTGGTACCACCTTCCCACAATAAGAAGGAATAAGGTAGCATTTCCTTTTTTGGAGAAATGAGTACAATTCCTTAGCCAACTTTGTTGAATTTAGGATTTTCCATTTTCCTCCCTGTTGGACTTCTGGAAGCACCATCAACATACATTTCCCATGCCTGAGGAATTTCTTGAATAGAGAAGACTTCCTCACCAGGGAGTTCAATATCTGAAGATGTATCTTCCACTGAAGGGTGTTCATCCAGGAAATCAGCCAGAGCTTGGCCCTTTATCGCCTTTTGAGACACATACCAAATGTCGAATTGCTGCAAAATAACTGCCCACCTTGCCAGAAGTTTTGTAAGCATTGGAAGACAAAGGATAAATTTGAGTGGGTTATTGCGAGATACCAATTAGACCTCGTGATGTTGTAGGTAGTGTCACAACTTTTGAACTGCAAATATTAATGCCAGGCAGCACTTCTCAATACTTGAATTCCGGGTTTCTGCTTCAAGCATGGTTTGACTAAGATAGTAGAGACTGTTTTCATTCCCAGCATCATGATTTTGAGCAAGAAAGGCACCCAATGATCGCTCTAGAGATGTCACGTAGAGGATAAGTGGTCTTCCTTCAACATGTTTCATGAGTACCGGTGGACTCAAGAGGTATTTATTGAGAATATCAAATGCTTCTTGACATTCTTCAGTCCACTGGTAAGTGACTCCCTTCTTCATCAATTTGGTGAAGGGTAAACTTTTGCCTGCCAAATTGGCGATGAATCGCCGAATATAGGCTAAGTGTCCTTGAAGTCCTCTTAATTATTTCAAATTTTGAGGAGGTGACATACCAAGGATTGACTTGGTCTTCTCAGGATCGACTTCAATACCACGATTGCATACAACAAAGCCGTGAAATTTTCCTGAGGTTACCCCAAAAGCACATTTTATGGGGTTCATCTTCAAATTATGTTGTCGAAGCTTGGAGAATATGACTTCCAAATCAGGAAAGTGATTCGAACATTGTTTGGATTTAACTACCAAATCATCTACATAGAATTCAACAGACTTCCCTAAGAAGGGTTTGAAGATATGATGCATGGCACGCTGATAAGTTGCACCTACATTCTTTAAGCCAAAGGGAACTACCCAGTAGAAAAACACACCCTAAGGGGATATGAAGGCTGTAGATTCCTCTTCTTCTAGGTCCATTCAGATCTGATTATATTCGGAATATCCATCCATGAAGGAAAGTGCTTCATAGCCAGCTGTTGCATCAATTAGAAGTTCTGTAATTGGAACAAGGAAATCATCCTTAGGACAATGCCGATTAAGATCTCTGAAATCAATGAAAAATTTAATTTGTCCTTTCTTTTTCATTACAGGGATAATATTAGCCAACCATTTGGGATATTGAACTTCTCTGACAAAGTTATCTTTGATAAGCTTATCCACTTCATCTTCAATTTTGGAGGCATAAGTTGGTTGTGTTCTTCTCATGGCTTGCTTAAATCCTCGATGTTCTTCTGGTAAACCCTAATGATGAGTACCCACATTAGGATCAAGCCCGGGCATTTCTGTATAGTTCCAAGAAAAAATATATCTCTATTTTGATTTAGAAAAGAAATATACATCTCTTTATCTTCAAGATTCATGGCCACACTAATTAAAGTGGGGAGTGGATATTCTTTTGTACCCAGATTTATTTCTCTGAGATCATCCACAGTGGTAGAGATACCCACTTCAAATGTTGGTGGAGCATCTCTGAGATCTTTCTCTTCTTCTTCATCATGTGTTATTTCTTCCTTTTCTACTTGAATAGTAGATGATAAAGTAGAATTCTTATGATCCGAAGAGATGTCAAAATTTTCATATCTTGAAGAAGAAGCTTCCATTTCTGACCCGATCGATGATGAAGGGTCTTCTTTGGGTAATAAAGAGGAGATGATGGATTGAGAATCGACATCATTGTTCACCTCTGATGTTGCTATAACTTCTTCTGGCCTAATTGGTGATGCATAGAATTGTTGGATTTCAATAGATGAAATGAAGATGTCACCATTTGTGCTTTCATCACTTCTTAGTAGATTACCAATTTCTCCCATGTTGTCTCGCTTGATTGTCGTAATTGACACTATGGATCTTTCCATAAGATTTTTTTGATTTGGGTCTATCTTGTCAATTTGACTGATATGTAACACATAATCTATACTCACATGTGTAAATGGATTTAATGGAATTTTTTCCAAACCATATGGAGCATTAACTTTAGTAATCTCCTTTATTATGGATTTATCCCTTTGCTTTATGTGATAGACTTTCACCTAAATGTATTGAGACTCACATGTCTTGAATGAGGCCTTATCCCCATACAATGTCCCAACTTGACCATTGAAACAATATTTGAGACATTGATGGTATGATGAAGGGATAGCTGCATGTTGATATAGCTAGTCTCTTCCAAGTAAGATGTTGAAGGCTGAGTCTTGATCAACAACCATGAAATATGAATTGGATACAAGATCTCCAAACTGAGTTATGAGTATAACTTTTCCCAGTGGTTCTTGTTCATTTTTATCATATCCTTGTAACATCATGGTAGAAGGAGATAAATCAGATTCCGTGAGGCCCAATCGACGAAGTGTACGAATGGGTATGAGGTTGACTCCTAAACCATTGTCAATGAAAGTTCTTCAGACTTCAACGCCATTGACCTTGCTAGACAAGTACAATGGTATAATATGTCCATGCACAACATCATCTTCATCTTCTTCAGTAAAAGATATTATTGCGTGGCATTCTGTAGGATTACTCTCTATGTGATAGACTTCAGCTGCAATAATTTCAGTTTCAAACTCTTGAGGACTTGACAAAGCCTCGATGAGTGCTTCCCGAAGATCTTTTGACATATTCAGAGCATCCAGAATTGATAACTTGGCTGGTACATGAGCCAAGTATTTCAATATATCATAATTTTGATCCAGAGGTCTGCGTTTCCCAATAGGAATATGTGGTTTAGCAGGTACCTTAGAAGCAGATGCTTTGGAAGTTAATGCATCTTTTATCGGGACAGGATTTGGCAATATTCATGATTTTGGAAGATTAGACTGATTAGATCCATTTACTTGCTAAGAGGAAGAAGATGGAACCTTTAACCGATATTCCAAAATAACTGTGCCAGGACTGAATTTGCTATTGATAAAAGAACTTTCTTGTTCTTGCGGAGCTTACTGAAGTGCTCTACCATGAGTTTTTGCTGCGTACACAGTTCTAGCAGGGGTAGAATTGGAATTGTGTCTTCTGAAAGATCCACGTCTTCCCTTGTATCCTGAGCCCCTGGAACATCCTCTGATTCCTCTGTTTGATACAGGGAATTTAGGCTCATTGAAATTGAAACTGCGACTGACATATGGATCTGTTAATTGAATCATATTAACAGAACCAAATATTAACTCTTCATCTAATGAAGACTCTACCTGATTAGCCTGTTTAGACTGTTCCGTTTGGTGGGGCGGTGCCCGTGGCATTGAAGTAGATGAAATGAAATCTGCCAAAGTCAAAGACAACTTAGGATTTGACACATACTCATCTTCTTCTGATTCTTTTTCTTTCTTTGAATCATGCCATTTCTTTGAGGACTTTCCCTCTGACGAAGAGGGTTTTGCCATAACGTTCATGGCAGAAGACACAATTGGTTTCTTTAATTGTGTTCTCCAAATAGCATGAGTTTGATTGATTGTCTTTCTGACCATCCAATCATCATACTTCTGTGTATTTTTTCTTTTGACTTCATTCCATTCATCTTCCTCCTCTGGAACTGTAGTAGTGACACATGCTACCTAGGATGAGGAGCCTTTCAATGTGACCTGTCCCGAGTCAACCATCTTTTTACGGAGGTCTTTGAAGACAAAACACTCTTGGATGGGATGTCCCAACATTTGATGAAAAGGGAAATAATTGGGACATTCTTCATCTCCTTTCTTGTTTGGCCTCTTGGGAATTGGCAATTGAACCAAATTGATTTCCAGAGCCAAAATGAAATAACCAGGAACTTGTTCATTTTGGAAAGAGTATGTTTTTTCCTTCAGATCCTCAAATTGTTTTCGTCTTTGATCTCTTTGATCGTCTGGACAAAAAGGCCTTTGTTGTTGGCGCTCAGAAGGTGGAGCCCTTCGAGAAGATGAAGGTTTTGAGGTAGAAATAGGTACAGGTGCTTGTTTAAGCATAACTATAGAAATTTCTACTTTACCCATTCTCCTTCCTGGAGCTGATGGAATTACAAAAGATTTAGCCTTAGCCTGTATAAGGGAATCTTCAATCTGCTGAGCGATTGAAGTAAGGTCTCGAAACCCTCCTGTGTATTTTACAGGGATTAACGGCGTGCTTAATTCGTCATGCAGATTTTCCACACAGATTGGCGACAATTCTACTTGAGTGAGTGCTAAACTCAAGGAATATATTAATCCCTTCCATCAAGAAATGAAATCAGAGACCCTTTCATTCTCCCTTTGCTTACAATTTGTAAGATCGAAAACTGTTGTCTTTGGAAAATTTGATCTGAACTGAAGGAGGAATTTTTGGCAAAGATCCTCCCATCCGGTAATTGATCGGGATTTCAAGCTTGTATACCAAACAAAAGCTAGTCCTTGCAAGGTTTGCACGAAGCATCTGAGTTTCACTGCTTCTTGTTGTTCCGGAGTTCCCATCATGGGATCGCAACAAGACACGTAATGCGTCAAATGCTGTTTAGGATCGCCTGATCCATTGAAAATAGGGAATACAGAATTCCCAAAACTGGATGGAGGAGAAATTGAATCTACCCATTCAGGGTAAACTTTCTTTTCTGGTTGAACTTGCGCACGTTTCCCTTCCATAGCTTCTAGACGAGCTGTTAATGACTCAATAGTAGTTATTAACTTTTGAGAAACATCCGGTTGAACATGGACTTGGGTAGGTGCAATGACTGGAGCTTGGACAGATGCGGAAATTGGTGCTGCAACTGATGGTAGCATTGCCAACTGTTGTTGCACTTGACCCGTAGGATTAGACCTGTGAGGGTGTACTGATAGAGGAGGATATTCTTGATCCATCTCAGTAGCTACAACAAATTCCTTTGGCTGACTGACTCCATCATGCTTAAGAAGAAGACTACTCTGAAGTAGTTCTGCATTCAACCTTCTTAATTCCTTCATTTCTTCCTCCGGTTTTGCAAACCTTTTCTCTAGTGAGAGCGATTGACCTTCTCCAGAGGAAGGATCTGTAACCTGGTTCTTTCCCTTCCCTTTGTTGGATCCTTTTCAGAGAGGGGGAAGTGGGTTACTCGAAGGATTACCTAGGTTCTGAGTAATCCTTTGACTTCATGTATGTACGCCTTCTTCATTTGTGTTAGTGTGTACATCTTCTTGAGCAGGAACCTCTTCATCTGAGTCCCTTGAGTGAGCCTTATTTGGTGGATCAGCAATAATGGAATTGATGACATTGATTGACGCATAACTCATTGCATCCCTTCTATCAGCATTTATGTGATACTGTATTCTTCCATGTCTTTGATGAGACATTGCCTTTTGTTGATTTGATCCCTCATAAACTTCTTGACAAACCGTAATTTGGAGGGAATCTCCTGATAATTTGGCTCTTCATTCCTCTTGAGGTTTCTTCCCCAATCGAGAAAAGACTGACATTCTCTGAGGAGGGGATTGATGATTTGAAAAAGTCCCCAGTCCAGTGGACTGGGGCTGTTCCTGATGTTCTCGCTCAACTCCTCGAATCCTATTTGTTGATTCCGAGGGTTGGTTTAAAAGGGTCCCCAGTATGGAGAGCTGGGGTGGTTCTTGACATTCTATGTCTGATACTTTCTTGATAGTCCTCCTGATCTTGTGAACCTTAGTCCGGAAATTAGCTGGATGCATTAACCTGTATCCGCTTTTATCACCTGGTTCAAAAGACCATTGGATGATTTCTGACACTTCTGTAACTTGGTGACGTGCTTGCTCCAAACGAGAGACCTGTTTAATATTCTCATTTGTTTGATTCAAGAGTAATTCAACAACTTCTTCTCTGTATTCTTGATTTTGAGAGGAACTAGTTGAAGCCTGTTCTTGGGCAGGGTTTTGATTACAAACAAAGCCTATTGACTGTGGCCGGTTATGAGAAATAACATTACATGAGACCATTTTTGGCGGGCTTTGCTGATTGGAGAGCACCATGAAATTCATTGCTCCATGAACACCCCATCCTCTGACACGAATACCAGATGTGGTATTGGAAATTAACCGACACAATCTTCTTAGTGCTCCAAGGTATTAACGTTGAAGGGCTCTCTACTACTTTTCAGCCTTTGGATATCGAGAGACTGATAGAGACACCAAGTCAATCTGACGTTGTAACCCTTATATTATATTAAGATGATTTTCATATTCATCATAAGATAATACTTTCTTTTTCAACTGACAAAGAGTTTTCCATATATTGAGACAAATATCATGAATTTCATCTTTCTTCAACATTTCTGGAATATTATACTGAGAGTCAGCCAAAGGCCAAAACATGACTTGCACTTCAACTTTCACCAGTTGTTTTCTCATGTTCAGCATTTCCTCTTTATCATTTGATGAAGATTCTTCTACATGATTTCACCAGAGTTGGTGTTTCCTTGTTGCTTCATTAGATTCAAAAGGATAGGTAGATAAATCATTGATCAAACTAGAAGATGCATGACTTAGGGGTGGTTCGGAGAATGACCTACACCCTGGTCTATCTTCTGATTGAGAAAGTATTTCACCTGCTAGCGATAAAGCTTCAGACATGACTGGTTTCACATTTGCAAGTGCCTCAAGATAAGATGGATTTCTCGACACTACATTGTCCACTGGAGCATTTTCTGGGAAATGTTCATCACTACAGCGGAGAGGGATTTCACAGCAAAATTCATCATCATGGGGAGGAACACCATAATGGGTTACAAAAAAAGATGAGATCTATTGTTCCTTGGTCTTCTGACCACACAGAGGGTTCCTGTGGCTCTCATCTGAAGATGAAACTTCGAGATAGAACGAATTGTCATGAAGCAAGCCTTCATGAGGAAGTGTCTGTTGAAGACCTTTGGAATTAATGGTCCCACTATTGGGAACTGAGGGAGTAGAATCTTGAATTCCAACAGATAATTGTCTGAGGGCTTCAAGAACTCCAGCATCGAGAAAGGCCTTGTTTCAGATTTGCACTTGATCTCATGACTGTGCTGGACGAGTCTTTTTCTTAGACGCCTTCTTACTCTCCTTGGAAACCACTTCTTGATGAAAGTGGCTGCTCTGAGCAGGTGTATGTGCCTAATCAGGAAATATGTCCAGGTTAGGCTGACGATCTCCTCTCAAATCAGGTGTTTGTGCCTGACTTGGTTGTCCGTATGATATGGGGGAGTATGCCCCACAACCCTCTTGGACTAGAACATATGTGTGTGTCTGTTCCGGAGTGAACTATTGATGTGTCACTCCACTGGTAGGGATAGATTTATGTGTATTTCCATGAGATGCTGCTGAAGTTGTTATAATATCCTGGCAAGCATCCAGAATATGAGCAGGGATTTGTTTCTTCTCTTTCACCATTGATAGAATATGCTTGGTGACTTCAGCTGCCGGAACGGGAATATACATCCATTCCGATCTTGGAGAAGGTGTATGTGCCTGCTCCTGTCCTCCTTTTCCTTTTAGTGAATCTTGACAGTACTCAAGTGTGGGGGCAGAGAGTTGAGTCTGCCTCCTATTTGTTGTCGGGGATTTCCGACTAACTTCTCCGAATGCTACCAAGCGAGACTGTTGGTAGTCATGATTAATACTAGCAGGTGTATGTGCCTACTGATTGTACTTCGCCAAACGTGGTTGACGAGATCCATCATATGTAGTCAGACGAGCCTGTTGACTAGCTGATGATGTATAAACAGGTGTATGTTCCAGCCTATAGTACTCCACCGGAATTGCCAGGCGAGATTGGCGTGATTCTGCAAGACGAGTCTACTGGACAGCAGAATTAAAACGGGTAGGTGTATATTCCCGCTCATTTCTTGGCACCAAGTTAGGTTGGTGGACTTCTCTGGAGATGGCATAGATGAGAATCTGCTAACTGTTGACCGGATTCCGCCTCTGGTGGTTTATCTTGCTTGCTCGGGTTCGAGGAACCTGAGCCGAATGCCTGGAGTCGGTACCCTCATCATGTTGAGGGCTCACTGTCGCACGAGTTTGGTGGCGATTGTTGGTGGGAGCCCTTACGAAGGACACCCATCTATTTGAATTAAGGCCCTGAGGGACCTGATCATTCACCTCCCCAGAATAAGGGAGCGAATGGTGATTGCGTTCTGGGGATAACGACCCAAAATGGTTGGAGACGGTAGTCAGCACCGCCTGCTTCTTGATCACTGGTCGTCATTGTCCGGACGACCGATGTGAGTTGTTTACTTGGAGGGCTTGTCAGGAAGCCTCCAGAGTTGGGATGGTACCGTGTTGACGGTACTCCTTAACTAGTGCGTTTGATACCCCGCGTTGAAGATGCTGAGTAGGTGATATCGTCCTTAGAACGGACGATGATCCAGCAGGAGTAGCGGCAGTGGCATTTGCAGCAGCAGTATTCACAGGTGTGAACTTGAGAGTAGCCATTCTAGAAATGCAGAAGATCTTGGAAAAGAGTTCATGTTTGATATAACAGATCTAATCAAGATATATTCAGCCACTACATCTTTTGGATGTGCACATTTTTCAATGATTGTTTTTTTGGCCCTCTCATTGAGTTTTAAATAGGGGCCTAACAAATGGGTAAAACATTATTTTAACTTGGTTAAGGATTCACGTCAGGTTCACCATTTTTGTTTCCCTCGAATTTCGGGAATGACCTCCTTTTGATGGGAGGTTCAAACGTTCCGATCGGTTTCTAACTGGTTTGTTCATAGAACCAGAAACATCCAATGATTACACATCTATTCGGGCCTACTTTCCAAAGGTAGGTGCTCATTAGTTTATGAACTGATGATGTTTAGGAATTTGCATTGGTTGAGAGGATGAGAGGTCGGACTCATCACAAATTTTTGAGGGGAATTATTGTCTACTCTGAGACTCTCTTTATATATTTAACTTATGTTCATGAATCCTTATTACGTTACCAAGTATAAAATGAGATTTCCTTCAGATCTGACAATCAATGATAAAATATGTAAGAATTTTAGAGAATCTTTTATATGTATTCGAGGTTCTTCATCGATAGAGAATCATCTATATTTTTTTTAGATTCTTGGTCAATGGTACCCGTCAACACATTTATATAGATTTCTCTTGGTCATTATGATGACCATGCTGGTTTTAATGCCACTCAGTGGGGAACTTGATGTTTATTGTCATTTAGAAGGACATGGATTATTTCAGAGTTGGGATCGAACCCACAGACGGGCTACCTACATATCCTTTGTTTAAAAAAAGAATCATAACCCACGTAGTTCGAGTAAGGGAGTATGATGTTTATGATTGATGGCTCAAAGAAGAATGTCATAGTCACTTTTACACTCTAAGATCACGTGAGTCATGCTCGGTGTGAGAAACAAGAGGTATTGGTAAAAATTAGACAATTATTCCATAAAAGATGCAATCATAAGAAATAATGTGGGACTTATGTATGTATGACTGCCCAGATAAATGAAGGTTAGGATTTACTTTAGGGAAGAAATCCAGGAGCAGGGTCCATAAAGGTATATGTGCTTCATGGAGATTTTAAATACTCTAACTTGGGGCTTACTACTGAAAAGGAGGCCCAAATTAGGAGAGGACTTATGATTGGGTTTTATTTCTGAAAGGAAATCCTAGATCAAAGGTAAATTAGGGCTGGTTAAGAGAAATTAAGACTGGGGCTTACTCTTGAAAAGCAAACCCAGGTTAAGAGATTTGAAAAATTAAGGGACTTGGGGCTTATTCATAAAGAGGATGCCCATGTTTGAGAGTGGGGCTTACTCCTAAAAAGGAAGCCCAAGTTAAGAGAATTATAGTTGGGGATTACTCCTAAGGAGGATGCCCATGTTTGAGGATTATGACTAGGGCTTATTCCTGAAAAGGAGGCCCAGGTTAAGAGATTCTCTCATCTTAAAGGATGAGGTTGAATGAATGAAATCTCAATTATTTGTGACATAAATATGTATAAATCACTAGTTTTTGAGAGATATTCCACATAATTCCTTTCAAATAAGGAATTCAAATCAAGAAATCATTCCATAAATGGCTTTGAAGAGTGTCTTGAAGACTGAATCTTGAATAGGAAAGGTGGAATGGCTTAAGAGGGGTGAAATGGGAAAGAAGGGCACCCAAAAAGGTAGGGGCGCGCATGTCCTGGTAGGCGCGCAGGTACTGCGTGGGCACGCAAGTCTTGGTCGCACAGGTATGCCTGAGCGACACATGGTTTACTTGCGCGATGGTTAACCAGCATGGTAATACTTGAGCGACTCTTGATTAAAGCCTTTAGAATCCCCTTGAGGTTCTTCCAGAAGAGGGGTGCACAAGTTCTATTGAAGTAGTAAGGTGGCGTGCAAGTGTGGCCTTTTTCCCTTAAGGGCTAGCCACTCAGGCACGCAAGTGTTGATGAGTTTCAACACTTAGGCCTTCCTCGCCCTCTTTAGATCTTCCGTTCTAGGTAAGAAATTACCTTAGAAGTGTTTCGGAAGCTTTGAGAAGAGAGTAGGGCGCCGGGAGCTCAAATATGTGTTTCTGGAAAAACAATCCTCTCTAATGGGGGGACCACAGGGTCTATTTATAGGTAGGGGAAGACCCCGGGTGGTTATCACTTAGGTCGCGCAAGTGACTTGCACGACCATCATGCGTCGCACAAGTAGACTTGTACGACAGTGATATAACTTGCGTGGCACATGTTCTCTTGATCCCTCGTTCATGCCTTTTTTTATTTTTGATGTTTTCTTCAAAGGATGAATCAATTCATACTAAGTCATCTCCCTTTCCATTCTTTTAGACACTATGATGAAAAAGGAGCGTCAATAATATTATATCATCATCTTACCTATCATCACCTTTACAGTTAGTGCATTGATGCGAAAATATTCCCTAATTGATACTGATGTCTCTCTCCACCTTTTTGGAAAACAAATCACGATCTTCATGATCTATTATTTTGTAGTATCTATATTTCCCTGTGAGATCATTTTATTTACAATCTCATTAAACCTTAGATACATGTCTGAGATAGGCTCACAAGGAATCATTTTGAAATTATCATGTTTAAAAATATACGTGTTAATCCTAATTTCATTAATATTAGTGGTTCCTTCGTGTGAAATTGATAGAGTATCCAAAATTTAAAATTTTGTTTTACATGCAAAAATCCTATTGAATTATTTAACTCACAAAGAAAAATATAATACATTCATATATTTTCAATTATTATTATATAATTCCTTAGTGGAATCATCCCAAGTGTTTTTATTAGTAGAAGGATTCTTATATTCATCAACTATAGAAAAACAGATTTTAAAACCCATGCTTTCTAAATGAATTTTCATTTTCAGATTCTACTGAGCATAACTTGAGCCATTAAAATAGGGAGACCTATTGGTAGAATCACTTTACTTTTTATTTTCCATGTAAAATAAAAAAAAGTTTTAATGAATTAAAAATTTCTTACTCAAATAAATTTTGATATCTTTAAAATCACAATTAATATCATAGTTGAAAAGATATTTGAAAAAACTTTTAAGACTCAGATACCAAATTTTGGTTGGATGAGGACACTGAAGAGGGGGGTGAATTGAGTTTTTATAATTTTTTCGTCAAAAAAAAATTATTTAAAAATTCCCCAATTTTAAATACAAAACATCCTAGTTAACCAAAGTAGCAGATTTATAAAATTTTTGACATTTTGAAATAATTCTCAAAGAGTGATTAGTTCTTAGTTAAAGTAATATGGATTATTATTTTATCTTTTTAAATCAATATACTAAATAAAATACTAATACAAACACTATCTAATATTAAATATCAAAGTGAATTAAAGTTTTCTAATTTAAATAAAAAAGTTAAAATAGAACTCTGGAAGGCATAGTGGATTTAAAACATGAGGTTGAAACTCAAGCTGAGACTTAGTCCTCTCCACTTGGTGATAAAATACCACCAAAAAAATTATAAATTTTTTTATCCACACACTAGATCAGGAAAAACAATACTATACACATTGTCCAGGTCAACTAGACCTCTTCCATAGTTTTCGTGGGAGTTTTAACAACAAATATTCCACACAAGGACCTCTTCCACTACAATAAATGAGAATGTAAGGTGTAAAAAGATAGTTTTGTGAAGATATAAACATAACGTCCAATTCAGAATAGGATACGGTGTGTGTTTATAACACAAAGACACACACTAATCTTAATGTAAAACAATACAAAATCATAGCATAAATAATGAGAAAAGATTTATAAGGCTTTGTGTGTTTTATTATCTATCTTGAAACTCCTTAAAGTTGTGTTGAAACACAGCTTGAGTCGATTTATGGAAAAAAGCATCAAAACAAGGTGTTGTAAGAGATTATGTCTTCTGATTAGAGTTAGGTAATGACGTGTTCAATAAATATTCTCCGCTTTTTATTTCATGCTACATATGTTCTTCAATTTTGGTTCTCAGAAATTTATTCATCTATTCACATTAGGAAGTTATTATTATTTTTTATTTGATGCATGAATTATAATATTTCTTTAGTTGTCTTGTCTTTTAGATCAGGTGCTTACTTTATATGCTGTAGGGCTGACAAGAATCATGATATTGATCATGTGCTGGTATCTCATAACTCGTACTCTGACATCGGTATTAATGTTTTCTACAAAAGTTAGAAAAAGTCATTAAAATAAATCATGGTACTAAGTTTCAAAAATATGAATGTTAAAAAGAAATATAAATTAAAATGAAAAATGAAGGAATGATGGTGTCCTCAGATTGGTAGCTCATGAACGATGAGTCATGATTGGTAGGTATCTCTTTTAGTAGGTCGACTGGACAATGACTCAACTATAAGTTGGTCATTATGATGGTAGGTACACTTGATGGTAGGTCAACTATAGGTAGCTTATATGTAGAAAAAAAATTTGAACATCAAGGGGTTATTCAATCGGTAGCTCAAGATGATGGCGACTCATGCCATTGATAAATCTGCTTTAATGGTGACTCATCCATATCAAAAAAATCTGAAATGTAGTTCATAGCTCAATGAAATAGTGACTTAGCTATCGGTAGGTTATGCATTGGTGAATTATATTAGTGTATTATCCTTTAATATATTTTAGTATCCCTGATGATGGTGATACAACTGATTGTGAGACATATCAACGGTAGGCCCAACAGTGAGTCCACCATGACGGCGACTCAGCCTTAATAGTGACATATCCTCAATGGGGAATTATACTTATCCAAGATTTTCTAACCTGTCTTATATATTAAAAAACTGAAATAATAGACTAATCTTATATTTAAACATGATTAAATATAGATAAACAAAATTAAACTTGATCAAACATAATAAAATATTATTTGTGATCATTAAAACTAGAGGAGTCTAACAGGAGGCATGAAATTACATCATACTTAACACTATTCAGAGAGAGAAAAAGATAATATACTGAATGTTTTTTATCGTAGGAGATTATTGGAAGGTGGCTATGATAAAAATATCAAGAATTATAAATTTCAACTTACTTGGTAGAGGTAAATGGATAGATATAATAAGATATATTTCTAAGAAAAAGTTTGTGAGGTTCCAAATTTTGCTAACTCAGTTAAAAAAAGTTTATTTAATTACATGTCAAGAAAAGGTGTAACAAATAGCTTATATCATATAGAGTATTTTTGGGTAGAGAGGATAAGATAGAGGTTAGATCATATATATATTTCCAATATACCCCCTTTTTATTAGTTTTATCAAATTCACATTTTTTTCATATGGATAAAAGCTTATAAGAAAAATTTGTTAAGAGACAAGAGTCAGTATAATCATACCTATCAGGAAATATAAGGAGACCAACAATATTTGGTGTAAAAGTCATATTCATGTATCCTTATATTTAATTTCTATGAAACCATAGGTGTGTCCAAAGAAAAAATGTAGGTTCTCACACTAAGGCCAAACCTTTTAATTTTTTTTTATTTTCTTACTTTATAACATTTTCATGCATGTGAGATTACTAAAATAATATAAGGAAATAACTCTTACAAGTTATAGGGGTTAAGTTTTTTAAAACATAAATTTTTTAAAAAGATAAAAACTAATTCAACCACGCCTTTAGTTGTTCTATGATTCTTAGTAACTTCAATTATCTTGAGTGATGGAATATATATTCATAGTTTCTAAGATATGAATCATAAAGGAATCTGATAACATAATCCATGAGAACATGATTTTGGTACAAGACATAGAAATGTGGAATATACATAAGATTAGAAAATTATATCCTTAGTAGTCAAGGTTCATTTCCAAGACTACCATAGTGAAACTAGTTCACTCTCCAACCCATCATATTAGTTGAGGTTCAATTCAAATACTATCATTGTGGTCAAATTCTCATACCTAAATGGGTTCACTCCCCATTCCAATCTTGTTTATCTCAAGAGATATTAATATTTACCCAATTAATTGGAGAGAAATATAGGTTTTACCCATCATATAAGTAAAATAATACATATGTGTTCTACAATTTCATAAAACATTCATCATATTAGAACCCATGAATAGAAATGGAATTCATAAACATTTCATCATAGCATAACCCCATGGAAAAGGATTGAGTTCCATAAACATTTCATTATTTCATCATATAATAACTCATTGAAAATGAATGATTTTTATAAACATAATCCATCTAGAAAAATAATAAGTATGGAATCCTTATATTATATTTCTAGTAAATCATATGTGAAATAAACAGTTTTTGTATTTTATCAATAAAAATACCATTAATAGATCATTAAAAAATTATTAGAGAAACAAACCTTTATATTTTGAAATCATTTATTTAAAATCTAAAAATTTATAAAATATTAGGGAATAATTTTTATTTGTAATAAACCTTGGAAACATATAAATAAATATTCAAATCATTGATCATTCATGAAAGTGGGAAATTCCTTTCATGTTGTAGAAGTTAAAAGAAAAACATTCATTTCACACTTTCGTAATAGTAACTCATATAAAAAATTAAAAAAAGATTCCTTTTAAACCATTTTTTTAAAGTAATATATGGGTAAAAATGAATTTAAACAATCATAGAATATTAGTAAAAACCTACTTAATTTTTTTTATAAAACATGTATATGAATGAAAAATAGTTTTTAACCAAAGAGAGAAATAAAGTCATTTTCATTAAAAAATATTTTTGATATCTTGACTACATAATATGAGGAAAATGAAATTGAAAACTATATTCTAAATAAATAAACACAGGAGAAGACAATTAATGATTTTATTGGGAGGTATATCACAATTATTCATCATTCGAAACTTAATCACAAACAATATAAATAATGAGATTGTATCATAAAACCCTTACAACTTTGGGAATTTTGAATCATTTTACCCATGAAATAAATAAAATTAGTTGGATTTTTATAACCGATAATTTCATTATAAAAATCAGCAAATAAATATTTGGAAATTATATACACCATACAAAAGAAACAAGTGGTGCATAAGGCATGTGTCCCACAAAACAAAAGTGAGATGAAAATCCATTACCTTTAGTTCCCCTTATTTCAAAAGAACTCTAACCTACAATATATTAAATTTAAATTTATTATAATTATATTATAAAATAATAAAAATACTTATAATATCATATATTACCATTTAAAATATTTTAACACCCCCTTTTTTTAATAATTCCTTAAAATTTTTATTTTTGAGTGTTAACTGTTTATTTTATCATGAGTATTTTAGTCAGGTAGTTCCAGTCAATGTACATTGATTTTAGATACATAATATTAAAGATGTTAATAATGACATAAAATTCATATATATTCATTATAAACATATTTATATTCATCCATAAAATTTATAGAAATAAAAATTAATTACACCGTTCATGGAGATGGTAGGCTGTACGTACGCAAGAACACAATTTCCACCTTTAGAAAAATGGAATGAAAGAATGTTAAATAATCATTCAAATTTAAATAAAAATTATCAAATTATATATATATATCATATCCATTCATTAAATATATCCTTATTACTATCCTATTATATTGTAAACAAAAAAATGAATCACATCGCTTCGTAGTAGCGGTAGTCCACACGTACGAACGAGCGACATTATCATTTTCCAACATATTGGAAGATCATAAGGTATATGTGATGTTATAATTATAAATGTAAAGTATTTTCTAAATATCATATTTAAACATTAAACCCATCATAATATTCATCCATGAAATATGGGGATGGAAAATGAACCGTATCTCTATATGGAGACGATAAATTTTGCGTACAGATGAGTGATACTTTCACTTAACATTTGATGGGAAAAGGGTGAATAATAGTGGTTTTATAATAATATTTAAATTTAAATATTTTTAAGATAATTAATTTATTAATTTATTATAAATTCCATATTTTTATGAGATGCAAATAATAAGTAGAAAAGAAAGTTATCGGTTAAGAATATTAACTCTTATTTGAATGAACTTATTTATATCTCCCACTAAAGACCCTAGAGTTAGTCTTTTGGAAAGAAAGAAAACTATAGAATGTATATAAAGAATTTTATAATGTATTTTTTTAGGGTATGGTCGATCTAAAATTCACAATGTAGTGTAAATAATTGAAGTAAAAGGTTCCCTTTTATAATTGAGACTAGGGATACTTTTTAAATTTCTCTAAAGATTAAATTATATTAAATTAATTACCTATTAAAAATCCTCCATATTTCTTGGTACTTTAAGATCAAATATTATATGGTCTTAATACCATAAACCAATATAATTTAGACATGTATTTTTTTTCATTTTAAACCTTATCTTTTTTATTGACCCTTGGTTTACCAATTTTAATTAAAACTATGATACACCTTCTTCAATGTTAAAGGGTCCTTATTTTTCATTATACGTTGAAAATTGACAATTAAATGGCCAATTTATGAAATTAAACCATATAATATCCAATTTGACTTATTTAAAATTTTTAATTGTTTTTAAATTATTTAATAAAATATTATTTTGATAAATATCATTATTATCAATTTAGAAAATATTCACTTAATTTGACTTAAAAGGCATAATGAATTTTTTTAATTGGAATATAAAATTTTAACACAGCCATAATATGTCATATTAAAGTATAATTTTTTTAACACTATAACTTACTCAAAATATAACAATTTTAATATTTTTAATGTCATTTATATTTCCATTAATTGAATAAAAATAATTTTGGCATCATGTAAAAATTTAAGGTAATTATATCATAACCTATATTTATAAATAAATTATGATCATGAATATAATTTTATTATTCCTAAAATTAATTTTAATATTCATTCATATCTACTCTTTACCAATGTAAAAATATAATGGATATTTAAAACTAATAGAGTTACATTTTGTTACATTATTTGATTTAAACAATATATAAGTCATTTTCATTGAAAAGTTTCTATTAAACAAATATATTTTTATCCTAATGTTATAAGAGTATAATTAATTTCATCCAATAAGAATTAGGATTAAAAAAGTATTACCTGATCACTTAATTTTAACCAAGATTAACCTGATTTTCTATTTACTGTTGATATAAATTTTACCACTATTACTATTGATATTGGTAAAAAATAAAGGGGGTCTATTTAGAAAATTTTAATCTTATTATTCCAAATATAGAATCCATTTTATGAAATTCAATACATAAATTGGTAGATATTAATTTTAAAATAATTATGCAAAATGTGGTGAAAACGTTTTTTCTGAAAAATACATTATAAGCAGAAAACTTTTTTATTCTTATCACATGACAAGAAAAATATTAAATTAATGTTAAAAATTTATATATAATATATAATATATAATTTTATTAAAATAATTTACCAAAATTTTTTATTTTAATTTATTAAGATAAAAATACATTACGAGTACAAAAATAGTTTTTTCAGAAAAATATTTAGTTTTCTTTCAAATGATTTTTATAATAAATTGATAACCAATGAATTAATTTTGTACATATATGACCATAAATTTTTAATAATTTAGCTAGTCATATTCCTACATGCCAATCTAGTTGCTATGTTATAACTATGACTTTAAATAATTATATTTTAATAGTATATCGTGGTTCATTTAATCTCGGTGTCACTTGTAACACAAGCTATCAAAGAAATTAAATTTATTTGAAAAAAAATAGTTTATAAAATATTAAGTCATTACATATTATCATTTATCCTAAAAGAGAGATTCGTAAATTATTTAGTGTCATAAACCAGGTATCCAAATGGAATTATCCATAAGAGACTTCAATAGCTATGAAGAAATCGTTTGATGTGGTCTCAAGATAGAAATTGAGATTAGAGTCACCAATAAATATCATGGTTTTGATAAGAAAATAAAGATTGTATTAAAAGTAAATTCTAATAATAAAAATATTAGATGGAAGAATATGAGTCTTCATTTATTTAATAAAATTAGAATGATATATAAGGGAATTTATCTTATGGGGACCAGTAAATTCATTAAGTGTAAAAAGGAAGGTAATTCATCAATTGAATGTTGAAGTGATGTGAATAAGTTAGATAATAATGAAACTATAATGAAATATCAGTATAATGCACCACCCATACTCTAGTATTTCAAATACCAAGAGTATGGTAATTATGCTAATCTTAGGGTTAATGATGATTATCGATGTCGCCTACCTCTTGATCCTAGAGGTAAAGATAAATCTCATTCAATCACTATTTTCAATGTGGGTAACAAGAATTAAGTGGTTAGAGATAAATTTACCATCCACTATAGAAATGATAATGTATTATCTAATTCTGGTTCAAACCACTCTTTTATATCTAAGTAATTTTATGAGAGTATCACATTATCACCTCAATTACTAGAGGCTGAATTACTGATGAGAACATTTAATGATGACCACATATTAAGTCTATGATTCTTCTCTGAATGAAGTTTTTTGAAATGTTATTACTTAAAATATTTTTATTCTTAATCTATTTTAATTTGTTTTGATTTTGGTAAGGGATTAGACATATCTATATAGATCCCATATCAATTTCCCTTGAAGATAAGTCATATTTCGTTTTCTGAATGAACCTATGATTATTTATTAATGTGAGGATGAATAAGAGCATCCAATAGAAATTAATTTCATTTTAAGAACATTGATACCTATTCATATGTTGTATTTATCTTAGTTTTTTGGTGAGAAACTCAACATTGAAGACATTCCCATTGTATGATATTTTTTATGTCTTTCCAGAAAATTATCCAAGACTTCTTCCAAATCATGATGTTGAGTTTTCAATTTAACTCATATATAGTGCTTTTCCTATTTTAATGTTTCTATATATAATGAACCCGATAGAGTTACATGAATTGAATAAGGAATTTTATGAGAATCTAAGTAAGATGTTAATCTGGCCTTGTGATTCACCATGGGGTTAACCAGTTCTTTTTAAGAAGAAATATTGATCAATCAAAATCTGCATTTATTATCAGAAAAATAACAAGATAATGATAAAAAATAATCATCCACTACCATATATTAAAGATTTGTTTGATCAAATGTGAGGAGTTCAATATTTTTCTAAGACTAAACTTCAATCTAGATATAATAAATTGAGTGTCAATACTGAATAAATATCGAAGAAAACATTCTATATGATGTATGGAGACTATGAATTTATAATGAATCAATTTGTACTTACTAATTCCCCTTCCATATTCATGGATTTAATTTATAGTTTCTTTAGAGATTAACTTGATCATTTTTTGGTATTATTTATAGATTATATTATTATATACTCTAAGAGTAAGAAATATCTTGGAGATTACTTGAGAATTGTTTTGATGACCTAAGGAAGGATAAAATATATTCCATGTTTAGAAATTTTGAATTATGGTTATACAATTTATCATTCTTACAATATGTAATCACAAGCTAGGGTAATCAGTAGATCCTTATAAGATTGAAATCATTAAACATTGGCCCAGACCAACCATAGTGACTAAGATCCATGATTTTATTGGATTGGTGGGATATTTTTGATACTTTGTGAAGATTTTCTCATAGATATATATTCTACTCATCATGTTAACATACAATGGATTCAATTTCCTTTGGAATGATTAATGTGAAAAAAAATTCAAGGAGCTAAAGAAAAGCTTGGTCATTTCACCTATACTCACACTACACTATATTAGAAAAGGTTTTGTGATATATAGTGATTTGTATAAGAGAGGGATGACATGTTTTCTTATATATAATAACATCGTGATAGCTTATTCCTATCATCAATTAATGTTCCATGAGAATAATTACTTGACTTATAACTTGGAGTTAGTAGTAGTAATATTTTTATTAAAGATTTAGATGCATTATATTTATGGAAAAAAGTGTGACATATTTACTTATAATAAATGTTTAAAGTATATATTCACCTAGAAAGTATTAAATATACACCATAGAATATGGTTGGAGTTGATTAAATATTATGATATCTAAATTAATTACCACCCTATGAAATTGAACTAGGTGGCCGATGATTTTCATAAAAAGGATCATAAATTTTTATCAATGATAAAAATTACAAAAGATCCAATATTTTTGGGTTTATAAAAGATAGAACATGAAATATTAAAGAAAGATGAGAATTATTATCATTCTCAAAAGAGTGTTCAACTATCTATACATGTTAAGATTGAATATCTACAAGAGGAAGATGAAGATCTACAAAAGAAGGTGAGAAGTTTTCGTGATCTCAACCTTGATTGTGATAAAATGATAAGGTTTAGAAATAGAGTATGTATAACAACCCCAAATCTTACCTCATAGATTCAAAGCTAAATAAATAATCTCTACATTTATGGATATGAAAATTAGAAATTTGACACAATTTTATCCATAAAAAAATACAACATGAAAAGAAAATAATGGATCACTTATATACCCCCATGATATTTTAGGTTTAGAGTTTTAGAGAATTAGAAAAAAAACTCTTTCATACAAATACATATGTCATAAAGTGAGTAATTTTACCACTACACCCACCTTTTATTATTCCACATTAACTATTCATTATCACCCACATAAAAGCCTTCTATAAATATCTTAGTTAACTTCAATATTTATAACCTATGTAAAAGAAACAAAAGAAAGGGTGAGATAAAATTCTCATTAAGGGTAAACATATGAATTATAAATTCAATATCTTGAGTAAGCACAACTTGAGTATAATGGTATGGGAATATATTCATAGTTCATTGGAATTACATAAGAGGATTCATACCCATAAAAAAATAGATCATAAATCAAGATATATAGACTATAAACTTTAACAAAAGTATTTATTGATATGAATCAACAGTGATGAGAAAAATTAAATAAATCCTTGATCAAAGAAAATATCAGAACACATAGAAAGCATTGAAAAACCGTGTAGGCATCTTGTGACAAAAACAATTAATCATTGAATTATCTAAGAAATATAATTTGAACCATCTCTTATGAGTAACTTACATTATTTAACTCCATAATCTATTGGGATTTACATACATTAGTTAACCCTATCATCTATTAAGAGGAACATAAATGTATTGTCTCTTATAAGTAACATCATTTAAGATAACTTTGATTCATTACCTAATGCATTAAAGATATATAATGGTTTCACCCATCACATATCATGAAATTTCCCATAAGGATTGGGGTTTACTCCATAATCCTTATCTTATTAATAATTTCCATGTATCATGTCATGGAACAAAACACATCGATACTTTCATTTCATAAAAACTATCATAGATTGATTTACCTGTGAAAAAGAAATAGGTTTCATGAAAATATATTTAAAACATCATCATAAACAATTCAGAGAAAGTAAGTAAATGAAATCATAAGATCATATCACTAATGAGTCATTGAACCATTAAATGATATTTACATAGATGGAATTACCTTTAAAAGAACTTTTAAAACATTTCATATAAAATAGGAAAAAATAATAATTTATTTTGCTACATTAAAAACATAATATTACTTATATATTGGGAAAATGATTTTTTAGAAAATAATCATGAAAACTTGAAAAGTAATATTACAAAAAAATAATATTTATAAAAATGATAAAATATATTCATTAAATTTTAAAAATAAACATTCCTTTCAAACTTTTGTAAAGAGAGTCAAAAGTGACCCATGCGGTAAACAATAAGAAATATAATTTTTAAATTTTTTTAAAAGAAGGTCAACGATAATTAAAATAAATTTATTAAGTCGTTTATATTTAGAAAATAAAATTCTTGAAATACGATAAATATCATGGAGTGAGAGTTTGGTTAAAAGTCCTTAAAATATTTAATGTTATGTTTTTAAGGAAGAACCAATTACAAAATTTTAAAATCAATTTTTCTGGAAGAAATAACATAATAAGAACCATAAAATAACACAAGTATAAAAAAAGTTATGATATTGTTTGTTATGATTTAGTGTATACACCCTATAAATTAAGATAGACGCCATAATCAAAACATGTCTCAAAGAAGGATGCTTGAGATGAGAAACCCTTGTAACATGGGTAATGCTTGAATGAAAAATATATTAAATTAAAGGAATTCAATTGATTCAATAAAAAATATAATTTCCATACTATAATATTTGAAAAAAAAATCATGGTGTATAAATTACACCATATGAAATAAAACTTGGTGCATAACATAAATAATGTATCAAAGAATTTAAATCAAGATCTTGGAAATCCTTGAAAAATTATTAAATTTTAATCAATATCTAAAAAAAGAGAGATAATTAAAGGAATTATAAATATCTTGATAAAATATTAATTAATGATACAATATCTCAGTAGACAACATATAAAACTTAGAAAAAGAAGTAGGTGCCTATTACAAAAAATGTCTGAAAAAAATATTGTGACAAATTATCCTTACAAAAACTATATAAGTAAATTAAAAAGTAATATTTGTGTTTATTATGTGAAACAATTTTAAAAACACCTAAAAAAAGTGGGAATACATCATAATATAATCATATTTAATTTTTTTTACATTACCAAGGCATAACAATGTCATTGAACACGTGTTATAACCCAATGAAAAGAAATTGTTTTATAAAATCCATTACCTCGAATCCAAACATGATATGTATGTTATTTAAATCATGTATAGTAAAATTATATTCATTATTTAATTATTTAAAATCCTTTTTTATTAATTTATCATTAATATATTTATTTCAATTATTTAAATGACATATTTAATTACTTAATCAGTTAAGCTCACATAGGGTGTTTTGAGGATGTTCAGTTTGTCATTGAAAAATTACTTCGGAAGATTGACCAAGGTCAAAGAGATCATAGTTAGATAATATGAAAAATAATAATCATGAAATAATTATAATATTTATATATAAAAAAAATTTAGAGACAGTCATGAATGGTGTCATGAAAAACAAAATAAATTGGTTCACAAGGCAGTAGTCTGCACTTAAATATGAATGATGTTTTTACATTTCATTGGATAGATAATAAAGAAATAAAATAAAAAATTATCTTTCAAAATCATTATAAATATATAAACATCAAATAACTTCATTAAATCTATCCCCATGACCATTGATGAGAGGCAGTTTTTGAAATACTAAGTACATTGATACACAAAGATGGAAGTCTGTACGTATGCACATCTGATGATTCCATATTTAGTGATTGAAATTATAAGAAGATATGTGATATATAATATTTAAAAAATCATAATTATTTAATTAATATCATATATATACAATAATTCTATCATAATATCAATCCACTAAAATTGGTAATTAGAAATCAAATTTACTAGTTCATGAGGTGGTAGTCTACACACACGCACAAATAATGGTTTTGTTTGCCATTTTATGGAAAAAGGAGATGATTGCAGTTATGAAATTAATATAATAATGTATTAGTATGTAGGATATATTTATTTTTTTATATATTAATAGTTATTATATAATTTAAGGAGAAATAATAAGAAGTAAAATTAAAACACTCGATTGAGATGATTACCACATCTTTGAAGAACCACCTTTGAATCCCTCATTAAGGACAATAGGGATGGTATTTTTAGAATACCAAAACATATATAATGTATATAAAGAAATGAAGAATAGTTTTTTTAGGTTTTAATTTATCTAAGTGGATCATGATGTGTAAGGAAGAGGGTAGAGTTAGTGTCTCTATATTAGAGTGGAGAGGGGTGTTGTTGGAATTACGTAAAGTTTTAATTTAATATAAATTAATTTTCACTTTGAAGTGGCACAAAAATGATATATTTAGACTATATTGTGAAATTTTTTCTAAATATTCTCATTAAATAAAGTTTATATATGTTTAAGTTTTTTAACCCTTATCTCTTAGTTTTAACACCCATTAACCATTTTGATGATTACCATCACATAATGTTTTTACTATTTATGGGTCTTGAAAGTCACTATAAAAAGTAAATTGACCTATAAGTGGAAAATGGTTGATATTATAGAAAATATACAATAAAAATTTTCTAATATAGTTTTTTTTTATAAATTTTAAATCATTAAATAAAATATTATTTAACATAATATACGATTAAAGTTATTTAGGTATTATTAACATAAATTGAATTTTAGAAAATATCAAGATATTAATTTATATAGAAAATAAACTTTTAAAAAATAAATAATACATTATATTTATATAAAAATACTTAGAACACCAAAAATTTCCCAAAACAATATTAATTTTATAGTTTTTAAAATCATTTACTTGGTTTTTCTATGACTTGCATAACCTCCGTGTCGACATCACATGAGAATTAAAGGTAATTATATCATCACTAAAAATTAAAAATAAATTACCATAATAATTAATTTATTAATATTAAATATAACACATTATATCCATTTAAAACCTATTTTTATCCCTATTATAAAATATTATAAATTTTTGAAGGAAGAAAGAGATATTTTGGGATTTTCCATTACTTAAAATAATATAAAGGTCCTAATAAAAAAAAAGAACCAAAATTCCATTTTTAGAATTTTTGAATGTGTATTTATAATTAAAATCAAACAATAAAATATATCCAAGTTTATGGATGATTTTTATGACTTATTCTATTGTTTTTACCATTTTTTCCATGTTACCTTTTACTGAGGTGATAAAGTTTACCATGGCCACTATCTATTATGGTAGATACTAAAGTGGAAATATTTACCAAATTTTGACATGATAATTTAAACGAATCAATCATTTTTAAAATTATATTCTTATAATTAGCATGAATTATTTTAAGAATAAACCCAAAAAACGCAATGAAAAATGGTTTTCCAAAAAAATGAATTTTTAAATATAAAATGTTTTCATACCAAAATTAATAAAAATATAGATTAAAATAATATTAATTGGATTTTTATTCATAATGAAATAATTAAATTTTAAAATCAATTCACAAAATAATATGACTTTTTAAATACATGGATGGAAAATAATTTTTTTTATAAAATTGGTATTTTTTCACTAACCATAGCAAAATTAATATTTTCAAAAAAATCCCAAAATTTCACATTAAGATAAATTTGATATTTCTATTTCAAAAATTATTTAATTTTTATAAAATAAAATATTCAAAATATTAAAAAATTAAATATAATTTATTCTCATATAAAAAGACAGTAAAAATAATTTTCGAAGAAAAATAATTTTGAAGCATAAAACAAATTCAATAAAAATACAATGCTTATTTCCTAAGAATTACTCAAAAAAATTATTGATTGTGAAAATTATATCTATATTTCATAATGCAGTAATTCCTATATATACTCACCAATTTTATGGCTAGATTAAAATGGTCATATTTAAAGTAATATTATTCCATGGTTTTTAATGATCGAAGTTTTGTATCTTATACGCTATCGAACATAATGTTATTTTAAAATATCCGAGTATTACATTATCCCTAATTGAATAAATTATATCCTTCTAATTTTATATTGATCATGGTAATTTAAGTATTTAGTTTTTTAAAATCCATTTATTTAAAATTCACATCATAAAAAGGATTAGTATAACATCATTTTGAATTGAGGGAAAGGGAAATATGGTTTTCATCTAGAATAACACATAAATAGGTTTCCAAGTGTGAGAAAATTAGTGGTAATTGAAAATATTGTGACACCTTGGCTGTTGTTTTTGGTGTTTTTCATTTTTTGGTTGTCCCTTTGTTTTATAGTTTTTCTAGGATATTTTTCTGGAAATTTGGAGTTTTTAGAGTGATAGAGGGTGGTACATGGTTGGTGCATGGTTAGTAGAAATTGTGCACTAGACCCCTAAAAACTATATATCCTAGATAGCGGGTTTATCTAGATCACATGTCTAGGAATAAGGCCATGTGCCTCTCCCCTACAATCATGCTACCCAGGACATCGGTGACCACATGGTTGGCACATGGTTTGACAGATCATGCGAACTTCCCACGTTTAATTTTTTTAATAATAATGGAATTAATAATAATAATATTATTATCTTCTATCTCTCTTACCCCTTTTATTTGTGACCCATCCCCAAGGGGTCTTCCCCTCGCACACACGCCAACCCCTTCTAATGGCCTCCTCTCCATGCCAAGTTCCCTTCTAATGTTGGGTGTGATATTAATCAAGTTCATGAGTCCCATTAAGGCCTATTTTTTCAATGGATATTGAAGGAAATGTATTTTTTTGTTGGTTTTGGGTAAGTTTTCTTCTGTTTTTAATATTTATCCTAAGTTTAATTAGGGTTTTTGTGACTTTTGGGTTCAATGAATTTTTCTAGTGCACATTGGACCTCTTTGAGGTTGTTTTAAACCATTATTGGTGAATGTGATGACTTCTGGATCCTTGGATGTGACAAACACACACAAAAATCTATAGGTATGTATATATATATGTATATACCCAATTTTAACATATTTCCACATGTCGATGAGTGTATATATATTATAATAGGGTTATATGTACATATCATGGTGAATATGTGTTTATGGTTTCTTACAAATCTATAAATGAGACTTATATATATATAAAAATATATCCATATATATATAAGGGCCCCCTTTTATATATTCACTCATGTTAGTAATAATATGCACATCTAGAATTTGTGTGATTATATATATGTGAATTTTAATATGAGTGTAAGCGTAAGAGGGTGGGTTCAATTGGATATTATCTAAGGAAGCATGTTTCGAGTCAGGTTCCCTATGTCCAAGACTTTTAATTGAATTACTTGATATTTTGGGTATTTTAAAATTATATTTTTATATTATATAATGTGTAGATTCTATGAAACTAAGATGTGATTATTTTAAATAGATTTTCACTTATTCTTCAGGATTTTCCTAAGACTCCATCATAGGTTTTTTTGACTTAATAATGTTTCCTCATAAATTTTCCATTCCTCTTTGTTTTGAAAATCACAAACACTCAATCTTGAAGAAAATTATATATTTCCCTAAGGATTGTCTTTATAAGGAAAAATTTCCTTCTCTAAGGAAATTTTTAACCTTATTTATGTTTTCATTGTTCTTTTTATAGTCTCTTTAAATCTAACTCATTTTATTCCTATGTCTAAAATTCAGTATCATCTCTAAAACCTCGAAATCTTATAATTCCTTGGATATAGAATTATTTGAAATTTAGGTTCCGAATTATTTGAAAACCAGGTTCCAAATTCTCTGAAATTCAGGTTCTGAATTCTCTGAAATTCAGGTTTTTAATTCTCAGAAACCCTGACTTTGAATTCTCTTAAATTCAAACTCCAAATTCTATGAAATCCAGACTTCCAATTATCTGAAGTTAAAACTCTAAATTCTCTAAAATTCAGACTCTAAATTCTTCAAAATTTAGACTCTAATTTCTCCAAAATTCAAACTCCAGATTCTCAAAAATTTAGACTCTGAATTCTATGAAATTCAAACTCTAAATTATATGAAATTTGGACTCCGAATTCTATGAAATTCAGACATCGAATTCTATAGAATTCCGATATCGAATTCCTCAGAATTCAGACTCTGAATTCCTTATAATTTAGATCTTGAATTCATTAGAATTTATATTTTTAATTCCTTATAATTTAGACTTCAAATTCCTCAGAATTAAGACTCCAAAATCTATAGAATTCAGATTCTGAATTCATTGAAAAACAGAATCTGAATATCCATGTCTTATAGAATCTGAATGTTTATTTGTTTAGATTTCTAATTCTATTTTTCCTTAGACTTCGAATAATAGATTTGGTTAATAAAATTAATTTTCCTTAAACTTGTTATTGTTATGAAATGATGTCATGTGATTTGATTCTAACTAACCGTTCGTTGAGTGAAATGTGTACAGGTCCCTCTCAGATTCAAGAAAAAATATGACCATTAGAGGAGGGAGCCAAACATTGGATAAGTGCCTATAAATAGAAGATCATTTGAATAAGATCAATACCATTCCATCAATATAGAGATTTCATGCTACTGAAGTGATTTCTAGAGAGAGAGAGACTCTCATGATTTGTGCGGTTCTGAACATCTTGTTCAGATAGCTCTGTGATACTCTGATTTTTGTTGAGTATAATCGAGGGCTTCTGGGGATAGAAAGATAGACGTGCTGACTACATTAAAGATCGAGGTCTGGCAGGTATAACAAGACAGATTTTGATATTTCTATCGAGGGATTACCCTAGTGCGGGCAAGACCGACTTTCTTTAAAGTATAAATCAAGGGACCTTTATCCAAAATTGTTGGATACCCTAGTCTTTGGGTTAAAATATTTCTTATTTTTTACTTGTTTTGTTTCAAGTTTATTTCTGTTGTAATTTGATAAAGGTAGAAAGTATAGCCTTCTTATACATTCTTTTACTTTTGTATACTCTGATAAGTAAAATTAAATCCTCTTTAAGGTAGAATCATTCCCTGGTAAAATTTCCTTAAGTTTAATTTTTGGAACCATATTTCCAGAACCTATCATGTTATTTTAGTAGAACTAAAAGAGGTCTTGTGAATTTACCTTGTTTATCTTTGTTAAACATAGTTTTACTTAAGGATAAAAATGAATGTTTTTAAACATACAATTCACCCCTCTATAATTGCGCATCTATATATCATCATATCAATCCCACAATTGGTATCAAAGAAGGTCTCTGAAATACTTATATTGACATAAAATATTTCTTGGTCAAGTTTTCATTATTCTAGATTTTTCTTGCTTAATTTTTCCTTTATTAATTTTTTCTTAGATAATTTCATTTTTTACAAACATTTTCTTTTAACAAATTTTGTAGAAAGAAATTTTATTATAGAATGGTAAGAATGAATGTTAGTTCGATTGGAAATCTAAATCCTACTAGACTACCTATATTTGATGGTAATTATTATGAGTATTGGAGATATTTCTTGAATAATTTTGTTATTAACATTGGAGTAGACAAATTTGTCATTCTTACTAAATATTACAATATTCCGGATAAGGAAGTCAAAACATTCACCAACCTAGAAAAGTCAGAATATCAACTAAATTACAAGGTACGCAATACTTTATTGTGTTCTATGACCAGGAATATATGTAGTCATATTTCTTCATGTGAAGAAGCAAATTGCATCTAGAATAAATTTTAAGTCACACGTTTTGGTACATCCAAAGTTATAGAAACTAAAAGAGATATCATTAGAGCTGAATATCATGGATTTCTATTTACCTATGGAGAACCAGTTTGCAAGGTTCAAAAAAGGTTTATGACTATAGTCAATAGTTTACAAACTATAGGATATAAAGGTCTTGAAGATTAAGCTCTTATGTACAAGATTATTGATATTATGATTAATGAGTGGGAATCTAAGAGAACATCAATTGATGAGAATAAGAAAGTATCCAAAATTACTCTTGATGAGATTTTGAAACTCTTCTTCAACATGAGACAAGAGTTAAAAGAGGTGCTAATATGAATAAGAAGAAGAATGGTAAAGAAAGTTTAGCCATTACTAATACTAAATCCAAGACAATATAAAGGGTTACAATATCCAAGTCTAATAAATTCACTATTTTATCTGAATCTTGTGAAAGTGAAAGTTTTAAGAATGAGCTAGCTAATCTTGATCGAAGGATAAACAAGATAGTGGGAAAGAAAGACTTTTAGTATAGATATAAGAAGAAAGAAAGAAAAGACAAGAAAGACATGTAAGTCACTTTCTATGAATGAAAAAGAGCGGGGCATATAAGACTATATTGTCCTATGCTTAAGAAAAATGATAGGAAGAAAATAAATTTATGAGGAATATAAAGAATTACTACAAGGATAAAACTAATAATGTCATGAATGCTAATGACGCCTAGAGTGCAAGTGGTGGTGACTCTTCGAATGAATCTTCAGATTATGAATCTTCTAGTCATATTAATATTGGTTTACTAGCCATAATACCCATTGAAAATCATTGTCTAATGGCCAAGTTAAACAATGCCGAATCTATAACCAATGTATATTTGAATGAAAATAATACTCATGATAAATATTATGAATCTTTAGTTGAAGAATATTATTCTGATGAAGATAATATATTACCTTCTTATGAATAAGCGTCTAGATTTTTTAAACTTCTCGAGAATGCAAATTACAAACTAAAAAAAATATTGATAAAGAAAATTCTAGAATTTCTATTTTAACTAAAGAAGTATCATATCTTTCTAAATATCTTGATAAGAAAATTTTTGATTTTGAAAGTTTTTCTAAAAACCTTGAGGAAGTTAATTCTTGGAAGGATAACTTTCTAGGGATCTTGAAAATGTTATTTCAACAAAAAATATTTTAGAGGATATCTATAGTTCTAAAACAAATTGTGTCGAAGATTAAAACTTGGTTATCAGAATAAAGACATAAATATTATCTTTAAGGAAATTTCTATAAAAATTTACCCTAAAAAAACAAAATATGAACAAGTTGTATTCTTAAATTTGTTCTTTGAGAAATCATTCTAGTTTTGGTTATATCTATTCTAAACCAGTTTTTAGTAATAAATATTTTGTTCCCAAGAGTGCTCCATTTTTTACTAAATGTTAGTGTTGTGGACATTGGGATAAAAAAAATTCTTAAAAAAAACCCAATCCTCATATTTTCATAAAGCTTATTTTTCAATGAAAATGTGGATTCCTAAAAATTTTCTTTCTGAAATTTTTGGATCCAAGAATGTTTCGATTCCAAAAGTCTAAATATTTAATTTTTATGAAAATAAAGAAAGAACCATCATCAATACATGGTACATGGATAGTGGATGTTCCCAGCTTATGGATAGTAAGAAAAAATTCTTTGAAAATATTATCAATATTAAAGGAGGAAAAGTAACTTTTGGAGATAATTCACAGGGAGAAATTGTTGGTATAAGTAACATTGTTCTCCTAAAAAAACATTAATTTAAAATTTTTTATTTTTAAGGGTCTTAAGCACAACCTCATTACCATAAGACAATTATGTGTTGAGGGTTACCTTTTGAATTTTGTGAATGATAAATTCTTAGTACACAATTCCAATGAAGAGTTTATTATTTCTGTCCATAGGCAAGAGAATGTATAAATACTAAAAATTGAAGACCATAGGAGCTAAGATATACCTTGCCTTAGGGAAATGGAAGATCAATCTTGGTTATGGAATAGAAGGTTATTAAATTTTAACCTTAGGAACCTATGAAATATCTCAAATAAAATACTTGTTAAGGATCTACTGAATCTTAGATTTGATTCTTCAAAACATTGTGATCCATATCAATATAGAAAGAAACATAAATAAAGTTTTAAATTAATCAGTGAAGTCTCAACTTTTGATGCATTACAATTAGTGCATATGGATAATTTTGGTCCAATAAAAACTCGACGAATTAGAGGAAAATATTATATATTTGTCTTTGTTAATGATTACACTAGATTTATATGGGTCTATTTTCTAGTAAAAGAAATGTAAATATTTTTCTAATTTAAAAATCTTTAGATCCCAAGTTAAAAATGAGAAAATTATTCCATTGATAACTATACATAGTGATCTTGGATAAGGATTTCAAAATTCATATATTGAAACTTTTTGTAGTAGAAAAGGTATTACTTATAACTTCTTAGCTCTAAGAACTTTTCAACAGAATGGTGTTGTTGAAAGAAAAAATCAGATTCTTGAAGAAATAACTAGAACCAAATTGAGTGAATATTCTATAGCTAAACACCTTTGGGATGAAGATATAAGTACTTCTTGTTTTACTATAAATCGAGTTTTGATTAGACCTTTTCTTAACAAAACCCCTTAAGAATTGTGGAAGGGTAGACAACCGAGACTTTTATACTTAAAGGTATTTGGTTGCAAAGTATTCATTTTGAATACTAAAGATAATTTACATACATTTACAACCAAAGAAGATGATGTATTTTTTTCGGATACTCCACAATTTCTAAGGCTTATAGATTTTTTAAAAAAAATACCTGTACTGTTGAAGAAATAGTGCGTGTTTAATTTGACGAAACTAATCCTTTTATTTTTAAACAACCCCAACCTACATCCTAGGATTTTTTTTCAAAAAATAATTATCAACCATTGATAGAAGACCCTTATTATAAGGAAAATGTTCAAGAAAATATTTCTGAGGCATTTACCCCAGAAGATTTCCTCCCATATACTGATGAATAGGTTTTACAAAACCCAAATCTGTTGTTTATTAAGAATCATCCCTATGATTGTATTATTGGTGATGTAAATAAACCTGTAAGGACTAGAAGTTCTTTAAGAAATGAATTAGATGATCTAGAATTCCTTTCCCAATTAAAACCAAAAAGAATTGATGAAGCTTTATGTGATGATGAATGGATTAAAGCCATGAAATATGAGCTAAATGAATTCAAAAGGAACAAAGACTGGAACTTGGTTGAAAGACCTAAAGAAACTTTTGTTATTGGAGTAAAATGGGTATTCCGAAATAAGTGTGATGAAAATGGAATCATTATGAGAAATAAATCTATATTAGTTGCTAAAGGCTATAATAAAAAAGAAGGAACAAAATATGATGAAACCTATGATTCAGTGTCTAGAGTTGAATCTATTTACATTTTACTTGCATTTGAAGCATTCTTAAATTTTATACTTCTTTTAATGGATGTAAAATGTTGTTTCCTTAATGGATATGTTCAAGAGGAAGTTTTTGGTGAACAAACTCCTGGTTTTGAAGACATAAAACATCCTGAACATGTTTTTAAACTTACTAAAGCTTTGTATGGACTTAAACAAGCACCTAGAGCCTGATATAATAGACTTACAAGATTTTTGCAACAAAAAAATTCTTTTAAGGGAATTGCTGATCCAACCCTTATTGTAAAGGTAGATAAAAAATGTTTTTATTGTTCAAATTTATGTTGATGACATTATATTTGGTTCAACTCATCAATCTTTAACTATTTCGTTTGCGAATCTAAAGAAATCTGAGTTTGAACTGAGTATGATGAGTGAGTTAACATTTTTCCTAGGTTTTCAAATTTCTCAAAAACCAGAAGAAACTTATATATCTTAACATAAGTATACTAAATATATTATTTAGAAGTATGGTTATGAAAACACTACGAGTATAAGAACTCCCATTAGCACCTCAAATTATCTTCATCTTGATGAAGCTGAGAAACCAGTTGATCAAACATCATTTAGAGGTATGATTGAAAGTTTACTATACTTGATAGCTATTCATAAAAAATTAATGTTTTCAATATGATTATGTGATCGATATCAATACAATCCTAAGAAATATCATTTAAATGAAGTGATAATAATTTCTCTCTATTTAAAGGGAACCATGGATTTAAGACTCTTTTATACTTCTAGAAATGATTTAATTTTAAAATGTTTTTCAGATGCTGACTTTGGTGGATATAGAATGGATAGGGAATGTACATAAAGAACTTTCCATTTCCTAGGATATTCATTAGTTTCTTGGTCATGCAAAAATAAACACTCAGTAGAACTTTCCACTACTGATGCTGAATATATAGCAGTTGGAAGTTGTTGTGCTTGAGTTTTGTGGATGCGATAAACACTCACAGACTATGGTATGAGTTTTACCAAAACACAGATTTTGTGTGATAACACTAGTGTCTTTTCCCTAAACAAAAACCCTTCACATCACTCTCATGAAAAACAAATAGATATTAGGATTCACTTTCCTTGGGATCACACACTAAAAGGAGATATCATTCTTCATTTTATCGGAATGCAAGATCGAATTACTGATATTTTTACAAAAATATTTACCCTCTGATAGATTTTAATATATTAATTAAAAGCTAGGAATGATAACCGTAAGGTAATAATCTATATTTACTTTTTGTTGCAAAACTATCTCCATACATTAAGAAACTCTTTTTCATAGGGGGAGTACATCTTCTTGTTAATTAAAATTTTTCATAATCAACATTTTTTTAATAAAAAATTTTCCTTGGTAACAAAAATTTTCAGAACTCAATATTTTAGAACATATTTTTTTTACCGAATAAGTTTTCTAATTTGAAAAAACTATTTAATTTTCAAGAATCAAAATTTTTATAAGAAGAATTTTTGTCATTACTAATAATTTTACTAGCAATCCAGAAGGTATGTTTCCTTTCTTAAATTTTTGTAATCATTTTTTTACATGTTGTTATTTTCATCTTTTTTAAAAAAAAAATTCCGATTCACTTTTCTAAAATCCGAATGTTTTACCTTATTAACCTCAAAAGATCAGAACCTACCAAAATCCTTCTTCATCTTTCATCTCAACTATTAGATCAAATTGTTCTTGTTTCATCCATTGGATCAATCTAGGAAGTTGAATCTTCGCTTCAAATGCCTATATAAATGCCCCCCAAATTTTTGTCACATAGCAATTTCCAAGCTCCTATGTGTCGAAGCTCTACCTCTCTACTTTACGATCATTCCGAATTTTCCTGTTTTCTCAAATATGAATGTCTTTGGAAGCATCCCCGCAGAAGAAAATTTCACCACATAAGGAAATCACTGAATGTAAGATATACAGAGAGAGGTTAGTAGATCTATTTTTTTCTCTATGTATGATTCTCTTATTTCGAAGAACTTTAAGTTGAATTGTTGGGAGAGTCTGTGTGCATCCAAACCCAAGACACATGATCCAGTGTATCTGGAATTGCTGATTGAATTTTACGAGTCTGTAATTTCTTTCAATGAAGATGGGAGAGACAAGTTTTCTTTTAAGAGTAATGGAAAATATGATTCTATTTCCTACAGTAGAGAAGCCAACATAATTGGAATTCTATAAGAGGTGGAAGCTGAATTTTCCACCCACAAGATACATGATATATCAAGAAGTTTTGATAAGGAGAAGGATATAGATTAATTGGTTTATCAGAAGTGAAGACCCCTAAAATCAACCATCTCTCTACAAACCTCAAGATCCTAGAGTTATGGGTCCAAGGATTTATCATTCCAAGAAAAGGTGATAAGTATAACCTGAAGAAGAGTGATATTTTTGTTTTGGATTTTTTGTGAATATCAGAATGATCAATCAGGTGAAGTATGTCTTGCTTACAATTATGAATATCAAGATTGAGACTCTAAAATATCATATCATTATTTATTTGGTTATTATTTCCATGATTATAGTCCTTTTTCTAGATTTTTAAAAAATCCCATGTAGTTCAAAGTCATGAAATTTCAAGGATAGGTTTTTGAGTGATGATACGCTCATAAGGATGAAGTTTGGATTTAACAGCAAGTCTGGATAATTTTATTACATGAATAAAAGAGACATCGAATCCTTATCCAAGATCTATAAGTATCTTAGACTTACAAGAAAGGTGGAAAGAAGAGAATGTTGAAGGAACTGAAAGTCAAAGAAAAAACTTCTGTAGTTCAAGAAACCCAATCAACACCACAAAAATCTAAGAAGAAAAAGACCTATCTGAATAAAGTTGTTGCTAAGAGGAGAGAAGATAAGAAGAATAAGAGGGAATGAAAACATAGATTTGGCTTGGACCCTGTTGAGGAATAATCCTTAAATATTAAGGCTACTGAGGAATATGAAAAGAAAGAAAAAGAGAAGAAGCAAAAGAAAATATGTATGAGGATGACATAATTCAAGCTCTTCTCAAAGATAATGAGAAATATTTTGAGCAGATTTAGTTACCAGAATCATTTCTACAAGAATCTCTTCCAGTGACTCTGGGAAAAAATGGTTATTTACGAATCTGAAGAAGAGGAATATATTGAGAAGGAAGAGGAAGTGGAATGATGAGAAGAGGAAGGAATTGATGATATAGATGATATGATAAGGCAAGTTGAAGAATATCATGACAATGAGATTCCTTATAAGAAATTATCAATCTGGACTTCCCAAGTTGAATCTTCTAAACTGTCTACCCTAGTAAATGGTGATGAAGGTTAGGAAGAAGTAAAAAAACCATAAAAAGAAGAGATCAAAAACCATGATTTTGTTTAACCACAGGACCTGGTGGAAGATGCTGAAAAGGAAAAGGCGAAGGAAGATAAGATATTCCAACTACCAGATATTAAAAATGAATAACCAAAGGCTTGTGAGATCATTCCGAGAGCTGATAAAAGAAAACAGGTGTCACCTGATACACCTAAAAAGGCAGTGGTGGCTAAGAAAGATGTTAGTGGATCTTCAAAAAAAAAAGTTTTTAAGATAGAGGTAGAATACTCACCAATAAGAGAATCTGATTCAGAATTATCCTCCATGGGTCATGATTTTTTAGTTCAATACCTAAAGAAATTGGTGGATACAATTTCTTTTTTTTCCAACTATTTACTAGAGATGTCAGATGCTTAATTATTATTTTAATTGGAAATTGGATTTTGTTTCCATGATAATGGGAAAAAATTTCAGGCTTTAGGCTAATTTTAAATTTTTCTATATAGGGTATGATTCACACATGAGGTTATGAAAGGAAATTTAAAATTAATCTAAGAAGATAATTGAAGATCTGAGAATATTTTCGGAATTTTAAGATAATGTGAAAGATGATTTTGATACCAAAGATATCAAAATCAATGATCTTACTACAAGTTTTAATAAGAAAATCAATCTTAAACAAATAGGTCGGAAGCAGGAAGACAAGGATCTGAATGGAATTCTTAATTCAGTTTCTTTGAATATGAAAAGGGAAAGAGATCTCAGAATTGAATTCAAAGAAAATCTCAGTAATCAAGAAGAGATTTTGAAGACTCACGTAGAAATTCCTAAGTCTTAGGAATAAAATATCAAAGCTTTGGAGAAGAAAAATGAAGATCAGGATGAACTGCTAATTTTTTTTTGAATAGGATCATAAGGAGCTTAAATAGTGTATGACCATTATCAAGAATCTAATACCGAAGGAAAAAGATGGATGTTTTTTCCCTTAACTCTAATCTTTTGTTTTATTACCTTCTTTGTACTTAATTTTCCAATCATAATGAAATTTTTGGTTGTACCTTATGTGTCTTCGTTGGTAGTACTAATACTTTAAGTACCATATTTTTTTTTTATTCGCTCTATTCAATTTTGAAAATCACTAAGGGGGAGAAAGGAATGATAAAAAGAATACTAAGTGAAGAAGATAATTCCCTAAGTAAGTGGGAGTCTATCTAGGGATTTTTATCTAAGAATATTTATTTATGCAAGAAAAAGAAAAATATTTTTTAGGATGTCAAGAATATGATCCTTAGGAATTTTAAAACCTAAGGGGGAGTTATTCGTATTCACCAAGATCCATTAGCAAAGAGAGATAAGTTTTTCTTTTCTAGTTCATAAAGTAAAATTCTAAGTCCCTTCTTTTTTTCGTAAGGATGTTTCTGCTTTCCAAAAAGGGGGAGATTGTTGATTCAATAAGGGTTCATTATAAATTTTCCATTCCTCTATGTTTTGAAAAAATATCACTCTATCTTAAGTCAAATTATATTTTCCCTAAGGATTATCTTTATACGGAAAATTTTCCTTCTTTAAAGAAATTTTTATCCTTACCTATGTTTTCATTATTCTTTTTATATTATATCAAAATATAAATCATTTTATTCCTAAGTATACAATTTGGCTTCATATCTAAAACCTTGGAATATTATAATTCCTTGGATATAGAATTATTTGAAATTCAGGTTCTGAATTCTCTGAAATTCTGGTTCTTAATTCTCTGAAACTCAGGTTATGAATTCTATGAATTTATGGTTCCGAATTCTTTAAATTTCAGACTTGGAATTCTCTGAAATTCATACACCCTATTCTCTAAAATCCAAACTTTGAATTATATGAAACATGGAATCTGAAGTGTTGGAAATTTGGACTCTGAATTCTTTGGAATTCATACTCTGAATTCTCTGAAATTCAGACTCTAAATTCTCTAAAATTCAGGAACCAGATTCTCTAAAATTAAGACTTCAAATTCCTTAGAATTAAGATTCAGAATTATTTAGAACTCATACTCTGAATTCCTCAGAATTATGATTCTGATTTCATTAGAATTTAGACTCTGAATTCCTTAGAATTCAGACTCCGAATTCCTTAGAATTCCGAATCCAAATTCCTCAGAAGTTTAGTCTCCAAATTCCATAGAATTTAGACTCTAAAATAAATAGAACTTATATTCTGAATTATTTTATAAATAGAATAAAAATAACTATATCTTATATACTCTAAATGTTTATTTGTTTAGATTATAAATTCTATTTTTCATTAGACTCCAAAAAATATATTTGGTTAAGAAACTTCATTTTCCGTAAACTTGTTATTGTTATGAAACGATGTAGTGTGATCTATTTATAACTAATTTTTGGTTGAGTGACATGCATACATGACCCTCCGATATTTAAGGAAAAATATGACCATTGGAGGAGGGATTCATCCATTAGAGAAGTGCCTATAAATAAGAGATCATTTGAAAGAGCTCAATATTGTTCCATCAATATAGAGATTACATGCTACTGAAGTGATTTCTATAAATGAGACTCTCATGCTTTGTGTGGTTCTGAACATCTTGTCCAGATAGCTTTTTGTGACTCCGATTGTTGCTGAGTACAACCAAGGGATTCTAGTGATAGGAATAAAGTGGTGCTGACTACCATAAAGATAGAGAGATTTTAGGGATAACAAGACAGATTCCGATATTTCTATCAAGGGATTAACCTGGTGTGGTTAAGACAGACTTTCTTGAAAGTATAAATAAAGTGACCTTTATCCAAGTTTGTTGGATACCCAACTCTTTGGGTTAGAATATTTTATACTTGTTACTTGTTTTGTTTCAAGTTTATTTCTAATGTAATTTGATAAAGAAAGATAGTATAACCTTGTTATACTTTATTTTAGTTTTGTATACATTGATAAGTAATATTATATACACATTAAGGTAAAATATTTTCAATATAAACTATCCATAAGTTTAATTTTCGAAAACATTTTTTCGAAACCTATCATGTTTGTTTAGTAGAACTAAAATATGTCTTGTGAATTTACCTTGTTTAACTTTGTTAAATATAGTTTTCCTTAAGGTTAAAAATAATTTTTTTTAAAATAAAATTCACCCCCATATTGGAATTGATAATCTAAATATCATCATTTCGATCCTATAGTTTTCATGTTAAATCATGATCTCCAACATTTTTTTTCTCGAAAATGTAAAGTATTTTCAATGTTCATGTAACATCCCATATTTTTTCAAAGGCATAGGATGTTTGTTTTCATTTCAAATTCTTTTTATGTCCCTAAATGTGATTCTTAAACAAGTTAAGGAGGTCTTGGGTGAATATAGGTATATTTTGGACACTATATCCAAAAAATGGGATGAGTGGACTGGGCTAAATGATTAGGAGAAACCATGCCACACAACCCACATGTTTCCCTAAATTATATGGTTGTAGACAGTGGGCACCTGAAGTCCATACAATTTGTCTACCATCATGAGACCTAGGTTTCATGGCTATGTGGGGAAACACAGATTTGGGATAGTGTTATTTCATATGTTTCAAGCATGTTTGGATAAATCATGCACCTAATTGTGTGGTGTGACCCTTTGAAGCAGTGATTTAAACATGATTTGGCAAACTATGCAGCCAAACAGTGCACATTTATTTTTAGGGTGAAATTCCTATTTTGAAACTATTTAATGGTTTAAACCAATTACTTTTCCTCATTGTTTTATTTTTTTTACTATGGATGATCTCTTCTTCCATGTACGAGATCCTCCTACTCCTCTTTGTAGGTTTTGAGACAACTACTCAATCTCATTTATGTTTCTATCACTATTAGATCCATTGGAAATATAGAGGCATAATATTAAATACTCTTTCTTTTATTTTGAGTTACTCATCCCATATTATTTAATATCTGGGTGAAAGATTACTTTCCCAATTTTCAAGGAATTTTAAATTTTTATCAATTTATTTCAACCTAGATCAAATTAAAGGCTAAAGGTGGAGAAGGGAAGATCTGTGAGGCTAAGGTAGGTGGTATTGGCCCTTTTAACTCATTTATAATTTTTTTTCAAGATTTATTCATATGTTTTCAATGTATTTTTAAACAAAACAGTTTTGAAAATGTTTTGAAGAATTATATATAATTTTTGAAAGTATTTTGAAAGAAAAATATTTTCAAAATGTTTTCAAGCTTGTTTTATAAGTTTTCAATAAAAATAATTTTCAAAAAATTCGAATCCTTATTTATAAATTTAAAATTATTTTCAAAGAAATGTCTTTAAAAAATATTTTTAATATCATTTTCAAATAAATGGTTTTCCAATTTGTTTTTAAGCTTATTTCATAAGTTTTCATGGGTTTATTTTTCAAAAAAATTTCGATATTCTTTTATATGTTTTAAAGAAAAATGGTTTTCAAAACATTTTCAAGATTTATTTATAATTTTTAAAATAAAAATGTTTTGAATTTTTTTTTAAATATTTCTTTATGAATTTTTAAGTTTATTTTCAAGAAAATTGGTTGTCAAAATGTTTTATAAAGAAAGGATAATTTAATGAAGATTTTTTAAAAAGGATCTTTCTAAATTATTTTCCATCTAATATTACATCTATTGGTGTTACTCATTCCTTTATAGGGAAATTATCCAATGGTTCCATTCATATTATTTCAATTAATGGTTTTTGTATTGATGGTATGATATTTATGAAACTTGTTTCTCTTTAATGGGTTACATATCTATGAAACCCATTTCCATTTCACAGTTTATATGCTTATGAAACCTGCTTATGATATGATTACACGTATCATAGATTATGATATGACTACATGTTTATGACACCCATTTAATTTCATGGGTTATGATATGATTTTTTATGATCTTATGGGAAATATATATATGATTTAATTATGTGATAGGTTGGGCCTATATTACCCTCTAATGTATTAGGTAAATATTTATATCTCATGATATAGACATGGCTAGAATGGGATGTGAAATCAATTCATTAAAAGAATTTTTCCCTTAAGATGGTCTTGAGAGTGAACCTTAACTACTGAAATGCTTATGGGAGTGAACCATGACTACCAAGATGGTATGAGGAGTGAACCCATTCAACTAAGACTACCTAGATAGTGATTCCTTGACTACTATAGAAATAATTTGATATGATTATGTGTCTTGCACAATTCCATGTCTAATTCCTATGTTATTCTTTCATGGATTATTCTCTTTATTTCCTTATGATTCATTTCATATGAGCTTCTAATATTTATACCATGATTCATGTTCATGATATTTAATATGCAGAGTATGATCTTAAATTTTTATGATTGTGTTCTCATACACTTATTTTCATGATCATGTTTACACATATCCCTTGTTTACCCTTACTGAGCACCTGAGCTCACCCCTTTTTACGTTTCATTACACCAAGTTATAAAGATATATATTGTGTGTGATTTGTCTAAGAAGGTTTCACGTTATAAAGAACCTAGTGGGAGATAATGTTTCTCACTTATGTACTAGTGTTTATGTTTCCATGTTTCCAAAGGAACTAGACTAATACATTATTTGGGAGTTTGTTGTGTAATGTATTAAGTATTCCGAAAAAGTGATGTAATGTTAATGTATGAAAAGAGGGGGTCGCTATATCTATTCTTAATTCTATTTATACTATTTCATATAGATATATAGATATATATATATATATATATATTACTGCTCTCTATTCTGATCAATGAGTGAAAAGTATCCCCATGGACACTTCCAAGGCCCTCATTACAAGTTGAAAACCTATGGTGTTCTAGGAGTAACTCTTGAGGTCTTATGGCCCACCATCTCGGGACACCAGTATGTGGTACCCTGGGTGAGACATTACAATGTGTAATCATATATATTTTCATTTTGTCTTATTTTTTGGGTTAACCATAATAATAGGATATAGAAATATGGTTATGAACCTATGCCTAGGAGTAGCTACCACACATACAGGGGAAGCCCAAATTTCCTCAGATGGGTAATTTCAATTCTCTCTTGCATTATTATCATTTCACTAAATTTTACAACGAGGTGAATCACACGATTTTTTCTATTATTAATATTTAATTTATTTACATTTTTCTTTAAACCTTGCCCGATAAAATGAGGGAATCATATAATAATGAATTACATTAGGCTTAATAAAATTTAAAATGAGACTTCATATCTATTTTATGTGTGAATTTTTTAATTTAAATGTGATTACAACTATTCCTTGTTTCCTATGTCTTGCTTTGTCTTCGTTTTTTTAAATATAAATATTAAAAATATTCTTGCTGGACTGAGAAAACACAATTGGAACGTAAAAAATCTGCTTAAACCTAACAATGTTTTCTTATATATGTTAAATCAGATTCCTTAAGTATCAAATTGTGGTATGTTGAGACATAGACCATCGGTCACATGGGCTGGAATGTGTTGGGGTTAGGATTAAATGGACACCACCATTTGACTTATAATGTGTATGGGAACTTATTAATTGGAGATGGCAATCCATTCAATTAAACCACTAAAAAAATTTAAATACAAAAATATATTTAAATGATCTTTAAGATAAAATGGACCATAATATGATGAAAATGAGACAATAGCCTAACCCGAACATTGTAGTGGGATATAGGCCATGTCTCCTTTGATCATTTAGTTTCTCTTTATTATCACCCATACCTAGATTCAGAAGCTGGAAGAGTGGTGTGTTTCTTTAGTACGATGGATTGTGCTTGTCCTTTATTTAATGCTTTAAATGTGTGTTATAAATCCTATATTAGTAATTAATTGGGAAATTGTAGATGTACGAAACTATGAAGACCTCATACTATATGCGAGGAAAGTGGAGATGAAAATAATCTTGGGGTGGTGGTCCCGGATCCACCTATAACACCTCTTGTAGTGACACCTAAGTCACATCCTACAGATCTTTTACTAGGTACTGATGCCCAGTTTCAAGATAGTTTTATTAACTTTATGAAATTAGTTCAGGGTGCACCTCGACCTACCCCTTATATGGAAGATCTGACCAGAGTGTTCCAGCAGTTTCATCCTCCAACCTTCTTAGTGGATGATAGGCCTCAGGCTGCAGAGTCTTGGTTAGAGGTTGTGGTGCCAATCTCTAAGCATATCGGGACACCTCCATAGAGGAGGGTCAAGATCATGGCATACATACTACAAGACTCTACCATGTATTTGTGGGAATTTATATAAAATGCTATTCAACATTAGGGTATGGTCTAGGTGGACTTCAAGACATCTTTCTTTGACTAGTTTTTTTCTTAGACCATAATAACAGATCTCATATGGAAATTCATTGAACCTTGAACACATATCAGTGATGGAATATTCAACCCAATTCACTAAATTAAAGCATTCCACATTGACCTTGAATGGTGATCAGAGGACTACTGTGAGGTGATTAAAGGATGGTCTTACATATTATATTCAGTCACAGTTGAATGTATTTCGGTTAACCACCATTTTAGATATAGTGAACTAGGCCCTCATCACTGAGTGGAAGCTGAGGAAATCATGCGATGTGAAGTTGGTTAGTTCAGATTCTAGGAAGAGCTATGGTTTATCTAGTGGAAGGAATCAATTCTTCAAGGGTATGCACATGGGTAGTATAATTCAAGTTGCATGCAATTCTAGTCATATGTTATGTCACAATTGTGGTAGGACATTCCACAAAATCATTAGTGTACAAGGAACCTGATCAAATTCTAGGCCTACAGTGGGATTGGTCACCTCCAACAATTATGATGATCCATTTCCACCAGTAACTAGTGAGTGATGTTTTTTACCAGAACCCCTTCAAGTGTGGGATCAAATATGCCGTGTTAGGCTGTAATATAGTATTTTCTAGGCTGTTTGGGCTGAGTAGGTGGCCGAATATGAGGTAGCTAGGCTTCAGAGTTTCAGTGTTAGTAGAGTTGACCTGCTCAGGATACTCAATCAGCATCTCTGTGTCGTGGTTCAAGACACATCTATGCAGTACAACCTACACTGTAGGACTATATTCTACGTCTATCTATAGTCATATTTCATATTATGGTAGCCTCTACTATAGTACTTTCCTTGTTTGATATGGGCACATCACACTACTTTCTATCTACTTCATCTATGAGGAATTTATGCATAGAGATAAAAGTACTATAGTGGTATTATGACCCTTGAAATTCCATAAGGAGTTTGATCTGAGGGTATACACCTATGCAAGGATTACCCCCTTGAATAGGTGGGTACCTTTTTCTATAGAGTTTCTTCATCCTTGAGACGATTGGATTTGATGTCATTCTTAGTATGGACTGTCTTGTGCCTTATCGAGCCCGGGTGGATTTCTCTCATTGATGGGTATCTTTCACATCCCTCGAGGGAAACATTTATATCTATAAGGGTAAATGGAAACTTCATTCCGGTCAAGCTGGAATCAAGCATACTAGGATAGGTGGAGTAACAACCATGATGAACAGCCTCTTTATGAGCAATCAGGGGATGTAACTCGTGGAATTTACTCATACTATGGACTGTTTTGGGGATTTATTCTCTGATAATTTCTTTATATCACCTCTTAAAATAGAGGATGAATTCACCATTGAGCTTGTTCAAGGTGCGACACCAGTGTCTGTTCCTCCATAAAAGATGAAATCTATAGAGATCCAATAACTAAAAAAGAATCGTGAAGACTTAGATGATAATGGTTTTATCAGACTCAACACATCTCCTTCGGGTTCATTAGTCCCCTTTTACAAGAAGAAGGAAGGTACCCTCAAATTGGGTGTGGATTACCACTGACAAAACTGGCTCATGGTGAAGAACCAATATCAATTTCATCGAATATATGAACTACTTAACCACCTCTAAGAAGAAACTATTTTCTCCAAGATCAATTTGAGGTTGGGATACCATTAGGTGCAAGTGAGGAAATTATAAATACCATGTAAAACGTTCTGGAGAAGGTAAAAACTATATTAGTATCTGGTTATGTTGTTCAATATGAAGAACATGCCAGTTGTATTCATGTATATGATGAATCAGGTCTTCCACCTGTATGTTGATTCCTTTTTGGTAGTCCTTATAGACAACATCTTAGTACATTCACGCACCAGAAACGACCATGGAAACCATCCTGATATCATATAGAGTACAATGAGAGAGAACTATCTATAAGTGAATCTTAGTATGTTCTGGTTTTGGATCATTAAGGTTCACTTATTGGGTCACATCGTATCCGAGGAAGGTGTATCAGTTGATTCATAGAAGGTGAATATTGTGGTTTCCTAGGAACAAACTAATAATGTATTTGAAATATGTATCTTCTAAGGGCTAGATGGCTATTACAGACAATATTTCTGGGATTTCTCACTCCTAGTAGCACTGCTTATGATCTTGACCAAGAAGGGTGTGAAATTTGAATGGATTGAAGCTTGTGAGATAGATATTCAAGAGTTAAAGGGAATACCCACTTTAGCACCGATTCGAAATCTACCTGATTTGGGAAGAAGTTAAATAGTCTATTGTGATTCTTGATGAATTAGACTGGAATGTATGGTGATTGTGTCATGGTGTACATGTCTCTCCAGCAAAGACCTCACAAGTGGAATTAAACGATGCATGACCTTGAGCTAGTAGTTGTGGATCATGTTCTACATTTTTGGAAGCACTACTTGTTGGGATATAGATTTTTCATTTACATAGATCATAGAATTCTCAAATACATATATAGTCAAAAAGACTTTTATCTGAGGCAACACATGTGGGTGGAATACTTGAAATAGTTTGACTTTATGATTTTTTACACACTAAGAAAGACTAGTTCGTGGATAATTACTTGATCCAGAAAACTCAGACACAAGCCATAAATGAGGACCCTCATGAGATGAATTTTACTTCTCTATTATATGAGATGCATCTTGAGGTTTAGGAATAACCCATGCAACCAATTCTAGCAGCTCTGGTAGTGACATATTTCTTAATGGAGAAGGTCTGGATGAGGTGGTGGTAAGATTCAGAAGACCTAATCCTGAGTTAAAGCATCATATGAGATAAACCACCTCCCAGTTAGGTTACCGATGGGAATGAGACCTTACTCTTCTGTGGCCGTGTATGGGTGACTTTCGATATATGGGAAGAGATGGTGAGGGAATCACATACTTCTATATGGGCAGTTCATTATGGTCTTACCAAGATGTACATAGATATGTATCATTAGTATTGGTGTCCAAGTATGAAGACGTAGATACCATGATTGATCACTCGGTGCTCAAACTATTAATAGGTGACGGAATAACACTAGTGACCTACTAAATTTTTATATCCTCTATACATTCCTTAGTTTAAATGGAATGAACTCAAAAAGGATTTCATGGCAGGATTTCTGAGATCCCCATGAGGCAGTGATGTAGTATGGGTGATCATTTATATGTTGACCAAGGTCATACACTTCCTACCAGTCTAGTATACCTTCTCTGTTGATGAGTTAGGAAGGTTTTAAATCCAAGAGATAGTGTGAACTCACATCATACTCCATTATATTATTTTAAACCAAGACTCCCACTTTACTTCATGGTTTTGGAAATATTTGAAAAATGAACTTGTTTCAAAAGTATTCTTGAGCACAACACATCAGCCTAAGATCGATGAGTAGTCCAAGCAGATTATTTAGGTGTTAGAGGATATTCTATGGGCCTATATCCTTGATTTTAGAGGATTATGGGAAAATATTATTTCTATAAATTTAATTTCCTACAAAAATGGATTTCAAAAAACATTTCATAAATCTCTATACAAGGACCTTTACAATAGGCCATATCGTTCACACATGTACTGGTTAGAAGTAGGTGAGGTACCTCTACTAGGTCCTCATCTTGTGCATGAGACTTTAGAGAATTTATAGTTGATTCAGAAGAATATGGATATCGATAAGTCTAGTAAAAAGTCTTATAGTGATCATCACCATAGACATATGGAGTTCAAGGTGGGACATTTGGTATTTATACTTGTATCACCTATATTGAGTCACAAATGAATCCAGAGATAGGGAAAGTTATCACCTCGATACGTCGGGACTTTCAAGATAGTGGAGAGAGTTGGGATAATAGACTATCATTTTCTGTTACCTCAAAGGTACTATATTATTCATGAAATCATCCATGTATCTCAGATTTAACAGTATCATCATGACCCATCTCATTTGTTTGACCCTAAGGACATTGAGCTTGAGGCAGTTATGTCCTTTGAGGAGAATCCAATACATATCGATGATTAGATAATGATGGCCCATTAAGGAAGGTATGTTCCTTTGGTTTCAGTGCCATGGAATCACAAATATTTGTAGGATGGGACATGGGAGTGAGAATATGATGTATATGCGTAGTGACCAGAACTCTTCTTTGATGAAATTTTACTACCCTCATAAGGGAAACTCGAGGATGACTTGTATTACGAGGGGGGGGGGGGGTTGTAACATCCCAAAGGTACAAAATGTTAATTTTCATTTCAAATTATTTTGTTCATCTCTAAATATGATTCCTAATAAAGTTAAGGATGTATTGGGTGTGTCTAAAGCTCATTCAGATCCTAGATCTCATAACTGGTAAGAAAATACTGGACTACACAGTTAAAAGAAACCATGCATCCCAACTCGCATGATTTCCCTAAACCATGAAGTTGTAGAAAGAGGGAACATTGGGGGGCCACATGGTCTGTATACAACCGTGAAAACCAGGGTGTATGGTTGTGCAGTGCTGCAGGAATTTAAGATAGTGTGATTTAACCTTGTTCAAGAAGTATTGGATAAGCCAGACACTTAACCATGTAGTGTTCCCATTTTAATCATTGACTGGTGCACGGTTTAGAAAACCATGTGAACAAACCATTCCCAGTTTTTTTGAGGGTGAAATTACCATTTCTCTTATTTAATTATTTTAACCAATTATGTTTAATCCTACTTCAATTTTTTCCAGCTGCTGAGCTCTCCTCCCATGTACGAGCTCCTCCTCCTCTTCTTCTTCGTAGGTTTTGTTACAAATCCTTAATCTGGAATCTATTTCTATCACCATCAGATCCATTAGAAAGCTAGTGGTACAATATTAAATCCTACCAATTCTAAATTGAGTTATTTTTCCCATATGTTGTTCTCTTTTGGTAGAATATCATTTCCCCCATTTTCAGATAATTTGATGGTTTTATCGATTTCTTATAACCTAGCTCAAATCAAAGGTATATGCTAGACTAGGAAATCTCTATGAGGAAAAGGTATGTGGTCTAGGCTCTTTTACCTCGTTTTTTTCTTTATATAAAATTCTTTTTTGTTCCATGATCCAGAACATTCCAGCATCTCCCCTATTTTTTTCAAATTTTTTTAAATTGATATCATTCCCATGACTTTTATGAACTAATCGAGTGGAGAATCAACCCTGTGGGTTGATCACCTTGATTCATTCCATTTAATTAGGTGTGCTTCACCTATAATGCTTAATTTCTCATTTTTTATTAGCTTGTGGAATACCACTAAGGGTTTTTCCACATATTAAATTCCTCAATCTATACATTGAATTTTTTATAGTGGTGAACCTAGTGACAATACTGTTTACCCCATGCCACTCTTGAATTGTTGTGTTAATTGAATTGGTCAATTGATTGTGCCTTGTTCCTTATGAGTTAAATTGATTTTTCCTATGACATACCTTGAACAAAATTCATATGGAAATATAAATTCTTGAACAAATTAAAAGGTTTTTTCAAGATATGTTATATATATATTTTTAGCTACTTCACCTTAGTGTCGAGTGTGATATAAGGGGTTCCGATTTAATGACCCCTTGGATGGAATCTCCTGCCTCAGTTAGTTTTTTTAATTCTTGTAAACGCATTGGTGGTGACATCAGCTATTCATGATATGAGATCATCATGAATTATCAATTTTTACCTCCATATGAGTGAAACCAGTTCCCTAAAGAAGACAACTTGGATGGGCTCAATGTCATGATTGGTTTTACCATGCCATGAGAGATAATCGAGCCCCTATGTGAGATACTAGGTACATAATCATAATTTTTTTAGTACTTGACATTTCCACACCATTCCTGGAGTGACACATGGGACTTCATCCTTGGGTCACTGTGGATGGAATCCTTGATATTGGTTATATAATAGACCCCTCATGAAATACTTGGAAAGCCTCCCTGAATTTCTTTGGATGAGCTTAGGGCATCTCTATATTTTTTAAAGTGATTTTCAAATTTAATTAAAGGAAAGGTAAATTAATGATTTCAAAATGAGAAATGATCCTTTGGATTTAAAAACATTAGTACATGTTCTCTAAGATCAATCAAAAGCTTGTTGATAATATATCTTCTTGAACTTTACCCTTCTTACTTTACTATTGTAGGAACTCATGGTTTAGACTCACCAAATTAGGTCAAAGAAGGTAATTGGATGGGTATCCAAGTGAAAACCAGCCCAATTTATTTATATTAATATTTTTGTAATGAATATAATTCTTGTGGAACACTTATAATTTTATATTTCATGAAATAAAATTTCTTAGACACCATGTTTGCTGTCCTAAAAAGATTTTATCTCAAACCCCACTCTAGTGCCTATGGTACCCAAGTAGACGTTATGGTCCATGTATAAACAAAGAGAGGCAGCCAACTTACAATTCTTGATTGACTTTCATTATAAGTGTGGATTTGGGAGCATTGGACTAATCCTGTTCTATAGATACTAGTCATAGTAATTTTTTTCCTTTCGTTTATATTTTCATAATGATTTATATGATTCTATTCCCTTCACCTTTCATATTAATTTTTTATAACATAATCATCAGTTAATATCTTCTTATTCTTCAGCTTTTGTTTATTATTTTTGTTCATCTCACATGTTTTATTTATATTCTTCCATTGCCATTTGTTCTTAGTTTTGTTTCTATTGTTTCAAATAGATATATACATTTATTAGTTTCTATGCTCTACTCTGATTAATGAGGGAATATTCACCCAAAAATACACTACTTTAGAGCTCGCTGTGAGTCGGAAGCCTCTGGTGTAAGATCCTAGGTAAATAAAGAATAAGACATATTTCATATTTATTAATATTTGTGAATTAAATATTAATTTTACTTTAAAAGGGTTTCTATGTTTGATATCATACCCAATATGCAACAACGAGTTTCTTTGAAATCGTACGTTGCACACTAATAATATAATAATATTATTTTAAATGGTAGTTATCTCCTAGCCGTTGTATTGGTGGGAATGAACAAAACTAACTACATTATTATTATACATGTTTTTCAATGGTATGTACATTTACCCAATAAAATTTAGAGGCTTAAAATGTGAATGAATCTAATTTTAAGCGTAATTTACATTAAAAGGCAAATTTATTGCCTTTTAATGGAGACCCCTTTTTAAATATAGTTTTTGCCACTTTAATACATTATATATGAACAAATAGAATCCTTATTTATAATGGGGAAATCAAAATTTACTTTGTGTAATTTTTTGGAATTTTTTCGATAAAGTTCATTTTTTAATGAATAGTGAAAATAATGTATTTTAATTCAAAACTGTGTTTTAATATAATTTATTTATATGGTTAGATTATATTTTTAATTGGTTTTAAAGATAAATTAGAATATATTTTTACCTTTTAATCCAATTTTGGACATTGGGATTAATTTCACTTTGAAATTGGACATAAACAAGTGTCAATATTTTGATAGTTATTGTTTCTTAAAAACATGCTATTTGTTTTAACAATGAGAATTAATTTTAAAATTAATAAATGAAACTTTTATGTTTTGAATTTTAAAAAATAAACATCATTTTGAAATTTGGAATATCAAATATATATTAGGCCTAATTTTTGTTATTTTTATGAAAAACTTCAATTTTTGATGAATAGTGAAACCACTTAGTAGTAGTTAAAAAAAACTGACTTTTTCATTTAAATGAAATTTTACCACTTCTGTGAATTGAATTTCGAAAATCCGACACACATGTTTGTTCTAAATATGTAAAATTGGGTTCATTAAGATGAAAATAATTTTTGGTGAATAGTAACTTTTGACTTTTACTTACCGCGGTTACAGATAAATAAGACAATTCACGGTAAAAGGAATATTATAATAATTTAAAATTACCTTAAAACTTGTCCAAACCTTATTTGTTGAGTCATTTATGACCATTAGAATCTTTGGGGCGATTTTGGGACCCCATTGAGCCACGTGAGATTGATAATGACAATTTGGATTAATTAATTTAATGTAAAGGCAAAATAGACATAAAAAAAATATTTTAGTAATTATTTTTTATATGGTGTTATATAATTAATATTTTTGACTATAAATATTAATTGGAATGATAAAAATATTTCTTACATCATGGTAGTTTTTATATAATTTTTAGACATCAAATAAATTAAATTATTTATGACACAATAATGATGTAGTATTTACCTCATTAATAAATGATTTAAATAAATAAGATTATAATTATTAAAATATTATCCAAAACATGTACAATTTGGATTGGATGATTTTATTTCGAATATGAGTCACCTTATTCTTGACATTAATTATTTTTGGTCCTTTTTAAACCGAATATCATTATATAATAAAATAATATTTTCACACTTTCCTAAAGTGCCCCTCCTCTCCCTTATAAAAGCAGACCATTTCCTACCAATTCCTCACACCTCTCAAGCCTTTTTGATCATCAAAACTCTGACCAATTAATCTCCCTAAATCCCTCTCCTACACTTAAAATCCTTACCTTAGGCATAAGGCACTTCAAGAAGTCCTTTTGGTTCAAACCAAATGGAGTTACCCAAATTAAAGGTAACAATTTCTCCTAAAATGATTTCTTTTATTTTACTTCTCTAAACCCCAAAACTCTTTTTATTTCATTCTTTTGTAACAACACCACTATCATAAATATACTAGGATGTTGTTATGATTAGTATTATAACTACAACTACACAAACCTCCATCTAATGATGAAGAACATAATGTTTCTGTGGGAGGTAAACTAACGCCTCCCGAAACGATGATTGTTCAGTTATCTCCTACCACCTCTCATGGTGGCCATTATGATGACACTGTATTTATATATAATATATATATTATATTTATTTTTTCTTTATTATTATGTATTTTTAATTTATATCATGCCTTTATGGTTTTCATTATGGGTAAGCACAACAATCTCATTAGAGGAAGTGCGGACTACCGCCGCCTCAAAGTGATATGACTTGTTAATTCCATATGTGTGACGTATAAAGGATGGAGTTAATGATATTATATATGATATTATATATGCAATTATACTGTAATTATAATATACCTTTTTATCATTATGTTTTAATTCCATTAAAATAATAAATAGAAATGAAAGTAGTGTTCAGGCGTACGTACGACTTACCGTCTCCATGAACAGTGCATTTCATTTCTCACCTCTAAATGTTATGTACTATTATAAATAAATTTATATAATGGATATATATTAGATATATGATATCTAAATTATGAATATCAATATGTATATAATGAACCTTTGACCACATGAACAACATGTAATTATAAGAAGTCCATTTTTGACTAAAGTCCCAAATATCGACAAAACGAACATTATTAACATAAATGATTAAATAATGTTTATAACATGGTAATAAGTGATATAAAAGGAATAATAAACATGAAAAAGGTTTTTAAGCAGGTATAAATTAACTTTAGTTTATTATTTAGGAGATTAAAGAACGATCGAGTCAAGTTGGACACGAGGTAAGGGATTTTCTTATCTCACTTTTAATTCTGTGAGATTTCCATTATTCGCCACTTATTCATAGCATGTGGTATATTGTGTAGTGAAATTTGATATATATTATCATTATTATCATTATATTCATGGTATACTGTGATTCATTTTGTGGTTATTAACTTTTGGTCATACGGCTCAGTTGATTACAACTTGGTAAAGGGTTTTATCTCACCTTTTTATTCCTGTGAGATTCATGCTATAGTTTCCACTATTTATCTTTGTGTGGTGTAGGTACTGCCCATAATTTTAATATTTGTGTAATATAATTTAATATTTTAGTAATTACATCTTCATTGTATGATCCTTGTTCTATGTGAAATATGTTTTTTAAGTTACCAAATCGGAAAGGGAACCTTTCACCCTCTTCTTTTTAAAATACTTCTATTTGTTATGTATTTTAATTTACCTCTTATTACGTTGGGATATGTTCTTGTATATCATTATTTATGTAAAATTTATGTCCAAGTGATGAGATACCATTTTTATCTCATCAACTCATTTTCCAAATTTTAAAGCCGTTAGGCTGTTGAATTTTTACAACGGAACTTCTTAACCCAATTTCAATTCTTTGGGTTCTACTTGTATTTCATGAATATCTCGTCCTATGAATATGTGTGAATGACCTATGATTGTTTTACTCTAAATATCCACTTATATTGGTTGTATTTATATTTTTTCACACATAATTATGTGATTAATTTATCCTTAATTTACAGATACCATCTTTATAAGGGATTTCATCTCAATTTACATTTCCACTAAGATTTTATTGTTGTTATGCACCATTTCACTATTATATGGTGTATATATTGTCTCTTTACATATTATATCATGAATCCATTTATTCTCATGATATTATAATGTTTTGATTAAATTTTATTCCTCATTCATTTTTATTCAAGCATCTCTCTTTTTGTTAAAAAAACCCTTTAACAAAAATATCGCTTTAAATGTTTTAAAGATTTATTCTTCAAAATATTTCTCATTATTGTCCCTGTTTTAAAAATGGGTTTTAGGATTTATTTATATGGCCATTAATGTTTTCAAATTATAATTTATTTAAATGATTAATAGTGATTTGTGACACTTTGCTTCCAAAATTTCTTTTTAAATGGTTTAAAAAATGATTTGATAAAGAATTGTTTATTTCAATATCTTGATTTGATATATTGTAATATTGAAATGTTATCTTTACTTTATACATGTGTTATGTGTTTTGATTATGTTATGGTTATTGGGAAATTTTTACTTATACGGGTGGTTCCGTGATAAACCTAGGACGGGTGAGCCCGAGATAGCTCTCCAATGCATTGGGTAACAAGACGGAGGTAAACTTGATGTTTCTCCTAAGATATTTAGGGAATATACTATGATGGGTATTCCAAGTGTAACTCCCTATGTATTTGTGATAGAAACAATGTAAGTTTGATATGGAATCCATAAGTAACCTTTATGATTTATGATTTGTCTGTTTTATTCATAAACATTATGATTTCGTAAGGTATGTTATGATTGAAAAATATAGTTTCATTGATTTGTATTTATTGATGGGCTAATATTTTCCTTCCTTATTTTATAACCCTTACTGAGCTTTTATGCTCATCCTATGTTTTTGAATTTTTTTACACAGGAATTAAAGATGAATAGGGTCAAGGATGGGATCAAGGAAAAGTCATGATGTATAAAATATGGAGCTAGACATCTTTCTTTTTTAAGAGTTTTTATTTTTTGAAAAAAATGTATACTGAGTAGTAGTTTATACTTGTAATATTCAAGTTGTTATGTAATAGTCATGGCCTAATTCCCTAAAAATTTATACCTGAAAAGATCCTCAATGTGAATTATTCATTTAATTTAATATTATGTAATGTTTAAGTCCGAGTCATTATAGTTGGTATCAGAGGGAGGTTTAGACAACTTTAGGGATTAAGAGTTTTTTTAGACACATGGTTAGTCCCTTTGTCTATTATTTCAGTTAAATCCTTATTCTATAACCTTTTGAGATCAAGGAAAGTCAGTTACAAATAGAAGAAGGAGAATCTCAAATGACATTTCTATCTCTTCCTGACGACATGCTTGTAATAATTATTTCAAAGTTATGTTCATATGATTGTGAAAATTTTTCTAGCATTCAACTCACTTGAAAGCAGTTGTTTTAGATATCAAACACCTCCACTATACCTCGTTATCATCGTGGATCATTGGTTCTATTTAAGAAAATCCTATTTTCACAATATTCTCATATTTTCAAGAAAGGTAAATATTATCAAGGCATTTTGAAATATTTTACCGTATCACGATATTTTGAAGCATATTATGATTTTAAAATAGGTTTTGAAGAAGGATACCCTTGCACAACCTATTTATATTTGATTTTAAAATATATTCTCTCAGAATGTACTTATGGTGTTTTAAAAGGACCGTTAATTGAAAGTTTCAACTCAAATTTAGTTCGACTTTTTTATAGAAATCATGTTTTATCAGATGTTTTGAAATTATATGTCATACATGATTATTTTCCAAAACTGTTTTTCTATGAACACCAATATGACCCATGTTGTACAAGGTGTATTTAGACGGAGGAAGAAAATGATTTTAAGGATATCTAAATCAGTGTTTCAATGCATGAACCTTCTACCTACGTGAACAAGATGATGATGAAATCAAATGGACACCATGATCAAGGTATGATGTTCTTCATTTTGGGGATTGTTTTATTTTATCATATGGTGGTGAAATAAGACTTCAAGAATTAAGATGTTGAGATCATAATGAATTTGGATGAAAATGAGAGGTATGAAGAAATCATTTAGGTTAAAACATGTTAGGGATATTTTTGAGTTTTATAAAAAGGACAACCCATAGGATGGGTGACAACCTGTTGCATATGGTAAGGCCACATGAATCAAACCCACAACCGAAGGGCGACAACAGCACATCGCCTACCACTAGCCTACTTGAAGTCCCTGGTTAGTATGACTTATTATTTTAGTAAAATGTTTTTATAGAATAAGAATAAGTTTATTTTTATAACTTATGTTTTATCAAATAGATATACTTTTTATAAGAAAATGATTTATTGATTAAGTGATAAAGGTTTTTTTGAAAGACGTTCTCTCTTTTGAGGAAACACTATATGACTAAGAAAGATAGAATACTATGGGATTTGAATTGTGAAATAATGGTATAAATTTTAATGTACACATGATGATTTCATTTATTTATGAAAATTATTAACCTATCATGGAGAATATGTGATTAGGTTAATTACTTTTCAATATAAGATTTTATGAGTAATTAATGTTATTTGGTGATAAATGATAAGATTTATCTTGGAAGACTATGTGATTAAATCCTTATGAGATTTGGGTTTCAATCATAGTTTGGATTACATTTGAAGAATTTTAGGGACATTTGTGTATTGAATGGACTTTTTTGATCTTTGGGTTTTGTTTGACAAATTTTGGAGATTTAGAGTAGTTTTTCTTCTTGTAAAAGATTATCCTTTTTGGGTATTATCTGATCTCGCACTAAATTTTTTTGGTTTTAGTTGATTTCTAAAGATAATGGAAATATATAGTTCTCTTTTTTGTATTATGTTATTCTCAAGTAGATGATTCTTGTTCTTTTTATGTGACCATGTCTTGTTGAATGCTCTTTTTTGGTGAAAAGAGCAGTTTTTGGTATAAGCTTATTAAAGGATGAAAATAAACTTGAAGGTAAGTATATTTCCCTATGTTCTTATTCTATGTAGTAAATGAATTCCAAAAAATTATGAAAAGTAATATAAAACAAAAATTTTGTTGGTTTATGTTTCCTAATGAGTAATCAAAGACCGTTAAACCCATCACATGTTTGTGATTTTCTGATGGCTAACTTTCTCCTAAACATGTTTTCTATCACTCTCCATCAGAACCTGATGGGTTTTTGCTCCTCCATATCCATGTTTTCATGGAATCCAAGTATCTGTTGTCTTGGGTGACCTTTGTGCTTCTCTTTCTTTCTTTTAAAGTGATATTTTTACTGACTCTTTTTCCAATGTGGGACTTTCAATGATGTTTCCGAGCCCATTTTTTTAAAATTACGAGGACACAATTCCCAAAAGGGGGGAAGGATGTAACATCCCAGAAAAATAAATAATAATAAATATTTCATATTTATTAATATTTGTGAATTAAATATTAATTTTACTTTAAAAGGTTTTCTATGTTCGATAGCGTACCCGATACGCAACAACAGGTTTCTTTGAAATCTTACGTTGCACACTAATAATATAATATTATTATTTTAAATGGTAGTTAACTCCTAGCCGTTGTATTGGTGGGAATGAAAAAAACTAACAAAAATATGATTCTACATATTTTTCAAACATATTTACATTTATCCAATAAAATTTAGAGTCTTAAAATGAGAATGAATCTAATTTTAAGCATAATTTACATTAAAAAGAAGATTTATCACCTTTTAATGGCGAACCCTTTTTAAATCTAGTTATGGTCACCTTAATAAATTTTATATGATAAAATAAAATCTTTATTTAGAATGGGGACATCAAAATTTACTTTGTGTAAATTTTTGGAATTTTTCCGATAAAGTTCATTTTTTAATGAATTGTGAAAATATTGTATTTTAATTCAAAACTGTGTTTTAATCTAATTTATTTATATGGTTATATTATCTTTTTTATTTGTTTTAAATTTCAATAAGAATATAGTTTTACCTTTTAATCCAATATTGGTCATTGGAATTAATTTCACTATGAAATTGGACATAAACAAGTATCAATCTTTTGATAGTTATTGTTTCTTAAAAACACGCTATTTGTTTTAACAATGTGAATTAATTCTAAAATTAATTAATGAAACTTTTATGTTTTTAATTTGAAAAAAATAAACATAATTTCTGAATTTGGAACATCAAATAAATCTTAGGCTTAATGTTTAGTATTTTTCTGAAAAACTTCAATTTTTTATGAATAGTGAAACCAATTAGTAGTAGTTAAAAAAACAAACTTTTTCATTTAAATGAAATTTTACCACTTATGTGAATTGAATTTTAAAAATCCTACATACATGGTTGTTATCAAGAAGTAAAATGGGGTTCATTAAGATGAAAACAATTTTTGGTGAATAGTAACTTTTGACTTTTATTTACAGCAATTAAAGATAAATAAGGCAATTCAAGGTAAAAAGAATATTATAGCAATTTAAAATTACCTTAACACTTGTCTGAACCTTATTGGATGAGTCATTTATGACCATTTACATTTTTGGGTCTATTTTGGGACCCCATTGAGCCACTTGGGAGTGATAATGACAATTTGGATTAATTAATTTAAAGTAAAGGAAAAATAGACATAAACAAAAATCCTTTAGTAATTAATTTATATATGGTTTTATATAAGTAATTTTTTTGAATATAAATATTCATTGGAAATATAAAAATATTTCCTACATCATGGTATTTTTTCTATAATTTTTAGACATCAAATAAATTAAATTATTTATGACATAATAATGATGAAGTATTTACCTCATTAATAAATGATTTAAATAAATAAGATTATAATGATTAACATATTATCCAAAAAATTTCAAATTCAGATTGGATGATTTTATTTAGAATATTAGTCACCTTATCTCCGACCGTAATTATTTCTGGACCTTTCAAAACCGAATATCATTATATAATAAAATAATATTTTTACACTTTCCTAAAGAGCCCCTCCTCTTCCTTATAAAAGGTGACCACTTCTAACCAATTCCTCACACCTCTCAAGCCTTTTGGCTCGTCCAAAATCTACCCCATTAATCCCCCTACATCCCTCTCCTCTACCTAAAAGCCTTACCTTAGGCACATGGCACTTCAAGAAGTCCTTTTGGTTCAAACCAAAGGGATTTACCCAAATTAAAGGTAACTATTTCTCTAAAATTGTTTTCTTTTATTTAACTTCTCCAACCCCCAAACTCTTTTTATTTCTTTATTTTATAACAAAAATAGTATCCTCAATATACTAGTATGTTTTTATGTGAAGGATTCAAACTACACCTACACAAACCTCCATCTAATGGGTGAATAACATAATGTTTCTGTGGGTGGTAAACTAAAGCCTCACGAAATGATGATTGTTCGGTTATCTCTTATCGCTTCTCATGGTGGCCATTATAATGGAAATGTATTTATATATGATATATATTATGTTTATTTTTTCTTTATGCTTCTGTATTTTCCATTTATATAATTCCGTTATGGTTTCCATTATGGGTAAACACAATAATCTCATTAGAGGAAGTGCGGACTACCACCCCCTCAAAGTGATATGACTCGTTAATTCCATATGTGGGACATATAAAGGATAGAGTTAATGATATTATATATGATATTATATATGAAATTATACTGTAATTATAATATACCTATGTATCATTTTGTTTTAATTCCATTAAAATAAGAAATATAAATGAAAGTAGCGTTCATGCGTACGTACGACTTACTGTCTCCATGAACAATGTATTTCATTTCTTACCTCTAAATGTTATGTACTATTATAATTACATGTATATACTGGATATATACGATATATATGATATATAAATTATGAATATCATTCTGGATATAATTAACCTTTGACCACATGAACCACATGTAATTATAAGAATTCCATTTTTGACTCAAGTACCAAATATCGAGAAAACGAACATTATTAACTTTAATGATTACATAATGTTTACAACATGGTAATAAGTGATATAAAACGAATAATAAACTTGAAAATGGTTCTTAAGAAATTATAAATTAACTTTATTTTACTATTCAAGAGATTAAAGAACGATCGAGTCAAGTCGGATGTGAGGTAAGAGATTTTCTTATCTCACTTTTAATTCCGTGAGATTTCCATTGTTCGCCACTTATTCATTGCATGTGGTGTATTCTGTTTTGAAATTTGATATATATTATCATTGTTATCATTATATTCATGGTATACTGTGATTCATTTTGTGGTTATTAACTTTTTTTCATACGACTCAGTTGATTACTACTTGGTATAGGGTTTCATCTCACCTTTTTATTCCCATGATAATCATTCTATATTTGCCACAATTTCCTTTTGTGTGGTGTATGTACTGCCCATAATTGTAATATTTGTGTAATATACTTTCATTTGTGAGAATTTACATCTTAATTGTATGATCCTTCTTCAATGTGGCATATTCTTTGTAAGTAACCAAATCGGAAGGGAACCTTTCACCCTCTTCTTTTTAAAATACTTCTTTTTGTTATGTCTTTGGATTTACCTCTTATTATGTTGGGATATGTTCTTCTATATCCTTATTGATGTAAAATTTATTTCCAAGTGATGAGATACCCTTTTTATCTCATCAACTCATTTTCAAAATTTTAAAGCCGTTAGGCTGTCGAATTTTTACAAGGGAACTTCTTAACCCAATTTCAATTCTTTGGGTTCAACTTATATTTCTTAAATATGTAGTCATAAGAATATGTGTGAATGACTTCTGATTGTTTTACACTAAATATACACTTATATTGGGTGTATTTATATTTTTCACCCAAAATTATGTGATTGATTAATCCTTAATTTAAGGATACCATCTTTATAAGGGATTTCATGTCAATTTACATTTCCACTAAGACTTTATTGTTGTTATGCACCATTTCACTCTTATATGTTGTATATACAGTCTTTTGACATATTATACCATCAATCCCTTTATTCTCATGGAATTATAAAGTTTTAATTAAATTTTATTCCTCATTCGTTTATATTCAAGCATCTCTCTTTTTGTTAAAAAAACTCTGTAATAAAAATATCGTTTTAAATGTTTTAAAGATTTATTCTTATAAATATTTCTTATTAATTTCCATGTTTTCAAAATGGTTTTTAGGATTTATTTATACGGACATTAATGTTATCAAATAATAATTCATTTAAAAGATTCAAAGTGGTATGGGACACTTTGATTCAAAAATCTATTTTTAAATGGTTTCAAAAATGATTGGATAAATCATTGTTTATTTCAATATATTGATTTGATATATTGGAATATTGAAATGTTATCTTTACTTTATACATGTGTTATGTGTTATGATTATGTTAAGGTTATTGGGCATTGTTTACGTATACAGGTAGTTCTGTGATAAACCTAGGGCGGGTGAGCCCGAGATAGCTCTTTAATGCATTGGGTAACGTGATGGAGGTAAACTTGATGTTTCTACTAAGAGATTTAGGGAATATACTACGATGGGTATTCCAAGTGTAAATCCCTATGTATCTGTGATAGCTACAATGTAAGTTTGATATAGAAGCCATAAGTAACCTTTATGATTTATTATTTGTGTGTGTTATTCAAAAATCTTATGACTTCACAAGGTATGTTATGATTGAAAAATATAGTTTCATTGATTTGTATTTATTGATGGGCTAATGTTTTCCTTCCTTATTTTATAACCCTTTCTGAGCTTTTTATGATCATCCCATGTTTTTGAAATGTTTTCCACAGGACTTAAAGATGAATATGGTCAATGATGGGATCAAGAAAAATTCATGTTGTATAAAATATGGAACTAGACATGTTTCTTTTTAAGATTTTTTATTTTTTGAAAAAAATGGATACTGACTAGTAGTGTCTACCTGTAATATTCAAGTTGTTATGTAATAGTCATGGCCTAATTCTTTAAAAATCTAAACCTGCAAATATCCTCAATGTGAATTATTCATTTAATTAAATATTATGTAATGTTTAAGGTCAGGTCCTTATATCTGGTGTTCGGGGAGTCATTCGTGAGGTCTTATGGCCCACTATCTCGGGGCATCAGTATGTGACACCTAGGGTGGGACAATGCAGTTAAATTGGTATCCTAAATTATTTTTCATTAAAAGTGATAGGGATAAGTTTGGACCACTATTTATTCTATGGAAATGGCAAACCCCCTTAATGAAATCCCCTTGAAATGATAATGTGACATTTGTGTGTTAAATATGTGGTATGAAAAGTGTTCCTGATTATGGGCTAGTGTCTTGTTTATATTTGACTTGGAAAGGGGATTCTATAAAGGAAAGATATTATAGGTGAGAAGGTATATGTATTTTTGTGTAAGGAATGTGATGTGTATGCATATGATATATTGATAAAAACTCACCTCCATCTGAATGAAGCACTTGAGAACACTAGTTACCTAGGTTAATAGACTAAGGACTGGTACATTGGATTAGTTTGCAAGGCCCTGGTCTGGCCTTCCCATAAGGATTATGCTAAAATAATAACTAAACAATATGATGATGTTTTAGGTATCACTATATCTTTGGATTCAACCTCTCTAGAAGCTTGTACACGAGAATGAATTTTATGGCATGATTAGTGAGAGTATTAGGATTTTAGAGACCAGACCTACCTAGTTGCTTATGAATTTCCCTAGGTGATTTCCCTATTTTCTCCTTTTTTCCATAAAAGTATTTTTAAAATTAAATTTTATACTATTATTCCATATCGTGACAACATTTTCAGCATTTATAATTTTTTAAGGATCATTTTAGAAATGTCTTTTAGTATTTTAATATGGTTTTGAAAATATGATGGAAATCAATTTTTCAAAAATGAAAGCTTGTTACATTTTTTCTTAAAGAGTAAAAAACCCCATGTTTATATGTCTTATTTTCAAACTAGCATTAAATTATTTCCTTTAAAGGTATGGAATAGGTTTTTCTCTCTTTTGGAATTCCTAGTATGCATTTTAAATACTTACGTTGTTCTCTTTATCATTTTTTAATTCTAGGTCTCCCAACTCTAGTTTGGTCTTGGAGTAACTACGGTTCTGTAGTTAGTGGTGATCGACGAGGTAACATAGAGGTATATCCAGTTTTATTTATTTTTCACTTCTATATAAATTTTAATTGTTATATTTTATTTATTTATTTTTCTATTGTTCAAGAGGTAACTTATTCTTAAATCAAGTTTATATTTATTCCCAACACTAGTATCTAGCCTGATAGGATTGGGAAGTCCTCTCAAGCCTTATTGTAGATCGACTTGGGTGACAGATTTAGGGTCGAATCAGGTTGGTTCATTATAATACGGTATAATAGAATCCATTTTTTTATTTTGGGGTGTTATTTATATTAGAGATAAGACTATAAAAACATGATAGGTAGGGGTGGGAAGAGAATCATGAAATCTTAATCATTCTGAGCCTCTAGTTACCAGGGATAGTTGGGATTTGAGTCCAAAATTTGGATATTTAGATTATGTTGCTCATGTTTTCTTAGGTTAATGAGATTTTTATGGTTAGGGGTAAAAACGGAAGTGATATGGGGGTGCACTATGAGCTTAAATGACATAGTGAACCATGTGGGACCTGAGTGCATGGATCATATGCTTCCAATGGTTGGGATAGGCTTGACGCATAATATGTTAAACTATGTGGCCGAGATATGTGTGAAAACTAGTTCCCCATTAATTTTTTTGGTGTGATTTATGTTTTATATTGGTTTTTTTTGGATTGAGTGAATTTTTAAATGAATTTTTTTTGATGTGGAAAAATGATTTTTAAAATTTTAGAACTAATCAAAAAGGATTTATTTCTAATGGATTTTTTGGTTTCCAAGGGGAAGTGGAAGTGGTGTTTTTTATTTGAAAGTGGTCATGTTGAAAATATATATCCCTTGAATACTTGAAATAGAAAAATGGATTAGAAAATGATATTTTTTTGGAATGTTATTGGAAATAGAGAATTATTTTAAGTCTAAAACGTGGAATTGAATTTAGAAATGGGTGAATTTGGAAATGGGTGATTTTTGAAAGAAGGTTCTTGGATTGTTTTGTAATGTTGTTTTGGTTTTGTTTAAGATGTTATATGATTTTGTTTTTCTTTTTTTTATGATTTATTAGTTTATTATAATGGTGTTTGTTTTAGAATTTAAATTGAGTGATTTTTGTTTTGATGATCATTTGGTTTCGTTCTTTAAAATTTTTAGAGTATGCCACCCAAAAATATCGAAAAGGATTCTAAGGAATATATTCTAGTCATTGGCCCTCAAAAAATCCTATTGGAGTGGTGTAACTAATATATTCTCATTAGTTTTTTGTATTTCACAGTATTAGTGGTTTGTTATAGTCTTTGGAGTGTCTTGAGGAAAATGAGAGTGTCTTTGGGTTTTAGGAACTCTAAATACTGTGAGGGTGCAAGTTGTTTTGAGTATGTTTGAAGGACTAGTACTGGACTAATGGTAGGTGATCATTCAATCCTCATTGTGAGTTGGGATGTATTTGGTGATATTAAATAACAATTTTTCCAATGGTTTAATCTAGAGGAAGTGAAAGAAAATAAATTAGTAGAGATCAAGGATGTTCTACAAGGTAAATAGGCGACGAAAGGGTATGTTGACAATTTCATTGAGCCGATTATTTTTTTTCTCAATATTTTTGAGTCAACCATTGAAATATACTATTCTCATGTGGGGTTTACATATGGGTATAAAGGAAAAAATTCTTTAATCTAGGTAAGTCTTATTCAAGAAGCTGGTGGAAAATGTTTTTCTAGACGAGGATGTTTTTAGAGGGAAACCCATTGCAGTTGACAACCGAGTTTCTTTCCGAGATGAAGAAGGTTTTTCATTCAAAGAGGAGTGTTAAACTAACGAAACTATCCTCTAAAATTACCCTTTTATAATTTCTTGGTTCTTTTTAGTAGGAACACTCACTTTGTTTCTTCTAGTATGGTCAATTTGGGAACTATAAGTCATCTTTCCATAATACTTTTAAGGATTATCATTATTGTGGCCTCTTGGGATAGATGAAGAGGTTTTTTAAGTTGTATTTATAGAATATTAAGTTTTTATTAGGAATTATCATATAATAACTATGGGGAAGTAGATTCATTAAGGATTCAAGGCTCCAAACAGAGGTCTCAATGTGAAGCTTTTCATGTAGTGAAAGAGTTGTCAGGTGTGGCGGAGTGTAGATCCAACTTGTTGTCTCCATTGATGGAGAGGAACTTGTTTGAGTTTTAACTTCTCATGGTTATCTTTTTTAGGACCCATTTTTGTTTTAATATTTTTATATCCTCATTTATTTTTAGGATTCTATGGTTGTTCCCTATGGATATGTGCATTCAAATGGAAAGCCTCCCTTTGGACCAGTTTTAGTTTTTTGGGTGGTGCTCATTTTTAGATGCGTGTGTCTCGAAGACTTATGAGTTGTGTCTTGTTAAAGTACCCTATTTGAGTTTATATGGTTAAAAACTTGTCATGTTTATTGGTGGAATCATTGAGTATTCCTCTTAGTTAAACCATTATGCTAATAATTTTCTTATATTGTGATGAGAGCATCCATGGTTATTCTCCTTATCATTTTCTCTAGTGTTGGTTAAGATTAACATTTGTAGTTGAAATGTTACAGTATATTCAACCAGTATTGGTTATATATAATTTATTTTGGAGGTTTTTTCCCCAAATTCCTCTTTATAGGTTTGAGGTTCTAGTTTTTTTAGTTCTTTGGCACAAACTATAGTGGATTTTTCAGTTTCAGGTTGGGATTGGGAATTTGATTTCAAAGGTTAATCCTTGTGGTTAGAGAGTTCCACTTTTTATTCACCATTTAAACTGGGTGAATTTTTGGGGGAAGAAAATTTTAAATTTTGGGGAGAAATTTCACACCCTAGGTGTGATTTTATAGGGTTTTTCATTTATCTTTGGTTCTCCTATTGTTCTGTAGTTTTTCTAAGTTCTATTTTTTTCTTTTGAAATTGGGATTTTTTGGAGGTAATAAGGATGGCGTACGATTGGAACAATACTAGTATAAACCATGTGGGATCCCCTAAAAACCACGCATCCTATACACTAGGTTTATCTAGACTGCATATCATGGTGCAAAACCGTGCACCCCACCCCTATATCTCTTCGACCAAATTGTGCGGCTTTCATAGGATTAAATTTTTAATAATCATAAAACATAAAATAATAATATTATCATCTTATATCCATATCCACCTACCATTAAATTCCCTACCCCCACAAGGGAGTGGGGATCGCCTTATGCGCATGCCACACCTTTTAGTGGCCTCTTCTCCACACTGATTTACCTTCCGATTATGAGTGTGATCTTCACTGGGTTTATGAGTCCCATTATGCCCGGTTTTTTCTACAGACGGTGAACCTAGTGAGATTTAAATCAATTACAAGTAATTTTTCTTCCATTTTCATTCTTTCGCCCAATTTTAATTAGGTATTTTGTGAATTTTGGGTTTATTAAAATTTCTAGTGCACTTTGCACCTCTTTGAGGTAGTTTTGGACCATTGTAGGTGAATGTGATGAATTTTGGCTCCTTGGATGTGACCTTCACATATATGAATGCATATGTATGTTTATATATATATATATATATATGAATATACCTACTTTTTAAATATTCCTAAATTGATATGGGAACTTATACATAAAAAAAGGGGTATATATATCAAGATGTATGTATGTTTAGAATGTCTTGTGACTATTCGAAGGCTACATACATGTATATGAAAATATATACATCTATATAAGGAACCTTGGAAAAAATTAACTCATGGTAATATGAATAAATACATTATATATTTCTATGATTATATATATATGTGACAGTTCATATGTGTCTAAGTGTAAAAGGATGGATCAAGTGGCCATCATCAAAGGAACCATGTTTTGAGGAAGGTTTCGTATGTCCAAACATTTGAATTGAATTCCTTGACTACTTGGGTGTTTTAAAAGAACTCTATTATTATTATATAATGTTTATATGCTCTAAAATCTGGATTTTATTATAGAAAAGTTTTTCCACTTGTTCTCCATGATTTACATATGATTCCATTATGGGTCTTCATGTTAAAGTGTGATTTCAACCTTATTTTAAAAAATGTAAAGTATTTACAATGTTCAATTATTTTCCAAAATGATGCTTCTTTAAATTTTTTAAGGACCAATTTACATAGTCAATTGTTATATGGAAATGGAAACCCCCTTAATGCATTCCCCTTGAAATGAAAATGTGAAATTTGTGTGTTAAATCTATGGTGTGAAATGTGTGCCCCATGATGGGCTTGTTTCTTGTTTATATGTAACATAGAAAGGGGATGTACTTAAGAAGATAGATCGAAGGTGAGAAGATGGATTGATTTTTTATGTAAGGAATTTGATATATATTTATATTTTATCTTGATAAAAACTATCCTCTAATATAAGGATGCACTTGGAAACCCTAGGTACATAGGTAGGTGGACTAAGGACTAGTATGCTGGACAAGCCAAAAGGGACTTGACACATGATCATTGGAATGATTTTTCTATAATACTAACTAAACAATATAATGATGATTTGGGGACCACATGAACTTTGGATCTGACCTCCTTTGCGGTTCATGTATGATAAAATATTATAAGATTCAATCAATGAGAGTGTGAGGATCCTAAGGACCCAACTAACCATGCTACCTTAGGATTTACCTTGTCTATTTCTCTCTTTTCGCTTATTTTCCATGGAACTATTTTTAAAATGATATTTTTTGTTATAATTTCATACTATGGGACTTGTTTTAGTGTTAATTATATTTTATAAGGGTTTTTTAAAATGTATTTCAGGATTTAAAAATAGTTTTGAAAATTTCATGGAAAGTAGTTTTCTAAAAAATGTATGTTTGTAACCTATTTTTCATTAAAATTAGAAAAAAGTATTTTTATATTTCATATTTTCAAACTACATTGATTGGATTTCCTTTTAAAGTTAAGGAATAGGGAATTCTTTCTCTTTTGAAATTCATAGTCCTAATTTTAAAGGCTCACACCTATACCCGTTATAATTTTCCATCTCTAGGTATCCTAACTATGGTTCGCTCTTGGAGTGATTGTGGTTTAATGGTTGGTGGTGATCCGCAAGGTCAAATAGTGGTATGTATGGTTTTATTTCATTTCCATTTCCGTTTTTTTATTTATTATATTATTATTTATATACTTGTATATTTTTCATGGGCTAAATCATTCCCAAATTATGTTATGGCTAATGGTCGACAATAGTTTCTATCATAGGAGGATTGGGAACACCTCTCAAGACTTATCACAGATCAACATGAGTGACCAGTTTGGGGTTGAGCAAGGTTAGTTCGTGACACAAATATACATGGAGGAGAAAATTAATTTTGAAATAATGATGGGGAGTGATAGAGATAATTTCTCACTATAAAGTGAATGATCATGAGAAAGTCAATGAAAAAGAGTCCATAAACCATTGAGGTTTGAAAAATAACATCAATTCAATAGAGGTGATTGTAAGAAAGGAATTTTCATTCATTTTTACGACTTTTATCTAAAGGAGAGGGATCCATTTATCATAATGACCAAAAAAATGAAAAAATATACATACTTGATATCTACAAATCCATTAATAGAATTTCATCCTTTAGATTCATGTTTAAATAAGTTTCCACCTATATCATTCCCCATATTCCAAATGATGAGTATCCCTGATAAATATTTTTTATTCATAAAGGATATAATTTTAATATATCATATTATCTTGAAATGAAAAAATATATAATCCTCTCATATTTACTAAATCCAAAATGATTAGAAAAAGGTAAAACAATACCTAAAATGAATTATCCTTCATATGAATAAATAATACATTTAAATCCAAAATTTCCAAAACTAAAACCCATGTTTTAACTTATATTATTCCATAAATAATTAACCCTATATCTTAATTAACCTCAATAATATTAATATTAAAGGATGTTATAACCTAAATGGTTTCCTCACACATTTAATCTTACATCCCAAAAATGTAATAGTATTTTTTTGGAATAATCCTTAACGTTAAACCAAATGGTTACATATACCCCAACCAAATAGAACATCTCCCAAAATATCATTAATCACATTAATATCATATGATTTAAAACCTTAAAATTCAGGTTTACTGGTTTGAACATATCATAAAACATAAACTTATAAAACTATGATGGTATCCATAACTATTAAGTTAACCTCTCATAAAAATATCTTAATCTCCAAAGATATATAAACCCTTATCTAATACTAACTATAATATCCTCGAACCATCACTCCAGGATCTGGTGTTAAAAGAATAATCTTTATATTATTTCATTTGATACTGGTAAATGTGACCTAATTTAATCCATCAAAATCATACAACATAAAATATAAATATTAGACCATTTACATACCAAATGACCTTTTAGGTTTATAATTTTAGATAATTAGGGAAAACTCTAACATAATAACACCCATGTCTTTAAGTTAGCATTTATACCCACTATAACCAACTTTTCTCATTCCAAATAATGTCTTCATCATCATCCACAAGAAACCTTTCTAAATATATATTATTTAACATATTTCATTATTACCCAGGGAAAATAAACATATGAAAGGTGATCTCAAATTCTCAGTAAGGGTAAAAGTAAGTATTTACAATTGAATATATTTAGTGGTTCTAAGATGATAATAAGGAAATGGGAACATATTTACAGTGAATGAAAATTACATATGGGAATTCATGCCCATAAAACCGAGATAATAAGTCATGTGATAATGTATATAAACTTTAATAAAATAAAAGATTAATATGAGACAATAATAATGAGCCACTTGAAATAAATCCTTGATAAAAAAACATTAGAACACATTGAAAGCATTGAAATACTGTGTAGGTATCTCAAAAAATACAACATTCATAACAAAATCACTAAAACTAGATAATTACAAAAATATCCTGGGAATGAAATAAATATGGTAACTATATAATCACTTAGGATTTACTAAAAAAAATTAACTCTATCATCACTCAAGATTATCATAAATCCAACGGCTCATGGGAATATGTTTGATCAAGTTAACTCCATCTCATTACTCAATGCATTAGAGGTATATAAAATAATCACCCATTACCTATTTTAGAAATTACTCTAAGGATTTGGGTTCACTACTTAATCCCACTTTCATCAATAATTTCAAAGTACCATATCATGAAACAAAACACATCAATTCTTGTATTTCATCAAAAAATTTATAGCTTGATATACACGTGGGAACTAAACATGTTTCCTAACAATATTTTGAAAATAGCATTATAAACCATTAAAAGAAAGAAATAGAATGTTATCATAAGATTATATCCCTATTGAATCATATGAATCATTAAATTATGATTACATATATGAAAATACCATTAAAATAAATTTTAAAATGTTTCTTAGAAAATAGAGGAAAATACCATTTTTTTAGTACCATTAAAAAATAAAAATTCTAGAAAAATTGGAAAAAGTATTTTTATTGAAAATAACAATAAAATATTATATATAAATACTTGAAACAATTAATTTTTATGATGATGATAAAATCCATTCATATTGTAAATATTAAAAATATTTTTTTTCAAGCTTTGGTAAGATAGTCAAAAGTGAAAAGTGCGGAAAACCGTAAGATATTTCATTTTTAAAATATTTTAAAACAAGTTAAAAGAAATTTTAAAATAAAAATATTAAATAATTTATGTTTATAAAATAAAATTCTTGAAATAATCTAATGAACATATAGGAAGCGTTTGTTTAAAAGTCTTTAAGTCTTTAAAAGTAATTTTTAAAGAAACACCATTTAAAACCTCTTCTAACCAAAAACCCATTATAAAAAGGAATGTAAGAAGGAACATAAAATTATATCCATATAAAAGTATTCATGGAATTATATTTTAATATTTAGTATATAAACCATATAAATTAATATAGGTACATCAATCAAAACTTTTCTCAAAGAGGGAATGTTTGAGATGAGAAACATTTACAACTTGGGTAATGCTTGAATCAAAAAGCCAATGAAGGTATAAAATTGAAAAGGTTATATAATAAGAAAAATTTCCATGTAAGAATACATGAAAATACATTAATGGGTTATTAATTATGATATAAAATAAAACTTAGTGTATAACATGAATTATTCCATAAAGAATTGAAATTGAGATAATGAAAACCATTGAAACATTTATAACATTTTAATAAATAACTCATAAAATGTAGAATATAAAATAAACATTAAATATCAGTATAAAATATTAATTAATAATATAATATCTTAGTAGATAGAATATACACCTTATAAAAGGTAGTAGGTGCATTATAAGAAACATGTATTAAAGAAATGATAATGAGATGAATAATCCTTACTAAGATCATATCACTAAAGTAAGAATTAATAATTGAGGTCATTATGTGTAAAAATGGAAACACCAACACATAAAAAAATGTAAATACAAAATAACATATTCATAGGTCATTTCACACATAATCATAGTATAAAAAAGTCAATAAAGATGTTTTAAAACCCAATGAAAGGAAATTGAGTTTTGAAATCCTTTACCATGAGTCCAAAGTTTCTATGTATTCCATTTTACTGGTATATAATAAACTTATATTGGTTATTTACTTATTTAAAAATATTTTATAGGTTTATTAGTTTATTACTAAACAATTTATTTCATTTATTTGAAGTACATATTTAATCACTTAATTGGTTAAGTTCATGTTAGGTTGTTTGGGGATGTTTAATTCATAATTAAAATATGACTTTGGTAGGTCGATTGAGGTCAAAGGGGTCATTGTTGTAAAATATCTATAATAATAATTATAATGACTCATACTTTACATACATTGTTATTACATCAGAATTGAATCATAATTATTACAACATATAACAGAACCATGATAGGACTGTATAGGTATAGTGTCTTTAGAAACTAAGAAACATAAACAACTGGTTCATAAATCATCTACATTATGTCCTGATTATTTCATCATATCTAGAGTCACTTTTGGAATATCATAATTAATATCCTTCTTCCTGACCTGGGGAAAAGAAAACATAAAAAAGGGTGAGCTAAAATACTCAGCAAGGGTATACAAAGGAAATGTCAATCATATCATATTCTTAAGAACATAACATTTTGAAAATCATAACCTGCAAAAGAGATCATAATATCATGACATGGGATAAATCATAATAGTGAAATTTAATCCCAATAATCATAACATAAAACATGAAAATTTGTTTCATACACACATAATAATATAAAATCATTTCATATTAGTCAAGATTCATTTCCAAGACCATCATAGCGGACAAATTCCGTTACTGAACCGAGTTCACTACTCGTTCCAGTCCTGTATCAGTGAACTGGATTAACTTTCCCTTCCATCCATGTCTATCTCATGAGATATAAATCTTTACCCAAAAAAATTGGAGCGAAATATAGGTCTCACCCATCTCATAATGAAAACATTCTTATGTGAGCCAAAAAATTATAAATCAAACATTATAGCATAACCCATGTAATAAAAATGGGATTCTTAAACATCATGCCATCATAACATAATACATATAAGATAAAAGGACTTCATAAAAATAATTCCATCATAACATAAATAAATAAATTTAATAATAGGGATAGAAACAGAACCCTATATTATATTAGATGGAAAATAATTTTGATAAAACACTTGAACTCCATTCGTGAGGAAAATATCCTTTCTACTTCAAAAACATTTTTCCTTTCTTAAATGTCATACAATTTTAAACTAAAAGAATTTAATTGAAAATAAACATGAAAATTTTAAAAGGATGCTTCATGGAAATAATTTTCATAAAAAACCATTCATGTCGTATAAGTTAAAAAACATTCTTCTCATACATTGGCCGGAAAAGTTAAAAAGTATCTCGTACTGAAAACGAAAAAAGATTCCTTTCATAACATTTACTAAAAATTCACCAATATGTAAAATTGGAATTAAAAAATTTTAGGAGGATAGAAATATTATTAAATATTGAGGAAACATGGATGTGGATGATAAATATGCCCTAGTAAATTCAGAATTATAAACAATCTCGAATAAAAATGAGATTGTGAGATTTTCCCTTACCTTAGGTCCGATATGATTTGTACGTATCCAAACCTACTTTATAATGATTTAAATAATTTCATTGAATTATTCATGAATCATAATTATTGTTATGATATCATATATGGTCATATTCTTTGCATCTTATTAGTAATATTTCATTGCTACTTGTTATTCGGGTGTTCATTGCTTTATGTTCTTATGTGTGTTTTGTCGAATAAATCATTATTCATCTTTTTAGGTTATAGATACAAAATTTTCATAATGATATTAGTATAATATATATCCTATTTATTCATTCAATTAGTTTATATAATCATGTTTTAATGAAGATCATGTAAAACGAATCACAACGCATCATGGAGATGGTAAGCCGTACGTACGCACGAGCGACGATATCATTCCCATTATTATTGAATGGTCTTGGAGTGGATGATAGAATATATCAGAATTAGTATCATGTTATAATAATCATATATAGTCATTCTTTATACCATTATACCCATCCATGTAAGGTGGTGAAGGAAGACAGATTACACCACGGTGTGGAGACGGTATTCCGTACGTACGCACGTGTGGTGATTTCATTTTCCATAGGATGGATAGAAGGTGAAATAGGTTTGTTTCATATTTATAATAATATATTAGTATATGAGTGATACTGATGTTACTAAATTATAATTAAACCAATAAATAAGAGGAAGTAGAAGAAGAAATAAATTTGAAAGGATCGGTAAAGGATATTACCTCTTCTTAGACGCGCCTCTTCTAAACCTCATCTTAGGGCACTAAAGTTGGTCTTTGAAGAAGACTAGGACCTCTAATATGTTTTTAGGGAAGTGGAGAAGAGAAACTGAAAGGTTTTGTCTGTTCTTGAAGTCTCAAAATGGTGTGAGGAAGGGACAGAGGAGGTGCCCTTTTGTAAGGGAGGAGAGGGGCACCTTTGGAAACATAAGAAATATTAATTTATAATAAATTCAAACCCCACCTAAAAACATCAAAAAATAACTCAATTAGAAGATGAGATGATATAGGGTTTTAATCTCATTAACCAATAAAATTTATACATGTTGGGAATTTATTTTAAACATTATCAAATTTATTTATTCTTATTTAATCTATTTAATTTTATTTTTGGTAATAATATTATAAATTTTAAATTGTTATAAATAATTACTTATGTGTTTTGAATTGTCTATAATTGGATACTTTATGAAATTTTAGACCATATAAATTTCAATTTATAATTTTTTAAATATTTTTGTGATTTCTAAACAATTTTATAATATGTTATTTTTATAAAGTAGCAATAATGTCGATTTTGACACTATTCATTTATTTGAATTTAAATAAAATCCACACCGAAGATATGTTCAAACTAAAAGATTTAATAGATTCATAACATGACATATTTATCTATAATATTCTTGGATCACATTAAATAGTTCATATAATAATTATTTTAATATTCTTAAAACCATTTATTTGATATTTCAATCAATAAAATAATTTCAACATCACTATTGTGTCATAATTAATGATAATTATTTAATCCCTAAAAATTCTAAATAAATTCACATGAAGTAGATAATTTTATTATATTTCTATAGGCTATTCATGTTTGATGTTTTATGAAGTTTATCATTAAATTAAAATTATTACACTTATAAGATATAAGAGAGTGACATTTTGTCACTTTCTTTGGTTTTAATAATAATTATATAATTTACATTGTTAGAATTTCATGAAATGAAACTATTCCGACCCTTAAATGATATGGGTCGACTTTTATTCGTCCAATTTAATTTTTTTAGTTTTTCGGGTAATTTTATAATCTTATTTTTACCCTTAATTACACGATGTACCTTTAACTGTAGTAAATAAAAATTATCGTAGTTACTATTCATAATGTCAAAAAAATAAAAGTAACCTATTAACATAATTTGGATCCACTGAATCCAAATATGGAATACATTTTTCAAAATTAAAAACACATAAGTTGCAGTAATTAATTTAATGTTAATCCCATTGTTAAGAAAAGGGGTTTTAAAAGTTAAAACATTGTCACAGATTGAAATGTTTTTACCTATGAATTCAATGTAAAATTAATGGTAATGACATAAATTATATTAAATGGTAAAAATATATTCTATTTATAATTTAAAACCATTAAATTTTATTATTTATCTATATAAATTATCCTGATGAAAAAAGTTGTTTTTAAGAAAAATTTAGCGTATTCTCACTATTCATCAAAATATGAAATTTATCAGAAAAGTTTCAAAAATTTATCCAATGCAAATTTTTATATCCTGATTCAAAAGAAGAAGTTTATTTTGTAAAATTGAACTTATAAACTTGTAAAAAATTATATTTAAAATGTGTGTGCCATCAAAAGGCGGTAAAACTACATTTTTTTTGAAAAATACGTCTTTTATCTGAAAAAATGATTTTTTTTTCATATTTCATTCTAGAAAATGTGTAAGATGAATTATAATGTTATAAAATTCAAAATTTTGTTAGTACTATTCATAACAGCTAGTTCATAATATTATAATAATATATCATTGTTTAGTGAAACTCGGTATTGCATAAAACAAAAGCTATAGAGGAAGGTTGCTCTTGCATGTAATGCAAGACAAGACAGTGTTGTATGTAGTGAAAGATTCCCTTGGTGTTGCGTATCAAATAATACATTAAAAAAATATTTATCATTAAATCTCAGGGTGTTACATTCTACCACCCTAAAAATCAATTTCACCCCTGAAATTCATCACTTCGTAACAAACAGATGAGGATACCTCTCCCTCATCATATCCTGAGGTTCCCATGTAGCTTATTCTAATTGGAAGTTCCTCCATAAATCTTTAACCAAATGAGTGGTATTGTTTCGTAGAACTTTTTCTCTATCGTCCATAATCTCTATCAGCTGTTCTTAATAAGAATGATCTTGCTCCAGCGGTACAACTTCTGAGCTTAGTACATGTGAAGGATCAGGTATGTACTTTCTCAGGAGAGATACATGGAACACATCATGAAATTAAGAGAGATTTGGTGGAATTTCCAATCGGTAAGCTTCCTTCCCAACATGATACAATATTTTTAAAGGAACAATATACCTAGGTCTCAACTTTCCCTTCTTTCCAAATCACATTACTCTCTTCCAAGTAAATTATAATAAGAACATTATCACCCACTTCAAACTCTATGTCTTTTATTCGATTGTTGGCATAACTTTTTTTGTCAAATCTGAGCTGCTCTTATGTGTTGTTGAATAGATCATACCCTTTTGGTAATCTCATCAACAAGAGTAGGTCCTAATAGATTAATTTCCCCAACTTTATCCCAGTAAGTTGGAGTTCTGCATTTCTTTCCATAGAGAGCTTCATAAGGAACCATCTGAATATTGGAGTGAAAGCTATTAGTATAAAAAATTCCACCAAATGTAGGTTTTGATCCCAAAAACCTTTGAAATTAATAGAGAAATCTCTTAACATGTCTTCCAAAGTTTGAATTGTCCTTTTAGACTGACCATCTGTCTCAAGATGATAAGTAGTACTGAAACAAAACTCTGTATCTAGAGTATGCTAAAGACTTCGCCAAAACATTGAGGTAAGCCTCAGATCCCGATCAGATATAATGGAAAGTGGTACTCCATGAAATCTTACCACTTCCTTTACATATATCCTGGAAAGATGATCAAGAGATAAATCCTCTCTAATAGAAATGAAGTGTGCCAACTTCGTAAGATGATCAACTATAGCCCAAATATCATTGTTTCCTTTAGATGTTTTTGGAAGTCCAGTGACAAAGTCCATAGTGATGTTTCCCATTTCTATTCTGGTATGGGTAATGGTTGTAACATCCCCTTAGGCTTCTATCTCTAATCATTAACTTGCTGAAAAACCAAGCATCGAGATACATATTTAGTAACATCTCTTTTAATGACATCCCACCAGAAGTAATCTTTCAGGTCCTCATCCAATATTTCCTTCTTTAATTCTGGGATGGGAGGAACACAAACCCAATTCCCGAATCTTATTATTTCATCACAATCAATGTGAAATTCAGGAACATTTCTCACCTTCTTTTGTAACTCTACATCTTTTTTCTATGCCTCTTTAATCTTCATATGTATAGATGGTTGAACATTCATTTGAGAAAGATAAGATTTTTCCCCTTCCATTATAATTTCAAGATCCATCCTTTGTAAATCCATAAATATTGGATCTTTTGTGATCCTCATCATGGATAAGCTAGCATAGTCTTGTGGACTTAATGCATCTGCCACCTTGTTTGCTTTGCCAGGGTGATAATGAATTTAGCAGTTGTAATCCTTAATCAGCTCTAACCATCTTCTTTGGTGCATATTCATCTCCTTTTGGGTGAATATATACTTTAAACTTTTATGATCAGTATAAATATCACACCTTTCTCCATAAATATAATGCCTCCAAATCTTTAATGTAATGATTACCGCAGTTAACTCCAAATCATGTGTTGGGTAATTTTTCTCATGGATTTTCAACTACTATGAGGCATAAGCTATCACCATATCATTTTGCATGAGAACACACCCCAATCCCTTTTTTGATGAAACACTATAGATCACACACCTTTCACTACTACAAGGCAGTGTGAGAATAGGTACACTGGGTAACCTTCTTTCTAACTCCTTCAAATTCTCTTCACACTCCTTCATCCAAACAAACTTAACTCATTTTCGAGTCAACCTGGTGAGTGGATTAGATAATCATGAAAAATCTTTCACAAAATGTTGATAATATCTAGCCAAACCAAGAAAACTTCGGATCTCAGTTACTATTGTTGGTCTCGAACATCTTTCGATAACCTCTGTTTTTGCTGGATCCATAGATATACCCTCTTTTCAGATTATGTGACCTAAAAATGAAACTTTTCGAAGCCAAAATTCACAATTGGTAAATTTGGATAAACCTTCTCCTTTCCTAGGGTCTTTAATACAATTCTGAAGTGATCTTGATGTTCTTCATTTCTCTTTGAATAAATAAGAATATCATCTATAAATACTACCAAAAACTGATCAAGATAGTCTCTAAAGACTCTATTAATTAGATCCCCGATGATAGTAGGGGAATTAGTAAGACCAAATGGCATCACTATAAATTCATAGTGTCCATACCTTGTAAGGAAAGCCGTCTTTGGTATATCCACCATTTTGACCCTTAATTGATGATACCCTGAACGAAGATCAATATTATAAAAGTATTAATCTCTACGTAGTTGGTTAAATAAGTCATCAATGCGTGGGAGATGATATTTGTTCTTGATAGTGATCTTGTTAAGTTCTTGATAATCAATGCAGAGTCTCATTGATCCATCTTTCTTCTTAACAAAAAGAATAGGAGCTCCCTAAGGTGATACCCTAGGGCGTATGAATCCCTTATCAAGATTCTCTTGTATTTTCTTCTTCAATTCCTGCAACTCAATTGGGTCCATCCTATAAGGTATCTTTGAAATGGGCATAGCACCCGGTACGAGTTCTATTGAAAACACAAATTGACAATTTGGTGGAAGACCTAGAAATTCATCTGGAAAGACATCATCAAACTCCCGTACAATGGGCATATTCTTAATCGTGAGTTTCTCTCCAACCATTTGAGATAAATAACCTTCATTTATTTGAATCAAGACCCATAATATAGAAGAAATTTCCAATGGAAGGTTATATTCATCCTTGCATCGATAGATGATCATATATTGATCAGGAATATGAAATGTGACTTCCCTTTTTTGGCATTTTATATGAGATCCAAAAAAAGAAAGCCAATCTATTCCAAGATTAACATAAAATTCCACTATAGAAAGGATCACAAGATTTGCAGGAAGCACTTTCCCACAAACTTCAATCAGAGAAGATTTGAAAACTTTCTTTGTGACTGTTGTACCATTAGGAGTTGTCACAGCAAACTCAACAGCTAATTGTTGGGGTAGTACGGAGATACCCTTAGAAAATTCTTTAGAAATAAAAGAGTGGGTGGATCCAGAATCAAATAAAACATTTTCTACTTTAGATTGGATGTTAAGTGTACCTTTCACCACTTCATTATCGTACTACATATCATTGATAGAAATTGTATGTGACTTTCCTTTATCTTTGTCCTTAAGAGTTTTTTGACATCGATCATCATCCACAACCCTTGTATTAGGGAATTGATTGGAATAATTCCCCATTTCCTTACACTTGTAACATTGAAGTTTAGGAGCTTCATTCAGTGTAGCCTTTTCTTTGTTCACATCACTAGACATATTTTTCCATCACCGTGGCATTCAATTGCCCGATGACCTTCTTTTCCACACTTATAACATTTACTTGTCCCTTTAAGACAATTCCCTCCATTTTTATTTACACACTTTTAACATTAGGGAAAACTCATCTTCTTTTCAGTGTGGTCTTTAGACTTTCCTTTGAATTCCGTTTTCCTCTTCTTATCAAACCCATATGACTGATGGGTTACTCCAATCTCCATCTCAACCTTGAGAGCACATCGAACAATTTCCTCATAGCTATTAAAGTCCCCTGTAACTAATGCCCTTTAGAGACTTGGTTTTAATCCACTAAGGAATTGATCGATCTTACTCATAGGTTGGATAATAATCCCAGAAGTGTACCTTTCAAGCCTTGTAAAATTTGCATCATTGGTACCAAAAGATTAATCTTCCTTTTGGTTTAGTTCCAGAAACTTCTTCTCCATATTTTTTTTGAATAATATGAAGGAATTACTTATTGAAAAATATTTTCTTGAAATCGTCCCATTCCATGGACTCAATTTTGTCTCTTTTCCTCCTATTCTTGATAGGATTCCACCATTGATCAGCTTCACCTTCGAAACGATATACTGCTAAGATGAATTTATCATGTTCAGAACATTGTAGAACTGAAAATACCTTTTTAGTGGTACTAATCCATCGTTCAAACACTAATGGATCAGAAAACCCACTGAATGAAGGTGGATGATTCCTCATGAAGGATTCAATAAGACGTTTCTCCTTCCATTGCTCATTTGGATGTCCGACATGATTCATAGATTGATAAAGTTGTGTGATCATGGATAAACGATTTTTCATTCCAGATCCCTTATAATTTGGTTGCTAAGGGGGACAATCATTGCATTGTCCATCACATTCTTTATTAACATGATTCCTTCAGGTTCCATCCATTGACTAAAACCAAGAAGCATAGTGTGAGCAACACTAATTACAATAGGAAAACCAAACAATAAGAAATAAAATTTTACACTTTATGTCTTATCATAGGTTATTCATGGCCATTTTTAAAACACTAATATTGTGTTATATGCTTAGACATTTCCTTAGGGTTCTTACTAAGGCTTTCACATCCTAGTTTCCAAAGGATGACTATACCTTTACTCTGATACCATCTTTAATGACCCATACTTTACATACATTATTATTACTTCAGAATTGAATCATAATTATTACAACATATAACAAAACCATTATAGGACCATATAGGTATAGTGTCCTTAGAAACTGAGAAACATAAACAACTTGTTCATAAATCATCTACATTGCCTCTTGACTATTTCATCATATATAGAGTTCCTTTTGGCATACACTACTTAATACCCTTCTTCCTAACCTGGGGAAAATAAAACATACAAAAGGGCGATCTCAATTGCTCTGTAAGTATAAACAAAGTAAAGGTCAATCATATCATATTCATAATAACATAACATTTTAAAAATCATAACCTACAAAAGAGATCATAATTTCATGACATGGGATAAATCAAAATAGTGAAATCTAATCCCAATAATCATAACATAAATCATGAAAATTTATGGAATACACACATAATCATATAAAATCATTTTATATTATTCAAGACTCATTTCCAAGACCATCATATCAGAAAAAGTTCATTACTGAACCGAGTTCACTACTCGTTTTAGTCCTGTATCACTGAACCAGATTAACTTTTCATTCCGAACATGTCTATATCATGAGATATAAATTTTTACCCAATGCATTAGGGGGAGAAATAGGTCCCACCAATCTCATAATGAAACCATTATGATGTGTGCCACGTAATCATAAATCATACATCATAGGATAACTCATGTAATGAAAATTGGATTCTTAAACATCATGCCATCATAACATAATACATCTAAGATAAAAGGACTTCATAAAAATAATTCTATCATAACATAACTAAATCAATGTAATAATAGGGATAGAAACATAACCCTATATTATCTTAGATGGAAAATAATTTTGATAAAACACTTGAACTCCATTCTTGAGGAAAATATCCTTTCTACTTCAATTTTTTTTCTTTGTTAACATGTCAAACAGTTTTAAACTAAAAGAAGTTAATTGAAAATAAGCATGAAAACATTTAAAGGAAGCTTTATGGAAATAATGTTCATAAAAATCCATTCATGCTGTATAAGTTAAAAAACATTCTTCTCATACTTTGGATGGAAAAGTGAAAAAGTATCTCATACTGAAAACGAAAAAAAATTCCTTTCACAACGTTCACTAAAAATTCACCAATTGGTAAAATTGGATTTAAAAAATTGTAGGAGTATTGAAATAATATTATATATTTAGGAAACATGGATTTTGATGATAAATATGCCCTAGTAAATTCTGAACTATAAACAATCTCAGATAAAAATGAGATTGTGAGATTTTCCCTTACCTTAGGTCTAATATGATTTGTACGTATCCAAACATACTGTATAATGATTTAAATAATGTCATTGACTTATTCCAGAATCATAACTAATTTTATAATGTTATATATGGTCATATTCTTAGCTTCTTAATAGTAATATTTCATTGCAACTTGTTATTTGAGTGTTCATTTCTTTATGTTCTTATGCATGTTTTTCCGAATAAATTCTTATTCCTATTTTTAGTTTATAGATAAATCATTTAAATAATGGTAGTAGTATAATATATATCAGATTTATTCATTCAATTCGTTTATATAAACATTGTTTAATGAAGATCATGCCGAATGAATCACATCCCATTGTGGAGACCGTAAGCCGTACGTATGCACGAGCGACGATATCATTCCCATAATTATTGAATGGTCTTGGAATAGATGATAGAATATCTCATTATTAGTATCATGTTATAATAATCATATATATTTATTCTTTACACCATTATTCCCATCCAAGTTAGGTGGTGGTGGAAAACAGATTACACCACGGCATGGAGACGATATTCTGTATGTGCACACACGTGGTTATTTCATTTTCCATAGGATGGATAGAAGGTGAAATAGGTTTGTTTCATATTTATAATAAAATATCAGTATATGAGTGATACTGATGTTATTACTTTATAATTAAACTAATAAATCAGAGGAAGTAGAATAATAAATAAATTTTATTGGATCGGTAAAGGATATTACCTTTTCTTCGACGCGCCTCTTCTAAACCTCCTCTTAGGGCACTAAAGTTGGTCTTTGAAGAAGAGAAGGACATATAGTACGTTTCTAGGGAAGTGGAGAAGAGGAATTTTCAGGGATCGTCTGACCTTGAAGGCTCAAAATGGTGTGAGGAGGAGAGGGAGGAGGTTCCCTTTTATAAGGGAGGAGAGGGGCACCTTTGGAAACATAAGAAATATTAATTTATAATAAATTGAAAACCCACTTAAAAACCTCCAAAAATGACTCAATTATAAGATGAGATGAGATAGGTTTGTAATCAAATCAACTAATAAAATTTAGACATGATGGGAATTTATTTTAAACCTTATCAAATTGATTTATCCTTATTTAATTTATTTAATTTTATTTGTGGTTATAATATTTTAATTTTGAATTATGATAAATAATTACTTATGTGTTTTGAATTTACTATAATTGGATACTTTATAAAAATTTAGACCATATAAATTTCAATTTATAATTTTTAAATATTTTTGTGATTTCTAAACAATTTTATAATATGTTATTTTTATAAAGTAACAATAGTGTCGATTTTGACACTATTAATTTATCTAAATTTAAATAAAATCCACACAGAAGATAGGTTCTAAATAAGAAATTTAATAGAATAATAACATGACATATTTATATATAAAATTCGTGTAGCACATTAAATAGTTCATATAATATTTAATTTAATATTTTTAAAACCATTTATTTGATATTTCAATCAATAAAATAATTTCAACATCACTATTGTGTCATAATTCATGACAACAATTTAATCCCTAAAAATAATAAATAAATTCACATGATGTATATAATTTTATTATCTTTCTTGATACTATTCATGTTCTACGTTTTATGAAGTTTATCACGAAATTAAAATTATTACACTTGTAAGATAGAAGAGAGTGACATGTTGTCACTTTCTTTGGTTTTAATAATAATTATATTATTTTCATGGTTAAAAGCCCATGAAATGAATCTAATATGACCCTCAGGTGATATGGGTCCACTTTTATTTATCCAATAGAATTTTTTCAGGTTTTAGGGTAATTTTATAATCTTATTTTTACCCTCAATTACCAGATCTACCTTTAACTGTTGTAAATAAAAATTAATGTAGTTACTATTTATAATGTCAAAAAAATAAAAGTAACCTATTAGCATAATTTGGATCCACTGAATCCAAATATGGAATCCATTTTTCAAATTCAAAATACATAAGTTTCAGTAATTAATTTAAATTTTTCCCGTTGTTAATAAAAAGGGTTTTAAAAGTTAAAACATTGTCAAAGATTGAAATGTTTTTACCTATGAATTTAATGTAAAATTAATGGTAATGACATACATTATATTAAATGGTAAAAATATATTCTAATTTTACTTTAAAACAATTAAATTTTATCATTTAACTATATAAATTATCTTAATGAGAAAAGTTATTTTTATGAAAAATTTTGCGTATTTTTACTATTCATCAAAATATGAAAGTTATCAGAAAAGTATCAAAAATATATCCAATGTAAATTTTTATATCCTTATTTAGAAGAAGGATCTTATTTTTGTAAAATTGAACTTATAAAATTGTAAAAAATTATATTTAAAATGGGTGCACCATTAAAAGGTGGTAAAACTGCATTTTTTTGAAAAAACTTCTTTTATCCAAAAAATTGATTTTGTTTTCATATCTCATTCTAGAAAATGTATAAGATGAATTATAATGTTATAAAATTAAAAATTTGGTTAATAATATTCATAAAGTCTAGTTCATAATATTATAATAAAATATCATTGTTTAGTGAAACTTGGTATTGCGTACAACGCAAGCTATCAAGGAGGGCTGCTCTTGCGTGTAACGCAAGACAAGCTAGTGTTGTGTGTAGTGAAATATTTCATTGGTGTTGCGTATAACATAAGAAATTGAAAAAAATATTTCTCATAAAATCTAAAGGTGTTAAAATAATAATTATATAATTACAAATATTATTCTTAAAAAACAATTTTAGAGTCAGTCATGAAAATTCGTCATGAAAAAGAAAATATATTATCTCGCAGGATGATAGTCTGCACGTACACATGAGTGATGTTTTTTTAATTTTAATTGGATTAAAAAATTGAAATAAAATAAAACATTACCTCTAAATATCAATTATAATTATATATACATCAAATAAATTCATTAAATTAATCCATATGACTATCAATGAGAGACATCTTTTGAAAAATTACAAGCATCACTATGTGAAGATGGCAGTATGCATGTACAAACATGTGAGGAATCCATTTTTAATGATTGGAATGGTATGAACATAGTTGATGTATTATATTTATTTAATAGTAATTATTTAATGAATATCACACACACACAGACACACATACACACACACACACACACATATATATATATATATATATTAAATACATCATAATAACCCACAATTAAATAAGTTCCCTAGGTAGTAGTCCGTAGGTACACACAAACGATGGTTTGATTTCCCATTTGATGGAAAAATAAAGTTAATTAGGTTATGAAAATAATATAATAATATATAAGTATATTTTAGGTACTGATTTTATTATATTGTAATAGTTAGGATTGAATTTAAGGAGGTAGAAGAAGAAGTAAAATGAAAACACTCGATTGAGATGATTACCTCCGCTTTAAAGAACCTCAATTGGATCTCTCCTTACGGACCCCATGGATGGTATTTTAAGAAGAAAATAATATATATAACGTATATAAGGAAGTTAATAATAGGTTTTGTTAGGGTTTGGTAGAGCTATGTGGCTCCATAAGTGTGAGTAAGAGAGGAGATTTGGTGCCCTTATATATGATATTAGAGGGGCACCCTTGAATTATTTAAAACATTAAATTAATATAAATTTATTTTAAGGTTCAATTGGAACCAAAATAATATATTTAGAATCAATGGTGAATATAATATTAAATAATAAAATCCATTAAAATTTATTCATGTTTAGCAGATTTTTAACTCCTATATCTTAGTTTTAATTCCCATTAGCCCTATTGTTGATTACCTTGATATCAATGTTTTTAACTCTTTAGGGGTCAAGAAAGTTTCTGTAAAAGAAAACATGAACCGTAATTGGAAAATTGTTGACAATATCATTGATATTACATTTAGTTTTCCAATTATAATATATTTATGAATTTTAAATCATTTAAGAAAATATCATTTAATATAAGATATCATTGAATACATTTTATAGATTATTCACATATTTTTTCTTTTAGAAAATATCAATATAGTAATATAATTAGAACATGTTTTTTAAAAATAATTAATATATTATATTTATTTAAAAAAATTATTTAACACTATAACATAGAAAAAAAATTACTTTTAGAGTTTTTTAAACCATTTACTTGATTTCTCTTTTCCTTACATAAGAACTATATCGTTGTTGCATAAGTATTAAAGTTAATTATTTAATCAATAAAAATTAAAAATTAATTACCATAATAAAAAATTTATTCGTATTAAAAATATCACATTTGAACCACTCACAATATTTTTTCTTCCCAGTCAAAAAATATTAAAAGTATTAAAATAAAAAAGAAGACATTTTTTTAATTTTCCTTTAATTTAAATAATATAAAGCTCTTTATCAAATAAAATTGGTACAAAAATGACTTATTTTGGATGATATGAAGGTTTAAGTAAAATTAAAATCATATAATGAAATATAGAAAACTGTATGGATGATTTTAAAGCCTTATTCTATAATTTTAACATTCTTTATCACATTTTACCCTTTATTGAGGTGATAAAGTTTACAATGGATACAATTTATTATGAAAAAAATAATGTTGAAATATATTCAAAATTTGGACATGTAGATTAAAAATATTTAATCTAATTCATCAAATTAATTCTTTATAATTAGTATAACATACTTTTAAAATATACCAAAAAAATGTGATGAAAAATGATTTTCCAAAAAAATACATTTAAAAAAAATTATACCCCAATTAAGATTAATATTAATTATAATTGAATTAATTGGATTTTTTTAATAAAAATAAATAATTAAAATTTAAAATCAATTCCAAACAAATGGATACTTAATAAATACTTCTATGGAAAAGGCAGCTTTTTTATAAAATCTGTATTTTTCACTAATAATAGAAAAAGTAATATTTTCAGAAAAATACCAAAATTTCACCTTATGAAAATTTTGATATATTGATGCAAAAAATTTATATCCATTTTATAAATTAAAATTTATAAAATTAGAATAAATAAATTATAATATATTATCACAAAAAGCAATAAAAACTATTTTTGATGAAAAAGCTTATTTGAATCATTAAATGACTTCACTAAAAATTGAGAAATTATTTCCAAATAATTAATCTATACATTTTTATTGAGGTGAAACATTATATATATTTCATAGTAAGTTTAATCCTATTCATACCCTTCAATTTAAAAACAAAGTTAAAAATCCATATTTAAAATAATATTATTTCGTGGTCATTAAATCTTAGTTTCGCATGTCGTGTACACTATCAAACATAGTATTGTTTTAAAATCACAGGATATTATAGTATGTGTTTTATGTAGACATTAAAGATCATTTTTTGGTGTAATAATACAAATAGAAATACAATAGAGTATGTATCTCGGTTCTTGGTATGCCAATAATTTAAGTCTGAGTGGCACAAGTCAAGGGGATGCTACAACCATTACTCATAACTATATAGAAATGAGAAAATATCAACATGGATTTCATCATTGGACTCCCTAAGTCATCTAAATTGAATAATTCTATTTGGATTAGAGTAGAGATTCTTATAAAGTTATCACATTTCATTTCTATCAGAAAATATTTTTCTCTTTATCAGCTTACCCAGATATACATTAATGAAGTGGTAAGGTAGTATAGAGTAATAAATTCTATTATATCTAATTGAAAATGAGGATTTCCTCAATGTTTTATAAAATTATTTAGTATGATTTGGATATAGAGTTTCATTTCATTAATTCTTATTATTTTCATATAGATGGTAAATATGAGAGAACCATTCAAACCCTGGAGGTTATGCAAAGATCATATTGTCTAGATTACAAAGGTGGTTGGGATCAACACCATCATATTTTCAAATTTTCTTATAAAAATAAACATTACTTATGTAATCAGATTTATCCTTTTGAATCCATTTATATAAATAATTAAAGAACTCTATAATGTTAAGATAAAGATATATAATGAAAGTTATTGAGACTAGGGAAATATAAGGAAATGAAAGGTAAGATTAGATCCATTTAAAAACATATCATGGTATATTAGAGTCTATATAAGAGTTATGTTGACAATCATCGATGCGATCTAGAATATAAAGTTATTGATAATGCATTCCTTTGAACTTATCCATGGAAAAAGGATATCAGATTTAAAAATAAGGGAATGTTAATCCCTATGTATATTGTATCCTTTAAGACTCTTCACTAAGTAGGGATTGTTTCTTTTCACTTAGCACTTCCATCGAACCTTCCTCAACATAATTGAAATATAAAATATTTGTGATGGGTCATTTAAGATGATAACCTATCAAAAATAGTCATTTGCAATGGGACCTTATTGCAAATGACCTGTGGTTGAAAATTTGGTCTAAAAAACCATTTTTAGCGATGGGATGTCACAAACAATTGTTTTATTGTGATGGGGGACCCCCTCATCACAAAAATATTCTACCTGTTATATATCGATCATCATTTGTGATGATATTGGTCAAATGATGTAAATAATTATTTACAACGGTAGACCAATCCCATCACAAATAATAATAATAAAAAAATAAAAAAAATAAAACAAAAAGTAGATATTTTTTAAAAAATGTAATTAATAATTAAAAAAAACATTAGAAAAATATAAAAATTATAAAAAAATTGAAAGTGAAAATAGTTTAAAAAAATAAAAAACATCACAATAATGTAAAAAAGTAATATATAAAACTATGAATATCTGAATGAATAACAATATTTAAAAAAATATGCTCATTCAAATGTTTTTCAAAATAAATGTGTCAAAAAATAAAAAAAACTAAGGAGGGAGAGAGTAATATGGTGGAGGTGGTGGAGGGAACTCTATACTTATACCCTATGCCAAGCATCCCATTTACTCTATCATCTGATGTTGTTGCTGCTCATGCGTTGGATGTTGTTCCTCTTAATATTACACATGGTATCGAAAAAACCCTTCCTACTCCCTAAAATGGGTCTCTATAACTGCATCCTATGCTTACAACTTCTCTTCACACTCTACATCTGATGATGATAAATCTTCATGAGCTCCCCTCATGCTGAACTATGATAAATATGCATTACCATAATAATTGAGAGGTGTCAATAGAGAATTGATACCAACATCTCAACCTTTCTCGAAAGCAGAATGAGTTTCCTACATCCATTATGCGTCATCAAATCCTACTACATAGTTAGTCTAACCCTCAGTCTTAGCTTGACTCTTATCATGTCTGTGAGAAGTCATTTCATCATATGACTCCTTCAAATACAATTTGAAATTAAAATTGTTAAAATATTATTTTTAGTTAGTTTTAAAACACAAAAAAATTACACCAACCACAATCTAATGATGTCGACCACCCTTAATATGTATAGTGGTAGGATTAGTGTTCATGCTATTATAAACATCAAACACTATAATATCAAGCCTCTCAACTACCAATATGAATAATAAAGTAAATAATTTATAATTGTTATTATATAAACTATTAAATAAAAGTACTCACATCATGTCATGGATGATTATTGAATGTATGACTACCACCTCTATGTGTGACGTCATTAATCCCTCTGTTGTGTAGATTTAATGATGATCTCCTCAGATTGTGAAAAAAATAATGACAATTCTCATGCATCTAGGCTTTTGAAGCCTCCCATATAGAGGTAATAATGATTTCATCGATGAGATACCATAAACCCTACAAAAAATTAATAATATAAAGATAATAATTAAACAAATATCAAAATAAGTACTATATATTTTCATACCATAAAATAACCAAACATGTGGTGTATAACATCAATGGGAATATTATCCCACATCACCTATGAAATATAAAAATAATTTCGTGGAATAACACTCCCTTATCCAACATTTATATGAAAAAAATTATGGGGAAACTGAATGAATAATAAAATAGCTAGTATGTAAATAAAATAATGAAAATTAATGATAATGAAAATTTTCTGAATTACACAACTGAACATACCTTTGTATGCATGGATTGAAATCAAGATGTGGATTTCACTCAGGAATAGGGTTAGGAATCATTAATATCATAAAATGACGTCCCTTTATATTTGACGAATTTCTTACAACACGAGGGTCAGATGATGAAGCATCCGGATCATCACTAGGAATTATAGCCTCCTAGGGGCTATAAAACATCTCATCAAAAGTCTCATCAACCAACCGAAATATAAAAATAATGTTTTCCAAAAATAATTAAATATGTGTATTATATATATTTATTATGACTATAACCAACATGTAATTTTTTCATTCTTTATATCCATACTCAAACTTTTATACGATGATGTCAATATCATCATATTTCTCTACAGTCTCATCAATTTACATAGGAGTTTCAACTTCATTATCTCTTTTTAATTAAAATTCATTTAATACATATCCAACATGATTATCACCATTGAGACAAAATGGTGGGGTGTCATCCTTGATAATCACGTATCTTTGTTGAAAATATTTATTTGGAGTTGTAAGTTGGAAAATATCAATTCCATATACTTCAATAAAACCACATTCACTTTACATAAACTGATTTTCCTATAATTTATTATTATAATGCTTCATTAATCAATTAACTCTCTTGAAGCAGAACAATAATTAGAATAATAAATTTTATGTTCTTTATTATCCAATAAAAATGATTCATTTAATATAATAAGTCTTTAATATTTAATGTTGATGATTATAGGGCACAAATGAACACACAATCCTCTATCAGTATCAAACCAATGAAATCTGAACATTTTTACCCAATTCTATCTCACATAACATAGTTCAATTATTTCATCTAGAATGTAATAGAAGTCAAATTCACTTACTCAATGATGAGATCCTCTAAAGAAAACACCACTATTAATTTTCTTTTGATTCACCATATTCATGTGTATGAAATTGAAAACTATTCACCACATATAAAATATATGATTTAACCATTTTGGATATTGGGTTACTCAATAAATGTAATATATTATCCATTTAATTGATATGTTTTGATACCTGAAAAATCGGAAAACCATTAGTAATAAAACAAAAAATAAATTGATTAAATATGTTAGACAATAACTAATTTACTTTACCATTGATTGAAATGATTAAAAAAATTTCCAACCTTTTTCAAGGGTAGCTGGGGTAATTTGGGGAAATTTTTTCTTGATATGATCATCATATAATCTAAAAATAATATAATATTAATTTACATTTAAAAAAATGAAGAATAGGTGGTATTACCACTCACTATACAACTTATGTCAATTTTATATAGTTGAACATAACATATGTAAGAACCATGTGACATTCATCATCTAAAATCCATCATTTTTGAACTCCACCATATCTAGGTTTAGGAATATTAAAAATTGATAATTGAATTTTTTTGAATCGTCAACATATCCTTCATTACGGGCCATTAGGTTAAGTTTTGAAGGATATTTAGGTTGGAAATAATGGGATTAGAAAAAATAAATTTATTCTTGAAAATAATCTTATGAAGTTTTTGATTCACCTAATGGTTTATTACACACCCTTTTCTCTGATTTTTTATTACATCTCTCATTTGCGTACATCCATTAGAACTGTACTGGCCATTTATAATTTTCTTCATGTGGAAAATGTAATATAAAAAGTTCCATTGAATCAAATAATGTAGGTGTTTTTTTTCAGTTTACATAAAACTAAAATAAAATATTCTTGCATACTACTAAGTGCATTATAGTTTTTTTATCACTACACAAATGTTTCAAAAAAAAGGGATAATTATATTAGCGAATCCCAAATCAAAGAACTCAAAAATCATCTAAATCCAATTTTTATTAGTATTTCAACTATAAAATGACAATCATGGCTTTTTAATCCAGTAATTTGATTGTATTGAACACTTCTATCCAAATTGAAAGCATAATAATCCTGTAGTATTAAATCTTTAATCTAAAGGTAAAATAATATATGATTTTCTTTGGAAAGTTTATTTGACTTTTTTTGTTTCATTAAGATCTTTGATTTGTTATTTTCAAAAAACTTATGTTTTAGTTTCTAGAAAATTTGGGAACCATCTAATGATTCCTTCAAATTTCCCTTTGTCTTACCAGGTGTGTCTAAAACTATATAAAATAAACCATCAAAATAGTTATTCTCAATATTCATGTCATCTAACAAGTAACATACCAATAAATCAGACCAATATGGGAGATCCCAAAAAGTACTTCTTATAATCAAATTATGGCCTTTCCCAAATCCATTTTTTTGGTTTATAGTCAGTCCAAACGTACTGATAGGTAATGGAGATAAAATATAATTTCAATCAATCCTGAGATAATTATTGGAGGTCCATCTATTTCAATTGTACCTTTTATGACATAGATTATTTTTAATTTATTTGATGTCTTGTGTTGTATGATACAACAGTATTAACTTTCACTACCGCACCACCGTATTAGCTTGTAGTATACACCACACTATTTTTGGCTTGCATTACATGCAAGAGAAACCTTCCTCGATTGCTTGTGTTGTACAGAATACCCAGTTTCACTAAATAACGGTATATTATTAAAATATTATTATTTAATGGGATATAAACTAGTTATTATAAATAGTATTAACAACATTTTGAACTTTATATAACTTTAACATTTATCTTATGTATTTTCTAGACATGATATAAGAACAAGTTCAATTTTTCGGAAAAAAGAAGTATTTTTCAAAAAGTGATGTTTTGTCACCTTTTGATTGTGCACCCAATTTAAATATAGTTTTTAATACTTTTATATATTCTATTTTACAAAATAAACTTATTCTTTGGAAGTGGGACATAAAAATTTACATTTTTTAAATTTTTTGGTATTTTTCTGATAAAAATAATATTTTAATGAATAGTGAAATATACTGCATTTTAATTCAAAATAACATTTTCATCATATATATTTATAGAGTGAGATTATGTTTTTAAATGGTTTTTAAGTGTAATTGAATTATTTTTTTATCATTTAATCTAAATATTTTCATTTTAAGTAATTTCCCTTTTAAATTGGATATAAACACATATCAATCTTTTGATAGTTATCACTTCTTAAAAAGCAGCTTTTTGGTTTTGATAACGAGAATTAATTTTTAATTAATTACTGCAAATTCTGTGTTTTGAATTATAAAAAATGGATTCCATATTTGGAATCATAAGGTTCAAATTGTGTGAATAGGTAACTTTATTTTTATACATTATGAATAGTAACTTTAGTAATTATTTTTATTTACCATGGTGAAAGAGACAATTCGGTAAATAAGGATAAATAAAAAAAAGTTAACAGTATAAAACTACCCTAAAACTTGTCATAATCCTATTGGATGGGATATTTCTAGCCGAGGTCATCCTTGGGTCAATTTTGGCACCCCATGGATCCACTTATATGTGAAAATGACATTTTATAAGAATTTATTTAAAGTAAAGATAAATATAACAAAAACATATATTTTTTGATAAAAAAATAATTATATGTGGTTAGATAAGTGATCTATTATATATATATTAATTAGAAATATAAAATTATTTCCTACATCATGGTATTTATTTTATAATTTTTATATATTAAATAAATAAATTCAATTATGACACAATAAAGATGCAATGATTGATTCATTAATAATGGATTCAAATAGCTGATATTATAAATATTAAAATAAATTTAATTTTATTTTTTGGATTCTATATTGAAATTTTATGGATTATATTGACATATTATTTTTGAGGTAATTCTTTTGGTTTGAAGTATTTTGGTTGTTATGAATTCGTAAAAAAGTCAAGTATGAATAGTATCCAAAATTGACATAATTCGTAACATAAAAAATAAAATAGTTTATTAAATTATATTAAATTCATAAAAATCTAAGATTCAAAAAAATGGTTAAAAAAATTCCAAATATTTCAAAAATGACTTTTTTTGGGTCGTTTTACATGATATGGTAATTACATTAACCCGAAATATATAAATAACATGATATCATTGTAAGACTAAAAAGAGTAAAATATGGGTTAAACCAAAAAGATAAGGATAAAAAAATATTCAAAAAATAATTAAATATTTTTGGATGATAGTTATTCTAATAAAAAAAATCTTATATTTGAATTAAATGAGTTTTTTCATCATTTGTAATCAAAATTGAATATATTATAAATTAATATTTTAAGACTTTCTTAAATTTCCCCCTGTCCCTCTTAATAAAGTCCACCACCTCTACCCACATAACAAACACCTCTAAAGCCCCATGGATCATCAAAATTATACCAAAATAATCTCCCAAAATCCCTACCTTCCTCCTAGAAGCCTTACCTAGGGCATAAGGAAATTCAAGAAATCCTTTTTGCTCAAATGAAAAGAATTTACCCGATTTAGAGGTAACGTCTTCTCTCAGGTTATTTTTTTCATTATCCTTCTCCACTCCCTATGATCTTCTGGTTATATGATTATATAACTAAACTTGTATCCTAAAAATAATTGGATTTTTAGGAGAAGTATTTGAACTACACTTACACACACCTCCATCTAATAGACACGAATATACTGTTTCTGTGTACGGTGAACTACAGCCTCACGAAATGATGATTGTTCAGTTTTCTCCTACAACCTCTCATGGTGGCCATTATGATTGAACTGTATTTATATATGATATATATTATATTTATACTGTCTCTATTATTATTTATTATTTTATTTACAACATACCTTTATGATTTCCATAATGTTTAAATATGATAATTTCATTTGTGGTAGTGTAGACTACTGCCCCCTAAAAGTGATAAGACTCATTCATTCCATACATGGAACATATAAAGGATGGAATTAATGAAATTATGTTACATATATAACATAGATATTATACTGGAATTATAATATACTTATGTATCATTTAGTTTTTATTCTTTTAATATAGAAAAGAAATGAAATTAGTATTTATGCGTACGTACGGCCTACCGTCTCAATGAACGTGTATTCCATTTTATTTATCTATCTATTATATATAATTATATACTGAATATATATGATATATATATCATTTTTTACATTCTGTAAGTCTGTAAATCATGATATAATTAATAATATCAAGAATAACAAGTCAAAAAACGTATGATAAATAAAACTATTATTACCCAAAAATGTACGATAAATAAAGTTTTTATTACCCAAAAATTTGCTTTAACATGTAATTGATAAAATAATGGGTAATATAAAGTCATAAGTTAATAATATATGATTTCATAAATACGATCATGGTTCTATTACAAGTTAAAAATACGTTTAAACCCACTATATAAGAGTTTTTGACACATAAAAAGGATATCAGACCTAAGGTAAGGGATAATTTTTCAATATCATTTTTATCTGAGATTGTTTACACATAAGTATCTACTGGGGGTATATTTATCATCCATTTCCATTTTTTCTATGAAAATTATCATAAAATTTCTACTATTATTCTGTGTATTTTTAAATTCATTTTTACCCATTTTTTACTTTGACTAAATGGTTAAGAAGGAATCTTTCTTACGTTTACTATATAAGGTACTTTTTGAATTTTCTAACAAAAGTACGAGAAGAATGTTTTTTTAACTTATACAGCATGAAATTATTTTTACAGCTTCATAACGACTTATTTCCATGAATCTTTCTTTACATGATTTCATGTTTATTTTCTACTAAATTCTTTTGTTTGAAAATTGTGCAGTATTTTTAGAAAATAAAACATTTTTTAGAAGAAAGGATATTTTCCTCAAGAATTAAGTTCAAGTGTTTTATAAAAATTATTTTCCATATAAGATGACACACTTAAATAGGGTTATGTTTCTATACATATTATTTCTATGATTTAATTGTGTTAAGGATTGAATGATATTTTATATGGATTATGTTATGATGGAATGATGTTTCATAAGCCCATTTTATTTCATGGGTTATACTATGATGAATGATTTATGTTTTTGTGGAACTTGTAAGAATTATTTCATTATTAAATGGGTGGGACTTATAACTCCCTCTAATGCATTGGGTAAAGATTTATATCTCATGAGATATACATGACTGGAATGGAAAGTAAATCTGGTTCAGTAATACATGGTTGCAACGACAAGTAAACTTGATTCAATAATGGAATTTTTCCACTATGATGGTCATGGCAGTAATGCCTTGGCTACTATGGAAATCATATTATGTTCTTGTTAGTTTTCCATAATTACATGTTTTATTCCAATGCTATTCTATCATGGTTAATGTTTCTTTATGATATATGACTTACGTACTACCAAGATTTATTTAATGACTCAAGATTTTGATGTTTAAACTTTATATTCATGTGTTTTACATTTAAATGTTTATGGTTTGTTTTATATTATCCTTTTTTACCCTTACTGAGAATTTGATCTCACCATTTTTATGTTTCCTTTTCCCCAGGATATATAGATAGATTTTAGGTAGGAAAACGAAAGGGAATGAACTTTATGGGAGATGTTGAATATCTTTCACCAAGTTAGAAGATTATGTTCCGAGTTTCCAAAGACACTAAAATAATATGGTCTTTGGGAATATTTTTTTTTAATTTATTAAGTATTACGCAAAATAAATTTAATGTCCTTGTATGTCAAGTTTGGGTCATTAGATTTGGTATCAGCGTGAAGGTTTAGTTATCCTTTTGAAACTAGGATGCGAAAACTTAGGTGATATTCATAGAGATATTTCTAAGGTATGTCTAGGGATGTCCCTAAGGTTAAGTATAACTATATATTTTAGTCCTATAATTATGGTAATGATCAAGAATAAAATAGTATTAAACCTATGATGTTAGATATTGAAAGTACTTCCCTTTAATTATATTATTTTCTTAGTATGAGTTTTTCCTCTCAAACTATTTATTTGGGTTTTAGACAATGGAAAAAACCTGAAATAACCTTATCAATGATCAATACACTAGGAAATGCATTGATTTACTTTCTGAAAAACCAAATGTTATGGGAGATGGAATGAAAAATCATATTAAAATACTTACACAAGCTATGAATCATTCTAGATTTCCAAATGAGTAGATAAAGGAACAATATTCTATTGAGTCCTTCATGAGGCAACACCCACATTCTTTTAGTGGGAATTCTGATCTACTTGTTGTCGAACAATGGATCTGTACCATTGAAAAGTTATTTTCCATCATTCATTTTTCAGAACATTAAAATTTTATTTTGGTTGTCTATCATTTAAAAGGTGGAGCAGACCAATGGTGGACTCTAATTAAGAATACAAGGCATCAAGATGAAATAGAATCCATGGAATGTGATTATTTCAACAACACATTTTTCAATAAGTACTTCCTTCATAATATTTGAGTAAAGATGGAAAATAATTTCCTTAAGATTAAGAAAAAGGATGATGAATTTGTTGGTACATACGAGGAAAATAAGTTATGATTCTAGTGTTATCATCCAACCTGAAAGTAACGTTCTTCAATTCTTCAGTGGCTTAAAACCAAGTCTTCGAAGGGAATTATCTATAAGATACTTCAGTTTATACGAATATGTTTTGCGTTATGATATCAAGGTAGAACTAGAATTTTATGCTATATATCCATATAATGGTTTTGACAAGAAAAAAAGATAGAGTGTAAGGGAAAATATAAAAACAATGGTGAAAAGAAGATGAATTTTTTCTTATGCTCAATGTTTGGAAAGAAGCATGGTGGAGATTTTCTTAAAGGGACTAGGAAACGTTTCAAGTTTGGAAAATAAGACCATTGAGGATCTGAGTGCCGAATTAATGGGAAAAAGGTTTCTAATGATGTGAATAGAGAAAATACTACAAAGAATGCACCACCAACACTTCAATGCTACAAGTGCAAGGAAATGTGGCATTATTCTAACCAATGACCTAATCTAGGGGTTAATGTTGACCGACAACAATAACCTCTTAAGTTAAAATACAAAGGTAAGTTAAATACGATCAATGTTGTTAATGTTGAGTATGACAACGAAGTGGTGGAATGATTAAGTGTTTATGTATTCGGATTCCAAAATAGTGTTATGGAATCTCATTTATAGTATTATGGAATATTGTAATATCTATGTTTTGGTATATTGTGCTTTTCCATAATTATATGGAACTAGAAACCAAGAAAAGTGATTAATATTTTTTAAAATAAACATGATATTCTCATAATGAAGGGATAAAGAGAAAATGATATTTTTGATAGTATTAATGAGCTCATGACTAATATAAGGAAAAATGATATTGTAATATGAGGATATATAATTTTTGGTATTTTTAGGGTGTGGAAAGAGTTAATTTTGATAGAATGATTGTTTTCACTAAGGTTCTATGGTAATTCATGTTATTATACATGGTTAAGGTATTGACATGTTTGGAATATGACAACAATGAACTACCAAATGGTATATGTGAGACAAATCTTAGGTCGATTTAGTTCACCTCCTTTTAATGCTTTATAATTTTAGTTTTTGAATTATTGCAATTTTATCCATTTATGGATATTATATGTTATATTTTGATTGAAGTCTGTTAGATTAATGTATTATATCACTATAGGTGGACTTATGCATATTTGATAATTATTCTAACCTTTTTGTTGAGGCAAATGGAATTACCTATCATTCTATCGCATGATCTGCTAACATTTTAGGAATGAAAAATTCAACATCATTTATTTAAATAAGATATCAAGTAAAACTTTTTCATTGAAGGACCAATGGTGATATTTTACTGAAATCAATTCAGTATTTCTCCTCATGCAAAACAACTCATAAACTTTAGGAAAAATATCTTGAAACAAAAAATGTTTTCTTAGTACCTTATTATCCAAGGAATCATATAGTCCCTAAAATCATTGCATATTTATGGATTTATGTAGTTAAATTTCTCTAAACCATATTATCTATCTCTATCCATCAGAACTTGATGGTTAGATTTCTCTTCTATATCAATATTTTAACTTCCCACCTATATTCTTCTATGTGGAAAACCAATGATGAGTTACTTTGGGTAACTGTTATGTTTCTAACATTATTTTTTAAAATTAAGTTTTAGTATTCCTTTTTATGATGTGATTTTCCATGAATGAAACTTTCATGTAGTAAATTTTTTATAACCCAACAGATTTTTTAGGGAAAAATTCATTTTAAGGGGGGTAGAATGTAACACCCCAAGATTTTATGAGATAGATTCATTTTGATTTCTTGTGTAGTATGCTACCCCAATATTATCTTGAACTCTATGCATCACCATATTATCTTGCAGTATATGAAACACTATTTATGGCTTGCGTTACATGGAAGAACAACCTTCCTCTATAGCTTGCATTGTACGCAATACCATGTTTCACTAAACAATGATATATTATTAAAATATTATTATTTAATGGGATATAAACTAACCGTTTTGAATATTATTAACAAAATTTTTAATTTTAAATAACATTATCATTCATCTTATGTATTTTATATACATGATATTATAACAAGTTCATTTTTATAGATAAAAGAAGTATTTTAAAAAATGCAGTTTTGCTGCCTTTTGATGGAGCTCCCATTTTAAATATTTTTTTAACACTTTTAAATATTTTTGATTTTACAGAATAAACTTCTTATTGGTAATAGGGACATCAGAACATAATTTTGTTGAATTTTTGGTTTTTTATAAAATTAATGTATTAATGAATAGTGAAAATACTGCATTTTAATTCAAAAAATTATTTTCATATAATTTATTTATATAGTTACATTATATTTTTAATTGGTTTTAAGGTTTAATTAGATTAATTTTTTTATCATTTAATTCAATGTTAGTCATTGGATGTAATTTACCCTTGAAATTGGACATAAACACATGTCAATCTTTTGATTATTATTACTTCTTTAAAACCCATTATTTGGTTTTGATAATGAGAATTAATTTTAAATTAATTCCTACAACTTTTGTGTTTTGAATTTGTTAAAATAGATTCCATATTTAGAATCATAAGTTTTAAATTGTGTGAATAAGTACCTTTTATTTTTGAAAATTATGAATAGTAACTTTGGTAATTGTTTTTATTTACCATGGTTAAAGGGTAAATCTTGTAAATAAAAGTGAAAAAATAATAATTTAATAATATAAAACTACCATAAAACGTGTCCTAATCCTATTGGATGAGATATTTTCAGACATGGGCATCCTTGGATCAATTTTGGGACCCCATGGATCCACTAGGATGTGAAAATGATATTTTATTAAAATTAATTTAAAGTAAAGTGAAATATAACATAAACATGTATATTTTAATAAAATAAGTTTTATATGAGGTTATATAAATGATATCTTAGACTATAAAAAGTAATTATAGAGATAAAATCATTTCCTACATCATGGTAGCTTATTTATAATTTTTAGACATTAAATAAATAAATTTAACTATGACACAATGATGATGCAATGATTGATTTATTAATAATGGATTCATATAAATTATATTATAAATATTAAAATAAATATAATTTTATTATTTTTATGATATCCAGGAATTTTATTAATTATATTGACATATTATATTTGATTTAATTCTTTTGGTTTGAAGGAATCAGGTTGTTATGAATTAGTAAAAAAGTCAAGTATGAATATTGTCCAAAATTGACATAATCCATAACTTAAAAAATAAAATAGTTTATTAAATGATATTAAATTCCAAAAAATATAATATTCCTAAAAATTGTTAATAAAATTACAAATATTTCATAAATGACTTTTTTTGGGTCATTTAACATGATATGATAATTACATTAACCCATAATGTATAAATAACATGATATCACTGTAAGATTAAAAAGGGTAAAATAATGGTTAAAAAAGATAAGGATAATAAAATATTCAAAACTTTTTTTAAAATTAATGGATGATAGTTATTAAAAAAAATCATATTATATTTTAATTAAATTAGTTTTTCACAATTTTTAATCAAAATTGAATTTACAATAAATTTATTTTTTAAGACTTTCCTAAAGTGCCCTCCTCCCTCTTATAAAAGTCCACAACCTCTACCCACATAACACTCACCTCTCAAGCACCTTGGCTCATCCAAATTATTCCCCAATAATCTCCCAACATCCTTATCTTCCTACTATAATCCTTACTTTGTGATTAAGGAAATTCAATAAATCATTTTCACTCTAATTAAAAGAAGTTGCCCAATTTAGAGGTTACATCATCTCTCAATTTATTTTGTTTTCTTTTCCTTATCCACTACTTATGATCTACTTATTATTTTATTACATAATAAAACCAGTATCCTTAATATAATTGGATTTTTTTATAATAATTATTTTAACTACACTTACACACACCTCCATCTAATGGATAAGAACATACTATTTCTGTGTACTGTGCACTACCATCTCACGAAATAATGATTGTTCAATTTTCTCCTACCACCTCTCATGGTAGCCATTGTTATAGAACTGTATTTATATATAATATATATCGTATTTATATTGTATTTATACTTTTTATTTTTTTATTTACATCATACCATTATGATTTTCATAACGTTTAAATATGATAATTTCATTTGAGGAAGTGCGGACAACCGCCACCTCAAAGTGATATGACTCGTTCATGACATACAGGGAAAAAATAAAGAATAGAATTAATGAACATATGTAACATATATAACATATATATTATACTAGAATTATAATATACCTATGTATCATTTAGTTTTCATTCATTTAATAGGAAAAAGAAATGAAAGTAGCATTCATGCGTACGTACGGCCTACCGTCTCCATGAATGATGTATTCCATTTCATTTATCTGTCTATTATATATAATTATATACTGAATATATAAGATATATAAATCATATTTTAATTTATTTAATTAATTTAATCATGATATAAGTAATAATAACAAGAATAACAAGTCAAACACGTACGATAAATAAAATGATTATTTCCCAAAACGTTTCTTTAACATGGAATTGATAGATGAACGGGAAATATAAAGTCATAAGTGAATCTCATATGATTTAATAAAAATGATTATGGTTTTGTTACAAGTTAATAATATGTTTAAACCCACTATATGGGAGTTTTGGACTCATATGAAGGATATCATACCTAAGGTAAGTGATAATTTTTCAATATCATTTTTATTCAGGATTATTTATACATAATTATTTACTGGGGGTATATTTATCATCCATTGGTAGTATAATAAATTTTTTACTATTATTATATTTATTTTTAAAGTCATTTTTATATATTTTGACTTTTACTACATGGTTTGGAATGAGTCTTTCTTACGTTTACCATACGAGGTACTTTTTTGACTTTTCTGAAAAAAGTACGAGAAGAATGTTTTTTAAATTCTATGGAATGAACTGATTTTTACATCTTAATAACTCATTATTTACATGAATACTCCTTTACATGATTTCATTTTTATTTACTAATAAATTATTTTATTTTGAAATTGCATGGTATTTTGAGAAGTTAAAACATATTTGAATAAGAAAGGATATTTTTCTCAAGAATTATGTTCAAGTGTTTTATCAAAATTATTTCCCATATAAAATGATGATATAAAATAGGGTTATGTTTATTTGTATATTATTTCTATAATTTGATCGTGTTAATGAAGAAATGATATTTTCTATATATTATGTTATAGTGGAATTATGTTTAATAAGCCCATTTTTTCTTGGGTTATGATATGATGAATGATGTATGTTTTTGTGGAACATGTACGGATAATTTCATTATGAGATTGGTGGGACCTATATCTCCCTCCAATTCATTAGGTAAAGATTTATATCTCATGATATAGACATGACTGTAACAACAGGTAAATCTAGTTCAGTAATACATGGATGTAACAACAAGTAAACCCAATTCAGTAATGGACTCTGTCTACTATGATGGTCTTGGAAGCAATGCATTGGATACTATGGAAATCATATTATGTACTTGTTAGTTTTCAACAATTACAGGTTTTATTCCAATGCTATTCTGTCATGGTTAATGTTCCTCTATGATCTATGCCTTACATATTTCCAAGATTTATTTCATGACTAAAGATTTTTTTGTTTAAAATTTATGCTCAGGGTTTTACATTCAAATGTTTATGGTTTGTTTTATGTTCTCCATGTTTACTCTTATTTTTCATTTAAGCTCACCCCTTTTATGTTTTCTTTTTCCTTGGATATAAAGAAAGGTTTTAGATAGAAAAAAATGGGAATATCTATATGGGATATGTTGAAGATCTTTCACCAAGTTAGAAGATTATGTTTCAAGTTTCCAAAGACACTAAACAAATATAGCCTTTGGTCATATATTTGGTTAATGTATTAAGTATTCCACAACATAAATATAATTTCCATGTATGTACAGATTGGTTTGTTAGAAATATGGCTAATTTTTAAAAACTACCACTCATTACCATTCATTAATTGTACAAATTATTGATCATTACTGATAAGTTTTACAAAGTAACACTCATTACCAGTAATTTTTACTAATTATAACTCATTACCAGTAATCTATAATAATTATCTCTCCTTACTGGTAAGTTCTACTATTTACCCCTTATAAATGATCAATTTGTTTTTTAATTACAACCCATTTTTTCTAATTGATGCTCACTACCTCACACTAATTATTCCAATTCCCACTAATTACAAGTATTTTTTTAATAAATCCTACTCAATAATGGTAATGTGTACTAATTACCACTCATTACTGATCATTACTATTAATCTTTACTCATTATCTCTCATTATAGGTAATTTTTAGTCATTACCGCTCATTATTTCTAATGTTTACTTATTACCACTAATTACCACTAAATTATAATAATTACCCCTCATTACCACACATATTTACTAATTAATACTCATTACTACCAATTTTTACTAATTATGGTTCATCATTGGGATTTTTACTATTTACCACTCATTTTTGGTATTTTCTTACTAACTACCACTCTTTAACGCTAATTTTTAGAAATTACCATGCATTACTGCTCATTATTAATAATTATTGGTCACACTACTAGAATATTGGGCTTTGAAGCCACCTAACACGGGTGACCACCTCAGGCGGTCGCTGTAGGTACCCAATAGTGACCGCCATTAGCGGTCGCTGCACTTTGTAAAAAAAATTAGGGCTTCAGCACCCCCCCTCCCCGTTGTCGCCCTCCCTGCGTGCCCTACCCCGCCACCCTGATTGCCGTGAACCCCGCTTCCCTCCACCGCTCGTCGCCATCGCCACCCTTCACCCTCCGCCCTCGTCGGTCTCTTCCCTCTGTGCACTCTCCTCCCTCTGCCCTCCCGCTTTGGTCGCCCTCGACCCTCCAGCCATCCTCTGCTCCCCTCTGGCATCCCTCCTCCCTCTGGCCTCCGCCCTTCGGCCTTCACCCCCTCCGTCTCCTACCCCTCTTCCCTCCAGCCTCTTGCCTCCGCCCTCGACCCTCCACCCCCTCGGCCCTCCCCCCCACCCCTGACGGCCCCCGCACCCTGGACATCCCCCCTGCACCTCGGACAACCCCCCGCACCCCGAAAATCCCCCCCCCCGCACCCCAGACACCCCTCCCCGCACCCCGGACAGCCCCCCCCGCACCCCCGACAGCCCCCTGCACCCCGGACAACCCCCCTACACCCCGTACACCCCCCCGTACTCCAGACACCCCTCCCCACACCCCGGACAGCCCCCCCCCCCCCCCCACACCCCCGACACCCCTCCCCGCACCCCGGACACCCCGGACAGTCCCCCTACCCGTCCCCTGTCCCCTCGCCGCATCTTATCCTCCGGCTCCCCACCACCGTCGCCGCCCACCCCCTCCCTCACTGCACCGCCTTTGGCTCCGACTCCCCTTCACTGCCTCTCCTCTCCCTCACAACACCGCCTTCAGCTCCCCTCCCTTCTAGTTTTGTAGCACAATCAGGTATGACATGGGATTTCACTTACATTATTATTTTATCAATGGTTCATAAAAAATGATTAGTATTTATTTTAAATATAGTTTATTTGAAAAATAAAAATGTAATAACTATTGTGTAAATGTTTGTTATACAGATGTTATTATGGATAATAGTAGGATTGATCTTCCAAATCGAACATCTAGAGAATATTTCAATGGAATTATGCAGTTTATTGACTTCACTAGAGGATTTGAAAGTGACTATATTATTTTTCCATGTAGAAAATTTGCTAACAGATATCAATTCACACGAGATACTGTGATGGAGCACTTATTCTTTAATTTATTTTGGAAAAATTATAAGAGTTGGACTCATCATAGAGGAGAATATGTTCGTTGTCAAAATACGGATGCATCTTATATGGATGTTGATGCAAGGATGAATGATCCAATGCATGAAATGCTTACTGAAATGGTACGTGAGTTTGATCCTGAAGGCATTGACATCTAGAATCTTGAGACCGGTGAGATAAATCTTCACTCTGGTGAATATCGTGATTTGAGGAGGTTTTATGTAGCACTTGATGATGCGAAAACAAAATTATATCCTGGATGTACTTCATACAATAAACTGTCGTTTATCGTAGAGTTGTTGCATATGAAGACTTTGAATAATTGGTCAGACACATCATTGGACATGCTTTTGGTGTTATTGAAAAATGTTCTTCCTGTCGACACTAAGATTCCCAAGTCGTATTACCATGCTCGTAAGTTGACAGAGAACTTGGGTTTTACCTATAAGACCATAGATTCATGTGCAAACAACTGTATGTTGTTTAGAAAGGAAACTGCCCATTTGGATATTTGTACAGTTTGTGGTGCTTCCGGGTGGAAAGAGAATAGGGGAAATAAGACTCATCAAAGTCAGATTGCGATATAGGGGAAACTGATTGTCATAAAGAAAATGCGTTACTTTCCCCTTAAACCGAGGTTGAAAGGATTTTTTATGTCATCTAAAGTTTCTCATTTAATGAGATGGCATGCAGAAAGTGTTCATGAAAGTGATATGTTAAACCACCCAATAAACTCTCATGCATGGAAGGATTTTGATAAGAGACATCCCGACTTTGATAAAGATGTTTGTAATGTCCGATTGGGATTGGAAGTAGATGATTTCAATCCATTCAATTATAAGGTTGGTGCAACTCATAGCACATGGCCCGTGGTGTTGGTTTCATATAATCTTCCTCTGTGGCTTAGTATGAAGAAAAAATTTATATTACTTTCCACTCTTATTAATAGAACTAAAATTCCGGGGGATAAGATTGATGTTTATCTTCAGCCATTGATTGATGAGTTGAATGAAATTTGGGGAGATGGTGTGATGAATTATGACTACGAAACGAATGAAATGTTCAAACTACAGGCTGCTTTATTGTGGACAATCAATGACTTCCCAGCTTATGAAAATTTATCAATCTGGAGTACGAAATGGGAATTTTCTTTCCCTTATTGCAATAAAAGAAAAAACAATTATGGCTTAAACATTCCCAAAAATGGGTATACAAGGGTCACATACGTTTTCTCCCCCCTAAGCACAGGTTCAGAAAGGACAGAGTGGCATTTGATGGTTCTAGAGAGTTCAGCCCATCACCAAAGATCATGACAGGAGTCGAAATGTTATCACAGATTGAGGAAGAAAACATCCACACGGTATATGAAATTCAGGATTTGGTGGCTCATCTAGTACGTAATATTCATGCTGCGGATAGGCAGCGCATTCACAATTGGAAAAAGAAAAGTATTTTTTATAGTCTTCCGTATTGAAAAAATAATATGTTGAGGCATAACTTGGATGTAATGCAAATTGAAAGAAATGTTTGTGATAACATATTGTGGACCATTTTAGGTGTCAGTAGAAAATCAAAGGACCACGTTAATTCACACCGTGATTTGGAAGAAATGGGTTTAAGGAAACAGTTTCATTTATAGTTAGCTGAGGGAAACAAGGAATATATGCCTGCTGTACAGTATACGATGACTACAAAGGATAAAGAGACATTTCTTTCCATTTTTAAGATGGTTAAGGTGCCTGATGGTTACACTTCTAATATTTTAAAGTGTGTGAATCTGACGAGCAAGATATTGTCAGGGTTGAAAAGTCATGATAATCACATACTACTTCAGCAGTTGATTCCAATCTAAATTTCTGATTTTTTATCCCCCAATGTTGTTCAGCCATTGATTGAGATGAGTAATTTATTTAGACAACTTTTTTTAAGAAATCAATGAATAAGTGATTTAAAATTTTTACAGGACCAAATTGTACTAACGCTTTGTCACATTGAGAAACTTTCTCCCCCCTCTCATTTTTCGATGTTATGGTCCACTTGACAGTGAACCTAACTGATGAAGTAATGGTTGCTGGTCCAGTGCAATTCGGGTGGATGTATCCTATTGAACGGTATTTGAGTACATTGAAAAGATTGGTATGAAACAGAGCTCCTTCAGATTCATCAATAGCCAATGGTTATTTGACGGATGAGTTTACTACTTTTTGCGCAGAATATCTTACAGATGTTGAAACAAAATTAGATAAGCACTCTCGGATTCATGATGGTCCAGGTGGAGAAGGAACCACATTTGATATGGACAACATCGAGTGGATACAAGAACATTGATATATCTTGTTCAATACTCCATTAGTTGCACCATTAATGCAGTAAGTATCTTATCAATGTACCTGTATAACTTTTACATGTTTTGTTTGCATAATTTGATCATTTAAACATCGCGTTATCATTTGTAGGAAACACATTAATGAGATAAAAGAAGAGGTGTATCATGCGACTGAGTTGCAAATTCCACAATCTCATTATGCGTCATTTCATGATTGGTTCAGGGATTATGTATGTATAAATTGATTTTCATTATGAGTGAAGTATTATACTAATTTCATTCTACATATATTAGTATTTAATTTTATAAATTATTTAGGTTCGTAAGCTGAGGGAGATAGGGGACCCCACACTAACTGAAGTATTTATCCAACTGGCTGAGGGTCCATCTATAATGGCTCGTCGTTATAAAGATATTGATGCGAATGGTTTTCGATTTTACATTAAAGATGTTGAAGAGAAACGAGAAACAAAAAACAGTGGCATTGGTTGTCCATTTTTCTATTCTGGTTATTAATATGGTCAATTGATAGACATCATTGAAGTTTTATACACACACGGTTTGAAGTACATATTGTTAAAGTGTAATTGGGTTGATCTAGTGTGTGGATGTAAAGTCGATCAATATCAGTTTTCATTAGTGAATTTTAACTACATGTTATACAGAAATAATGAACGGGTTGAGAATGAACCTTTAATTTTGACATCACAAGCGGAACAAGTATTCTTCGTTACTTTGCCTTCAGATCCAAGTTCGCAAGTTGTTGTCAAAATGTCTCGGTGAGGAGTGTTTTTATTTGAAGAAGATGAACCCGATAGTGTTCCGTTTGTTTACCAACAACTTGATCAACATACCGTAGTTCAACGTGAAGAAGATATTTATTGGGTCAGAGCGGATGTTGAAGGAGAAACGATTGATTTTCATGATTAATGAAAGGTATAATTTTTTTCCCTCTATTCAGTATTGAATGTCCTAGGATATAATAAATTATCTAACCATTTTATAAATCCTTGTAAGTATTAATCCTCACTTTTGGAATTTTATTCAGTTATAAATATTTAGGGTGATTTTACTCTTGGTATATTGATGTTATTTTGGGTGTATCTTCCCTTTGAGGTATTCTTAATCTAGTTCATGTGCTACTTAAACTTTTATTAATTCTATCTGAAATTTGGCTATGCATTGACAAGTTTTGTACACAATTTGTATATTGGTTTTGTTAACTTTCTGATTTTTTAAAATTCATTCACAACTAATTATTCCATCCATTTTTTGTTTGATTAACAATTGAACATGTTTTATTTTTTTAATAACAATCCAATTTATCTTTTAGACACTTTGGATAGTCCCCTTACTAATGTTTTCTATGACTGCAGGCATGTTAGGGGAAGAGGCAGCAGATCCACATCATCCATCTGAGGCATCTATGACTTAGGGTCGAGGTATGTTTTAATGTCATTGTCTCTATTTTTTATGTTATTGATAAATATATATATTTATTTATTTATAACATTTGTCAAATTATATATAAAATTTCAATAGGATCAAACTCGATTACTTCTTCCTCTCGCAAGAGAGGCCCCGGTCGTGGAATTTTATCATGGAATTCCGACACGACGATTGATGTTTCATTTGATGAGGTATTTCATCCTGTGGTACCGAATACCCCTACATTTATTCGTCAGATGGGTCATATCATATGTGAACCACATGGATTTCCATTGACCACACGTGACTGGGCTTCTATCCCTCAGGGCACATTAGATCGTCTTTGGAGGGAGGTTCAGGTAAGAAGACCATTTTACTTTATTCTCTATGTACAAAAAATACTAATATGTGTGATTTTTTATAGATAAATTTGAAAGTATGACCCGAAGAGTTTCAGCCCGTGTGTATGAGAAAATGCCATAAGATGTGGAAAGACTATAAAGGCAAAGTGAAGAGGAACCACTGGGTACCAAATGTGGGTGCCCTAGACATTCTGGTAAAAGTTCTAAGAGGAGTCCTCCCGGCTCAGTGGCATGACTTGTTTGCATATTGGTCTACTGAGGGTGTTGTAGTTTGTATATTTATTTTGGTGTATATATATTTTCAAGAATGTGTGATTTGTTTAAAATTTGATTGAATTGAATGTAGGAGGTGTCAGCACACCATTCTGAGAATCAAGTGTTGTAGGGACCACCTCATAGGCTTGGGACTCGTCATGTGTCTCAAATCCGACATGAGGTATTTATTATTCATTTTTCAAGTTATTAATTAATATGGTTTTGTGTTTATATTCTATTTATATACAGTTGTGGGACCAAGGTGCACTGACTGATAAAATGTCGGTGTGGATGAGGACTCAAGATCGTAATGATCCAAAGGCTGCAACAGTGATAGTAAGTGCTTGTACTTACCAATACATACATAAATCTGTATATTAACATATATATGTATATATATTTAAATATTTCATAGGCTCAATTTGAAGCCGAGTTAGAACATCTGCCAGAGGACCAGCGACAGCTTCCCATGCGAAGGGATGAGACCTTTCATCGGATTATTGGTCGGGATGGGCATGGATATAGTTTGACCTATGGAACAGGGATTCCTCGATCTGTAGTGCCATGCAAAACAGTGGTCGGTCCTGCTGTTGCTCATATGACACAATAATTTTCAGATTTCGAGGCACGGCTGCGCGCTTCCGAGGAGGCAAATGCTCAATTGACCGCTGTGGTTAGAGCACTGCGGGAATATGTGCGTCCAGGTGATAGTGTAGGGGATCATACGACGTAGGTCTATACTGTATTTATTTATTTAATTTAAATTACTTTTGTTATGAAAATATTCATAATGTTTATTTGTTTTAGGCCCCTGGCCCACCGGATCGAGGTCGCAGTGATGACCACACATGATGCATCATATTCCCGAGGTGTGTTCTTGTTTTTACTGGTGGAGTTGTTATTGATGTATAAGTTGGGTTTCTAGTGAGATTTTTTGTGATTTGGGGGTATCATTTGTGTTTTGGTCTGACACAATTTTTGTGTGCATGAATAGAGAAGTACCTATGAAACTGATTAATGATTTGGATATTTTTTGTTCATTTAATTCTGTAATGTTTTAAATTTCATGTTATTTAACCACCCCTGGAAAACCCCCCCACCCCCGGACATCCCCCCTGCACCCACGGACTACCCCCCACCCCCCCACACCCCCCAGATAGCCCCCCCACCCCGGACTGCACCCCACCCCCGGACATCCCCCCACCCAGGACAGCCCCCCCGCACCCCCGCACCCCCGGACAGCCCCCCCCCCCCACCCCAAACAGAACCCCCACCCCCTGAGATCCCCCCCACCCTGGAAAGCCCCCCCGAACCCCCGTATAGCCCCCTCACCTCCGGATAGCCCCACACACCCAAGACAGCACCCCCACCCCCGGACAGCCCCCCCCCCCCACCACGGACAACCCCCCCTGCACCCCCGTACAGCCCACCCCGCACCCCCAGATAGCTCCCCCGCACCCCTGGACAACCCCCACCCCAGAAAACCCTCCCCACCCCCAGAATCCTGGTGAATCTCAAGCATCATGCATAAACAGAAATAAAAATAAAACAATAGTTGTAGAATCATCCACAGCTGACCTCAACATCTTATCCTAAACCAGGATTCCACATCGATTCCGATTATAATGTAACACTTACAAGCATCATTACCCAAACACACACACCCACTCCGGATCATTCTATCAATAGGGCACCCACTCGAGTCCTTAATTTCTATATGTATGATGATGCATTCCTATTGGGATCCTCAGCAATTCAGCGCGCTCTAAAAGGGCACGCTGGGTGGTTAAAACCACCCGAACGATCTCGGAATGCCACGAAATCAGACGACAACAACAGTGGTGTGAATTCTGAAATGGTCGGATAGACGACACGTCAATCGGAGGTGCTGTTTGACCACAGTGACCGGAAACGCGTTTCCGGAGTCATAAAACACCAAAATGGCGTGTCACGGTCGAATTCAGAGAAAACATGCTCCGAATTACCTGAAACCGCACGAGAACAATAGGAATATTATTCGTGAGATGCAATAGAACATGTCACGTCCATCAGACGTGCGGTGCATGCGGTACGACCGAATGTGTCGTTTTCAGCAGTTCGACGCTCTCTAAAAGGGCATGCTAGGTGGTCAAAACCACACGAACGACCTCAGAATGCCATGAAATCATATGAAAACAACCGCGGTGTTAATTTTGAAATGGTTGGATAGAATTAATGTCAATCGGTGGTGGGGTTTGACCGCAGTGACCGGAAACGCGTTTCTAGAGTCATAAAACACCAAAACGGTTTATCACGGTCAAATTTAGAGAAAATGTGCTCCGAATGACCTGAAACCGCACGAGAATGATAGGAATATTATTCATGAGATGCATGAGGAGATGTTACGTGCATAAGACATGCGGTGCGTGCGATACGACCGAATGTTTCGTTTTCAGCAGTTCGACACGCTCTAAAAGGGAGCGCTGGGTGGTCAAAACCACTCGAACGACCTCAGAATGCCACGAAATTATACAAAAACAACCGCGGTGTAAATTTTGAAATTTTCGGATAGAAGACATGTCAATATGAGGTTCCGTTTGATTGCGGTGATCGGAAACACGTTTCTGGAGTCATAAAACACCAAAACGGCGTGTCACAGTCGAATTCAGAGAAAATGTGCTCTGAATGAACTGAAACAGCCCAAGAACAATAATAATATTATTCGTGAGATGTAGGAGGAGACAACATGTCGATCAGACGTGTGGTGCGCGTGGTATGACTGAATGTGTCATTTTCAGTAGTTCAACGCGCTCTAAAAGGGCATGCTGGGTGGTCAAAACCATTTAAATGACCTTAGAATGCCATGAAATCATATGAAAACCACTGCGGTGTAAATTGGGAAATGGTCGGACAGACATCACATCAATCGGAGGTGTCGTTTGGCCATAGTGACCGGAAACATGTTTCCGGAGTCATAAAACACCAAAACAGCGTGTCACAGTCGAATTCAGAGAAAACATCTTCCGAATGACCTGAAACCACATGAGAATGATAGGAATAATATTCTTGAGATGCAGGAGTACACGACACATCCATCGGACGTGCTGTGTGCATGATATGACCGAATGTGTCATTTTCAGTAGTTCGACGCTCTCTAAAATGGCGCGTTGGGTGGTCAAAATCACCAGAACGACCTCAGAATGCCACAAAATCCTACGAAAACTACCGCGATGTGAATTGTAAAATGGTCGGACAGAAGACATGTCAATCGGAGGTTCCATTTGACCGCGGTGACCGGAAATGTGTTTCCAGATACATAAAACACCAAAATGGCTTTTCACGACCGAATTTAGAGCAAACCCGCTCCAAATTACCTGAAACCGCACGAGAATGATAGGAATATTATTCTTGAGATTCATGAGGAGACGACACATCCATCGGACTTGTGGTGTGTGGTGTGACTGAATGTGTCATTTTCACCAGTTCGGCGTGCTCTAAAAGGGCACGCTGGGTGGTCAAAACCACCCGAACGACCTCGTAATGACACAAAATCATACGAAAACAACCGCGGTGTGAATTGTGAAATGGTCGGATAGACGACACTTCAATTGGAGGTTCTGTTTGACCGCAGTGACCGGAAACGCGTTTCCGGAGTCATAAAACACCAAAACAGCATGTCACGGTCGAATTCAGAGAAAATGTGCTCCGAATGACCTGAAACTGTACGATAACGATAGGAATATTATTCGCTAGATATAGGAGGAGACGGAACGTCCATCGGACGTGCATTGCACGTGGTACGACCGAATGTTTCGTTTTCAGCAGTTCAGCGCACTCTAAAAGGGCGCACTGGATGGTCAAAACCACCTGAACAACCTCAGAATGCCACGAAATCATACAACAAAAACCGTGGTGTAAATTGTGAAATGGTAGGACATGCAGCACATCAATCGGAGGTTCCGTTTGACTATGGTGACTGGAAATTCATTTCTGGAGTCATAAAACACCAAAACGGCGTGTCACGGTCGAATTCAGAGCAAACATGCTCCGAATGACCTGAAACTGCACGAGAACAATAGTAATATTATTTTTAAGTTGAATGAGGAGACAGGACGTCCATCGGACATGCGGTGAGTGTGGTTCGACCGAATGTGTCATTTTCAGCAGTTCGATGTGCTCTAAAAGGGCGCGCTGGGTGTTCAAAACCATCCGAACGACCTCAAAATGCCACAAAATCATACGAAAACAACCGCAATATGAATTGTGAAATGGTCGGAGAGACGGAACGTTAATCAGAGGTGTCGTTTGACCGCGGAGACCGGAAACGTGTTTTCAGAGTCATAAAACACCAAAACGGCGTGTCACAGTTGAATTTAGAGAAAACATGCTCCGAATGACCTGAAACCTCACGATAATGATAGAAATATTATTAGTGACATGAAGCAGGAGACAACATGTCCATCGGAAGTGCGGTGCGCACGGTACGATCGAATGTGTCGTTTTCAGCAGTTCAACACGCTCTAAATGGGCGCGTTGGGTGGTCAAAACCATTTGAACGACCTCGGAATGCCACAAAATGATACAACAACAACTGCGGTGTGAATTTTGAAATGTTATAATAGACGACACATCGATCGGAGGTGCTTTTTGACCGCGGTGACCAGAAACATGTTTCTGGAGTCATAAAACACCAAAACGGCATGTCACGGTCAAATTCTGAGAAAATGTGCTCCAAAATAACCTAAAACCGCATGAGAATGATAGAAATATTATTCTTGAGATGAAGGAGGAGAAGACACATCCATCTAACGTACGGTGCGCACGGTACGACCGAATGTGTCGTTTTCATCAGTTCGGCGCACTCTTAAAGGGCGTGCTGGGTGGTCAAAACCACCCGAACGACTTCGGAATGCCATGAAATCATACGACAACAATCGCGGTGTGAATTTTGAAACGGCCAGATAGAAGGCAAGTCAATCAGAGGTGTCGTTTGACCGCGGTGACCGGAAACGCATTTCTGGAGTCATAAAACACCAAAGCGGCGTGTCATGGTCGAATTCAGAGTAAAAGTGCTCCGAATTACCTAAAACCATATGAGAATGATAGACATATTATTTGTGACATTTATGAGGAGACAGAACACCCATCGGACATGTGGTGCGCGCGGTACAACCAAATGTGTCGTTTTGAGCAGTTTGACACGCTCTAAAAGTGCGTGCTGGGTGGTCAAAACCACCCAAACGACCTCGAAATACCACAAAATAATACGAAAACAACCGAGATGTGAATTGTGAAATTTTAGGATAGTAAACATGTCAATATGAGTTTTCATTTGACCACGGTGACCCGAAACGCGTTTTCGGTGTCATAAAACACCAAAAACGGCATGTCACAGTCGAATTCAGAGAAAACGTGCTCCGAATGACATAAAATCACACGAGAATGATAGGAATATTATTCATGAGATGTAGGAGGAGACAGAAAATCCATCAGACATGCGGTGCGTGTGGTACGACCGAATGTGTCGTTTTCATCAGTTCGGTGCGCTCTAAAAGGGCGCGTTGGGTAGTCAAAACCACCCGAACGACCTCATAATGCCACAAAATCATACGAAAAAAACCGCGGTGCGAATTTTGAAATGGTCAGATACACGACACGTCAATCAGAGATGTTGTCTGACCGTGGTGACCAGAAATGTTTTTCCGGAGTCATAAAACACCAAAACGGCATTTCATGGTCAAATTCAAAGAAAACGTGCTCTGAATGACCTGAAACTGCACGAGAATGATAGAAATATTATTCGTGAGATGTGGGAGGAGACGTCACATCCATCGGATGTGCGGTGCGCACAGTACGACCGAATGTGTCGTTTTCAGTAGTTCGATACGCTCTAAAAGGGCGCATTGGGTGTTCAAAACCACCCGAACGACCTCTTAATGCCACGAAATCATACGATAACACCCGCAGTGTGAATTGTGAAATGATCGGATAGAAGACACGTCAATAGGAGGTGTCGTTTGAACGCGGTGACCGGAAACACGTTTCCGGAGTCAAAAAACACCAAAACGACGTGTCATGGACGAATTCAGAGCAAAAATGTTCCGAATGACGTGAAACCACACGAGAACGATAGGAATATTATTCGTGAGATGCAGGAGGAGACGACACGTCCATCAGATGTGCAGTGTGCGCGGTAAGACCGAATGTGTCGTTTTTAGTAGTTCAGCGCGCTCTTAAAGGGCGCGCTGGGTGGTCAAAAACACCTGAACGACCTCGTAATGCCACAAAATCATACTACAACAACCTCTTTGTGAATTTTGAAATGGTTGGACAGACGATACATCAATCAGAGGTGCCGTTTGACCGCGGTGACCGGAAACGCGTTTCCGGAGTCATAAAACACCAAAACGGCTTGTCACGGTCGAATTCAGAGGAAACATGCTCTGAATGACCTAAAACCGCACTATAACGATAGGAATATTATTTGTGAGATGCATGAGGAGACTTCACGTCCATCGGACATGCGGTGCATGTGGTACGACCAAATGTGTCATTTTCAGCAGTTTGGCGCGCTCTAAAAGGGCGCGCAGGGTGGTCAATACCACCCGAACGACCTCGAAATGCCACAAAATCATACTACAACAACCGAGGTGTGAATTGTGAAATGGTCGAATAGACAACATGTCAATTGTAGGCGACTTTTGACAGTGGTGGCTGGAAATGCCTTTCCGGAGTCATAAAACACCAAAACGGCGTGTCACGATTGAATTCAGAGAAAACGTGCTCTGAATGACCTGAAACCACACGAGAATGTTAGAAATATTATTCATGAGATGCAGGAGGAGACAAAATGTCCATCGGATGTGTGGTGTGCATGATACGACCGAATGTGTCATTTTCAGCAGTTTGACGGGCTCTAAAAGGGCGTGCTGGAAGGTCAAAACCACCCGAATGACCTCGGAATGTCACGAAATCATATAAAAACAACCACGGTGTGTATTTCAAAATGTTCAGACAGACGTCACGTCAATCGGAGGTGTCGTTTGACCGCGGTGGCCGAAAACGCATTTCCAGAGTCATAAAACACCAAAATGGCATGTCATGATCAAATTCAGAGGAAACGTATTACAAATGACCTGAAACCACACAATAATGATAGGAATATTATTCGTGATATGGGAGAGGAGATAGAACATCCATCGGACGTGCGGTGCGCGCGGTACGCCCGAATGTGTCGTTTTCAGCAGTTTAGCGCGCTTTAAAAGGGTGCGCTGGGTTGTCAAAACCACCAGAACGTCCTCGAAATGTCATGAAATCATACGAAAACAACCGAAGTGTGAATTGTGAAATGTTCAGATAGATGACACATCAATTGGAGGTGCCTTTTGACCACGGTGACCCGAAACGCATTTACGGAGTCAAAAAACACCAAAACGGCATGTCACGGTCGAATTCAGAGCAAACGTGTTCCGAATGACCTTAAACTGCACGAGAACAATACGAATATTATTTTTGAGATGCAGGAGGAGATGGAATGTCCATCGGAGGTGCGGTGTGTGTGGTACAACCGAATGTGTCATTTTTAGCAGTTCGGTGCGCTCTAAAAGGGCGCGCTGGGTGGTCAAAACCTTCCGAACGACCTCGGAATGTCACAAAATCATACGACAACAACCGAGGTGTGAATTTTGAAATGTTTTGATAGACGACACATCAATCGGAGGTGCCGTTTGACTTCAGTGACCGGAAACGCGTTTCCGGAGTCATAAAACACCAAAATGGCGTGTCACGATTGAATTCAGAGAAAACGTGCTCCGAATGACCTGAAACCTCACAAGAATGACAGGAATATTATTCTTGAGATGTGGGAGGTGATGGAACATCCATCAGATGTACGGTGCACACAGTATGACCAAATGTGTCATTTTCAGCAGTTCGGCGCGCTCTTAAAAGGCGTGCTGGGTAGTCAAAACCACCCGAATGGCATCCGAATGTCATTAAATCATATGACAACAACCGCGGTGTGAATTGTGAAATGGTAGGATAGACGAAACATCAATCAGAGCTGTCGTTTAACCGTAGTGACTGAAAACGCATTTCCAGAGTCATAAAAAACCAAAACGATGTGTCAAGGTCGAATTTAGAGAAAATGTGCTCCAAATGACCTGAAACCGCACGATAAAGAGAGGAATATTATTCTTGAGATGTAGTAGGAGGCGGTACGCCCATCGGACATGTGGTGCGTGCGGTACGACTGAATGTGTCATTTTCAGCAGTTCGACGCGCTCTAAAAGGGCACACTGGGTGGTCAAGACCACCCGAACGACCTCAGAATGCCATGAAATCGTGCGACAATAACTGCGGTGTGAATTGAAAAATGGTCGGAGAGACGGAACGTCAATCGGAGGTGCCATTTGGCCGCGGTGACCGGAAACGCGTTTCCGAAGCCAAAAAAAACAACAAAACGACGTGTCACAGTCGAATTCAGAGAAAACGTGCTCTGAATGACCTGAAACCACACGATAATGATAGGAATATTATTCGTGAGATGCAGGAGGAGAAGGCATGTCAATCGGACGTGAGGTGCATGCGGTACGACCGAATGTGTCGTTTTTAGCAGTTTGGCGCGCTCTAAAAGGGCGCATTGGTTGGTCAAAACTATCCGAATGACCTCGAAATGCCACAAAATCATACGACAACAACCGCGGTGTAAATTTTTAAATGGTCAGATAGACGACACATCAATCGGAGGTTCCGTTTGACCGCGGTGATCGTAAACGCGTTTCTAGAGTCATAAAACACCAAAACGGCGTGTCAAGGTCGAACTCAGAGAAAACGTGCTCTGAATGACCGGAAACCACACGAGAATGATAGAAATATTATTTGTGAGATTCAGGAGGAGATATCACGTCTATCTGACGTGCGGTGCATGCGGTATGACCGAATGTGTCATTTTCAGCAGTTCGGCGCGCTCTTAAAGGGCGCGCTGGGTGGTCAAAACAACCCGAACAATCTCAGAATTCCACGAAATCATACGTCAACAATGGAAGTATGAATTGTGAAATGGTCGGATAGACGACACGTCAATCAGAGGTGCTGTTTGACCGCAGTGACCGGAAACGTGTTTCCGGAGTCATAAAACACGAAAACGGCGTGTCATAGTCAAATTTTGAGAAAACATGCTCCAAATAACCTGAAACCGCACGAGAATGATAGAAATAATATTCGTGACATGTAGGAGGATACGACACGTCCATCGGACATACGGTGCATGCGGTACGACCGAATGTGTTGTTTTCATCAGTTCGACACACTCTAAAAAGGCGCGCTGGGTGGTCAAAACCCCCCGAACAACCTCAGAATGCCACGAAATCATACGACAACTACCGCTGTGTGAATTTTGAAATGTTCTCATAGACGACATGTCAATCGGAGGTTCCTTTTGACCGCGTGTGACAGGAAACGTGTTTCTAGAGTCATAAAACACCGAAACGGCGTGCCACGGTTGAATTCAGAGAAAATTTTCTCCGAATGACCTGAAACTACATGATAATGATAGGAATAATATTTATGAGATGTCGGAGGAGATGACACGTCCATCAGATGTGCGGTGCGAGCGGTACGACCGAATGTGTCATTTTCACCAGTGCGACGCACTCTAAAAGGGCACGTTGGGCGGTCAAAACCACCCAAACAACCTCATAATGCCACGAAATCATACTAAAACAACCGAGATGTGAATTGTGAAATGTTCGGACAGACGGTACATCAATCAGAGGTGCCTTTTGACCGTGGTAACCAGAAACGTGTTTCTAGTGTCATAAAACACCAAAGCGGCATTTCACGGTTGAATTCAGAGGAAACGTGCTCCGAATGACCTGAAACCACACGAGAAAGATAAGAATATTATTTGTTAGATACAGGAGGAGACGACACGTCCATCGGTCATGCGTTGTACGCAATAGACCAAATGTGTCGTTTTCACCAATTCAGCGCGCTCTAAAAGGGCACGCTGGGTGGTCAAAACCACCCTAACGACCTCATAATTCCACGAAATCATATGATAGCAACCACAGTGTGAATTGTGAAATTTTCGGATAGATGGAACGTCAATCGGATGTTCTGTTTGACCGTGGTGACAAGAAACGCGTTTTCAGAGTCATAAAACACTAAAACGGCGTGTCACGGTCGAATTCAGACCAAACGTGCTCCAAATGACCTGGAACCGCATGAGAACAATAAGAATATTATTTTTGAGATGCAGGAGGAGACGGAATGTCCATCGGAGGTGTGGTGTGCGCGGTACGACCGAATGTGTCGTTTTCAGCAGTTCGGGGTGCTCTAAAAGGGCACACTGGGTGGTCAAAACCAACCGAACGACCTCGGAATGTCACAAAATCATATTAAAACAACCGCGGTGTGAATTTTGAAATGTTAGGATAGATGACACATCATTCGGAGGTGTCGTTTG